>OX638299.1:38855574-39455574 GCA_951812265.1 Taphrorychus bicolor | reverse complement strand
AAAATCGTATCCTAAAACTTTCGCATTTAGCTTCCTTCTATAAATCTAACACGAAAATTTTGAACTTTGACACACTGGGACACCTCCTTGGGGCACCCTGCTTGTACAACGTGTCTCGTTATAAATGTCACTCTTGTTAAATTTCATATTTTTTATTTTAAAACTAAAAAAACCTATATCTATAAATTTATTTACATATTCTGAATGATTCCAGTTTCCTCTGCTACGTTTTGTATTGTGTTACGTTTTTCTGTGTCAATCTATAAAGCCAGCTTTAAGGGTAGATAATTTGGAAGCGTTAGCTTGTAGGACTAGGCATATATAGACAATGCTGATACATATATATGGATAAAAAACGACCTATATAGATGATAAAACTTTTAGGAGTTCTAGCAATGGGCGGTAAACCTATTGACTACGGAATAGTTACCACTCCCCAACTTCACTATTTCGTAGTGTGCAAAAACACCCATAGGGCCTACGGTCAACCCACGGAGGAGGGCTATTACAGGAAATTGACCAACGCCTTTAAAAAAGTGAGAGGTAGCGACTTTAACAACGGAAATTATACAAATAGGTACTTTAAGCCTTCGATTCTTGGCTCTTTGACAATTCTAAATATGTCTCTGTCTGCAATAGTGTGTTATACGATGGTGCTAATGGAGTCGGAGCTAAGAAAATCAAGTTTTTAAAGGAAGGCCTGGCCGGCAGCTTACACATCGACATGTATAATGATGAGATTATTGGGTCGGGCAAGCTGAATTACCTAGTAAGCCTTAATCGTTTTTCAAGGACTGAAAACAGTTTTGTGAGTTTTATTTAATGTAAAGTGCGGCGCAGACTTTGTAAAAACCCAGCAAACGTTTCCCACCGGTTTGCCCCAGAGACCCAATCAAAGGTGCTGTTCGGTGGACGGCGACGCCGATAGGTTGGTTTATTATTACTTGGATGATAACGAAAAATTCCATCTTATGGATGGTGATCGGATAGCAACTTTAATAGCTGGTTATCTCAAAGAGGTAGGAGAAATTTTGATTGTTTTTATTTTTACTAAATGTCCTTATGGAGCGTAGGTTCTGGAAAAGACTGGATTAAAATTGAACTTGGGCCTAGTTCAGACTGCTTACGCCAACGGCGCATCCACGGATTATATTACAAAAGAATTGGTAAGTATAAATGTGCTGTTATTTACCCTGAAAATTGGTGTCTTGCACTGAAAACTTGCCGTATTTTTAGGTACTCTTCCAGGATTTCGCTTTTCTAACAAAATAAACTTAAAGTTTAACTTTTTTGGCTCTTCAACAGAAATTACAAAAAGAATATAACATAAAACCCTCATTCCTTGCCGAAAATAGTAAAGAGCAAGAATTTCAAACATTAATACAATTGTGGAAACTAGGTTTATGGCATTTTACAACATATTTTAGTCAGTCATATTAAAGGGTAGTAGTGTAGGCCGGGACTTATTCAGTAGAAGGGACACGCCACTAACATTAGAACAATTTGTGGATAAAATGGCGAAAGCGATGTTTAACGCCTAGACAATCAGAATGGATAGAGTGTCTCGGGGAATAAGGGACTGCGAGCTGTTTAGTCAGTCTATTTATTAGGCGACGTTTCGACCCTACTCCAGGTCACCATCAGGCTAAAAACAATGCATCACATAAATACTGCCATTAAAACGAGGAAACGTCAAGGACACGGCAATTACACTTTGACTATTTGATGGTATATGAACATCTACAATTTAAAATTCAAATTCCAAATTCAAAATTAATGATCTAAACATCACACCAATAAAAATAAAAAAAACTATATAAATTTAAAATTCAAAATTCAAAATTAATGAACTAAATATCACACTAATAAAAATAAAAAACCTGGAAGCAAACCGAATTCAATGACGCAAACTCTACACGTAATTCAGTAAAAACTATATCCCTGGTAATAAATGAAAATAATTAGCTGGGAGCAGGTACTCACCTTCTAAATGACTTGTTGACATTCGCAAAAACATGGTGACAGGTAATTAGAACCCATTCATTAGTGGGGTATATGGGAAGGCTGAAGATGCTGTCCTACACTATACTACAACGCCAAGTGACATAACACCGACCGAGACGACAAAGGAGGATGAAAATGTGGCAAAACTTGTTGTTCTTGCTACAGTAAACGATGATCCTTCCAAGAGTATTCGACAGATTGGCCAAGAAACTGGACTTAGCAGATCGACCATCCATAATTATCTGCAAGAAGAAGGTTTTAGAAGCTACAAAAAGGAGAACCATCAAAAACTCTTACCGACCGACCTTTTCCCCCGAACGGAGTTTTGTGAAATCCTGACTGAAAAAATTATTGCAGCCCCAAGATTTGTTAGAAACATTTGTTTCACGGATGAATGCTCGTTTGGATTGACCGGCTCTTCAAATCAACAAAATGATCGGATTTGGGCACTCCAAAACCCACATATAGTGCATGACAATCGGGACCAACATCGAGCAACTGTAAACGTGTGGATCGGCATTTTGGGGCGCCATGTTATAGGTCCATTTTTCATTGATGGCAGTTTGAACGCCAACAAATATGGCAATATGCTTTGCAATGACATTTTGCCTGCTGTAGAAGCCATCCAGCCATTAAAACGGGTTTTTTACATGCAGGATGGGGCGTGTGTCACACTGCACTGCAAAATAGAGGTTTTTAAAATGAAACATTTGGTGATAGGTGGATCGGAAAGTTTGGACCAATTAATTGGCCACCTCGCTCTCCGGATTTGAATCCCTGTGATTTTTTTGTTTGGGGATTCATTCAAGATTGTCTCTACCAGAGAAATAAACAATATGCAAATGTTCAAGAGCTAAAACTTGCCATTCAAGAAGTTTGTGGTCAAGTCACGGTTGTGATGTTGGACAATACATGTCGCAATTTTGAGAATAGGCTTGCATATTGTACCTCTGCAGAAGGTGGTCATTTTGAACAATTTCTCTGATGTGCCACATCTAGTCTTGTATTTTATTTATTTGTTTATTGTTCTTGTTTACCTCTGTGTTTGATGTTAAACACATGGGTGGTTGTTCACTTTCTTTGTAGTATTTAATTAAATGGTTCTTTTAAGAGCCGCCAATCCGTATTTTCTTTTCGCCAATTCCACGATAACTCAGTTGTAGAGTACAATCACATTTGAAGCTTGGTTCTTGGTTTGCTCAATAAATGTATCTACCCAACTCGCCGTCCTTAATAATTCTTAACATTAACCTAGCTTTTAGCTTTACCAATGACAAAGCCAAGAGAAATATCGTCGATCCGTTGTCTGTTGCTAATCTAAAATGAATTAGACAACCAGCCATACACAAATAATTATGATAATAATAAACGTAACTTTTACTTACCGTATGATTTAAGAACATTATCGTCAGGTTTTCGGTTAATTTTCACTGCGTAATCACGTTAATTACTACATGACAGTCCCTCAAAATAAATAAGAAAGGAAAATCGGCTCTGACTCTGACTTAAGAAATTATTATGTTGGCGACACTGTACATGCAGGGCGGGGGTGACGCGCCAAATTCAAATTCTTGCACTTTTCGAGGCGTTTTTACAAAAAACGGCCAAAACTGGGGTATTGAAAAAATTACAGGATGATAGCTGACGATACGCTCTACAACTTTACTCTTAAAAGTTTTTCAATCAAATCAACCGTACAGGCGCAAAAAAATAAAAACCGATTTCCCATGTTAATTTCCTATGTCCAGGGTTCTGCTGGACACCAAGTATACCATCAAATAGTCAAAGTGTAATTACCGTGTCCTTGACGTTTCCTCGTTGTTAATGGCAATATTTGTGTGATGCATTGTTTTTAGCCGGATGATGACCTGGAGTAGGGTCGAAACGTCGCCTAATAAATAGACTGACTAAACAGTTCGCAGTCCCTTATTCCCCGAGACACTCCATCCATTCTGGTTATGTATAGTTACGAGGGACGATATCATTCATCCGTTTAATGCCTATTTTAAAATATTCAAATCTGGCAAACCGCTGCACCTGTATGCTTAGACTTTCTATCAGTGCGAAGCTCTAAGAGTGCTTTACTCAACCAAAAAACTGCAAATCATAAAAAAAACAAACTTTTTTCCTTTTTTTAAATCTATTTAGCATTAAAACTTAATTTGTACTGACATCGAAGCGAAATGGATCGCAATTTCGCTGACTGAGCATGAACTAACTAAAATGTAAAATTAAAATTAAAAATCAAACTTATTTCAAAAAACCCTCTATGAAAAATACGTTTTAGACACATTATTATTATTAAAAACCAAATTTTTTGCATAAAAAATTAAAAAATTCAAAATGATAAATGTGCAATTAGTGCCGCTTCCTAAAAACTTTATTTTGGAATAAAAACCTAATAAAAAAAACTGATTTCACCGTGGTCAGCTCCGTTGTATTTATTCTCCCGCCATCGCGCTGCTGGGGTGGGGGTAGTGGTGGTGCGGGGTTTCGACGCACTTGAAGTATGTCGTAGAACTTGCTTCCAGTCTGCATTTAGAAAGGTAATTTCCTATTTCCTGTTGAAATTGTTGTCGTGTTTAAAGATCTCAATGGCCTCTCTCGTTAGTCTCGGATAGAAACGCTGCGATTGATATAAGATATCCACCTCGTTAAAAAGGATGTCGTGACCTTCGGAGAGAGAGTGTACTCTGCTACTGCTGACTTTTGTGTTTGTCCCAGCTTGCAACTCCTCTTGTGTTCCGTAATCTTCGTGTTGATACTGCGCTTTGTGGTGCCAATGTATACCGAGCGACAGCTGCATGGAACTCGGTAAAGTCCGGATGCCGGTAGGGGATCTCTGCGGGCGGTCTTTGGCCGATCTCAAGCTCTGTTGTATTGTATGAGTTGGTTTAAAGACAGTGGTAACATTGTGCTTTTCCAGTAGCCTTCCGATCCTGTCGGTTACTTTGTGGATGTATGGCCTTTGGTAAAAAGGCTGTCGGCCCAAAAACGTACAAATCTTAGTCAAGAAAATTACTAAATCGACCAATCGCTTAAGTCACTGATGAAAGACAATTGTGAATAGAATGGTGAACTTCTAGTCACAATTGTCGGTCGATTTTCTGTTTTTAAATTCCTCAAATCTGGTTTTTCACAACTAGGGGATATTATTATATATTTAGAATTTCCCCTATTTCTAAGCTTTAAAGACCCTTTCATCTTTTGTATTATATCTGACGTTTTGTTCGTTCTGTCTTGCCTCCCCATGAAATATTTGACCGTTTTGATTAAAGACCTTTAAAAAATCATCAAGTGGATCCTAATTCATCAGAAAAGTAACAGTTTGGAGTTTTTTTTTTGTCGAATACTCTCCATTTTGCCTACATTTCCATTTTGATATAATTATTGTTCATGTCATCTCTTCCATCCAGAAAGTTCCAGTTGCTTGCGTCCCGACGGGTGTGAAGTGGTTACATCACAAAGCCGTAGAGTACGATATCGGCGTCTACTTCGAAGCCAACGGCCATGGCACGGTTGTGTTCAAGCCTGAAGCTAAAGAAAAGATCCGAAATGCGTATCAGACCAATAAGTGAGTTAATTACAGAAACAAAGAATTGATGTTACTGACTTTTTTTTTAGCTTAACGCCCGATCAAAAAGACGCCACCCTAAGACTTATTAACATAATTGATATTATAAACGAAACGGTAGGCGACGCAATCTCCGATATGTTATTAGTGGAGACGATACTGCATGCTAAAGGATGGGACATTAGACAGTGGGAGGGAGCATATGTCGACTTGCCTAACCGGTTGCTGAAGGTAACTGTTAAGGTAAGTGTATGATTTAAAAGAAAACATGCGAGCGTTTTATAATATATGCAATACAGTGTGTAATATAATAAAAGTTTCACATTTTCTTGAAAATGGTGATAACAAAATGTGCAGTGAAAATAGAAGGAAAGAAGTAGTGTTAGACAAAATCAGCCACTTTGACGTATGATACTTTCAAATAAGTGTTTTTCACTGCTTCTTAACCAATTACGCTATCTGCTCGACGCTTTCGGTATCGCTAATGATACAGATCGACCAACACTCGATTTTTAGGCACTTTAAGAATCGACTTTTTTTAACTCACTTTTCTGACTAATTTTATTCGAATTAAGTTTGTTACGTTGTTGCGAAATTGCAAAGGTCCCATTCCGATCCAAAACTCGAAAAAAAGGGTTCGAAATGGGGGGAGGGGTATTACGCCTTTTTTTTCAAATTTCAACTTTGACTGTCTATAACTTTAGAATTATTAGACCGATTTGAGTGAATTCGACCGTTTTTTGCCCTTCTTGATGTTCTCTTTGACTTACTCACAGAAGTCCCATAGGTCCAATATTTTCGGAGATAGACCCAATCGTTGGTCGATTTTTGAGTTCTTTTAGGTCCGACTTTTTTACCACTTTAAAAAAACTCACTTTTCTGGCTAATTTCATTCAAATTTGGGACACCAACGGAAGTCCCATAGGTGCAATATTTTGGGGCAAATAGACCCCCCCCTTTGTTGGTCGATTTTTGGATACTTTTAAGATCGGCTTTTTTCCGTTTTTAAAAAGCTCACTTTTCTGGCAAACTTTATTCGAATTCATTTAACGTTAACTTAGGGGATTTTAAACCAAAACTAGAAAAACAAGTTTTCGAAATTTTAATCAAGTTCAGAGATGGACCCTTCTAGTAGTCGATCTTTAAGGTGGGTCCGGATTGCTCCTCGTCGTGCACCTTGAGCACATTTGACGGTACCTTTGTGATTTTTGTGTTGGCGACGTTCGAACCTTCACTGGGATAGCTTTTTTAAAGATTGTATTGTATTGTACTGTATTCAATGTGAGTGGACTTGTATAGTCCTCCGCGATCTGCGGTCTATTGTGGCTCACTCGAAGTGTTGCCACATTAGACCGCTTAATGGAGCAAGCAAGGTTTGCCCCTGCTTGCTCCATTAATTGTCACCCGTTGTGCGGAGACCCTCAACGTATCTGATGAGTCTCCCTGCGTTTGCATCTTGAGGCTCAGTGATCGTGTTTCCGAACAGTGAGTATCTCGATCTGGCAATAGCCGGGCAGTCACATAGGACCGGCTTGGCACAGCCGACACTCCCTCTCTTCGGACAGTCCGAGTATGTGCATATTAAATCTTAGGTGGCTATATCCTGTATACAGTGCAGTGGCCACTCTGATCTGTCTCCTATTTATTCTGAGGAATGTTTGGGCTTTTGCCCGCCCTGTTCCCGTGATAAATTTTTTGTAGTCCGGGTAGGTTCTCCCACCAGTCCTGGGACTTGGCATTACTCCATTTTTGGACCTGCCTTGACCAGAGAGTATGGGACTCCCAGTGCCGGCTCCGGGTCTACGAATGCAGAGCCCCCCCACTCAAAACACAAGAAATATGATTTTTATTCACATTTGTGTTGCTTGCTCTGTTTGTTGCGTTTGTTGGGTTTGTTCGCGAGCAACGTGAACCCACTTTAAACACGCGGAACGCTGCAAACAGCCAAACACAACAAATACGAATACGAAATATGTTCGTTAGCAAGCGTCGGGGGCTATGAATTTTTAACAGAAAAATGTGACATAATCAAAGTAAATGGAAATAACAATGCATAGTGCAAGACATTTCTCCAACCAACTTTTATTTCTGTTCTGACCGTGACAGGCTCATTACAGATTGCAAGTTTGTTTTCATAAAAAACACCAACGTAACTTATACACTGTTCGCGGAAACGCGAAAAGATCGATGCAGCAAAATTTTTCATCATTTTGGGAGTTTGTATCTCGGTAATGCTTCACCCGAAATTTTTAACTTAAAGTGGTTTTGAAAAGCCGTTTCTTCTAGCATCAGGGTAAGAAGTTGACCTGAAAATCGGCGAATTCAGTCCATTTAAGGCAGCAGGACCAAACGGTATAATCCCAGCAATGCTGCAAGAGGGACCACACAATGTGCTCCCGTTGCTAATCAGTGTTCACGGCGAGTGTGGCTCGGGGATATGTCCCTCAGGCGTGGAGAATCCCGAACGCCGTCTTCATACCAAAAGCTGGGAAAGGGACTAAAATGTCGCCAAATCGTTCATACCCATAAGTTTGACATCCTTTCTAATGAAAACATTAGAAAAGGTAATCGATAGGTACATCACAGAGGAAATTTTGGGAAGACATCTCATTAACAAAGGACAACATTATTGCCTACAGCAAGGGGAAGGCGACCGACACGGCTGTCCATTCTGTAGAGCATAAAATAGAGAAGGCATACTCGAATAAGGAAGTGCTGTTGGCACTCTTTCGCATTGAGGGAGCATTCGACAAAGCCAGAAGAAACAACATCTGCGAGGCCCTTAGGGGAACCCCAAAACAGTTGGTAAGCTGGGTCAGATCGGCACTCCTCAAGCATAAGGTTACGGCTTCTCTGGGAGATCGCCGGAGGGAAATCGAGCTCGAGGGCGGCTGTCCACAAGGCACTTAATAGACGGTCATTTAGAGAGGCTACAAGCCGAGGGGTTCAGTGCCCAAGCGTATGCGGACGACGGACTGGTCATGCCAAGAAAGTTCGTTGGCAGCGTTTGTGACCGAATGCAAAGGGCATGTAGAATAATAGATTAATGGTATATCGAGACGGGACTGTCAGTCAACCCTGGCAAGACAGAGCTTGTGCTCTACACCAAAAGAAGGAAAACTACAGGATTCCGCTCACCGACGATGTACAGTCAACCTCTGCTACTAAAGCCTGAGGCTAAGTACCTGGGGGTGACCATAGCGAGTTGACACGGGCTGACCTGGAAAAGTCACGTGGAAAACAGTACTGACATGGCAACTGCGCCGGACAGTGGACAGGAAGTGGAGTCTAAAACCACACGTCCTGCACTGGCTCTACACTGCGGTAATCAGACCGAGGATAACCTATGGAACCGTGGTCTGGTGGCCAGTGGTGGTGCTGAGTTGGCCAGACTGCAGAGAACAGTCTGCCTAGCCATAACGGGTGCATTCAAAACAACACCGGGAGCAGCACTTTTCTGGGTCTGCTTGAGCTTCCAATCTGGGTTAAGAGGAAGGTGATGGCGTCCTGCAGGAGGATGGCTGCGGCCAGTGGAAGGACACAGCTATGTCAAGTGGTCACCCGCAGATCGCCAGCCTCATTCTGCGGGACATCCCGATTGTTCTGTCGCAGGAGGGACGTCCATGCGATCAGCTGAGACTGAAAAAGCCATTTGGGATAAACATCCCAACAAGGGACGAATTCAAGAAAGAGCTACTTCAGCAACCTTCTGAGAATAATCAGATATGGTATACAGACGGATTAAGAATGGCTAATACACAGTCGTCAGAAGCAGGAATATACAAAGCAGGCCATGTAGAGGGCGAGGGCTGCGCCTTGGGAAGCCACACGACGGTTTTCCAGGCGGAGGTGTTTGCAATACTCGAGGTGGCCACACGAACAGAAGTCAGACAGGGAGCAGAGCAGGACATCTACATCTACTCCGACAGTCAGGCGGCTCTACGATCCATCTGCAGGAGCGGAACGAGTTCTAAGCTCGTTCAGGACTGCAGGGATGCTCTAGAGTCACTGGCAGAAACGAAAAGGGTAACTCTGGGATGGGTTCCTGGTCATGAGGGCATCGAGAGGAACGAGCGTGCCGACGAATCGGCCAAGCATGGCTCCCAGACATGCTTTACTGGACCAGAGCTATGTCTAGAAGTAAGTAAAAGGTACGTCTCTCACACTCTGAATGAGTGGGCATGGGAGAGTACAATGACAAACTGGACACAGTCAGGAATATGTAGACAGACCAAGAGATGCCGGCAGTGCCTGGGAGATCTTATAGGAATCCTTACTGGACACTGCAGACTAAACCGGCAGATGCACCTCCTAGGAATGGCTGACAGTCCACTCTGCACCCACTGTGGGGTAGGGGAAGAGTGGTCATACCACTTTCTGGGAGCGTGCCATAGGTGGACGCGACTGCGCCATAGGACACTTGGAGCTGCTTTTCGTTATCAAGGGTACCTTCCGACTCTGAAATGGGATACTCTCCTTTATTGGAGGGACGGGTCGTCTCGTGGAGGAAATGAGGGCCCTGGTGGAGTAGGGATGGGTGGACCGGGGGACTCTGAAAAGGGCCTCTATGATCTAGTCGCAAAGCTTCGGCCCCCCATTGTTTACTACTACTACTGACCTGAAATAAAAATTATTTTTTTGAAGATTATGCAGGGCAAAAATTGCAGGGCAAAATGGTTGAATTTCAACCCACTCCATTTGATAATTAGGGTAACTTAAGAACATTCGATGATATTTAATGGCTTTGGTTTGTACTTCGTAACATTTTTGGTGATTTCCACTTGCTTAGCCCACATAAATAGTTACAAGGGTTTTTCAAAAAGTTTTTTTATAAGTTACCCTGTTTCGCGCGAATGTCGCTGCCTATTTTTTTTTTCATCTTTCAGTTTCTACATCTTTTTCTTTTGACATTTCACAGCCAACTAGAAAGCGTTTTTAAATGAACACTATTACCCATTCACTTACTTTTGTCATCTTTGAAACAGTTAGCCTTGAAACGTTACCTTTGAAACAGTCATTTTTTTTATACCCTTCTCCTTTTTGCACATATTGAGAAGGTACGATAAAAATGTCAAAGTCAATTTGCCAAAGCCTACTTGACGACATTAATATAAGTGAATGGCTTATACTTATGGTTTTTATGTACATTCGTGCTGCTCGCTCTGTTTGTTGCGCTTGAATGTGGATTCACCTTTAGCATCGACTTTTTGCCGGAGATTTTAGAGAAATCAAAACGAAAAAAAATTTTGCTTTTCCATAAAAGAAATGTTAAGTGTTCCATTTGAAACCGCATTTTTTTCGCATAATTCATCAAAAAGCCAGTAAGCTTGGCAACAGTACCGAGTGCTTCATCGTGTAACAAAATTGCTAATTTTTTTTTGTAATTATGCGCAAAAGCCTTTGAATAATTAGAAACCTACTTTCACATGTCACATAAATGTAACCTAGGAAATGTAACCTCGTTGCTAAGATATCCAAGGAGTTGTTTATAGGAGCAGACATAAAAGCATGCATTTGCCTCGGTAACGGCAGTTAGTCGCATAGACAAAGTTAAGTACTAGATTGAAATCTTCCATCACAAACAGTTGAAGCATAGAAATTTGACACTTTGTGAAAGCATGAGACGTTACAGTGTGGTGGGCGCCATCGGTCATTGACAAGGACAGACTTGACTCACTGTCATTGTTACAGTTGTGACGTCACTGAGATTAGTCTCGATGACGTCACTCTGTAACCCTCTGATGTGTAGTTTGGTAGTGCGTACGATCTGAATACGATTAATTCCTACAGCCGATTTAAACAATTTGATTTTTTGGGCTATCGTGGAAGATCAGTCCGATTGTTTGAAAATCAACTAATACGAAAAAAATCTCATACACATCAAAGGCTGACGATTTCTGAAGAAGGTCTATCCATATTATTCTGCTCTTTAATAATAATAGTAATAAGGCAAGATAAATCCACATAACTTTTATGAATAGTATATTATCCGAGAAGCATATAATGTAGGCCGAAGATGTCATTTGAACCCATACGAGCTTAGCGAGTGGCGTAATTCAACTAAGATAATGACATCTATTATATGCATATTGAACACTATACTTTGTTGACGGTTTAATTTATAATTTTTACATAATAGTCAATAAGATAACTAGGTATCGTTAAGAAGTTACGTTTCGTTTAATATGGTTAAGTTTTCAAGTCCGTTTATAGATTCACGAGAAGAAATAATTTTTTTCTATAACGCATGGGCATAGACATCAATTAATGACCCTCAGTGACCTTGTATATGGTAAAAAAAGTTTGTTGTTGTTTGGAGTTGTTTCATTTAGTTTTATTTAATAATGTAAAGTTCGGTCTTTTCTGGCTATTTTAGCCCGGGAGTATGTGACCGATTAATAGTATAAACAGCAAGTGATTTCAATAACAATCAAAACAAACACGATAAACTTACTTTTTGATGCTTCTGTGGGTCATAACGATGCCATTAATCGGTGGTTTTAAGGTGCGATTTCGTTGCGACGTCCAGCGTTCGCGGTCCACCGCGGCGTCCGGCAGTGACGGTCAGCCGTTGCGTTTTCGTGATTTGCTTCAAACGTTTGGAATCGCCGTCACTCAATTTCAAAACTGTGATTAGTGAAGCAAATTTTAATAAATGGACCCAGAAGCATTAGCGGTATGTATTTTAGAAGAAGAGCAAGAAGAAGATGTCTTTAAGTTAAAGACATCAATGGGTGAAGAAACCCTCAAATTGTTCCAGTCAAGAATCGAAGAAGGATACTCAAGATACTAATTTAACTTCCAATGAGAGTTAGAGTTGCAAAGCATCAGTACTTTGGCTAGACTTTAAAGAGCGTGTAAAAAATTTAGATCCATCCATTTTGTAGTGTGTGGTACCCTACGATAGCGTTTATGTAACGTCCTTTAAAATCAAAACATATGCAATTAAATAAAATAAATTGTTTAGTTTAGTTTATTTTATGTCACAACATGATGTCCAAAAAAATACGTTTAAAGTTAAAAGAAAATTCTAGATAAAACTAGCTACATTATATAAGAGCTACGAGTTTAGTCAAAAGTAGGTTAAAGGTCAATCTATAATTTCCACTAAATTAACCATTTATATTTTTATTCAAGGCAAATTAAGCAAAGGTAAACATTTCTGAATTTATGCTACTGTGTTAATTTAATTTAAATCAATCGAAGGTTTCAAATTGCATGTCACTTTTATTTTATTCCTGCTAAAACGCAGGGATCCATCTTCTTATGAGCGGTTTACATTTTTTAATTACAATATATATTTTAATTTGTCAACGTTAAATGTATACTGGTTGGTTGATCTGTTTATACTTTTACAATTAATTCTTAAATAACGGGTCCAACAAGTTGACATTTAACTTTAACGAAATTAAATTTAGTTGGGAAGCTTAATTCTTAATTTAGAGTTATAAACCTGGCATTAATCTAATAAAATAGACGCCTGGATGGGGAGAAGGTAGAGGACAAAAAAACTCTATTTTCTATTGAAGAACGCCGGCGTTTCAACTAAATTTAATCTTCAAGGCTATCTCCTATATCTACAATGAAGGGAGACAGTCATTTCATTATATACGAACATTCCCTGTAGTCCCAGGACAGATACTGAGACTAGTAAGTTGATGTATCAGTAAGTTGATGTAGTCAGCGAACGGTGAAAATCGACACCTGATTGGCCAATTTCAGGGTTCGCTGACTAAACTAAACTCAGCTGGTGCCGTCGGCGGAACGTACGCATTGAAATTGCACTATCGAAGCGGTAGTTTACCCGGGTGAAGTCGAAACATCGGCATTCTTCAATAGAAGATAGAGAGTTTTTTTGTCCTCTACATGTTACCAATCCAGTCTAATTTACATAAAGACGCTACTACACTCAACATAAAATAGATGCTTCTGACTGATATAGAGTTTATTTCAGAATAATATTCATCAGGTACACCGAGAAATTGCCAAATTGAATTTTAAAAATGTTTCAAGGTAGAAGCAAAGTTTAGAAAGAGAATTGAGAAGCTAAGGGGCAACAGAGAAAGCAAATATCCCGCAAGATTACTTAAAACCTTGTAATAGATTTGGATACCTTCTTTAATGTTAAGGGTATCCAAATTTATTACAGAGTGCAGCACAGCTCAGAGAAAGATGGTGTGGCTGAACGAATTAACAGGAGGAGGACTACTAATGGAGGTCCGAAATATGAAACGATAAAAAACCAAATCGAAAAAAATGTAAATTTTTCGGCTGCAAACTTGCTTTCATAGATAAAATATCTTTATATCTCTTTTATAGTATTATATGAGTTGGCTGTTTGTGTGTTATTATATGAGACAGGTGTTTGCATCTCGACTTGTTTTTGAGCAATCTAGATGTAGCGGTCGAAAGCCGCCCGCTGCGGTTACAAAACGCGCCGCCTCAACAAAATCTTTCCCATTGAAAAGCATGTAGAGCAGTGTTCGACGGCCGGTTGTCACAATGGGCCGCGAACTCTAGGCGTCTCAACGAAATCACATATATGTCGGCCGGCCGTCGACTGTCGGTCGTTGCGTTTTTAAAACGTGCCGCTTCAACAAAATCACTGCCATTTGAAAGCGTGTGTACCAGTGCCTAACGGCCGGAAGCCACGGCGGGCCGCGAACGCTGGACGTCGCAACGAAATCACACCTAGTATAATTCAAATAGAGACGTCGATAGAGAAGGCTCGGGAAATATGCACATGAAAATAATGAAACAGTTACTGTTCTGCATCAAAATAACAATAAATCATACTACTCACAGGGGGTCCGAAGCACCCCCGCGTCGGGCCTCGCTTGCCCCACTACCTCCATCAGTCCATGTACCGTCTAGTACTAATATACACTCGTAACATGGACCAGGAAAAATGTAAAAATAAATAATATAAATGCTCTCAATATAAGTCACCAATTACTTTGTTACCTTCTGATCTTCGACAACTAGCTAGTGCCCCCCTAAAATTGATTAGTAAACGAGTTAAGGCTCGCACCCGAGAACTCAGAAGCCGCTAAGCAGTGAGTATCTCTAACCAGCAGGTACGGTCATCCGGCTGACACTACATACCCGCTAGTGTCGACTGGGGAGCATAAGAGGTACCCCCAAAACTCTTATGTATCCGCAACCCCAGAAGCATAGTACTATCCCCACCCCTCAAGGTGTCGCCGGGGTTTTTCCTCATCAGTATATGCATATACATTATCAACAACAAAAACAACTTTGCCTAGGTCTTACCAACTTAACACCCCCCTTCGGTTGGGCCCCCAACTACTTATCACACACCGCTACTTTCACGGAACCACTCCCTTTCGATGCCGGCACCATTCTCCTCTTTTTCGCTCAATCTCGCACACATCAAGCATTCACCCTCTCTTCCCTCCTACATTCCAGAGCCCCCCTGTATTCTAGGCATGTGTCCCTTATTCCTCTTATCGACTTTGGTCTCCAGTTTTACCATTTCACTTTTACCAGTATTTAATTATCTTGAGACGTAGGCCTGACTGAATTAGGTTATTAAAACAGCTAGAGTAAGCAAAAGTTGCATATTGATTATAAGCGAATTAATGGGAATATAAAAGTAGTAATTAAGTTTATAAAAATAGCGAAATATTGAAATATATATAGAATCCTTAAAGTCAAAAAAAAAATAGATTTTACAATAAGTTAAGTTTTTACTTTTAAAAGAGTTGTGTAGAGATTTTTTTGGTGGGCTCCAAGCGCCACGAACTACGGGGTGTTCATTATAAAACTTCATCTAGCAGGCTATGAAATTTTGACAGAAAAGGATGAAATAATAAAAATAAATGGACATTTGTTTCTCCATCCTTTTCTTTTCACAGCCAACTAGATGAAATTTTATAACGAACACCCCGTATATACAGGGTGAGTCATAATGGGAGGACGAAAATTAAATCTCATATTCTTTGGTCGATTTTAAGGGGAGCTTGTCATACATTTGTGTTACCTATCGAACTTCCTTAAAAAGTTACGGGGTGTTGAAATTAGAATTTCAAAATGCATATATCTTGATTATTTCAAAAGGGTAAGAGATATTTTAATGGAATTTGGTATGTTTCGACATCTGGGAAAGGCGCATAATTTGCAATAAAAAAAATTATTTTTATTTTCGCCAGTGGCGCGGGTACCAGCACCTCGACCCATATTACTTGAAGGAAAATTGGTACGCCACTGGTTTTCGAAAAATAAAATCTAATTATTCACTTCTCCATTCATCTCGGAATAAAAATGTCCTCTTTAGGTTTTTCAGTACGACGAACGGTTTCTGAGTAAATAAATAAAAACCATTGTAATGTAGCCTAGTCTCGCCCAACGCATTTAAGATTGATGAAAAATCTAAAATATCAAAATTCCATTTCTTATGGCTTGAATATTAAAACCTATTGATATGCAACATAATTCAATCCATAAACTGCGCGACTATTGCCATACTGCTTAAAATGGCTATATCGCAATGCTTCTTAGTTATTTACTCAATTACAGTTCTACGAAAAAAAAGTTAAGTGAGCTTTTTGCTTCAGAATTGTAGTGGCGGATAAGATAAGACAAACTAAGATAAGATTTTAATTCACGAGAATTCAAAAACTTGAAGAGGACATTTTTATTTAGAGATGGATGGGGAATTGAAAAATTAGATTTTATTTTTCTGAAGCAAGGGGCGTACATCACATCAAACTTTAATGCTGTTCTCAGACTAGTTACAATGGCGGATAAGATAAGACAAACTAAGATAAGATTTTAATTCACGAGAATTCAAAAACTTGAAGAGGACATTTTTATTTAGAGATGGTTGAGGATTGAAAAATTAAATTTTGTTTTTCGAAAAACCAGTGGCGTACCCTTTTCTCTTCAAATAATATGTGTCAACGTGCTGGTACGCACGCCACTGGAGGAAATAAAAATAATTTTTTTATTGCAAAGTGTGCGCCTTTCATAGTAGTCCAAACATACCAAACTTCATTAAAAGATCTCTTAACCTTTCGGAATAATCAAGATATATGCATTTTAAAATTCTAACTTCATCACCCTGTAACTTTTTAACGAAGCTCGATAGGTAGCACACATGTATGACAAGCCCCCCTTAAAATCGACCAAAGAATATGAGATTTCATTTTCGTCCTCCCATTATGACTCACCCTGTATAGATATGGATGATTTTTAATACTCTCGCAGTAGGTACCTTTGCCCTCATTTTATTGACAGCTTAGTAAGAAGACGTAGAACTAGAATGAGACAATACATAAAAAAAAACAAAGTAAACTGTCACCACGTATCTCCAGTCAAGTGTAAAAAAATTTTCGTTCGTTATTTACGTAACTGGAAATGACATTGATCGATTGAGCCTTGACAAATTGTCAAGCTTACATTATATCTAGTGTATGACATACATTTGAAAAATGTCACATAAAGATGCTTCAAACCCGCCATATTTAATATTGGCTACTGTTGGTCAGTCGGCAGCCATCCAGCGAGTAACCTTTCCCAGTCAGACCTGATTCTGAATACCTAAGTCCGATTCTGAGAGTAAGTTACAGGTTAAAGAGGTGAATTAACTTATAGTTGAGGTTGACTAAATCGGGTAGAGTATTTCGCCTGCTAGATAAATCGTCCATATCTTTCTTATTAAAGTATGTCCTTTTTAAGCTTACTGGAGCATTGTATTGGGATTTATGGTTTATGTAAGATCTAGGAAAGAGACAGCTGGAAACCACGACCATAACTTTTATATTTCTGTCTCAAAACTGATCCAAATACCCGTCACTTACCATTCCGAGGTATCTTGTATTGTATAGTTAATTGGGTACAGGGTTTTTTAGGTTATAGACGTATTGGTTTTTGTAAATACAAACAAGTAAAAACAAGTTGTACAACTTGTTGTTTTTGTGGTTTCTGGATAAAACGTCGAGCTAATCTGGAGACCTCCTCCTGTTTCTACAGTTTTGGCGACCCTTTTTTAGCAGTGGGAACCTTTGAGCTGCTGACGACTTCCGCTGGAAGTGACATCATGACGTCTTACGTCAAACTATTGCAAAACGGTTGTCACTTTCATTATTTTTATTATTTATTAATTCCAATCTAATCGAATATCGATCTTTTATCGATCTCCTAGCTAACGCGCTAGGGCTCCTACCCGTTAGCTGACTTAGCTCCAGGTAAGCTGAGGCTCCACTTAAAACTTAACTTCTAACCTAACAAAAATCAAACACAATCGACAATCAACAACCGATCCGGCTTTGTTGCTATAACGCTTATGTGACGACAAAATCACATCAGGGAAAGTTTTGAAGCGACACACTTCCGTCCAAAAAGAGGGGCCATTTTTAGGGAAATATCGGCATTTGTTGGCTCTGTGCATATCTGTCGGTCATTGGGGTAAGAGTTTGTATGTCGCACTGTCTAAACTATCAAAAGGCTAATAGGCATTTCCAACGATTCGCTCTGTTTGCACCAGGTAACTTTGTACCATTTTCGGGTGACAGCTCTAGAACGTGCTGAGAGTATTCTCATCTTTTGTCTTCTCAATATGAATGTAAGGATGGGAATACTTTCAGAGCAGCCACCCGAAAGCGCTGTTAGTTAGTGTCCGACACGCTTCTGGTTTTGACCGTCAAACTTGAAATGACGTTAAAATAATTTGTTCTGTTTGTAATCTCCAACATGGCGCTGTCAGCATGCGATTCTCATGAAGTGAATACTGAAAAAACAAAAGATGCAGCGTTAATAAAGATCATTATTCACACTGCATTGGACAAAATTATTGAAAAAACTCAGCCTTGGTAACTTGGATTTTTATTTTCTAGGATCGCACCGTGATCAGTACAACAGATGCCGAAAGAAAATGCGTGACTCCCGAGGGACTACAAGAGGCAATCGATAGCATTGTTGCCAAATATCCCAAAGGTAGATCTTTCGTGCGGCCATCAGGTAAATAAAAATTTTAATTTAATTACCGTCGTTTTACGAAATCGTACTTGTAATCATTCGGTTTTATTCGTACATTAGTTAGACCTACATATTTCCATAACATACTGGACTTGCCCATTTTTTATATTGCTGACCTTGGACAGCAAAAGGAGGGGATGGAAACACAATACCTTGCACATTGCAATTTCTGCACATGCCGAAAATTGAGCGCGTTTTTGAAAGTGTCCAGCTAGACCCACGTACTTCTGTGCCTTTGAGGCCAAAGCACTTGTTTTTGTGACATCCAAAGTTGCCGATACTTCCACGAGTTACTCCGATTACTCGATGCAAATATATGTGACGGAAAAATATTCGATACGGAAGTACGTGATTCTACCTACATAACTACTGTATTACTTCGAGATTTGGCAACAATCCACGCACACGTGCATAGTACATCCCGTACAAGCACCCCACTTTTTGGCGTCAAGGTCAGCAAGGAATGTTCAGTACGTTATAGAAGTACTTGGTTAGTCCATTTAAGGGGTTTTCAGGAACTGAAGACGTAGTGAGAATTTACGCCGAAGCGGCGACCCGAAAAGAATGTGATAAGCTGGCAGCGGAAGTGGCTAACAAAGTGCACGAACTGGCCGGCGGTACCGGAAATCCTCCCGCACTTGCCGAATAAATCTCTGCGTTGTTGTTCAAACTCAAACGGCTTAAAACCAATTTAAACAATCATTTTCCTACGTTTAAGTAATTAAACAGTTAGGGACAATATTCGACATACTCATCATAAGCCCAAACCTTTGTCAATAGAACTTTGCCTAAAGCAGTTTTGCTTGCCTGTATAGAGCGCGAACGAACACGAAGAAATAGTACTTCTTGTTTATTAGAATCCGTCATGAAGCAGCATCTGAAGTTCATTTGTTTTTTTGAAACATGAATTACTTTATACTATAGTTTATTTGAGTTGTCACTTTAGACAACTCAACTGTCTGGAGCGATGCTGGCGGTTGAAAGTATCCTCATCCTTTGTTTTCTCGATAAAAATGTAAGGATGGGGATACTCTCAGATCTGTCTAGTGCGGGCACCCGAAATGACAGCTAATAAGTAAGTGACAAATGTCAAAAAGTCACAGTGACTAACTATCTTCTTTTCAAACAAAAAATGATTGCCAACTAGATGACGTTTTCTAATGAACACCCCGTATATATGTAATGACAAAAATAGGGGAAAACTATTATCTTATTATGCAATATCCGATGCCTGCCAGAATTATTACAAAATGCGATTATACCTTCATGCTTCATATTCTCTTTAAGGAGGTTGTTTGAAAACTCTTTTTGTACAGGGTGTTTTTTTTGTACAGGGTGCGGTGCGGGCTGTGTATAGAAACTTATTCTCTATAACGTTTTATTAAGATAAAAAATGTTTAGATATTTTTCTAGTTTTTGTTGTTGTTACATCAAATTCTCATAGAAACTGAAAATTTGGTTAATGGCAGAAAACGTTATACAGCATTTTTCCATACACGCACCGCACCCTTATAAGTGCAAGAAATATTAATGGGGTATGTGGCGCCATCTAATAATAACTGGTGCTTCCACAAAATCATGTGTGCAGTGAACCAAAGAGTTTTCTGCCGTATTCCTCGCTTCGCATAGATGGGTGGCCTTGATTTCGTCTTGCACCGACAGATGGCGACTTTATAGCAGAGTAACCAAACTACTGTTCATAGACCAGTTTCACTTTCATTTCAATTCATTAGTATAGTGTCCGGTGTATCCCTTACTGATGAGCTGAAATAATCGAAACCGGTCTTTGGTGCTACAGACAGACCCTAGGAAAATTTTTAAACATTTTAGTTGTATCAAATCAGTTTTCTTTTTATTTTTAAGCACTTTCCGAAAATGCCAAAAAACAAAATGACGTCCAGTAGAATTTACAAAATTACAGACACAGACGGAAAGAACCAGACCCAGACCATCGGGAAAGTTTGAAACATTTCAGTTGTATCAAACCAGTTTTTTTTACATTTTTAAGCACTTTTTGAAAATTCGAAGTGGCGCCCATGAGAATTTACAAAATAACACACCCAGACACAGACCCTCGGGAACGTTTGTTTCTTACAATCTTTAAGCCCTTTCTGAAAATACAAAAAACAAAATGGCGTCTAGAAGAATTTACAAAGTTACAAACCCAGACACAGACCAAGAACTTCGGGAAAATTTGAGACATTTCAGTTGTGTCGAACCAGTTTCTTAAATTTTTTAAGCACTTTCCGAAAATATCGAAAACAAAATGGCGGCCATATATAAGAATTTACAAAATTAGGCAGAGAGACTTAGACCTTCGGGAAAGTTTAAAACATATCAGTTGTGTCTGGACCTGTTTTTCAAAATTTTTTACCACTTTCTGAAAATACCAAAAAAAAACAGAATTTATAAAATTATAGACCCAGACTCTCGGGAAAGTTTGATCCATTTCAGTTGAATCAAACCAGTTTCTTAAAATTTTCAAGCACTTTTCGAAAATACTAAACAACAAAATGGCGTCTATAAGAATTTACAAATTACAGACCCAGACCTAGACCCTCGGCAAAGTTTTGTGTGGATGTTTGTGATGACTTTGTTTTGTATTAGCGAACATTTGCGAGAAAAATAGATTTTTTGACATTTTGGTAGAAAACTGTTTGGTTTGTTGCACACAGAAACGTTAATGTTTTGAATTAGATGAGAACTGAGTGTACATTTTGCGTTTTTTTTTTTTAAGAAGCATTAATTATCAATTTCTTCAAAAGAAGAGCGAACGGCAAATTTGAAACAACCTTTAAAAAACTTCTCCTCTTACATCGAAAATAAGCGCCATAACTTTTTTGTGTCTATAATATTCCATCGGAAGTCATCCATCACCTTTGAAAAAGACTTATATTTATACAATTATTTATACTTACATATATCATGATTTTACATTTAATGATTGGTAGACGATGCTTTTTTAGTAGAGATTTAATTGTCCAAACGCTGCCTAGTGGATTTGAATATACATCTCTATTATTGTAATAATTGCCTCCTTGCTTCAAGCCCACTAAACTTTAAACAAATACTCAGCCAACGGTAAACTTTTGTCCCAGTGTAAATAATGATCGTTAAACAAAATTCAAGACGTTCAGATATTTAAAGAAAAATCTAGATATAGGATATTTTCGTATAAAAAAAACTTTTGTAGTGATGTTCTTTATCATTCAAAATTCTTATATTATTTCGTATTCGGCGATACTGTTGGCTTTAAATACTGTTAAACAAACGCTAATTGATTCTTTATTATCCTCATAATGAACAGCTGACACGTGAGCACTGCAATAACTTGTTACTACCAGGAAATAAGTAGGTAATATATAAAAGAACCACGACTTTAATAAAGGTATAATTTTCATAATAGAAGATCAGTTTAATTTTTAACTAATCAACGATTAGTCTTTATTATTGTTTGTTCATTTGTTTACTTTGTCAAAATATTTCATTTTTATTATTAAATACAACATATGGCTATGCTTATCTCTTTCTAATACACTTTGAGAGTCGTGAGAGTAATGAGATATATTTAATAAGAAAATGACATATATTCGAGTTGTACGATTAAGTTAAATTAATTACCTTTCTAATGAAATGAAGACTTTATTGCGCCATAGGCATTATAAGATTTATTTATATATATAGAGTTTTGTTATGCGATTAATATATTAATCTATATTTTGTATATTATTGTTTACGGTTGAACATTTACCTGCTGTTTGTAATTTTATCCGATATTATGTTTTCACTAATGATTATTATCTGGATTATACAATTTTTTAATAAGCTTTTATTATTGTTTCTTTGATGTGAAACGTCCGTCGTTCTATTCTTCTGCACCTTTTTGCAGAATTTCTGACAAAAACTTTCAGTTTGAAAGTAATTTGATCGCTTAGTTCCAGGCTGGAGAATAAAAGCTGAGTTCGGTAATGCCATCCGAGCGCTCCGGACACAGACCATCTTCCAAGATCTTAACAAGCTAGAATGAGATAGACTGATATCCCTAGCGTTCGGGATGTATTACCGAACTCTTCTAAAGTATGATGAGCGAGCGTTATATCCAAACCTCTTCAAGATATAACAGCGGATTCGGAAGCAAGCAGTCTCCAGAATATATAGTCGTTTTCGTTTCACTACTGGTTCTGGTCCTGGTTGACATAAAAATGACAGAAATTTTTGACAGTGGTCACGATCGGTTCTGATTGATGACGTTTTGAAGACGTATTTAAAAAGCTGAAACGAATGAACTGTTTCTGTGTAACCGGAGTTGTTGACATCCGTAAAGTTTGAATGTTTGAATTTTCAAAAGTTGTAATAGTTAGTAGAAAAATGTACGCGGTGCTATCTGAAATTGGAGAAAAGCACATTTCATTTGCATGTGGTAGAGACTTACAAATTGTTATTAGAAGAAAATAGCACTTTGAAAGTTTTTACAGGGCTGTACTTAAGTTAATTTCCGACCGTTTTTTACGAAATTCACATGTAATGTGTCGGACACCCTTAGCTATCAACCCTGCATACCGTTCAGCATCAATTTCTAACGGGTCAGCAAAAAAAATATCACTTTGAAAGTTTTCAGGGCTGTAACTAAGTTATTTTCTGCCCGATTTTTACGAAGTTCACACGCAATGTGTAGGAGAGTCTCAGCTATCAGACTTCATACTGTTCAGCAAGAATTTATAATGGGTCAGTACAAAAATAGCACTTTGAAAGTTTTTGCAGGGCTGTACTTAAGTTATTTTCTGACCGATTTTTCCAAAGTTCCCACGCAATGTGTAGGACAGTCTCAGCTATCAGATCGCATACTGTTGAGCAAGATTTTATAACGGGTCAGTTCAAAATTTGCACTTTGAAAGTTTTTACAGGGCTGTACTTAAGTTATGTTCTGTCCGATTTTTCCAAAATTCACACGCGATGTGTAAGACAGTCTCAGCTATCAGATTGGATACTGTTGAGCAAGATTTTATAACGGGTCAGTTCAAAAATAGCACTTTGAAAGTTTTTACAGGGCTGTACTTAAGTTATTTTCTGTCCGATTTTTCCAAAATTCACACGCAATGTCTAGGACAGTCTCAGCTATCAGATTGCATACTGTTGAGCAAGATTTTATAAAGAATCAGTACAAAAATAGCACTTTGAAATATTTTACAGGGCTGTACTTAAGTTATTTTCTGTCAGATTTTTCCAAAATTCTCACGCAATGTGTAGGATAGTCTCAGCTATCAAACTGCAACTGCATACTGTTGAGCACGATTTTATAACGGGTTAGTACAAAAATAGCACTTTGAAGATTTTTATAGGGCTGTACTTAATTTATTTTCTGGCCGATTTTTACGAAATTCACACGCAATTTGTAAGACAGTCTCAGCTATCAGAGTGTATACTGTTGAGCACGATTTTACAACGGGTCAGTACAAAAATAGCACTTTGAAGATTTTCACAGGGCTGTACTTAAGTTATTTTCTGTTCGATTTTTCCAAGATTCACACGCAATGTGAATACTACGTAGTCGTTTCGAAATTCCATCAGACTCGGTTGGCCCCTCGTTCGGAAACATCTTACTCCTACTGTAAAACTATATTTACCGGACTTAACTATTACTGCAACTTGAGCCACATTACTTTGTTGTGTGGCGGATGTCATCTGCCATTCTCCGCCTCAGACTGAAGGCTGGCGTTTGGGAGAGGGAAGAGGGGGATTCGCAAACTGCGGGTGACGACGAGTCGACGTTTAGGAATTCGAATCGACCGGTCCGTGTAGATTCCGTTCCTCCTTTTGTAAACCGATAGTTAGTTTTTATCAATCAATGTTCAGTTTAGTGAAATAAACAAGTAAACTAATTAGTGTGCCTCATTTGCTCGCCGCAAACAGCCACATTGGTGACCCCGACGACGCTATAGTGTTCCGCGTGTGTATCGTCTCAAGACTCCACATACCACGCCACTCGCACTCCCGGCAGACGCTCACGATGTCCCAAACCGAAACAGCAAGCATGCCCCAACCCATGGATGACCAATCTGTGATCGCCCGCATAGGCATGAAAGCACCAGAATTTTGGCGTACCGAACCCGAGCTATGGTTTCTTCGGCTAGAAGCCCAGTTTCGCCAAGCCAAGATAACAACAGATGAATGCAAGTTTGATCACACTGTAGCTAGCTTAAACAGTGAAGTTTTACTAGAAGTTGCTGATATATTGCGAAACCCAACTAAAGGTACAGCCTATAAAGATTTAAAAGCTCGACTTCTGGACCGATATGGCGTCCATCCCGATGAAAAGATTCGCCGACTGATGGAGATAACCTTGGGTGACCTTAAACCGACCCAGCTTCTCCACCGTATGCAAGCTCTAGCCGAAGGAAATGTAAGCACAGAGGTACTTAAAAACTTATGGCTCGATCACTTACCTCCCCAAGTCCGAGGGGTTGTATCCATTCTCGATGATGACTTAGAGGAGATTGCTAAGAAGGCTGACAAGTATATACTGTTACGATCGCAGCAACGCCGCATGGGAGGCGGGGCAACGCATGGGAGCGTGTTGGTTGGTGGAGCTTCGCGACCTATCCGCGCTGCGTCATGGCTGACACGAGTGATTTATTGCTCGTCTGGCTTAATCTAGAAGGCAGTTGTTTACAACCGTTTTTTTATATGAGATTATTCAAGAATTCTTATAAAGAACTTTCTAGGTTTTTCTGTAATTTTAGGATTGTATATAAAAGGCGCATAGAGCGCCCGAGTAGTAGTAGTCGTATTTTAATCGAGCTATAAGTAAGCTAAAGTTACGAAGCGATAATAGAAGGCTATAAAGTGTTAAGTAGTGAGTTATTTAGTATACGAATTGTACCTGTGTATATTTGTGGAATAAATAAATAGTGTTTTCGTGTTAAATCGTTACACTGGAATTATCGAACCCCGAGTTCGCAACAATACGCTGTGCCACTTCTTCAGTCATGCCCCTCACCGTGAAACCTTCACTTGACGAACTCGTAACCAACATAAGCAACCAGGTGAATGCTTTGGCTACAAAAGTCAATCTTCGGGAAATGAGTCAGCAGTCTCTACCAGCCCAACCAGCAGGCAGTTCACCAGGTGATGGACAGTGCTACTACCACCGAAGATTTGGCCCTCAAGCTAAGAAGTGCAGACCCCCATGTAGCTTCACAAAAAACGACCAGGGAGTGCTGTAGTGGCGACGACCAGTGCTCCTCATACACCACGTCGCCTGTTTATCACCGAAAAAACTCTCCAGCTCCAGTTCCTCATTGACACTGGTGCCGACCTTAGTGTGCTGCCACGCAGGATCTGCACTGCTATGCAACCAAGTACTGTATGCCTGTACTCTGCTAGTGGTGCCTGCATTAAAACATATGGGCAGAAGAGACTCACAGTGGATCTAGGTTTTGGCCAACCGGTCACATGGACCTTTGTCGTCGCAGACGTCACCACTGCCATCTTAGGCGCTGACTTTTTTACACACTTTGGAATCACAGTAGATATGCGCAATAAACGCCTGGTAAGCCCAACCACCCATTGCAGCATTTCCTGTGTGTCGAGACGAATAAGGACATCAGTAGAAGGGCTCTCTACTGCCCACCCATATAATCGCCCAACTAGTATATCAGACGCACCTGGAATGGTCCAGCACTATATTGACACCGATGGCGCCCCTGTTTTCTCTAAGCCACGCAGACTTCCGCCAGATCGTCTACAAGCTGCACGAGATGAATTCAATGACTTAATGCGAGCAGGCATTGTTCGGCCATCAAAGTCGCCATGGGCAAGCCCACTTCATTTGGTCCAAAAATCCAATGGCCAGTGGCGCCCTTGCGGAGATTTCCGTCGTCTAAATGCTATTACTAAGCCTGACCGCTACCCAGTGCCACATATCCAGGACTTTGCAAATCAGCTGCATGGTAAGCAGATTTTCTCGACGATTGACCTGGTACGCGCCTTCTACCAGATCCCCGTTCGACCGGAAGACGTGCAGAAAACGGCTGTAACCACTCCCTTTGGCCTGTACGAATTCCTCCGAATGCCTTTCGGGTTACGTAACGCTGCCCAGACATTGCAGCGGTATCTGGACTACCTCTTTCGAGAGTGCCCCTTCGTCTACGTGTACATTGACGATATTCTAATTGCCTCAACGACAGAAGCAGAACACGAGCAGCACTTGGCATTGGTACTCCAGATCCTGAAAGCCAACGGACTTCAAATTAACATGGAGAAGTCCAAGTTCCGTACCCGTAAAGCCAGCTTCCTGGGCGTCACAGTCACTCCAATGAGTGTGCTGCCCTTGCCGGGTAAGGTTAGTGCTATCCGAGACTTTCCTCAACCCACGACTTACAGACAGTTGCGTCGCTTTATGGGGATGGTTAACTTCTACCGTCGTTGGTTGCCCAGCGCTGCAACCGTGCTTCTGCCGCTCACCGAGCTTTTGGCACTACAAAAGAAGAAGCAGCAGGACGTCAACTTGACCCCAGCAGCAGCAGACGCCTTCGCCAGAGTCAAGGAACTATTAGCTGCCTCTGCTGAATTGGTTTTTCCGGCACCGCACGCCAAATTGAGTATGTCAGTCGACGCTTCGGATGCAGCAATTGGCGGTGTATTGCAGCAACTCGTGGATGAATACCTGCAGCCTATCGCTTTCTTTTCGCGAAAGCTATCTAAAACGGAGCGGAATTACAGCACCTACGACCGGGAGCTGCTGGCCATATTCAGTGGTGTCCACCATTTCCGCCACTTTATCGAGGGCAAGCTGTTCACTATATACACCGACCACAAGCCTTTGACATACGCCTTCCAGCAGCGACATGACCGTCAATCTCCACGGCAAATTCGACAGCTCGAATTCATTGGCCAATTTTCGACTGATATCCGACATGTCCAAGGAACGACAAATATCGTCGCTGATTGTCTCTCACGGCCTCAGGTGGACGTCATCGTAGCACCAATTACCATCGACTATGACCGGTTGGCGGAAGCCCAGACCACGGACGAAGGTTTACAACAGGTCCTGTACGACCCGACCAGCGCCTTGCGCCTACAACGTATCGTCCTACCAGACAGCCAACGTCCCCTCTATTGTGAAGTCCAAGATGGGCGGACTCGCGTATACGTGCCGGATGCCTTTCAACGGGATGTCTTCCTAAAGTTCCACAACCAGTCACACCCTGGACATGCTGCTACATTGCGAATGATCGCCGAACGCTTTGTGTGGCACAAAATGAACCGTCAAGTAAAGCAATGGTCCCGAGAGTGCCTCCAATGTCAGCGCGCTAAGGTTGGCCGACACACGCATGCGCCTCTGGGATCACTAGGCATGCCCGATGACCGATTCGCCCACATACATGTAGACCTTGTGGGACCACTCCCTCCTAGTCGAGACTTTCGGTACCTGCTTACGATCATCGACCGATTTACGAGGTGGCCTGAAGCAATCCCCATCGCAGATATGACTGCCGAGACGGTGGCTAATAAGATCCTTGAAGTTTGGATATCCCGCTTCGGCGTACCAACGACCATAACTACGGACCGGGGAAGACAATTCGAGAGTCAGTTGTTCCGTCAACTTAACGAAATGCTAGGAGTGAAGCATATAAAAACGACCGCCTACCATCCGCAATCAAACGGGTGGCTGGCGTTTGGGAGAGGGAAGAGGGGGATTCGCAAACTGCGGGTCACGACGAGTCGACGTTTAGGAATTCGAATCGACCGGTCCGTGTAGATTCCGTTCCTCCTTTTGTAAACCGATAGTTAGTTTTTATCAATCAATGTTCAGTTTAGTGAAATAATCAAGTAAACTAATTAGTGTGCCTCATTTGCTCGCCGCAAACAGCCACAGTTGGTTGTTTGAGGTTAGAATTAGAACAACTTAGAGCTCATAGAGTAAAATAAAAAAATAAATGAAACTGAAGTGTAGTTTGAGTTCGGTCAGTTGAAAACCCTATCACCTCCGCCCTTTGAATAAGTAGACAATGGAATCCGCGCGTGCAATTCTCCGCTACATTGACAACTGTTACCAAAAATGATGAGACGCCATGGGTAAGACGAAAACCAAACGTTTCGCTGGCTATGTGTTTTTTTGCATTTTGCAAGACTTTAATATTATAAATAACTTTGTTGTTTACAATGGTGGGATGTGCAGCTTATGGTTGTAAAAGCAGCGGCTATAGAGAGGAGCCTGGAGTTACGTTTCACAGGTAAACAGATAATGGCGTTTGTCAGCAACCAGCTACAATTAAATTATCTCAAATAACTCTAAAACCAGTTAGTTTTCACCCAAATCTTCGAAATATGATTTAGTATACACCGCAGTGAAGTCAATAATGCTATTTTGGGAAATATTTTTCTATTCCTGTAACTTAAAAAAAAATTTTTTTTATTAAATTTTTGAGCATTTTTTACAGTGGCGTTGGAGATGTAATCCCAGGGTTATCAACGACTATTATTTCACAATTATTTTTATTTATTTAATAGAAAGTCGATGTTTGCTAATAATATTACGTATTGTTGTGCAAACTGAACTCTATTTACATATGAGTTCATGTGTGGCAGCATGGCAACTCTGTAAGCCATTTTTCGAAGCTTTTAAGCTTTAATCTTATGGAGTTTTTTCTATTTTTCGGTTTTCTAAATAAACCAGCCCCATGAGTCCCTAAATGCACATATGTTTGCAATATTTTTTAATTTTCGGCAAGAGCATTTCTTTTGTTACTTTTTGGACATGCACTTTCACAATTTCTTGGGAATTCCAGCCATAAAACATGAAACCCTATAATTGCCCTTCTTCTTTACCCGGCAAAGGCGCCCTTTTAATGGTTTATGGCCCTTGAAAGAATTTCAGACCTGTACGTGACCCGAACAATAGTTTAGTAAGTAAAGCGATTTGGCGAATATCGTTAATTGAAATTAAAATATTATTCTCTCATCAGATAGAGCTTTTAATTTCTTATCTTTTGAATCTAGATTCGAGCAATTTATGTCTTAATGGATTGGGCCAGGAAATTAACGGTCAATTTAAATAAAAAGCTTTAATTGTCAATTAAACTATGTCATGTGAGGTGTCATTTTAAAGATCATCATTTACTCTGTCCAATGATCTCATTTTCAATTTCCCTTTTCCAGCAGATTTTCCAGAAAAGTTCGTTCTCTAAATTTATGCCCGCGTTGTCCGAAGCGCCATTAGTCGCCACTGGTCAGGGTGGTATCGATTTTTCTGCAGTACCCTT
Organism: Taphrorychus bicolor; assembly: GCA_951812265.1. NCBI lineage: Eukaryota > Metazoa > Arthropoda > Insecta > Coleoptera > Curculionidae > Taphrorychus > Taphrorychus bicolor. The sequence continues at coordinate 39,425,733 of OX638299.1, read as the reverse complement.
CAAAAACTCGAAAGAGAGAGACGCGTTTTGAACTAACTCAATAGAGTTACGATCGAAAAACGACGATCCAACCGGGAAGACGAAAAGTTTCGAATTTCGATGCGGGAAAAGGTCCTGGGCAACGCCGTTCTGATTTCCGCAATCGTATTTTTGTTTATTTTTTTTTCTCTTGTTTAAATCCGCGCTAATCAATTGTATTTTTAATTGGGGCCAAAACGTATTACCGCTTATTGCCCGCCTACGAAAAGTTTCGTGGAGTGTTTTTTCGGTTGTGCCATCTAGTGTCAACCCACCTCTACCCTTTTCCTGAATAGGCCATTTTCTTGCAGAAAGCGGATACTTTGCAGACACAGGAGACTACCGGCAATTAAATGTTTGTAGAGTAGTTGTAGAAGTTGAAACTTTTAGTATATTATAGTAGTGTTTTTCTCACCATAATATCGAGGATCCCAGCAAATTGGCAGAATTCTGTTCTCTTCTACATTGCGTCGTTAGTTTAGTTTTCTTTGTTGTAGTTTCTACAATTTTAGTAAGAAATCGTGTACCCGTCAAGCACGTTTCTGGGGACCACTGAGCTTATCGCAAAATGTTCACGTCCGCCGCTATTTTATTTCAGATTCTGGAGAAAACTAAGAATTGTCTTTTTTAATTTTATTCTTCCTTAATGACTATTCAATTAGTTTCTTTTGCATTTTGCAGGTTTTGTGTTAAACAATAAAACCTTGCTGGCGTCCCCAAATTATCGAATTTTACATTATTTAAATCAGCGACCTAAGGGACAACAAAATAAATAGATCCTTTCCAGGAGTTGGGTCCCCCTTGCAGCGTGGTAAAAGAGATTTGACACACGAAGATACGTTGGACTTAGAACCTGACACGGTGGCGACGGTAACACGGTAGCCACGAACACAGCCGCCCCCACGCAACCACCGATTAATACGATTACGATCATTAGCGGGGGAGGGGGACACTGCGCGACAGTATATTATCAATGTTACAAATAGTAATTTAGTTCCATTATTATTTTTTATAAAATATTTTCTTATGTGCTAATGCTACAATACCTGGCATTTTTACACTTGACAGATTGGAGCAAGCTTGTAACAGACGCTGGCGTCGAGTCCTACTTCCTCTGTTTACCTATTCAAAGCTTCCGTCGTTAAATACTGGTTGAGTTCGGTACTTTCATCCCGAGCGCTCGGGATAATACTCTTTCTCACTCTGGCTTGTTAAGATTTTGGGAGATGGTCTATGTCCGGAGCGCTGGGAGGGAATTGCCGAACTCGGCTACTGTCAAAATTGTCAATTTAATAAGCGAGCGCCCTCCTGGGGCATTATTCTATAGGAAAGAGTGAAAGTGAAAGTGATAATTTTTACAACCTTGATTGGTCAAAAAATTCTCTTGACGAATTCCATTGGCCAGCAATTCTCACTTTCACTTTCACTCTTTTCTATAGAATAAGCGTCCTGCGCGGTAAATTGACCAATGTCAGCATTGTCAGCGGGATATGGTCGGGATTGTCGGGAAATGGGAATGTGTCAAGGTTTCTGTTATTGTTCAATGTGTTCATTTTCTCGACCAAAATAAAAATATCCCACGTAATTCTCAACTTTAATGAAAGTTTTGCTTCATTTTAAGGTAAGTTTAGAGCCCCCTACCACGTCTAATTATAGTTAAACAACACATCTTTTGTACTTCCTGTTTCCTGTCCCTGTGGGCCCTTAACATTAAATTAAAATGGAAATGGACACGGCGAACGTTGAAAGTAACTTAGTAAAAAAATAAATTCACACATTTTGTAGATTTTCTACTGCTGAAACTGTGGGGAACAGGTAAATACGTACTTAATAGAGATGCCACAAAATACATTTTTTACACTTTTGTTTTAAATAATTTTCTCAACGAAAGTGTAGTTGAATAACAGTGGACAAAGCGTGCAGGCGTTTTATGCAGAAACTGGATTTTTACTTTTGGGGAAGTACAATAATTGCTTTCATATTCATTATTCCAATGAAAGATGGAGTAACATATCTTAGCAGGAAAGTGCTAACCTGCTGTTTGTTTTACCAGGTTTTCAGGTTAGTTTTAGTTTCAGCTTTAGTTTAGTACACATTGGGCATGAACACACTAAATAGCCTCACTGTCCACAACTACATATACTCTTCTCACTAATGTTTTCTAATACACTCTATGAAGAAGGACAAATGTCTGTAAACTCTGTTGTATTTGGGGGTATAAATTCTTCTATAGACTTGTGTCCAGTTTACCGTGAGGTATAGGGTCATCTAATGAGGACTGAACAGATTCCAGTTTTTGGACTTCTTTGCATCAATGATAAAGTTTAAGGTAGTTATTTCAAGAGAGTTCAAGTTCAAGGTAGCCTTAGGATAGTTTGAACTTTCTTATTAATACAAAGAAGTGCAAAAGTAGGGCACTGTGCAGTTCTTGTTGGATGACCTTGTACAATGGTGTTCTTGTACAGATATAAACTGAACTCTTTGAAGGATACAAAGTCAGTTAAATGATGAAAAATTATGTTACATTTTCTGTATTTTAACAAATTTAAAAGATGGGTATAATTATCTTTGATTCAGCCTGATCAACAGTCAAAAAATGTATTTTTTCTAATTTTGACATATAAAGTGGCACTTTTCAATACTGATGACAGTGACATAACGTCCTACTTTTCGTAACTAGTTACGAAAAGTAAAATCTTTCGTAACTAGTGATGAAAAGTTGGTGTCACCACCAGTTGCAGGTTTCGGCTGTGGCACACCGTTGCTTTAGTTTTACGGTATTAAGTAGATACAAAGTGGTTTAATAGTAGATTATGTCACTAGGAGTAAAAGTGGGTCTTTTCGTGCTGAGCCCAGAGATTGACGGCCGAAGCGAAGCTGAGGCCTGCAACTGGGCGAAGCACAAAAAGACCTTTTACTCCGAGTAACATATACTATTTTTTTTTCAAGCATGCAATAAATAAGAAATCTATTTAAAAGTGGTTCAGTTTTGCAATTTTCTCTCATCCTCTTTAAGCGGGTCTAGGTACTTACCCAATTGTGTATATTATTTGTAAAATACATAGAATATGTTAGAATGGTGGTTTTCAATGTTCAATGGTTTTAATGTATTAAATAATAACCAATGATTATGGTAAACTAAGAATTTGTAGCATTATTTTCAATACTAAATTAATAAATGTCACATTGACAGATAAATATGATGACGCGCATGACATTTAACAGACGATTTGAAAATTCGAGAACCTATGCGATTTCGACTAATAACGGTTTCGGATGGTGCTCTTGAGTGCTCTGAGAGTATTTCTGTCCTTTGTTTTTTCAACAAGAATGTAAAAATGGCAATACACTCAGATCGGTTTATCTGCTGTCATCTATTATTAAAATAATTTTGGTGAATGAAAATCGTTTATATATGCGCCACCATGACACTAGCGGTGACTTTTGACTTTACTTTTACTGCCTAGGACTTTTTTGCTACTTTTTTGGTCTCAGGATTTGAAAGCCCACTTTAGGTGTGCGTATGGAGAAAACAAATGACGTACTTTTAGTCCGCTTGAAAAAAAAAGTAAATATTGAAGTTTAATAATAATAATTCGCTCTCTAAGTAGGTATTAGTAGTCAAAATTAGAAAAAATCTTGTATGAAACAACTGACGAAAAACCTTTTTTGTGTATCTCATTCAAATTGCGGGAACTCGATGCGCTCGTCCCGCAAACATTCATTCCTTACACAAAATCGGACTTTTCGTAACTGGTTACATAAACAGCTATTGTGTCTAAAAAATAAATGCTATTATTTACACTCGAAAAGTACCCACTTTTATTCGTTTTTTTTGTATTACGAAACAAGCAACTAGAAGGATTATTAGATGTAAAATCCGTAATATTATGAAAAAGCTGAATTTTTTTAAATTTACATTATTTTATTTTATACTTTTTATACAGATAATCACAAGATGAACAAAATACAGAAAATATAACATAATTTTCCATCATTTAACTGACTTTGTATCTTTTAAACAATTCAGTTTATCTGCATACAAGAACTCCATCATACAAGGTCATCCAACGAGAACTGCACAGAGCCCTACATTTGCACTTTGTATCAATAAGAAAGTTCAAACTGTCCTCTATCTTAAACTTGAACTCTCTTGAAATAACTACCTTAAACTTTATCTTTGATGCAAAGAAGTCCAAAAACTAGAATCTGTTCAGTCCTCATTAGATGACCCTATCCTCACAGTAAACTAGACACAAATCTATAGAATAATTTATACTCTCAAAGGGAACAGAGGTCACAGAAATCTGTCCTTCTGCATAGAGTATATTAGAAGACAATAGCCAGAAGAGTTAGATATAGTTGTGGACAGTGAGGCTATTTGGTGTGTTCATGCTTGATGTGTACTAAACTAAAACTAACCTGGTAAAACAAACAGCAGGTTAGCACTTTCCTGCTAAGACATGTTACTCCATCTTTTATTGGAATAATGAATATGAAAGCATTTATTGTACTTCGCCAAACGAAAAAATCAAGTTTCTGCCTAAATCTACTGCATGCTTTGTCCACTTGACTACGTTTCAGTTGCTGAGAAAATTATTTAAAACATAAGTATAAAAATGTGTTTTGCAGCATCCTTATTAAGTATTTACCTTTTCACATTTACAAAATGTGTGAATTTATTTTTTTACAGAGTTACTTTTATTTTCAAAAACCATACCTAACCTAGCTTTTGGCTGCCAAACTTGCATGCTTTAATATCCATTTACCAGGAGTATTAAAAACAGTATACTATTATTTTTTTTTTATAATGTTGTTCTCATGTTCAGTAACCAAGCATGATCATAAAAATTTGATAAAATTAAATAAAAATATCAAAAAAAAAAATATCGAAATTTACAAAATTTCCATAAGAAACCACAGTCAACTATTGGAAAACTGTGGAAAAACTGTATGTCTATCTCTCTTGCGCCACATCTTGGTACGCAACTTTTATGACGTGCTAAAAGTCAATTGAAATGAAAAGGTTAAATCACTGGGTGGAAATAAACGGTCGAAACGTCGGCAAATTGATAAAGCATTGAGGAATCTTTATTTTGTCCCCACCCAGTGATTTAACCTTTTCATCTTTATTGGGACACTAGGATTAGGAACTTCATTGTCAATTGAAATCTTTCAAATGGGAATACTCTGCTGTACCTAACCTTAGCAAAGATTTAGCCTTAAAAGCTCCTCCCATGTAGGTACCTACTCATGATCTTTTTTCAGGTAAAGAGTTCAACTTGACGTGTGTGTGTGTGTGTGAGAATGGCTACTGCCATTCAATAGAACGCTCTAAAGTCTTTAACCAATGGCACCAGTTTAGGTCATCATACACATGAAATGCATCCTTTAAATGGTTATGATAACATGATTCCCCAAAATCAGTATGAAACCCCTGATTTCAAGGAAGAAATTCTGGAAACTCCAAAAGAGGATCATAATGACAATACAGAAGAAGACACTGAAGAATGTACCCAATATCCACAAGAAGCTGAACCAGAAATAGACATTGTAATAAATAATGTAGTGTGTAGTTTTAGTGTGCGTTGTTACTTAAATCTTTGGGAAATAGCTTTGAAGGGTACGAACGTTGAATATCATAAAGAAAATGCTATGATAACCATGAAGCTCAGACGTCCGTATACAACAGCTAGTATTTGGTCATCTGGGAAAGTTGCTTGCACTGGTGCCACCAGTGAGGATGCAGTAAAACAGGCAGCTCGAAAGTTTACAAGATGTTTGCAAAAACTAGGTTTCAATGTTACATTTAACAACTACAAAGTGGTAAATGTTCTGGAGACTTGTAAAAGCAAAAGCTTCTGCCAAGAATATAATAGTATGGACTTAAAATGTGCTATGTATTGTACAATGCTTTTCTTTGTAATACCACCTCAGGCTTGCCTATTCATCATTATCATCTTCATCATCAGTATACTTTATTGTCACAATTTAAACAACTCTTTGATAATGCTTAAAGGGTAATGGAATACTTTTCAACAGTTTACAATGATTTCTGTAAATGATGTTACAGAAGAAAGGCTATTTTTTATTATTAATTTTAGTAGTTAGGATCAATTTGTCTTAATTAATTTTAATAGTTAAGAGTTGTGTGTTATGCGAAGGGCAATTGATGGGCTATTTTTTAATAATTTCTGTAGTTAAGAGCAATTTGTGTTTGGTTTTAGAAATATTCTGAGTCAAAACCATTGACAATGAAGTAAATAAATAGATGTCGGGAGTTAATCATAATTTGGCATTTGTTTACTTGGCATGATATACAAACCGCATACTGGGAGGCTTGCGGGTTGTTCGGGTAGAGGGGAAGCAGAAAATGGCCGACATTGCTAAAAACAACATGGCGCAATTTGAATCTCCAAGGACACATCTCCAGATGACATAAACACACATATGCGTATCATATTTTTTTTTTATTCCTGCTGTTCAAGCAAACAAATATACGATTTTTGCGATTATGGGATGTAGACCAAAACGTTCAAATATTTTTATATTTAAATGATTTTGGATACCTACCTAGTATAGCTATTTATTGTTTTTTTTTTTAATAATAGACTAAAAATACAAACGACGCTAATGGCTAACGGCCAAGGGCTGAGTAACAACATAACCACAAAACACAAATGAGCTTACCGGTGAAAAGGTAATTTCCCATATTTATTTTTATAATTCCAAGTTTTACACACAAAAAATTGTCTCGCCATGGCTAACAAACAAATTAAAACAGAAACGATTGCTAAAAGCGAAAAAGTTGGCGGAAACTACTAAAACATTCAGGAAATCAGGAAATAATTCTCGTAAACTGACCCAAACCGCTTGTCACAGGATTCTGCAATGTTGCCGATTCTGACCAGTTGGCCATCTCAAACATATTCTTTTTTCTACGAGTGTTTGGCGTCCCAATAAACTAAGAAGTAGGTGAATTAGCGGGATGGGGACAAATAACGACAATTCAGCTTTTATCAATTGCCAACGTTTCGACCATATATTGTGGTCTTTATCAAGGCTGTAAAGACAAGAAACATCGATCAGTTTATGGCCAGCTTAGAATTACAATTAAAAATTTATATAGATTAGAAAAAATAAAATAAAAATAATAGTTTAATTTACAAGATTTAAGAAATTTACACGCAAAACAACAAACGAACGTAACATTTATATACACAAATTGGTACCTCTTGATATGCCGAAGTCCTGTACAATCTATTCAAAAACGTGTCCATTGTCCACGTCATGGGCAGAGGTTCTCACGATGACAAAAAAACACCAATAAATTTACGATAATAAATAAACAATAACGAAAACTCAGTACGGAGCAGGCGAGCGACGAGCAACAGGACGACCACAAAACCATAGCAATGGTAAGGTCGTGATACAGGGCTCAGGCTTCAACGTGAGGAAAGGAGGGGTTAAACCGTTGGATCGTATGTCACCATCAGAATCAAACTCAAGAGGTGCTAGTTCTCGACCTAATTTCATTAAGCAAGTTAGCATATATAACACTTGACCCTGTGTGTCCGTCCTGTTATTGATGGTATTGTTAACTGCTATATGGATCATTTCACTAATCATGCGTTTAGTATAATTAGGCTCCCTGTCCAGTATCTTAACACCGTTAAAATCAAACGCGTGGTCAGACCCAAAGTGATGCTGAGCTAAGGCCGTCTGTTCTTTTTTATTTCTATTACGCTCTTGGCAGTCATATTTATGTTGTTTAATTCTGTTACCCAGCAATTGTCCAGTAGTACCCACGTAGCAACGATTACATTGGTCGCAAGGGATTCCATATATCACCCCCGAACATGACATGATAGGTGTTCTGTATACAGATCCAACAGTCTCAGTATTATAGAATGCTAGCTTACAATTCGGCATTCTCCCTTTAACCAGATTTTGAATTCTTTCAGACAGTCCCTTAATATAAGGGAATCTGTAATATATGAGTTTGTCACTACTATTAATTTCATTGATGTTCGTACTATTTTTACGTTGATTAAATTTGTTTATAATACGGTTGACAAGGCATGTTGGATAATTGTTGTTTCTTAATATAGTTTTAATGATAGTGGTATTTTTGTTATGGAATTTAGGGCTACTGAGACTGTAGGCTCTGTATAACAGGTCCTTTATAGTGGCCATCTTATGAGAGGAAGCATGTCCGGAAAGATAATTTAAAACTCTACCAGAGGACGTAGGCTTTCTGTACCAGTCAAAGAGAAGTGTACCGTCCTGTTGACGAATCACGAGCGTGTCCAAAAATGGGAGTGAATCATCTACTTCCGCTTCCATAGTAAACTGTAATTTAGGATGAAATTGATTAAATTGTGATAATAGTTGGTGTATTTTATCATATGGATGGGTACTACTGCACAATTGCTGGGTAACAGAATTAAACAACATAAATATGACTGCCAAGAGCGTAATAGAAATAAAAAAGAACAGACGGCCTTAGCTCAGCATCACTTTGGGTCTGACCACGCGTTTGATTTTAACCGTTGTTAAGATACTGGATAGGGAGCCTAATTATACTAAAGCATGATTAGTGAATTGATCCATATAGCAGTTAACAATACCATCAATAACAGGACGGACACACAGGGTCTAAGTTTTATATATGCTAACTTGCTTAATGAAATTAGGTCGAGAACTAGCACCTCTTGAGTTTGATTCTGATGGTGACATACGATCCAACGGTTTAACCCCTCCTTTCATCACGTTGAAGCCTGAGCCCTGTATCACGACCTTACCATTGCTATGGTTTTGTGGTCGTCCTGTTGCTCGTTGCTCGCTTGCTCCGTACTGAGTTTTCGTTATTGTTTATGTTAATTTATTGGTGTTTTTTTGTCATCGTGAGAACCTCTGCCCATGACGTGGACAATGGACACGTTTTTGAATAGATTGTACAGGACTTCGGCATATCAAGAGGTACCAATTTGTGTATATAAATGTTACGTTCGTTTGTTGTTTTGAGTGTAAATTTCTTAAATCTTGTAAATTAAATTATTATTTTTATTTTATTTTTTCTAATCTATATAAATTTTGAATTGTAATTCTAAGTTAGTCATGCCGCTGGCCATAAACTGATCGATGTTTCTTGTCTTTACAGCCTTGATAAAGACCACAATATATGGTCGAAACGTTGGCAATTGATAAAAGCTGAATTGTCGTTATTTGTCCCCATCCCGCTAATTCACCTACTACATATTCTTTTTTCTTTTATCGTCATAAGTGTTCTATTAATCTATTAATGACCATTCAAAAATTATTTGGACAGCAATAGATATTATAGTACTCTCGTGGTGTAAAGATTCCCAACATATCATCCAAAAAAAAAAAGGACGTGCCAATTTACTAGCAAAGTAATCCTGGCAACACTGTATGGAGGGTTTGTTTATCACGCCAATAATGAAAAATATAAAGACCTCTACCTTCATATAAAATCCTCTATGGTCAAAACCATTGTAATGTTTTATTTCACAAATTCCTTAAACTATAGAACTACTTAAAGTTACTTATTTTTTCTCATTGTAAAAATATTATGATGTCTTATTACATATTTTGTAGTTTCAATCAAATAAGAATAACTTTGGACATAATATGGATATTTTTTTGACTGCAACGATGACAAATAGCATTTATCTGTCCATCTTATAATACATTGCAAACAAAATTTATGATTACAACTATTGGGATGACAGACTTCATTCACTTCTTCAAAACAAAGCTACTGGAAAAGTACAATGTTAAAACTGTTTAAACCCATTCGTACAATACAACAGAGCTTGAGATCGGCCAAAGACCGAGCTCCATGCAGCTGTGGCTCGGTATACATTGGCACCACAAAACGCAGTGTCAACACGATGATTACGGCACACAAGCGGAGTTGCAGGCTGGGATAAACACAAAAGTGAGCAATAGCAGAGCACGCTCCCTCCGAAGGTCACGACGACCTTTTCGCAGCGTTTCTATCCGATACCAATCAGGGAGGTCATTGAGACCGTTAAACCCGACAACAATTTCAATAGGAAAGAGTAAATTACGTTTCTAAATGCAGACTGGAAGCTAATTCTACGACATACTTCAAGTGGGCCGAAACCTCGCGCCATCAGTACCCGAGTGGCTACCCCCACCACAGTCCCTCCGCTGCGGCGCGACGGCGGGGGAATAAATACCAAAGAGCTCACTACGGTCGAATCAGTCAACGTCGAGAAGCTCGGGTCAATCACTTCGCCCATTGTCTCATCGCCTTTGATAATGTCCGCCGCGGCTGTAGACGAAACGGCAGGAAGAAATTCCATTGAGTCACAGCAAACCAAGTATATTAAAGCTTTTTGATGTGAATTTAGCAACTGACTGTGAAAGTGAAGTTCTCAAGGCAACAAGAAAATAGAATATTATTAAACGAGCTTTTTATGATAGCCACGAGCCGCAGGCGAGGGGCGCAAGGTTAACCTTGGCGTTAGAGCCTGCTTATTCTTATTCCCAATCATAATCTGAACATAACTTGCTTTGCTTTTTGGTATCCAGGAATATTTTGTCTATTTGCCCAAATAGTTTGAAAATGACAAACTATAAGCATGGTCTTTCTTCAAGAAGAAAAAAATAACGCACAGGCGTGGGAAAGCACACTATGAAACAAACCAGGTGTGGGTGTCTTTTGTTCAAATTTTATTGCAGTCCAATAAGAAGCGAAATGTATAAAAATAGCATAAAAAGTAAATGTAAATAGTATATGTAAGGTTTTTCAATACAATCAAATAAAATAGAAAATGCAATCAATCGAACAATAAAAAACACTTTGTGGACGGACTTGGTTGCTAATACCTGTACGAGTATTAAGTGCACTTTGCACTATTTATCAATTACATATTGTATATGAGAAATATCTAGACAAGATGTTAACCGCAATGAACCTCTGAAGTAACTTCGGCTGGGCTTGAATATTGGAAACAAAATATCCATTTTTTTTACTTGTTTTTGCCTCAGAGACCTCTGTACGGGGTGTTCATTATAAAACTTCATCTAGTTGGCTGTGAAATGCCAAAAGAAAAGGATGGAGAAACAAAAGTCCATTTATTTTGATTATGCCATCCTTTTCTCTCAACATTTCAGAGCCTGCTATACGAAGTTTTATAATGAGCACCCCGTATATCTTATTCATTTTATAAAATATGTTGTCGCCTGTAGAATCTTTTTTATATCTATGTGCTGCTGCATAAAAGTCTAATTGCTTAAACATTATTGGACATTACCATTACTATCCGTTACTTATTTACAAAGTTCAGTCTCAACTGTAGAAGCTATAAACATCAGCAATGGCAAACCAAAAAGTTAATCATATTTGTCACACTTGATACTTAGTTTATCTTAATCTAGTTCTGTTTCACAGTAGGACAAAAGGCGGCTTTACTTTCTCGACATCAGCAACGTTTCGACCTTCATTGTGGTCTTCCTCAAGCCTTCTTATACTTGAACGCGATTTGGCACCAGCTCAAATTTCATTGGTCGATGTGAGTGATTTCGAAAATTAATGCGGAGTACCAAAATCTGTACCAGAATGTTAAACTGTGCTAAAATACAGGTTAGAATGTTGCTATGCATTTTTAGCGTTTTTATGTTGAGGTAACTGGGTAACTCGTACCACCAATGCAGTCTTTTGTGGACTGACCTAACCAAAGGAGAAACATAACTAGACTAACCTAACCAAAGAAGGTACATAACTGGACTAACCAAGAAATTAATATAACTGAACTAACCTGAATTAACCTAATGAAAAGAAAAAATAAAGCTGAACTGACATAAGCAAAAGAATAAATTATTTTGGCTTTAATTGGAGAAATGTTGCTTCGCACATGGTTTTTTTGATTTTTTCTTGTAATGGTTAACTTCGTGGCCTACTAAACCCCTTAGTTAGACGCTATTGGTGTGCAGGATGGTAATCTTGCCCAGAGTGGCAGGATGATATACTGTGGGTAAAAAATGTCCGAAGACAGTTAAGAAAAAGGGAAAAAATGGTAAAAAATACCTAAAGCGCGGCCGAACTTCAATTGTAGTCATACGCCACTGGGGAACGTGGTGAGAAGAAAAAAAGCAGTTGCTTTGATACGCAGTTTTGGTCTACCTCTTATACTGGGTGAACCACAAAAGTTTTTATGATATATTTTTTGCCAATTTGGGTGTACTTTTCTCATTCTCATTTCACCCTGTAGATTCCACATTTTTAGAGTAAAAAATCTGAAATAATTCAGGAAAAAGGCACAAATATGGGAATTTGAAATTTTTATGAATTTTTCAACTTTAAATTTGAAATTGCCACATTGAGACTTTGAGGTCGATTTGTAGCGAATCCATATATCCTAGCGTATCCCTTTTTATTTCAGCCAACACCTTGAAAAAATTTCTTTTTGACACCTACTCTTATTAAATTTCGAAGCAAAGATGCTGATTTTTCCGAATTTTGATTCAAAAAGCCGAATGGTTCCGATTCAGTCGAACATGGAGGCATCGGAACCATTCCGGATTTTGACTACTCCCACAGAATGTCAACTAACAGATAAAATTTTCCGAAACAGCCTTTTAAAGGTTCAGACTATGAAAAATAGGCTACAAACCCAGGAAAACTGTATGGCATGTAAAAAATCTGAACATTTTTAGGAAGATTAATGGCAAAAAGACAGGTCTCGAGAAGGTTTTTGCAAAAACTGGCCGATTTGAAAATTTCGTGTTGGGATTTATGTCGAAAGCACGATTAGAAATTCCGGTTTAAATCAAAGACCTTTTCCTGTTTTCCTGACCCAGATAGAATTGCAACTCGAATATAAAAATATAGACTAAATGTACAACATGGCCGCTATGACCAAAGTGATTAAACAATGATATCTTTGAAACGATTAAAGTTAGAAAGCTGAAGTTTGGTATGTAGTGTACTCACAGGATTGGCTACAAGCCACGGTACAACGTTTCAACGTTTCATCCTACGTGCGCTTTCATCAGACATACATATCCGTTAAGCGTTATATGGGAACAATATTTAAGGTCCTGTCAATGGTACATGGTTCAAATTTGGAGGGTAGGTTGCTAATAGAATACCATTAATTGTAAAATATCTGACATATACGTACGACGACATGACTACGGTAGCGGAGTTACGTTATAATTTGGAGAACCGGTTATTGTTCATGGTTCAAATTTGGATAAGTACCTACTTACCTAGTGAGTACCATGAATTGTAAAATAGCTGGCATAGCTATTATAAAGCTATGCGATTTTAGGAAATATAACCTCACTTTAATAATTAATTATATAATGTTTGCAATAAAATTGGTCTTTTTGCATTAATTTTAAATCCTACTAAGGCCTTTTTGGGGGATCCAAACTTTAAATTTAGTTATGTTGGTGAAGAAGCACGTAAATACAACACATTATTTGTTTTCAACCAATGTAGTCACGTGCCGCACGAAACCCACAATCATATCGAGTTGAAAATCGAATGGTAGGCTTCCCTTATGTAAAATTCGTTAAAAATAACATTTTGAAAAGTCCAAGGTGGCCGCCGTGGGAAAAGTTGTTAAATGGTGATTTATCTGGAACGGTTTGAGCCAGGTGACGTCATACACGGCTGAAACCTCCTAGAGGATACCAAAGGTTTCATTTTCTAATTTTTGTAGTTGATTTTTTTTGCTACAACTCAGCCACTATTGCAATAGGACCCTGAATCCAAACATATCGGATGTTTCGACCTACTATAGGCCATCATCAGGCTTTTTAATGTATGTACTTGTTTTTTAGTTTTCAACAGTTCCCAATGAATTTTACATTAAAGACGAATTCATATTTAGGGTACGATTGATGGCATATGGTTCAAATTTAGGTATCTAATTTAGTTTCCATAGCAACGATAGCTAAGTTATACCTGTTTTAAGAACCAATAGCCGCATCGAGTTGAAAATCGAATGGTAATAAGCTTTCTTTATATAAAATCCGCGAAAATTAACATTCTAGAAACCCAAGTTGGCCGCCGTAAGAATGGTTAAACGTTGATATCTTAGGAACGGTTAGTGTTAGGAAGCTGAAATTTGGTACGTAGTTTCTTCACGGAATAGAGTATAAGATGCAATGGCCGCAACTTTTCCATGGGTACCAAAGATTCCATTTTTTTTTCGATTAATTGACACTTTTTTGTTACAACTTGCTTCTTTACATAATTACACACAATATGTGTTCGAATGCTGTTAGACTTACGATTATAAAAAGGGTTTTCGACGTTTCGACTTTTCAGCTAATTTTGTACATCATCAGGTTTTTTTTTAAATTTCACGGTAGTTTAAGGTACGTAAAAAAAGCGTTAGGGTATTTCCTAAGCTATAGGCGCTACGCGATGGTGGTCTTCAAAACATAAAAATTGAATAAAAAGAAAAGGGTGTGAGAACCTACCTTAAACAAACCAACTCAAGATTTCTGCTGATCAATTTGTTCAGCTAGTGAAGAACGTGACACACAGTCCAACGAAACAAAACACTCGGTTTTTCGAGTTTATCTACTACCGTGACAGTTTGTATGCTTCGGTGACTCTCCGCTGACTGATAAACCCTTGAGGGGGCCACAATAACGCCCGTAACGTCGGCTATTGCGTTTCGAAAATGAAGTGCCTATTTGTCCTGTAGCTGCTATCAAAGACCTTCCTACTTATTGTTACTGTAGCTTTATATAAATAATCATATTAAGAGATTCACTTTAAGAGAAAAGCCGTCGAAAGTGAAATAAAAGTATTATCAAAGAGATTCGTTTGTTGTCATTTAGTTGAATAGTACGAAAACGTAACACAACAACGTGAGCGTTACCGTCGCGACATTGGAAGAAGTTCCGGCGTGACAATCGACTATACGTCGTGCCCTCATAAAATCGGGCCCCAAATACGCAGAATAGTAACGTTTACTCGGTGGAATTACCTTCAGCTGCGTGGTGGCGTCCTGGAAGATTAAGTCGGATTGCGGAGGGTCGGACGTGAACATGCTAAAGCTAAAACCGCAACGAAAATCACCTTTTATTAACTCACAACACGACATTATATCATGCGTTCATTAAAAAAAAACCTCAAATAGGCCATGGAATTAGAACAGTAGGTCTGAAATGACTTCATAAAAAAATTGAAAGTCGAAAATGTCACAAAATGTTCTGATTTTTATTTTTTTATGAACTTATCTCAGAAAAGACTTTTAATTCCATGGCTTGCTACGAGTTTTTTTTATGAACACCCTTTACAAGGTTTTGAATTATGAAAAACTACTATATGGAACGCAGTGTCTTTATGATCAGTACTTACCTAAATTCATTCGTCGTCTTCCTGCCGTAAAACGTTTGTGCGTACATAAACAGATTGACGTAGGCGTCCACTTGCGTTTCATTGTATGCGTATCCGCCTCTGGTGACAATGGCGTTAGCTTTAACTTTCCCCAAATTGCATTTAGAGTATTCGTTCACTTCGGCTCTTGTCCCTAAAATCATGTATGTTGTCAAACTATGGAACTTCTTTCATCAGGTTTAGGGTTGTACCTCGAGGAACGCAGTTATGTTCCCATGTGAAATTTTTAAATGAGGATGGGAGGACACAAAACCGAACCAGAATTTGTCAGTGGTATTTGAGACTGTGGAGTGAAAAACTTGTTTACTCTTCTCTCAATTCTTCGACATTGTTTGCAACATTTGTAACACGACAATTTCAGGCTTAGATAACAATTATCAGTTAATTTCCAAATCCGTGGTAAAACACAGTCTATTAAAGCTTTTTGATGTGAATCTGGCAACTTTTCATAAATAATAAATAAGGTATATGTTGGAAACTTCATATGATAAAAATTAGCGCATTCACCAAGATATGTAGAAAATCCGAGACGAATGCGATGTATGCTCGGAATCTCCAACGATAGAGACACCAATATGAGTCGAAAACCCGAAACTCCCACTATCTAAGACCAAGGTTAGTTAGTTTCCAGATCGTCAAAAAAACCGAGTCTATTAAGCTTTTTTATGCGAATCTAACAACTGTCAAGTCAAAGGCTAATAAACTAAAAATAATAAATAAGGTATATGTTGAAATTTCCTATCATAGAAAGTTGGCGCATTCACCAAAATATGTAGAAACCCCAAGAGTAATTGCGACATGTGGTCGGAATAATGGTCTAGGAGATATGGACAGAGCCACGAAATGGCAATATTTCCCTAAAAAGGGACCATTTTTATCCGCCATTTTTAAGGTTCCCAAGTTAAGTTTTAGAAAACCTTGGAGCTACGTCAGCTAAGAGCCCTAGCGCTCTAGCTAGGAGCTGTAGCAAGTTCGATATTTGATTGGATTGGAAATACGAAATAATAAAAATAATGACAGTGGCAATTTTTTTTTGCACTAATTTGACGTAAGACGTCACTTCCGGCGGATATAACCGCCATTTCCCACTGCAAAAAATGGGGGGGGGGGGGGAACTGTAAAACACAGTCAGAATCTCCTTTGATAGAAAACATCCGCATTCACCAAGATAGGCAGAAAACCCGAGACCCTCACTATCTAAAAGCCCTGTTGGATCCTATCCAGTCTACCTGAGATTTCTACCACGTTCGGTGATGGTAACAGTTAACAGAGTATATAGTCTGTCAATAAATTTGTTGGGTCAAGTCACTGAATAAACGTTTTTTTGTACGCTGGTGGTTGAATAAAAATCATCAAGTTGACTGTTAAATCTCAAGAAAAAAGGATACTGTAACCAAATTATCATTTACTTTGAATACTTCATCTCTTTCCGTCTGTCCGAAATTCATGATCTAACCAAGTTTTAATTAACTGAACCTGAGAATTTTAATTTATCGTGCCTGTCCTGGACTGTTTTAATATATTTTTAACTGTTTTAATTTTTTTATATTTCAACGTGAGCCAAAACGTGCCCGTCATTGGTGATTTGCCTTCGACGAATTTTTGGCACTGATGATGGTACAAAGCCGAAACCGCAAACTCCGTCAAGAAGCATACGCTACTATTTTTCCTCTACGTATTTATAAATACAATAATGTAGTTTTTCTCTTACCATCCGGACACAACAACTCAAAGTCCTCTATAAGGTTATCCCTGACCCACCACTCGCGCTTCTTGCCGCCGGTATTCTCGAACACCGTGGTGTGTTTAACGAAGGCAACGTGGCCGCCACCCTCGACGAGACACCTGAAGGCGCCGGTGTGGCCGTAGTAGTCTTCGGAAGCGTCACGCCGGCAATATCTGCAGAAATTAAAACGATTATGCAGAGCATCTGGGTGCAACTCTGTCAAATGTAAACGTAATCATACCTGAAATCGGAGCACCACCAGATTTTTATTGAATTATGTTGTGGAGTGTGGAATTATTGAATTATGAAGAATACAATACAGGGTTTTGACATTGAAAAAAAAATAGTTTTTTGCGAATATCTCCGTTTATCGTGCAAATAACAGCTATGTACGGATTTTTTTTAAGTCATAATTGGTGAAGACTTTAAAGGGGTAGTTGGTGTTTTTCTCCCCAACTTCTACGACACTGAAAAAAGTACGCTTTTGAGCATTCAGTTTTCTACACCAAAAAGGTACTCTTCGTCATAAGCTCTAAAGTCGGCCGTTTTCGAGAAAAACATGGTCAATTTTATAAAAAAAAAAATATTTTTTTTTATTATTTTTATCAAGTATTCTTTAAATTTCAAAACAAAAGCTCCCTCGTGTCAAAATAACAATTACTTTGTACCAGCAAAAGTTAAATTTCTATTACAAAACTAAAAATGTATTACCTTTACGTAAGGGCGAGCGGTAATTCAGCAGAAGTCGTATCAAAAACACCATAACTTGTTTCAACGTATTCACCGACGTCTAAGGGAAAATGAAAGTTTTAAAAAGAATACTGAATTGAATTGAATGAATGCTTTATTGTCCAAAGATATCTACATTGTTATTGACAAAGCTAAAGTAACATAACGTAATAATATACAAGTACACAATACATGCTGATGCTGATGACCATAATACATAGCATCACAAGATTAAAATTAAATTATCATTAAAATACAATAAAATAAAATAAAACTACGAATGTTATGTCCTATCTAAAAGTAATAAATATTGCAGTCAAAAATAACACAATCAACACACACTCACATTTGACACAGGGTAGGGAACAATGCTCGGTGGGCCCGATCAATCACAACTGTCGCGAAAAATTTCATCAACATCGTAATAAGGTCTTGAAAGAAGGAGCGACTTCAGTCGTCTCCGAAACAATCCTCCGTTCCTGAGCATTCGCAAATCCATCGGCAAATGATTAAAAAAATTTCTGCTCCTATATATGAGCGATCTATGACACCTATTAGAACTTGGACGAGGCAGTGAAATAATATAGAATGCGCGTGTTTTCACCGTTGTAACGAAGTTACTAATTTTCTTTATCTGTTCTAGGGGATGACAAATGAATTGTGAGATAAAACTAAACGTGGACTGTATTTCGGAACGTAAATAATCCGGTGTCAAGTTAAATATATGAGGTTAACAATTTTTGGTTAATAGGAGATGCCAATATCTATTGTAAAGTATTTTCTGTGAACCTTGTATGAAACTAATAACTTTGATCTCGGGACCTGCACTTGGATCCCAGGGGAGAATCAAAGGATATTGTGGCTATAAAAGGCTGCCGCATGACAGTTTTCATTCATTTCAGGCTTCGACTCTCGAGGAATCAAGAACTAAATTTAAAAAAACCGTAGAAAGCATTCGATCGCCAGCACTCTTCGAATCATCATCTGGAAAACTTTACCGAACCAATAACAAAAGAACCCAAATTTGAGATGCGAAATTGTAAGCCAAATAATACTGTATACACTCACATTCATTCATTACTCTGTGCCTTGGTACTCACTGCACCCCTTTTTTATAACTTGGCTTTGGTGTTTACTGAGCTTTTTTTTATATCTTGGCTTTGGTGTTTACTGAGCCCCTTTTACTTTCTTGTCTTTGGTGTTTACTGAGCCCCTTTCACTTTCTGGCTTTGGTGTTTACTGAGCCCCGTTCTGTTCTATGCTCTAGTGCTTACTGGGCTCCTTTCATTCTTTGGTCTAGGTGTTTACTGGACCTCTTCCACTTCAGTCCCGGTGCTTACTGGACTCTTCTTATATATATATCTTATATCTATAATATAAGTCTTTCAAGCCCTGGTGATTATCGGGCCCCATTTTTATACGATCATTAACCTCATAGGACACTTACCGACTGCTAAATATCATATCATATTTTACTCTACCCCAAGTCTGAACCCCTGGACAAACCGTTGATGTGCCCGTTAATTTCGTTTCATGAACTGCCAATAGTGGATCTATAAATTCCTTCGCTGTTTTAATAGTTTAGTTTGCTATTACCGTACTCCCTGTATTTGGTGATTTTTATTAAATTGGTATTTATTACTTACCACTAGTTGTATTATTCTTTTGGGCTCTAAACTCAATAGCGGAACCTCGAATTCTGGACATTACTTCTCCACTGTCTAAAAGAATACCCGAATTTTTGGCCCCTCAACCACTTAAAACCTATTGGGGGTGGCGCCCGAGATATATTTGGAAATTGGATAGGACGTCAAAATATAACATCTCCAAAGTAACACGATTACACCGTATTAGTATTAATATCTTTCATATGTTTTTTATGCATTAGTGAAGCTGTCTCCAAAATGTACAAGCAAAACAGGGTCAAAATTTTACTCCTCCGGTACAGCGGTCTGCAATGATCCCCACGCTTGGCCCCAGAAACATAGCGAACAGCCCTCTTTTGCCAAACAAACACATACCTAAAGACGGTAATCGAACAAGAACGCCAGAAAGAAACTCCATATCTGACATGACTCTCGATCAAAGAAAAATAAGCCGTTCTGGAGTTACTACTGTGAGGCTCGTAACTAATCACCCTCAGTGCATAACAACCGGAGGCCAACTTCCGACTCAGCTCCAGGATATGGAAGTCAAACTTCAGACCACTGTCTACCCATAGACTAAGGAATCTGCTCTGTTGAAATCCAGTTACACCACTGTCTCCAATCCTGACATCGCCCAGTTCACATCCAAAGAACATAACTTCAGTCTTTCCAATGTTCAACGACAATAAGTTTGCGGCCGGCTCCACAGCCGCCAGATCCCTTGACATGGTTCTTTCTAGCTGAGATCCATCCGCCCCATGCCACAGAAGAATAGTGGCGGCATCGGCAAAAAGAGTGAAGGATACCGAGATTGGTAGGCTCGTTAAATCATTAATGTAGAGCAAAAATAAAATTGGTCCCAACACAGACCCCTGGGGCACGCCTCTGCTGATCCCGCGCTCACTGGATTGAGTTCCGCCGAAGTAAACCTTCTGACTCCTCCCTCCCAAGTAGCTCGCAACCCAATACAAAGCGACGCCCATAAATCCATACCCTTCCAGTTTCGACAGCAAATTGTCGTGGCTAACGCAGTCGAAAGTCTTCGCAAGGTCGCAAAAGGCTGCCGACACCTTGTCCCCTTCATTCGTCCTCAAATACAGGTCCTCCAAGAATGCAAACATTGCATCGTTAGTGCCCCTAGACTGACGAAAACCAAACTGACTACTTGATAAGATATTGTTTCTATGGAGAAATGATATCATTCTTCTCTTCACCAATTTCTCAATCAACTTAGAAAGAGTAGGGAGCCGGGAAATGGGACGATAACTTTCGGGGATTCACGATATCCACCTTTGAAAAGTGGAATGACAACAGGCGATTTTAAAAATGCCGGGAAATCTCCATTCCGAAATGAGAGATTAATTGAATGGGCCATCAGATCCAAAGCAGCTACTGGAAGTCTTTCAAATATTTGAACAGAGATGCCATCGTCACCAGAAACGCGCAAGTTGCGGCGAAGCAACTGCTGAAAGATGTCCCGCTTCAAGTAAGACAAAACATCTACTTTATGCATAATGGAACTCCGGTCCACTTTAGTTTGGTTGCTCGCCAATATTTGACTTGGACGACGAATACCAAGACCGTTGGATCGCTCGAGGAGATCCACACCCTTGGCGCCTGCGATTACTTAACGCGAACTTAATTGCTTAGATTTTTTCTTGTGGGGCCATCTCAAAACCCTAGTCTGCGCCACTCTAGTTGGAAATGTTGACCAATTAAGAGAGCGCATTGTTGCATCTTGCGACAAAATTCGGAACAGTCCCGTAATTTTCCTACGTATTACACAGTGAATCCGTCGAAGAATTGCTACGTGCATTGAAGCTAATGACGGACATTTCCAACATTTAATTTAACTGTTTATAATTATTGTTATTTTTTTTTATTTAGCAATTATGAAGTTAACATCATGATACTTCGCGTCCTTACAGATATAGGTGTGGAAAGTATTGCGGGTGTAGGACTTGAAAAATGCACTTCACGCTTTTGAAATTACCAACGTTTCGATCCTTTATTGGATCTTCATCAGGGCTAAAACATTACAAATTAGTTACCATTATTATGATATACATCTCCACAATGTAAATTAGCCTGAACAATATAAATTGAAAAAAAAACTACATAAAAGAAGATAAAAATCGAAAAACCATATCTCTAAGTTGTTAAAATTGTCCAAACCTTTTTCAGTGAGTGAAGATAGTCGAGTTGTAAGGTGTAAAATTCTTATCCGTTAAAACACGCGTAAAGTCTATTGCTGAGTTTAAGAACATGTGTCATTCAAGTAGCCTTAGCGTGGACTGAGGTGACCTTATCTGTGAAGCAGCTCGGACTATTTCTTCAAACATTTTAGTAAATTGCAGTAAAGGACGCTCAAATTCTTTGTGTCTGCCCTGTCATTAACCGTGCTGTGGATGTAAATGTGCACCGTTTCACTAATTGACCGTTTCAGATAATGGGATTTGCGGTCAAGTATCCTAACGTTATCAAAATCAAAGTTATGGCCCATTAAAAAATGATGTTGGACCAAAGAAGCTAATTTACATTGTGAAGATGTATATCATAATAATGGTAACTAATTTGTAATGTTTTAGCCCTGATGAAGATCCAATAAAGGATCGAAACGTTGGTAATTTCAAAAGCGTGAAGTGCATTTTTCAAGTCCTACACCCGCAATACTTTCCACACCTATGAAGTTAACGTTTGGTTTTGTTACTTGTTCTGAAGTTTAATAGTATATTACATACCGGGGTGGGAAATCGTTCATTGCTGTCGAGAGATTTGATAGTTTACCGAGACACGCAGCGTCGAGATGAACTATAAAATCTCGAGAAGGTAAGGAAACTTCCTACCGAGGTGTGTATACTATTTTATTTACAACCTACATAATATGAATTTATATTTTTCGTATAAGATATTTATAATATTTTTAACTCTTTTTTAAAAATTACCAGTTAACTATCTTATCTAGTTCGATGCTACAAGGGACACCTTTTTAATTCTATAAAGACATTAAATTTTAGGGGCCAAGAAATAAGCATGGAAAATGAGGGTTGAAAGAGAGGTAGGTAATAAGCCATTACCATCGTTGGGTGGTAATGGATACTCATTACCTACGTCTAATTTAGAGGTATTTCCTATGACGTTCGTAATGATAGCATTACATATATGGTTGTAAATAAATAAATTTTGTTTAATTTGTAAGAAAAAAAAAATCATTTAAAAAAATTGACCATGTTTTGCAATATAAAAGGTGAATTTTCTCGAAAACGTTCGACTTTAAAGCTTATGTCCAAGAGTATCTTTTTGGTGTAGAAAACATTGGCGGCTCAAATGGACGTCTCAAAACTGTACTTTTTCCAGTAGCTTAGTAGTTGGGGGAAAAACACCCAATACCCCATCAAACCCTTCACCTATTATGTCTTCAAAAAATCCGCACAAAACATAACTTATTATGCTTATTTTTCAATTTTAACAACCTGTATCGTGAAAATGATGCATTTTAGAGGGTAAGTTAATAGACATTTTTTTTCATATTGTTTTCACGAGCCATCACATCCTGAAGTCCTGCGCAAATACCTATTACGAAACTCCCTGTATAATAAGTTACTGACGTGTAAAACTTTGATACTGAAACAAACTTTTGGCATTGTAAGTATTTGACACTTACCTAGAACTAGCACCATGACACAAATCGCACATATTATCGTAAGGAACGCCGGTATTATACTCGGTACTAATAGCTCCTGGAACGCAGCTTTTCGTGAAGTATTCGGCGGCGGCCCGAATGCTGTTGCACCCGTAGGGCCGGATCCAACTGTTGCTGATCAAAAACGCCAACGGGTACACCCACCCAGCGGCCATATTTATTCCCCCGTGACAGGTATTTTTGGCTGCGGACACACAGCAGTCAAGTAACGACAAGAGCGACATATTTATTTATATCCTACCAGTTCATTGTTGTGTTTTTTATTGCTTAGTTACCAAATACATAAAAGTGAACTTTATGCCCGCGCAAGCATAAAGTGCATTTTATGCCCGCGCGGGCATAACGTAGATACATATTAAGTTTTTTTTAATAATAAATTATTGTTGAAACACACTAACATGAACTGGTGGAACATAAAACTTTGTATGAACCACGAGCAATTAGCATATGCCTTCGAGAGGCTTAGGAACCCTCGGCTTTCCTAAGCTCGTTGCCCTCATAGCATAGGCATCTACTTAACCCCCTTGGTATATAAATAACTATTATTCACAGACGTACTTCTTAAATACGTTAGTTCGGTATCTGGATCGGATTCTTTGGCTACGGCTACTACGTAGTAGTCGGCGTCCTCCAAATTGTACACCTCACTTATAAAAGGTACTAAATCGTAGTTCAGCCCTGCAGTGTATACGTCACTGGCGTCCAGCACAGCGACATCCGCAGTCCCTAAAATGTGACAGATAAATGGTACTTGAAGTGCGACTCAAGTCTAGATTTGGAGAGTTTATAGCTGTCATGTTGTTAAACCTGCATCTATTAAATATTTTGTTTGATATGTGAAATTCATGATCTTACAACGTCAAGTTCAAAATGGGTGTTCTCTTGCAATATACGAGCGTTTTAACCTATTCGGACGTCTTGCGCATATTTCAGATTGTTTTCTGATGGTTCCAGACTGATTTGACTTCTTGCTGAAACAACACTATAGTCGTCCATCCTAATCGACTATTCAACGTTTTGTGGCCAATTTCGAGGCCAACCGGTTTCAGTGAGGAATCAGCTAACCCCAAGAGCTTGCTGCTGAGCATACGAAAACGCTTATTTTGGAATGTCAAATATCAAGCGTCACCTTTTTTTTGAACTTGAAATTTGACAGATGTACATATTGCTAATTCGCCCAATGACTTAGGAGATATGGCAAAAGCCAACAAATGCCGATATTTCCCTAAAATGGTCCTGTTTTTGATTGGCCGGAAGTCCGCCATTTTTAAGGTTCCAATGACGTAATGTTGTCGTCAGCGCACGCCGAAGCAGCTTAAAGCCACTCCGAATATTGCATGTCAATTGTTTTTGGTTTTTGTTAGGTTAAAAGTTAACTTTTAGAAAACTTGGAGCAAGGTCGGCTAAGGCCTAGCCGACCTTGCCCTACAGCCCTAGACAGAGCCCTAGCGCTCTAGCTAGGAGATGGATGTAAGTTCGATATTCGATTGGATTGGAAACAAGAAGTAATACAAACAAGTGACAATTGTTTTGCAATAATTTGACGTAAGACGTCATGATGTCACCGAGACCTCACTTCCGGCAAATATCGCCGCTATTTTTAAGGTTTTCTTCTTGAAAGGGGAGGCCAAATTGTAAAACAGTAGGGGGTCTCCAGATGTAATATACTTATAGCTTGTTGAATTCACCTATTTTTGAAATCTCGTTACCTTTGAAATCTTCATTTTTTTTATACTTATTTCCATTTTTTATATGCCTATGAATTAAAATAAAAATAGTATATTATACAACAAGCATTTAATGAGAATCGTTATTGCGCGTGGCCCGCATATAAGCGAGTGGCACAAGTTGCCCGAGAGAATAACGCTCATTAAATGCGAGTGGAATACTATTCTTTATCCATGACCAAGATTCTGGGTTTTCTCAAATATGATAGGTTATAGGTGCCACAAAGATGATTCACAATTTTAAAACCACGACCACGACTAGTTTCGCTAATCGACGGCGCGACGTTTGATGTGTCTATAGATGACGGTCTAGTCGCCCGCGCATGTTCATTTCAATGCTACGAGGGTGGATGGTAAACTACTTCATTTTATAGAAGTGAAAATAGCGGGCGTAGAAAAGAAATAACTACTTCACATTTGTGAAAGAGCCAACGTTTCGACCTTTATTGAGATCTTCCTCAGGGCTAAAATATAAATAGTACATACATATAGGAAATATACAGTAACAAGTACCTACAAACACAGATAAATTTAGTTTTAAAAATTAGACAAAAGAACGTGGCTAAAATTGACACTACATAATCACAATTATAAATCGTGCATCTCAATTAGCTGCGGTACTCGACTTACTTTTTTTCAATAAGCAAAGTTTGTCAACTAGGAACAACATTCTACTGAAATTAAAACATCTCCAATCACACGAAAAAACGAGCAAACGAGCACCATAAAGAACACCGCCGCTATCTTAGCTCAGCTACAGCTAAGTTGAAATTTAGTCTTTTAGTGGGCAAACGAAAAGTACGGAATGAACCGGCAGGTTATAAATATTTCGTTCGCGATTTTTTGTTCCCTTAAATTTATTGTGCTTTTTTGCCGACACTAAACTAAATTTATCTGTGTTATACAGGTACTTGTAACTGTATATTTACTATATGTATGTACTATTTATATTTTAGCCCCGAGGAAGACCTCCATAAGACATCGAAACGCTGGCTCTTTCACAAATGTGAAGAAGTAATTTCTGTCCTACACCCGCTATTTCACTTCTATCGACTTGGTATAAAGGACGCAAAACATATATGACTTCATTTTATGTCCTATTTTAAGTATTTTTCAGTGAAAAGTACATTTGTTTCGATTTGTACAATTGCACATTCGTATCTACATTTGTCTCAATACATCCTAATAGAAGGGTAATTATTTCAATGAACCAGTGGTAACTACCGATTTCATGTTTAGGGCAGTTTACTTTTTGAGTTGTCAGTTGCCTACGGCATGTTTCGTTACCATAATACATTATTCACTTGTGAATAATGTTCATTATTCACATGTGAATAAAGATTAGCATTAATCTTGAGAATGTACAAGAATAATGTGATTATTATAGTACGGTCGTGGATAATAGTACATCATACTACAAGCATTTAATAAGAGTTGTTACTCTCGAGGGTAACGTTTGAGCCCACGAGCGAAGCGAGTGGCACAAGTTGCCCGAGAGAATAACGCTCATTAAATGCGAGTTGAATACTATACTTTATCCACGACCAAGATGCTGGGTTTTCTCCAATATGATAGGTTATAGGTGCCACAAAGATGATTCACAATTTTAAAACCACGACCACGACTGGGTTCGCTAATCGACGGCGCCACTCACGATAGATGACGGTCTAGTCGCCTGCGCATGTTCATTTACATGCTACGAGGGTGGACGGTAAACTACTTAATTTTATGGCCTATTTTAAGTATTTTTCAGTAAAAAGTAAATTTTTTAGTGAAAAAGAAACACATTTGCCTCAATACATCCTAATAAAAGGGTAATTATTTGAATGAACCGTGGTAACCACCGTTTCATGTTTAGGGCACTTTACTTTTTGAGTTGCCAGTTGCCTACGACATGTCTCGTTACCATGGCAACTCATTATTCACTTGTTAATAGTGTTCATTATTCACAAGTGAATAAAGATTAGCATTCATCTTGAGAATGTACAATAATAATGTAATTATTATAGTACGGTGGTGGATAAAATTCTTCTCACACTCAACCCGTTATATTTCATTCAAACATTCAATTTTATCGAAAAATGTCTGATATACATTTTTCAACATTTCGATACTTTTTAAGCGTTATACGTTTTCAAATGATGATGTCAAATGTCAAGTGTCAAGTGCTAACTTTCTTTTTATTTTGAAGTTTGAAGAATATATTACTCATTCACTTCTTCTTGTCATCTGGTTACCTTTGAAACCCTCATTTATTTATACCTTTCTCATTTTTTCTATTTGTCTATCAATTAACAGTAAAAAATTCGTTAATATCTCACACTCATCCGGATTTTAGGATGTCAAATGTCACCTTTATTCAATGTAAAGTTTGAAAGATGTATTACTCAATCACTTTCTCTTGACATCTTGTTACCTTTAAAGTCTCGTTTTTTTATACTCATCGTTAAAAGAAAAAAATTTGATCCAATCGGTTTTATTTGTAGTATTCAAAGAGGTCTTAGTTTACGAAAACGCCTATTTTAGAATGTTAAATGCCAAGTGTCATTTGTTTGATTTTGAAGTTTTAAAGATGTTTCACACGTTTACTGATTCCCGACATCTCGTTATATACCTTTGTAATCTCCTTTTTTAATACCTACCTCCTTTTTTTATGTCTATCAATTAAAAGAAAAATTTCATTGATACCTCACACACTCAACTTTCAAAACGCCTAATTTAGAATGTAAAATGTCAAGAGTCACTTTTTTCTTAGATTTAAAGTTCAAAGGATGTATTACTCATTCACTTAATTTTCACATCCCGTTACTTTTGAAATATTCAGTTTTTTTATACCTATCTTCATTTTTTTACGTCTATAAGTTAAAAGAAAATATTCGTTGAAATCTCACACCGAACCAGTTTTATTTGTGGTATTCAGAGTGGTCTTAGGTTACAACGCCTATTTCACCTTTTTTTGAATTTGAGGTTTGAAGAATGTATTACTTATTCAACTATTTTTTGACATCTGGTTATCTTTGAAATTTTCATTTTGTTTATACTTATCTCCTTTTTTATATATGTTTTATTTGTAGCATTCAGAGTGGTCTTAGGTTGCGAAAACGAGTATTTTAGAATGTTAAATATCAAGTGTCACCTATTTTTGAATTTAAAGTTTCAAGGATGTATTTCTTTTTCACTTATTTTTGAAATCTTTTTACCTTTGAATTTTTTTTTACTCACCTTCTTTCTTTTTTTTATGTTTATCAAGTAAAAGAGAAAACTTATTGATATCTCACACTCAACCGGTTTTATTTGCAGCTGTCAGAGTGGTCCTAGGTTACGGAAACGCCTAATTTTGAATGTCAAATGTCAAGTGTCACTTTGTTTTAATTTGAAGTTTGCAGAATGTATTAATCATGCACTTATTTTTCCTTCCTCTTTCTCCTTACCTTAAAATTTTTTTATTTTTTATACTTCTCTTCTTTTATAGGTATATTAATTAAAAGAAAAAATTTGTTGCTATCTCACACTCAACCGGTTTTATTTGTAGTACTCAGGGTGGTTTTAGGTTATGAAAACGCCTATTTTAGAATGTCAAATGTCAAGTGTCACCTTCTTTTTGAATTTGAAGTTTGAAGGATGGATTGCTCATTCACCTATTTTTTACACCTCGTTAGGTATGTCTGAAATTTTCATTTTTTGTTATTCTTATCTCCTTCCTTTTTATATATATCTATCAATTAAAAGAAAAAAATTGTTGATATCTGACATTTCAGCCGTTTTATTTGTAGAATTCAAAGTGGTTTTAAGTTACTAAAACACCTATTTTAGAATGTCAAACGTCACCTTCTTTTAATTTGAAGTTTGAAGGATGTATTAATCATTCATTTATTTTTGACGTCTAGTTACCTTTGATTTTTTTTTATACTTATCTCATTTTCTTTAAATGTCTATCAATTAAAAGGAAAGTTAAAATTTGTTGCTATCTGACACTTAGGTTACGAAAACGCCTATTTTAAATTGTCAAGTGTCACCTTTTTTGTCTGAAGAATGCATACTCATTTACTTATTTATGACATTTCTTTACCTCTGAAATTCTCATTTTTTAATATTGATTTTCTTTCTTTGTTTATATGCCTATCAATTAAAAGAAAAAAAATCGTTGATATCAGGCGGTTTTATTTGTAGCATTCAGAGTGGTCTAAGGTTACGAAAACGCCTATTTCAGAACGTCAAATGTTAAAGGTAATTTTTTTTTTGGAGGAAGTTTGAAGGATGTATTACTGAAATCTTTATTTTTTTATGTCAACCGGTTTTATTTGTAGCATTCAGAGGGGTCTTAGGTTACGAAAACCTGTTTTAGAATTTCAAATGCCAAATGTCACCTTTTATTTCATTTTGAAGCTTAAAGAATGTATTACTTATTCGCTTTGAAATTTTAATTTTTTTATTTCTATCTCGTCTCTTTTTTTATATGTCTATCAAATGAAACAAAAAATTAAATTTACACATATACCCGCTCCTCATGGAAAACCTTTTAAAACAAGATCACCAGGTAACGTTATCTCCATCAAAAACCCTATATGGAGAACTATGCAAATGCTAAACGGACCAAGGAAAAGAGGCGGTGCCAATAAAACTTACCTTGCCTAATAGCCTGCATACAATGGATCTGCGAATGCCCTTTGTAGCAATCCAAATGAGGCTTCAATAATTGGGCTTCAAGGGCGGTCTGGAATTAAACGGGAATCATTTGCCGAATGTCGCCTAATTTAGGTATACCCATACCCTCATTTTAACGCATTTATTCTTCTCTTCGTCGGAAGTTACACATAAAGTCATTTTGTTCACTGGACAACGTCTTACTTCCATGATCTTGGAGTGCGATTCGCCCAAAAAGGCCTCGTACGTCTGGAGATGTTCGGGGACGGCACCTATTCCCGTAGCTGAATCCTGTTAGAAGCAAAGAGTTTTTTTTTGTTTCAAACATCCGATCATCATTTTCTTCATCCTCACTGAAGTACGTTCTTTTGGCGCGTACTCACAGTTTTTAAGTAAATAATTACAAATTATTACAGCATCATGCAGCCATTACTATTATAGCGATTGGAAATATTATAGGTTTATTTAAAAAAGAAACGTTAAATTCTTATGGAATTAGAACAGTAGGTCTAAGATGATTTTCGTTTTTCTTATAAACTTATCTCAGTCAAGAACACGCTCGATTCGGAACTAAGTAATACACACCTGAAACATTAAGTTCCCGTGGTCGCCATAACGCGGCGAGGATTCGAACAGATCAAAATATTCGTAGTATTGAAAGTCGCCAAGAGACGTGTGGTTCCTGTCGTTCAATTGATTGTCCGTTGTGTAGGAATTATAATCAGGTCGATATCTGAAAATGTAAGAGTGCTTCATTAGACGTATCTCCTTGAATAAGCAGTTTAGCAAATGGTCCAGGGTATGGTACCTATTTTGTAATTTTTCTCCAAGTGTATTCGTCTAAACAATATTAACTTTGCTGGCAAACTCTCGTTGAGGCAATCGGATATAATTAATAAATGGAATTAAAAAGATAAAACTTAATTAAAGATAGAACTACATTTTTGGTATGTCAGCAAAGTTAATATTGTTTAGACGAAACATGCAAACCTTTGATCAAAAAACAAAATAAATTAACGGGTTTTTGAAAAAAAAAGTTTATCAGTACTCAGAATCCTAAAATTCAAAAATAGCGGACATTGACTTACTACTGTAATAAGTCAAGCGGCCCATCAGAAACATCCTTGACAGGTACACAATTCTAACCAAAAAGGAGAAAAATCTACGACGGGTAGGAGTACAAAAGAAAATACCGCCTGTCGACCACTTCCTAGATTCTTGACATTAAGGTGAAGGCGACATAAACTGCAAGTAATGCAATCTTACAATAATTATAATAACTTCTACAAATGCCAAATTGCTGCGAGTCTTCTGCCACTACAATGTATGATCCGCTATATGCAATAAGGCCTAAATGGGTTAAGGGAAGACTGTGCAGAGGTGGGATGACACTTTATGACACATCCGAAGACACTCCGAGAGGCTTTTGTTAGACAATAAGCGTTTTTGTTTAAGGCACTTATTACAAACACAATTACCGGTTTAAAATATAAAATCGCGTCAATCACAAAGGGCGAAGCCAAGATGTTGATACCGGCGGGTAAAGATCGTCAAAGTTCTACCGGAAAAAAACTGCGAATCGCTACACCTTTTTCGGTACCCCGCTTAAAGCAAGTAACATTCGAAAAAGAACCGGGTTGAATTCATTAGTCAGAAGGTGCGATGAATACAAACCTCGCCACCATGGAGTTTTGCAGGCTTGTATATTAGCAATAAAACGCTTTTTATTGAGATTGACCGATAAATTCTCGGTCCAGTGATTTACCAAGCTGAATTAACAGTCAAAGGATGCAAAATCAAAATCTACATCTGATAAGAGAAGAAGATTTTAATTTCATTACCTGTCTTGATCCAAATAATCCTGCCTTCGGATCCTCTGCGGTGCCCGGTTTCTAAATTGGTCATATTCGGGATAATCCTGCCTGTTGCCATAACGATCGTAAGGGGGTCCTCCGGCGTTGTCCTGCTCCCGATTGGCATCAAAGCGGTTACCGAAATTATCATATTCCGGTTCGTTTTGACCAGGGCTTGGCGGCCCTCTGCGGCCATACTTTGTATACCTAAATTTGTAGCCAAATTTATACGTAGATTTAGAAATAAATCTGAGTAGAATTCCTACACATCTTCCAAAAAAAAGCAAAAGTACACTATTCACTTACTCACCGTTCGGCAAAACTCATTAAAAACTGCTGGTACTTCTCTCTTACGTCAAACGGAACGGCCGAAGAAACGACTATGGCGTCCGTTGGAACTTCGCCCCAATGACAATTTTGATATTCGTTCAGAGGCCTCCTGCTTCCATCTTTGCAGAGCAACTCAAACTGCTGCGCCTGAATGCCCCCTAAGAATATTTTCTTAGAAAACAAAACAAAAAAAAAACACAAAAGTGTGTTTACCAAACTCCTTAGTTTTCAGCAAGTCAGGAACAGTCGTATGCCTGATAAAGGCAATTTCCCCAGTTTCCAACAAACATCTAAAGATTCAATAATAATCAAACAAAGTCAATTTAATGGGCGATGCACTTCACACCTAAACGCCCCAGTATATCCAGCATATGGATCTGCATCCGTGCACCATCTGCCAGGAATAGCACCTACGCACAGGCGACACAACTTGTCGGAGTTATCACCAATTGGATTGTATTTGTCTGTTAGACAGTTAACGGCGCATGAAGGTCCGAAGAAGTTGCTGGCAGTTTTTACATGGTTGTTACAGTCAATAATATCCATAATGCCTTCGGTCATTAACTGAATAAAACTCAACGATTAGCTCATCTGTGTGCAATAGCAAGTTGCATTCCTACAAAGTTAACTTACGGTGCTAATTGGAAGCATCCAGCCAGCATAAGTTTCAACACCAGCAAAGCAAGCCCGCTTTCCTTTCAAATCTCTCAGCGATATTACGTCACTTAAGCCCCCAGCCTTTACCACAGCTACTGCATAATAATAGTTGTGTCCTCCTAAATGCGTAATTATTATTTTCTTGACACTGTATGACTTAGAATACTTATAAGTACTTGATTTTAGTCTAGTAAACCGCTTTTTACAGTCCTGTAATTCAGGGTTCGTAAATATCAAAATATTTAACGAAAATATAAAAATAGCGGATATTTACGATATATACATCGGACTATTACCCATTCACTTATTTTTGTCATCTACTTAACATTGAAACCTTAATTTTTTTATACTTATCTCCTTTTAGTACATGTTGAGAAGATACGATAAAAATGTCAAAGTCAAATGTCCAACGTCTACTTGATGACAATAATAAGTGAATGGTTTATATATCTCTCGATCACCTTTTAACCAATGAAATGCATGTTTTGGACCAATCAGCGCTGTACATCAGGGGATATGCTTCCTCTTAGTGAATATTGCACGCGCAGTAAACTTTCTTAGCGGAAATTATGCAAAAAGCTGAAAAAAGTGTTTCGAGTAATACCATAAAAACCAAAAAATTCGTATGGCGTCAATTTGAAGATTTCTGCGAAAGCCGACGGATGCAATTAAGAAAAAATACGTCTGTCGAAGAACTTGCAACTTTACCGGACGATTGGGCCTATAAAATCCGAAAAAAGGATGCAACAGAGTACAAAGAAGGCGTAGTGGAGCAAATATGGCACCAAACAGCTCAGCTTCTGCAAGAAATGTACTTTAACATGTACAATATCATGACCCATTTAAAGATTTAATGTTCCAAAAAAGGCTCGAATGGCGCGAAACTCTAAAAGAAAGCTTCTTCAAGCCGACATAGAAAAACGTCGGAATAGTTCAAAGGCGCTCACGTACAAGGAATATAAGAAAATCGTGAAGTTATACAATGAGAACCATCCCGAAGAACTACAGAGAAAATTTCTTCATATTGCTTCTGTTCAATTGGCATGGAGAGGAGGCGAGGAGGCTAGAATATAACTCCATATTCTCAAAAACAAGTCAAGGAAGTTATAAGAAAATTGGAGATTCAAAATGGCTTGTTTAGCGTCAGTATCGAAACACTAAGACTATTTTTTACCTTCAATGCAAATTGGACAGTTGGAACCAACTGGTATAAAAACTCTCCAACTGGACAAAATAATATTTCGAAGTGGACCGAAGAAGATGCGAAAAAGATTGGTTTGAACATTTAAAACACCTTAACGTACTTGACTTCAGTCAGGTAAATGGCTTTTTATAGTACTAAGTACCACAATAAAATTTTTTCCACTACTTATTTTAATACGGACCGTTAAAGGCCAGCAGAATGACTGTAAAGTAGGTTTTCTCGTCTTGCTTATAAAACAATTGAACATAAGCGGTCTATAATGACAACGTTATGGCTGATTATCTCCCTAGGGAGATAAAGCTGTCAGTTGTCAGGCGCATTAGGCGCCGTGATATCTTCATACGGCGATTTTGTTTATCGGTTGCCACGGTACGAAGCCTCCATATGGATTGAAGACGAACCTGTTCTTAGTAATAAAATTGCGGAGCGCTATCTTACTAACTCAGGCAATTTTCTGTTGTAAATTTATCGAGTCTAGTAGGAAAAAATCGCATATACTATTACAGTACTGAGTACCGTAATGAAATTTTATTATAGTACTGAATACCGCAATAATAGTATATTATTAAACGAGCTTTTTATGATAGCCATTATTCCCTTAGGGGGACGTTTGACGGCAAAACCGGTGCCACCAGTACATTTTTTACGCTGCGGCGTTTCATATTGCACTGTTGCCTACTCCTACTGGTTGCCAAGGCAACATGTATAACTTAAATGGCGAGCGGGAATAATGATATTATTCCCGCTGTTTCAACTCATATATCCCTCTGACGCTATATGAGCCCTATTTAACTTTTGTTAACAAGCTGAATATCAGTATATTATGAAGTGGTCGTGGACAAAATTCTATTATTATACGTTTCCAATAGCAAATAAAAGAAACAAAAATCAACTCGCCAAATAGACACAGCCAACGGCCCGAGAAAACACAAAATATAATAAATATTTGAGGGGAAATTATCGATGCTTATAAGCGGGATAAGCGGACACCAGGGTCTAAACGTATCCTAGTGGGTAAATTATTCCATTTTATTCAATATTTTTTTACTTTGATATATTTCAAGTTTCCCACCATTGCTATCTCCGAAACGGAAAAAGTTGCCTTTCGTTGAGCTTCTTTAAGAGTCTACTTCGAGGTTGCCACATTTAAAGTGGTTTCCCAGTAAACATCATTCTGCGATATTTCGTGATAAAAGAAAATGTTTAATTAGAAAGTGTAAGTTTTTGATCTTTACAAAATAGCATATCGCATGTCATTATGTGTCTTTTATAACTAAATTATCGTTACCAACCATTTTTTTAAATACGGATCTGGAAACTTTGTCCCATTTTTCGAAAGCTCTCGTCATTTCCGAAGAATCAATGTACCTATTACTTGAATAATTTCATGGCGGGTTCGTAAAGGCTCACCTTTATATAATTATAAAAACAAATTATATCTAGTTAATTTAGGTTAGCTCAGGTTAATTGCTTTCAGTTCTTTTGATAAAACCAAAATAGAGAGAAAAAAATAGCTATTGAGCTATTGAGAAGTGTTAAAAGCACAACATGTGAAAGTTTGCACAGTTCCTTAAAAGCTCTTTTAACACGAATACCATACAATATTTTTTCTACAAACGCATTATAGTTATTTCATCTATATAGACAGATTTCATAGTATAGACAGATGTCAGTTTTTTCTATCCAATACCTATCAATCTGTAAAAAGGTAAAAATTGAGTTTATCTATCTCTCTCTATCGAGTAAGACGACATATGTACACGGTCCTGGTATTTACTTAGCAATGAACTCAGTGTTTTGTTGATTTTGCATACAGAGAAATAGAATTGACATTGACATAACCGCTTTTTAAAGTGAAAGAACCGTTCATTAATGGGAGTCAGTAATGAACTTTTTTGGCAAAGAAATCGTACCTTAAACAAACCTGTTATTAGTCAGTCGACGGAAAAAACTTTATGTAATTCGGTTCGTTTAGCTCGTTATTAAAACACTGACAGCAATACGTTTACAGCCTTATTAAAGCATCGTTATAGTTATTTTAGCTCTGTTTAGGTGGTAATGGTAAAATTTGACGTTAAGTAGCAGCGGTTTATGGAAATGTCAAATAATATTCAGTCAAAATTAACGTCAATGTCATGCGGCAAACTTAATTTTAAAGAACAAATATTACTAGACTTTTGTTTTTGGTTATTCGTTGTTATGTAGAGGTCACAGAGCCACAGATCTTAAAAATTAAGTTGTAACAGCTGGAAATTACTTAAAGTAAGGAAATTTTTGACATGCGGGAAGTTCATTTCCGAGCCAACAGAATTAATCAAATTACAAAAACTGACTGCGAAGGAAAATATCCGGAACGAGGAACGACTTCGGCATAATTTAAAACAATTCAAGTCTTGAAGTCTATAAATTTATTAAATTAAAAGATTTTTTTTCTTCAACGTCAAGTACCTAAATGCCGAATACCCGATAACGGAATATTACTCTCAATTGAAAAATAATTTTTTTTCAGTTAGCCATATATACCAAACATAATATGAGGTAACTTATGTGATTACGTCAAAGTTAGTCCCCTTCCATCTAACCAAATTACTTTGGGGGTATCTAAAGATTTCAAATTGGTCACGATAACATTTAAACCATTCTGAGAGAGCGATTTTGGTAGATTTCTTCGAATGTTTTTTCAATGATTTTAAAATGCTTTGCGAGCATAATTTTTGAATCGCAATTTATCGTCCGGTAGTTCTAACGGAAATTCTACGTTCGATTGCAACATTCTGTTTTTCAATTGAGCCATTATCGTGTAATCCTCATTTAGGGGCTTGCCCTTGAAGTAAGAAATTTTTCTTTTTTAATTTAATAAATTTATAGACTTCAAGACTTGAATTGTTTTAAGCTATGCTGAAGTAGTTCATGGTTCCGCATATTTTCCTTCGTAGTTAGTTTTGAGCATTTCTATTTTCTTGGAAATGAAATTCCCTCATGTCAAAATTTCCCTCACTTTAAGTAATTTCCAGCTGTTCCAATTTACTTTTTAAGAACTCTGCATTCAACAAATTTTGCTCTGTGACCTCTACAGCCATTGTGATATTGTTTTTAGGCATTCGCGATAATAACCCCACTAGTAAAAACTATATTTTTCTTGATTTTTTTAAAATACTATCTTACTAGGGTTGTTGCACATTATTGAAACGCATTTTAGTAGCATATAAGAAAAACAGAAGTTGATGATGGTTCCACAAAAGAAAACCGAAACGTTGTATCGAAATTTTACCTTTACATTCCACTCAAAAAGTTGCTTCAGAAATGTTTTCACAAGTTTCGATTATCTTTTAAAATATAAAAATGCACCACTATGGTTTTCCCAAAATTTCTGAAACACCCGATTTTGAACAGCCACCCCGTTTTTGTCAATACATTACCAACATAATAGTCTAGAACTTTCCCTATTTAACTGACTTCGTAGCTCCTATAGTTTCCTAGATCCCAATACATGGAATAAACTGTATCTGGGCCGCACTGTATAAAGGTGGGTCACCTTTATATCATTGTTAGAACAAGTTATATCTAGTTAATTTAGGTTAATTTAAGCTAGTTGCTTTCAACTTTTTTGAAAAAGCCAAAACATACAGTAAAATGTATAGCAAAAAAAAGTAAGTGGGTAGAGAAAGCTTTGGAAAAGGCTTATGGAAAAGGCAGCGTTTAAAAAAGAGATGCATAATAGTATATTATCCAACAAGCATATAATGTAGGCCATCATTATCGAAGCTGTCGTTTCACAATTCACCTGAGGTTTAATTGTTGGAACCATCAATTGTTTGTTTGTAATTTTCAATATGGCGGTGTCTGCATGCAATTCTTATAGAGTGTATAATAAAAAACAAAAGACGCAGCGTGACTAATGAATATTATTCACGCTGTTCCCGTTTAAAGGTTATAACACAGCACATTACGTGCTTACAACCTAATAAATGATGACCATATAATAGTACGGCCATGGACAAATCTTTATTTTGTATTAGTGCGAAAGGCGGGCCCATAAGGACCCACCTTTATATAATTGTTAGAGCAAGTTATATTTACATAATTTAGATTAGTTCAGGTTAGCTGCTTTCAGTTCTTTTGATAATGCCAAAAATTACAGTGAAATCTCATAAGAAAAAATTTCCGAAACCGTTTTAAAGTAATAATGAGTTGGATAGAGAAATACTTCTGGGGAAGACAGGGTTTAAAAGAGAGATGCATGATGTTTTGCATTAGTGCGAAAGGCGGGCCCGTCAACCCGAGGATGGTGGAGTTAAATCGAAACTTTCTCGCTCGAATCTACTTATGTAGGAGCGCGTCCTCGACTTGTGCCTCGGTGCCGCTACTCCCAGTTTAATTATGAAAAAACGATGCTTGAAATGAATAAGTGAAATATACTGACTTACTAATTAATAACTTTTTTCCACTACTAGCTTTAATACGGACCGTTAAAGGCCAGCAGAATGCCTGTAAAGTTGGTGTTCTCGTTTTGCTTATAAAGCAATTGAACATAAGCGGTCTATAATGACAACGTTATGGCCGATTATTTACCGGTAAATAATGTGTAAATTTTGATGTACTTTGAGCACGTTTTTAAAGGGAAAAATATGAAATAATTCAAAAAGATAGAAGATATGTGTCGCTTTGTTGTGATCCTAAAACCAAGGTTCTGGCTTTGAATTTGAAATTGTGATGAATTGTTAAACCTTATATTTTAAACTGCCATTTTGAGGCGAGCGAATTGTGCTTAAACCATATTACTCATTAAAACGCTAGGTGTCCTAGAAAAAACTCTGGAATGTTTTCCATCACCGACCTCTTAGGCATTATTCCACTTAGATCATGCTAAATGGTCCAAATTCAATTTCAAAATGAAAACTGCACATTTTTGTAAAGTTTTGGCCAATATCCCTACGGTTCTGAAGGGCAAATAAATAGCTGACAAGGAAAGGGCCTTCAGAACCATTCGGGAGCTTTTCAAAATATAAAAACTAAGATGGCAGCCAGGAAAATATGGTTAAATGGGGGTAACTCATAAACTGTTACAGCTGAAATTTGATATGTGGTTTGCTTACAGTGTGGGCTATATAAGGTGAGATATACAGGAACCTTTGAGGTGGTACCAATGGTACTATTTTCAAAACCTTCTTCGACTGTTTTTACTTTTTCTAAGTCAACTCAAAGACTATTGCAACTTTTTAAAACCTAACTTGGATAGTGAATAAAGGCTTAATATTGTGGCCACCTGGTTCTCCCGATATCACGCCTATGGATTTTCACTTTGAAAACTTATTAAAGAAGAAGATAAAGGCTAACAAACTACACATACAAAATATTGACAACTTAAAAAAAGTATTACATACAAGATTACACTTGTATGTCAAAGTATTACACCAAGAACACACAGTAATATTCAGAAAAAACTTGTAAATAATGTATGGTTATGTTTAAAGGGGAATGAAGGGAATTTTGAACATTTAGGATAGTTAGAAGCTTTTTTATGCAAATTACATAAAAAACTCTTTAAAATGGTTGATTTTCAAATTAAAGGTGACCATGAATCTATTCAAACAAAACATTGATCTTTCAGGAATGATGAGCGCTTTCGAAATATGGAATGCTGCATTTAAAAAAAATTGACTTGGTAAGGATAACTCAGTTATTAAAAAACACATAATAACATGCAATTTGCCAGTTTGTAGAGATTAAAAGGTTATTACACTTCCTAATTAAAAATTTTCTTTTATCATGAATAGTTCACAAAGTGCAGGAGATTAAAATTTTGAAACATTTTTACATTTTTCCGAATAACTTGGAAAACAATGTGGCAACTTTGATGTTGAATCTTAAAGGAGCTCAACAAAAGGCAACTTTTTGCAAATTTAAACAACCTTGTAACTTTTACCCAAGCTTTTACCATTTTGGAGATAGCAATAGTGGGAGCACATAAAAGAAACACCCTGTATATCCACAAATCCTGGAGTATTTCAATGAAATTTTACAGTAGTGAGTACTGTATTGAATTTATATGTAATAGTAAATCATAACATAAATAAATATTACATGACAAAGTAAGAAAATAACTTTTTTCTACAACCGCCAAAATATGACACAGTTCACGCATTACTGACAGTAGGCAAACTGACACATATTTTCATTGTTATCTTTCTAGCACGTCGCCCATAGCAGCATAAAAAAAGTTACTGGTTGCCATAGGACACATGCGACAAAGTCTTTCGTGCACGCCGTCAATACAGGGGTAGCAGAAAAGAAGCTTAATCATTTATAAAATTGTTAAAGATGTTCCATATTAGTAGCAGCGGGATTTTTATACCGTTGTAGAAAAAATGTTGTTCCTAATTCCTGCACAAAGTGTCTTGCAACTGGAAAATAACTATTTCAATGAGTGCAAAACACAAAAACAATGGCAATGGTGCCAGTTTTTAAAAAGACTTTCTCGTGAGTTGTGTATTTACACTATTTTTCCACAGCTGTTCATAATCATTTCATTTATTATTGACATTAAATGAGAGTTGAATCATAAATTCTCAACATGTGGTAAAAGGAGATGGGTATGAAAAAAAATTAAGATTTCAAAGGTGTCAAAAATAAGTGAGTGAGTAATATTTACAGAAATATTGACACTGAAAGAAGAACTTACCTTCTGATATTTCTTGGGCAATGGGCACCAAACTATGATAGCGACCACCCACAAAAAGCTCCCCAGCATCCAGGGTAGTCGCTGTAGCTTTTTCCTGGTCCAAAAGATTCATGCATTCATCCTTGTTGGCTGCTTGCAAACACTCAATTTTGATGGTTTCATAACCAACACGTATCTGGTCTCTTTCGTTTGCTTGAAGCAACCCTTCGCATTTTTTTGTTTCATTGGTGTTTATTGTGCACCAAATTATTTTTAGTTCTTTTGGTGGTTGTTTGTCTTCGATTTGTTTTACCTTCCAATAATTTTGAGCTGCAAATAAAACATAAAACATGAGTGTTAACTAAAACCTAAAAGAAAAGCAAAGTAAAAGTTTTTACTGTTTATATCATATCAGTGCATTGTAAATTGTTATGTAGAAAGAGATGTTGGTATTGATTAGAAGCACAAAATCAGTGGTCTTTTGGAAGTTACAAAACCCTTCAAACGCATTCTGTTTGGTTGGCGTCAAGTTTGTTGAAATCAAGCAGCACTTATGCTTGTTTGCTGGGCTAATTATTGATGATCAGTTCTTTGTATTGTTCATTTTTCATCAAAATTTTCAAGTCAACCAAATTTCCGTCTATAGCGAAAACTTTTATAAACTTCATATTAAAAAAGAAGAAAACCGCTTTCTGTTAACTTTAGTAGTTTTACATACCTGGCAAAACATAGAACAAACTGAATATGAGTATTATCTGGTAATAGATCATGTTTCCTAATAATTATTTACTTAATTATTTACTATATTTTCTTTTATGAACAAATATTTTATTGCTTACATTATTTTAAAATTGTTTAAATAAGTTAAAAATAAACATGAAAATACAAATAAAAAACGTTTATTCTGTTTTCCAAGGAGTGGTTGATAGCGTTTTCGGGTGGGGGTTTTCGGACCATCCTTGAGTATTGTCATCCTTTGTTTCCGCAGTAAGAATTAGATGACAGAAGTACTTGGACTGGACTCTAGTGTGTACCCCAAAAACGGTAATAAATAACGATTCCAGAATGACGTCATTTGACATATAGTAAAGATGACCTAATTTTCTCGATTTGTGGTCTTCGGCATGACGTCACGTCAGTGCACCAGTAGAGGTGTAATTCTTGAGTTTATAGAAATGTGTCGTTTTGTATTGTGCAATAACGCGGGGCTTTAGTCGTTAAAATAGGGAAAAAAACACCCATCTTCTTTGATTTGTGGCTCTCACTATGACGTCACGGCAGTGTGAACCTAAAAATGACCCCCTATTTGGCCGGAAGTCCGTCTCTTTAAAGGTTTCCCTGACGTAATTTTGTCGTCAGCACACGTCATGGCACAGCCACTAGCCAGTGCTGCCAAGCTGCTATAACAAAATTACCCATAGAAATTTTGAGATTACCCACTTTTACTCCTAGTCCTAATACGTGCCTGAATTGTACCCAAATTTACTGCAATATGGCACTTATTACTTATTGTACTCAGTAAATTTTACTTTTTTTATATTTCAGAATAACATCATGAAGTCAGTATAGAGAAAAAATTAAATTTCCTAACATATATATATTATATATATCAGCGTTTTCGAGTGGGGGCTCCAAAGCGCGGTGAGAGTATTTCCATCCTTTGTTTTCCAACAAGATTCCACGGATTGATGTTTGATTTTTCATTCAAATACAGTACATTAGTACAAGTACATCAGCATAGCTACCTTTGGTTTTTCTTTAGAATATAGGGTCCTAAAGGGAGACCCGGGCATGCTTGAGAACACGGGCCCGTCATTCCGTTGTTACGCCACTGCAAATGGAATAATTACTGCCAGATTATTGGCAGCACTGGTCATAGCAACTTAAAGCCGGACCGAATATTGATTGTCGATTGGGTATGGTTTTTGTTAGGTTAGAAGTTAAGTTTTAGAAAACCTTGAAAACCTTGGAGACAATCTGGAGACAAAAAGGAGCCCTAGCGCTTTAGCTAGGAGATGAATATAAGTTCAATATTCGATTGGCGTGAAAATTAGAAGTAATAAACATAATGACAGTGATAATGTTTTGCAATCATTTGACGTAAGACGTCATGACGTCACCGAGACGTTACTATAGATAAGAGAGTGTTGTAGATAGGCAACAGGAATGATACTGGTTCGCATCGAAGCGCACTAGCGACTCTCAACGACTGGAGTCATGTACTATTAATTGGCGGCATTTTTAAATCCGGC
Organism: Taphrorychus bicolor; assembly: GCA_951812265.1. Taxonomy (NCBI): domain Eukaryota; kingdom Metazoa; phylum Arthropoda; class Insecta; order Coleoptera; family Curculionidae; genus Taphrorychus; species Taphrorychus bicolor. The sequence goes on along the minus strand of OX638299.1, from coordinate 39,383,165 downwards.
ATACACATTAAATTTGGTGTCAAAACCTTATTAAGCCACAAGTACTAAAAATTACCAGGAGGTATAAATACCACATGATAATTTATAGTGCTTGTTGGTCATTGAAGTAATAAGAAAAGTAGTACTCATGACAAACCAAACTAAAGAAATGTATTTTTCACTCTTTTAAAGTACATGATTATTATGAACAAACAAACCATTGGACACAAGCTTAGAATAAACAAAACTTTCGAACTATACAGGGTCGAATCAATATTACTTTGGAATCTATAGCTTTTCGAATATAATTATAGGCATATATTATTAGTGCTGAGGAATATTAGGCAGTGAACGACATCTAGAGTGCTTGATTGAAATAACAGATTTATCAAATGAGAATTACCAATAATCTATTCTAAACTTTTAAAACTTTTTTCTCGTTTGGTCTGCTTACAAGGAGTTTCCTGGCGGATGCCCGAAGATCCGCAGCTACCTTATAATAGGTCCTTGCTTTTGGGCACAGGTGCTTAATGCTTTTGGTTCCTGTGTACCGAAGGAGATTCATGCGACGTTTTAGGTCTAAAAAAGCAAATTATAAATAAACTAATAACTGGATTACATCTAAAATGATGTCTTATAATTCAAAACCAAATGGTATCACCTTACTGAATCATCTACTATGGCTATTTAGTTAGACAATCTAAAAAGTATTATTTACCCTTAAAACCCTTAAAATTGTGGTAACTCAGAGCTAAAAATCGTGTAAGTAGGTACTAACAATAAAACTATCTGGCCATAATATTTCTAATTGATAAACCCTTGAAAATTTTACTCACTGCATATTTTTGAAGGGATATTATATTTTGTTTTTTTCGATGGGGATGGGATCATTTTCGGGGTTGATGTAATGGATGATGGGTTGAAGGGTAATTGCAAGGTGGAATCAATGGTCGGCTCGGGTGGAATGGTGACTCTTGGATTTTCTATGGAGCGTTGCACGGTATTACCAAAATTGATAAGAAACGATAAAAATTGAATTTGGTAATAAACAAAATCCGTACCATTAAAATTGTGGCATCAGAGTGTTAAAACTCATGTAAGTACTAACACTAAAACTTATATCGATATGCACAGAGCGCATATCGATATATGTCAGTCGGCACCAGGCACCTACCTATAGTTAGCCGAAATAGGCTGCTCACCATCTAATTTTTTTTTTAATTCAAAATAAATAGCTCTTTAAATTTGTTGATTGACTGACTTCTTAACGATTTAGAATCATTTGCGTATCTTTGCCTTAAAGTGAAGATAAGGTGGACCGTGAGGTCGACCTTAAAATGTCCAATATAAAATACTTTGCTATACCAAATGTTAAAGCAATCAACCGATCAAAAAGCTTATTATTGGTATAATATGCGACTTCTACGAATATTTTGGAAAACGGAAACCCAAATCCTTTCTCAATATTATATATATTACCTACCCCATTAGGTAATACAATGTATTTTCAGATTTACTTACCCCTTCTTCTCTTGGAAATTTATGCAACTGAATATTGCATGTTGTTTTTTTACTGTTCTCGTAGTTTGGTACACAACAGGAAACATTTTGATTAAGAGGAAGCAAGCAATAAACCGAAAATATGAATTATTTCAAAATTTGTCAAATCTGACAAGGACGCTTCAAATTTGAAATTAGTGCCAATTTGTACAGCACCGTGGCGGAGGGCGCTTGAGCCGCCATCTCGCGACTGGAGTCATGAACTAACAAAGCTATTGCACTCGTGGCTCTCATAAGAGATAAACGGCCCTGGACGTTACTTTTGGTGAAAGTTGTCAAGAGTTCAAAGGTTCCCACTGCTAAAAATCCCACTTCTGTCTTTCGATCATATACTACTGTCTTTCGATTTCTATGAGAGTAATCAATGATATTAATAAATTAATTAATAAATATACTCATTTTATATACATTTGTTTTATTGTATAAATATATGTTGTTGCCTACGTGTAAATAACAATGTATTATACTAACACATCTCGTAAAAATGGCCCAAATACGGGGTGTTCATTAAAAAACTAGTTGGCTGTAAAATGTCAAAAGAAAAGGATGGAGAAACAATTAAGTCCATTTATTTTGATTATGTCATCGTTTTCTGACAAAATTTCATAACCTGCTAGATGAAGTTTTATAATGAACACACCGTATTTTTAAACCGATGAACAGTGCCTGAAATCCGCTAGAGACCAGAAGAACTTTTTGGAGTTTTTGGCACCGGGGGTTTAGATTGATCGTTCTATCAATAGAGTGTTCAATGGTTGAATCGTTGAATTAATGAATGTTAAGACCCGATAATAAAAATTATTTCTCCCATTATCTGTTGTAGACAAAACTTGACGACAAATTTTAATTGTACCACTGCTTCAAAGCCGGGAAAACAGGCAGACAGTGAATTTCATAATTCAGGCAGACGAATATAATTAATAAATGTTAATTGAAATAAAATAAATTTTGTTTCAATTTCAGCAATTTTTTAATGTTTAGGTGAAACCTGGACCTTGCTTTAAAAATTAATACTAATTGGATGTTGATTCATTAAAATAAAAATTAAAAGAACAATTTTTAGTTCTCTCAAATAAAATAAAGACAGAAGTTGACTTATTGCAAAAAGTCAAGTGGCCCACCAGAAATGTGCGTATTATGTACACGATTTCATACTAGGAAAACTAAACAACTCTAGGCAAAAGAGAAAAAGAATACCTCCAGGAGATTCCTGATGTTATGGTAAACGAAACACTGCTATAATGTCCCACAACCTTTCAACTTCTGCAACTACTGTACAAATACCAAAATTGCCGAGAGTCTCCCGCGTCGGCAATAATCCGCTATCTTGAAAAGGAAAAGCTCTAATTAGAAAAAGGGCATGGGTGGCTTGACACTATGTGGCACAACGGAAAATATTCTAGGCATTAATTAAGAAATTCAAATAATAAGCGGGGCGGTTTTAAAACGGGAATCAAAAATGGAAAAAATATGAATTGGCGGCAATCAGAACGACGTAGTCAAGATCTGTTTTGTCTCGCGTTAAAGTTATAGCCTTTCCCGATCAAATTTTGAACTCAATTTTCTCACTACCAAAAAACGGAATTTAAATGCCTAAGAAAAAAAAATTGTCGGCTGTCAGAACGGTGTTGCCAAGATCTATTTTTTTTCGCGCCAAAAATTGGACCTTTTCCGATTGGGTTTTAAACTCGACTCCTCGGAAAGACACTTGGTACAATCCCTTCGACACATACTCACTATAAGGCAGTTAGGACGGTGTGGGGCATAAATTTAGAAAGGAATACGCTGGAAAAAGAGGATTGAAAATGTAATAATTGACAGAGCAAATAATGTTCTTTAAAATGACACCTCACATGTCATAGTTAAATTAAAAATTAATATTTCCTGGAAAATACCGGCAGAATTTACACTCAAAGGATGCGAAATAAAAATCTCTCTCGGATGAGATGAGAGATTTTTAAATTCAATTAACTTATATCAATCAATTAAATTAATATTCGAAAAATTTGCTTTAATTATTAATCTATTGTTTGGGTCACGTAAAGGTTTGAAACACTTTTAAATGGGGACCATAAACCATCACTTGCGCTTTTGCCGGTTAAAAAAGTAGCGTTTTATGTTTTATCGCTGGAGTACCCCAGACATTTTAGATAGTGCCTGTTTAAAAACTAACAAATGATATGCGGTGTCTCTTTGCCGAAAAATTAAAAATATTGCAACCAAATGTGCGAGTACAATGTTCTCACTTTTTGACATCAAGGTCAGCAAAGATTAAGCAGTATGTTATGGAAGTACGTGCGTGTGACGTCAGCCCTACCTCCTACTAGCCGAGTTCGGTAATTCCATCCGAGCGCTCCGGACACAGACCAAAATCTTGACGAGCTAGAGTGAGATAGACTGATTCCCGAGCGCTTGGGATGTAATTACCGAACTCAACTACTGACAACAGTGTCATAACTGTCAACTTCCTGACGTTTTAGCTTTTTTTTTTTTTTGAGGTTAGACTCCATAATTCATACTTCATAGTTCTTTGTTATTAATAGTTTTTAGTTTAACGACGTCCCCAATGCAAAACTAACGAAACCCTGCCCGGGCTTCGTAACATGCCTCTTGCCCGACTCAAGACTGTTCAGCCGCCGAGGTAACAATTCCTCATTCAGCTGCCGACCGCGATTCCGTCCCCCATCGAGGCCCCCGCAAATGCCTCTGGGAGTCAAGAAGAAAGCCAGATGACGGTGCTGCACCAGAAGAAGAATGGCCCCGACAACGACAAAGACGAGATCGATCGGCTGCCTTCCAAAGACCGCGTCACCAACTGGGATATTGCAGGTTTTGTCATATCCATCATCAGCCACCTAATAGATGTATTCTTTGACTGTAATTTGGCCTATCGCTACTACCTCAATAATTATATCGGATACTTCTTCACCACTGTGGGTTTCATCTTGATCCCAGCAGTGATTAACACAGGTTTCAGCCTGCGAATGTATGTGCTGAGTCCTGATAGCCATCATAGAACATTAACCAAGAAGTTCACCAAGAGACGAGTGTTGTGTGTGCTTGTATTAGTATTCCAACTAGCTCCAGTGCTGCGATATTTTGATGCTCTGCGATATGCTATCAAGTCGAAAAAAGCTGAAAAGAATGGCGACCAGGAGAACCAAAGAAAGTACTATGAGCTGATGGTTAAAGAGGACTCTGATGTGGCACTTTTGAGAGTTTTGGAGTGCTTCTTGGAAGCTGCCCCTCAACAGATCTTGCAACTGGCTATAATATTTGCCACTCATGGCAATGAACTTAGGGAAACTATTACATGTAAGTTGTTTCTTTTTTTCACTGTAAGCAAGGGAAGAAAGGATTTTGGATGGGGTTTTTATAGGGGTGCATCAGCTACTATCAATTGGGAGCTCGTTTGTGAGCATGGCCTGGTCAATGGCTTCATACCAAAGATTACTGAGAGTCTCTTTGAAGACCAAGCATAATATTTCCTGGCCAGGCACAATCGTCCAATTTATGTGGCACTTTTTGGTCACAGTTTCAAGGATATTATGTATTAGTGTTGTGGCATCAGTGTATCCAGTACACACTGTTCTAGTACTAGTCTTCCACTGGTTTGTCATGACAATATGGCTCTCAGCCACCAGCTCTGAGCACAACTTCTGTGATCATAACAAAATGTACGATTTTCTGTTTTACTCAATTTTTGGAGCGGTTTACATCTTTACTCAGGTAAGACTTAGGTTTTCACAAGGGGGAAATCACTCCATAAAGTGTGTAGTCCAAAATTTCAGTTTTATGAAAAATTCCATCTAATTCAGCTTAAATTCAACTAAATTCCAATAAATACCACCACATTTCATTAAATTCAAACCATTTTAATTAATAGCTATTGACACCTATACTATTGAAATATCTGAAGGAGGTCCGCTTGGGTCACCTAAATATACCTAAAAATATACCTAAAAAATAATACCTAAAAAACAAACAAGACACCACTTGATTCTGCACCAAAAACTCTAATAAGGGACTTTCAGTTTTTCAATAATTTGTAAAAATTTGACAAAAAATAAAAAATTACCAATTTTGCAGCAATGTCGATTGCAATGGAGAATAGGGACTAACATATTTTAACATTTTATGATTTTTATGATGCTCCTCGCCCTATTTCCCCTTTGGGTTTCTTCTTCTAAATTCATCTAAATACCACTAAATTCCATTAAAGTCCCAATGTGCGTACACCACAATTTACCAGTGATTTTCCCCTCGAGTTTTAAAGAATTGCAGAAGCCTCAAAAAATAATTTTGACAGGTGGTACTAGTTGAGGGACCCACTTTTCTCAAATACTTGATCTTCTATGGAATTCTGTTTGCTGAGAACACTTTAGCCAATGTGGTGTGGATCTGGAATGCTGACGAATTGCTAAAGGGCACAAGTTACTACCGGCCAGTCATCTACTTGAACATCATCCCCTTTGTGGTGGGCATCATCTTTATGTTACTGTACTACAAGGTGTTTCACCCAAGCACCGGATACAACCGTCAAAGGGTGGCAGCCGCTGCCAGTAGTTAGTCTGAGTGTGAGTGTGTCTGCATTATGCAGTATGCTCAAATTGTGGTTTGTTGAAGCTTTATTTAGCACAAGATTTTCTGAGATTTAGTTGTATGTATCTCTCTTCTTTATGGTGTAGCCAGTAGGATTATTTATTTTTCAGTTTAGGTTTTTTTTTGTGGAATACTGTGGTGATGTGATATTTGCGCTGCGCAACAAAAGAAGTGTACTGTCTATTTTTGAAGGGTGTAGAAGAAAAAATAAAATTATAGTGGCTCTTGGTTTAAATGTGTTGGACATTTTGTTGTGTGAATTTTTTTTTGCCACAACAAAATGGCCGGTATGTTTGAGACATGTTTTAGCAACTGTATGGCCTATGACTGTTATCAGTTTAGTTACGTATTGTTAGAGTGAGTATTGCCAAAAATTTTTGCAGGACTGTATCATCAAGGCCTTAAGAACAATATTTATCTTAGGATAAATAAAAGTAATTTATTTGTAGAGAATTATACAATTTTGTAAACAAATATACATTTCAGTCTTGATTTTTTTTTTTTCAGTAAAGTAAGAGGGTAAAATTTCTTCGAATATCTTGTATAAATTCGAGATTTAGCAAGCGCGTCACGCGCACTTAGGCATCTAGTACATTCTCTCCACTTTTTGGTTAGCAAGAAATAGGCAATATATTATAAAAGTACCTGTGTTGAACATCTTTTTGAAGAATTTTTCATTCTAGTTGACATAAAAATGACAAACCCGAACCAGAACCGGCGTAAAACGAATATAACTATAGGGCACTTGTTGTGCAAACTGACCTCTCTATTTGTATATGAGTTCATGTGTGGCAGCATGGCAACTCTGTAAGCCATTTTTCCAAGCTTTTAAGCTTTAAACTTATGGAACTGCTCTGTTTTTCCGATTTCTAAATAAGCCAGCCCCATGAGGCCCTAACCCCTAAATGCACATATCTTTGCAATATTTTTTAATTTTCGCCGAAAAGCATTTCTTTCGTTAGTTTTTGGACAGGCACTTTCACAATTTCTTTGGAATTCCGGTCATAAAACATGACACCCTACAATTACCCTTCTTCTTTACCCGGCATAGGCGCCCTTTTAATGGTTTAGGGCACTTGAAAGAATTTCAGACCTGTGCGCGACCCGAACAATAGTTTAGTAATTAAAGCGATTTTGCAAGTATTGTTACTTGAAATTAAAATCTTATTCTCTCATCAGATAGAGCTTTTAATTTCTCATCCTTTCAATGTAAATTTGAGCAATTTATGTCCTAATTGACTTGGCCAGGAAATTAAAGTCATTTTAAATAAAAAGCTTTAATTGTCAATTAAACTATGTCATGTGAGGTGTCATTTTAAAGAGCATCATTTATTCTGTCCAATGATCACATTTTCAATTTCCTTCTACCAGCAGATTTTCCAGAAAAGCTCATTTTCTAACTTTATGCCCGCGCTGTCCGCAGCGCCATATAGTCGCCACTCGCCAGGGTGGTATCGATATTTTCTGCAGTACCCTTTCGAGGATAAGAAGTACCGAGGGGGTGGTTCCGAGGACTTTCGTAAAAAAAAGAGACGGTTTTGAACTCGCTAGAGTTATTGAACGAAATTTTTAGCTTTTTCGCAGGAAACTCTAGTTTAAAATATGCAAAAAAGCAATATTTACTAATTGGAAATTGAAAACTTATCTGCTTTCAATATTTCCAAAAATATTGCAGCGTTAAAGAGGGAAACAAACAGAAACAACTACTCCGAGGGCTAATACCCCTACCGGCATTGAATTACACTGTTTGTTTCAAAGCTCATTTTATAAAGCAAAAAAAAAAAAAAATATTAAAATGAATTAATATAGAAATAAAAAAAAAAAAAAAAAAAAAAAAAAAAAATCAATGCTAAAAAGCCAAAAAAATATTAAGCTTTTTGCAAAGAATATAGAACCAGAGTTTAATTAAGATATGCGAAAATGCACATGTATAATTACAATTTGGAAATTTGAAAACTTGTCTGCTTTCGGCATTTCCTTTCTCCAGGGGTATTAGCCCTCGGAGTAGTTGTTTCTGTTTGTTTCCCTCTTTAACGCTGCAATATTTTTGGAAATATTGAAAGCAAATAAGTTTTCAATTTCCAATTAGTAAATATTGCTTTTTTGCATATTTTAAACTAGAGTTTCCTGCGAAAAAGCTAAAAATTTCGTTCACTAACATATTTCGCAGAAAATAACTTTCTTTTAACTTTCACTCGCTAGAGTTATATCCTAAAAAGAGAGACGCGCTTTGAACTCGTGACAGATATGACCTAGAGAGACGGTTTTTGAAATCGCGAGAGGTATGACCTAGAGAGATACGCTTTGAACTCGAGAGAGTGATTACCTAACCGGGAAGTCGGAAAAGTTCGAATTTTACCCCAAGAAAAAAGTCAGTCCTTTTATTTTCCTGTTTTTGAATCCCATTTTAAGTCCGCCGCGCAAATTATTTTTATTTTTAATTAGTGCCAAAACAATTAAAGCGCTTATTTGCCGCCTTGGAAAAGTTTCGTGGATTGTTCTTTCGGTTGTGCCATGTAGTGTCAACCCACCTCTGCCCTTTTCCTGAATAGGTCATTTCCATTTTCTTGCAGGTAGATGGTACTTTGCAGACGCAGGAGAACTACCGACAATTAAGTATTTGTAGAGTAGTTGCAGAAGTTGAAACATTTAGTATATTATAGTAAGGTTTTGCTCACCATAATATCGAGGATCCCAGCTACCTGGCAGAATTCTTTTCTCTTCTACACTGCATTGTTAATTTATTTTTTTTATTGTTGGTTTCTCAATTTTAGTAAGAAATCGTGTACCTTTCTGGGGACCACTGAGCTTATTGCGATTTTTTATTTTATTTCAGATTCCTGGAAAAACTAAAATTTGTCTTTTTTTTATTATTTAATTTTTAATTAATTACTATTCGATTAGTTTTTTTAAGGCGTTTTGCAGGTTTTGTCTGAAACAATAAAACCTTGCTGGCATCCCCAAAATATTAAATATTATCTTATTTAAATTAGCATTTAATAATTGTATCCGTTTGGCAATACCATAAAAGTGTTTTTTCGCTACAAAGATGAAACGCCACGGGAAATGTCTAATTTATTGACTAGAAAAAAATCGATTGACTTAGTAGGTATTCTAATCAGATTTACACCGAACTTGGCACAAATGATGCTCCTGAACCGGACCATACACTGTTAAAATTTCAGATTCAGATGAACCATTCTAAAGGACACTACCCTCTAGAAAAATTTGATAAAAACCGATTGACTGGGTATTTATTCTAATCACATTTACACCAAACTTGGCACAAATGATGCTTCTGACCCAGGGCATATGTTATTAAAATTTCAGATTCGGATGTCCTTTCTAAAGGACACTACGCTCTAGAAAAATTTGATAAAAAGCGATTGACTGGGTATTTATTTTATTCAGATTTACACCAAACTTGGTACAAATGATGCTTGTGACTCGCGGCATACACTGTTAAAATTTCAGATTCGGATGTCCATTCTAAAGGACACTACCCTCTAGAAAAATTTGATAAAAACCGATTGTCCGAGTATTTATTCTATTCAGATTTACACCAAGCTTGGTACAAATGATGCTTATGACCCGGGTCTGGTTACAAAAATTACTGGCAAGCATTCTTACTTTTCATAAAATTAAAAAGACAAACAAGTTTCCAAAATGTCATATTTCCAAAATCACCCTGTATCTTAAAAACCAAATAGTTATGGGAAATTCTGCTGCCGCTATCTATAATTTCACCAGAAAGTAGCACACTGCCGCGAAAACCTCAATCCTTTGCCTTTGTGCTAAATTCCCATTTAGTGCCGAGAATGGGATACCCTGTATATTCTCGGGTCCGGTTTTCAAGCGAAATTTCCTGGTGTGATTGAGGTAGTGTCTTTTTGTCCTTTAGAATGGACATCCGAATCTGAAATTTTAACAGTTTATGCCCCCGCTCAGAAGCATCATTTGTACCAAGTTTGCTGTAAATCTCGTAAGAATAAATACCCAGTCAATCGTTTTTTATCAAATTTTTCTAGAAGATAGTGTCCTTTAGAATGGTCATCTGAATCTAAAATTTTAACAGTGTATGCCTCGGGTTAGATGCATCATGTGTACCAAGTTTGGTGTAAATCTGATCAGAATAAATACCCAGTCAATCGGTTGTTATCAATTTTTTCTAAAGCGTAGTAAACTTTAGAATGGACATCTGAATCTGAAATTTTAATAGCATAAGCCCTGGGTCAGAAGCATCATTTGTGCCAAGTTTGGTGTAAATCTGATTAGATTAAATATTCAGTCAATCGTTTTTTTTTTAGTCAATAAATTAGACATTTCCGTTGTACAGAGCAGAAGCAGGCGACATCCACCAGCGTGTGTTAGATCCAATACTGCATGGCAGATGGCTCTGCTCGATGTCGCCTGCTTCTGCTCTGTACAACATCTCACCGGTACACTCTGTACGTTTCCGGCTTCAAATTAGCCGAATAATGGATCATCAATTTGTCGACCAGCCAAAGCTGTACTGATGAGGGGTAGACCCCGAAACTAGTACGCAAATGGGTTGTGAAATGTCATTTTAAAGAGCATTATTTACTCTGTCCGATGAATACATTTTCACTCCCTTTTCTTCCAGCTGTTTTTTCAAAAAGGATCACTTTCTAAATTTCTGTCCGCGCGGTCTGAAGGTCCATACATTGGCCACTGGCAGGGCAGTATCGGTTTTTTGGCGTTCCTTTTCGGGGATAAGAAGGACCGAGGGGGTTGTTCCGAGGATTTTCATAGGAAAGAGACGGTTTTTGAACTCGGTAGAGGTGCAATTTAAAAACGATATTCTAACCGGGAAGACGAAAAAGTTCGAGAAAAAGTCCTGGGCGACACCGTTCTAATTTCCGCAAAGTCAAATTGTTTTCCCTTTATTGATCCCGTTTTAAAACCGCTGTCCTAATTATTTGTATTTTTAATTAGTGCCAAAACAATTAAATCGCTTGTTGCCGGCTACGAGTGTTTTTTTCGGTTGCGCCATATATTGTCGTCGATTTCTGCCCTTTTCCTGAATAGGCAACTTTTTTCCAATTATATTTTTTTTCAATTAATATACAAATTTTTTTTAGGCGTTTTGCAGTTCTTAAACAATAAAACCTTGTTAGCATCCCCGAAATAATAAATTTTATTTTACAAAAATTTTTATTTACTTAACATCTAATAATTATATCCGTTGGGCATTACCATGGAAGTATTTTTTCGCTACAAAGATGAAACGCCATGGATTATTTATCGGCCATTTTTAGCGACCAAAGGGACAACGAAGTAACCAGATCCTTTCCGAGAGTTGGGTCCACCTTGCAGGGTGATAAAAGATATTCATCGGCACACGCTTTTACGTTGAACTGCGAGAACATCCACGTAGCCGAGCCCCAGAAGTACCGGCGAGGCCGGCAACACTGCAAATTCGCTAGCAGCCGCCCCTACGCGATGACCGATTATTAGCGACGGCTTATAGGGGTACACTGAGCGACCACAGACTTGAACAGACTAGATTATTGTTACTTCGAGGAACAAAATCAAAAACTTCTAGCAACACATATCTTGTTTGGAATTTATTACGTTTTACATGAATCTATTACGTTTTTAAATAGGAATCTAGTACGTAAAATTTTTATGGCAGCACTGGTTGGGACTTGGGACTAGAGTTGAGCAAAAAATCACTAACTGTGTGATCGCCATCGCATCGAATAGTGATTGTGTTTTTCGAACAGCGGTGGCGCATGGAGCTACTGCCTCCAGCACTGCTTTTACTATTCACGTTAACGCTTTAATGAATGGATTGGATTGTTAGGAATAATTCGTAAATTCGGTGATTTTGCATGATGTTGTGGTTATACAGTTTTACGTCGCATCGCGTTCGTTTTGATTCGTGAACTTCAGTAGCTTGAGAAAGACAATTTTCCAAAGCAGGGCAGATATTATCGCATAGAAGAAATCGTCTTAATGGTAAAAAATCTATAAAATGCTCATTTTCGTGAATACAAATTTAAAACACATTAAAAACAAAAATTGATATTGCCATAAATTCGTGTTATCTACTGTTATGCAAACTGACCTCTCTGTTTGCATATGAGTTAATGTGTGGAAACGTGGCAACTCTGTAAGCCATTTTTCGAAGCTTTTAAGCTTTCACCTTATGGAAGTTTTTTCTATTTTTCGGATTTCTAAATAAACCAGACCCATGAGGCCCTAAATGCACATGTGTTTGCAATATTTTTTATTTTCGTCAAGAGCATTTCTTTTGTTCGTGTTGGACAGGCACTTTCACAATTTCTTGGGAATTCCGGCCATAAAACATGGTCACTACAATTGCCCTTCTTTTTTGACCGGCAAAGGCGCCCTTTTAATGGTTTATGGCCCTTGAAAGAATTTCAGACCTGTACGTGACCCAAACAATAGTTTGGTAATTAAAGCGTTTTTGCGAATATCGTTAATTGAAATTAAAATCTTATTATCTCATCAGATAGAGCTTTTAATTTTTTATCTTTTGAATCTAGATTCGAGCAATTAATGTCTTAATTGACTGGGCCAGGAAATTAACGGTCAATTTAAATAAAAAGCTTTAATTGTCAATTAAACTATGTCATGTGAGGTGTCATTTTAAAGAGCATAATTTATTCTGTTTAATGATCACATTTTCAATTTTCTTTTTCCAGCACATTTTCCAGAAAAGCTCATTTTCTAAATTTATACCCGTGCTATACGAAGCGCCATATAATCGCCACTGGTCAGGGTGGTATCGATTTTTTCGGCAGTACCTTCTCGGGGATGAGACGTACCGAGGGGGTGGCGAAAGAGAGAATATCTTCGACACTCGAAAGAGAAAGACGGTTTTTGAACTCGATAGAGTTACGATCGAAAAGCGACGATTAATCGGGAAGACAAAAAAGTTCGAATTTTACCGCGAGAAAAGTCCTTGGCTCCGCCGTTCTGTTTATCGCCAATTCGTAATTTTTCCCCCTTTTCTGAATCTCGCCTTAGAAATCCGCGCTAATTATTTGTATTTTTAATTAGTGCCACAACAATTAATTCGGCTATTGCTCGCCTATGAAAAGTTTCGTGGAGTGTTTTTCGGTTGTGCCATATAGTGTCAACCCACCTCTGCCCTTTTCCTGAATAGGCCATTTTCTTGCAGCTAGCGGATACTTTGCAGACGCAGGAGACTACCGGCAATTAAGTATTTGTAGAGTAGCTGTAGAAGTTGAATCATTTAGTATATTATAGTAGTGTTTTGCTCACCATAATATCGAGGATCCCAGTTACTGCCAGAATTCTGTTCTCTTCTACACTGCGTCGTTAGTTTAGTTTTCTTTGTTGTGTTTTTCCAATTTAGTAAGAACTCGTGTACCCGTCAAACACGTTTCTGGGGACCACTGAGCTTGTTTGCAAAAAGTTCACGTCCGCCGCTATTTTATTTCAGATTCTGGAGAAAACTAAAAATTGTCTTTTTTAAATTTTTTTTTTTTTTCTTAATTAGTATTCAATTATTGTTTTTTTTCTTTTTTGGCTTTTTGCAGGTTTTTGTCTTAAACCATAAAACCTTGCTGGCATCTCTAAAACAATAAAATTTTACATTATTTAAATTAGCGACCTAAGGGACAATAGATCCTTTCCAAGAGTTGGGTCCCCCTTGCAGCGTGGTAAAAGAGATTCGGCGCAAGAAGATACGTTGGACTTAGAACATCCACGTAGTCGAATCTCCTCCGAAGACACGGCGGCAACACGGCGGCAGCCGCGAACACAGCCGCCCCCCACGCAACGACCACCGATTAAACGGATTAATACGGATTATTATTATTATCGGCTGGGGGGACACTGCGCGACACTACCTAGTATTACTTATCCTATATTACCATTTGTTATTTGTTTGCTACTTTTATTTTGTATTTTTTGTTTTTACTTTTTGTTTTTAAATTTTATTTAGTGTGTTCGAATGACTTTTTTAAAAAAAAAGTAGGTAGTGCATACAAAGTAATTAATCTACTGTTTGTCATTTGTCTTATTAAAATTTCCGTCAAAGTCACAATCACAGTTTAAAATCACAGTGATTAACAAATCACAATCACGGTTTTAAATGTGATCACAAAATCACGACTTCGCTCATCTCTACTTGGGACCAATGTTAAAAAAGTATCGACAACAGAGGGCACCACCTAGGTGACCTACATTCTTATCCTCATTCCTTTCTTCACCTTTACTTGATTTCTGTAAAGTCCCGTTTCGCTTTTCATTAATTTCGTTACATTCGTTCCTTGAAACTTTTAGGGATCTTTCATTTTTTAATGAGAAGTAGATAATTCTTGCTTGCTTTTCTCTAAGGTGCTTATTTTTATAGTGTTTTTCATGTATTATTGGAGTAACATTACTACCAGTAAAGAATATAAAGGTAAAAGCTGTTCAGAAAAAAATCCTCCTAGCAAGCCATGGAATTATAACTCTTGTCTGAGATAAGTTCATAAAACAATGAAAAGCGGAACATTTTATGACATTTTCGACTTCTTTTTCAATTTTTTTAAGAAGTCTTCTCAGACCTACTGTTCTAATTACATAGCCTACTTGAGTTTTTTTTTTAAATGATTGCATGATAGTATGTAAGGGGTGTTTATTTGAAAACATCATTTAGGTGGTTGTAAAATGTCAAGAGAAAAAAACGAAAAAACAAATGTCCATTTAGTTTGATTCTGTCATGCTTTTCTGTCAAAATATCATAGCGTGCTAGATGAAGTTTTAAATGAACACCCTGTATCTCCTTCTGTATGGATTAAAACAGGTACTATTGCCTGCCTTAATTATTTATTTGGAGAGAAAAAATGTATTTAGGTCTTTTTCACCACTGAAATCCGCAACGAAAAGGACAACTTTAGACATTTTTGATTAACCCATTCACAAGTTATTGCCAACATTTTTTAGAACCTGTTGTTCAGGTTTTGTCTTTTTTATCACCCTGTGTGTATGGACCACTGTCAGCATAAGAGTTGACAATGAAACGAGGCTATCATTCAGAAATATAACAATTTTTAACTCATGTTTGTAAATATGGGGTAACAAGAAAGACACAACATTAAAAAAAAAAAGAAAAATAACCCGTAAATGGGTTACTGAAAAGTGTCTAAAGTTGTCCTTTTTATAGAGAATTTTAGTGTATCTTAGTTAGTTTTTCCCACCCTAATAGGAGAGCCAGTGATTGACTTGTGTTCATAAATATGGGGAAACGAGAAAGAGACAACCTTAAAAAAAAAACAAAAATAACTTGTAAATGGGTTACTTAAAAATGTCTACAGTTGTCCTTTTTATAGAGAATTTTAGTGTATCTTAAATAGTTTTTTCTACAATAACTAGGAGATTGACTCTATAAAATATTTAAGAACATGGGAAATTCTGCACCATTTCACAGGATGCAACATCAGGTCAAAAGTATTACCTAATGTATAATACAAAGTAGTATGAAAAACCACCTATATAAGCATAAAACCAACCTGGGTTTTGTATCAGCCAGTCAGCTGCTGACTTTGCACAAACGACACTCTGTGCTGTGTCTGTTAAAAATTACACACTTTACTTTTAGGTTCAATATCAAGCCAAAATGGAACAATTGCCTCCAGAATACTTGGAAAATCTTATTTGTTCCAACTGCACTAAGTATCTCACTGTGCTCCCAGTAAAAGTTTACCCTGATAAAAAAGTAAAGTGTGGTAGATGTATTAAGGACAATGACGGAGGTGCCTTATCCGAGCTTTTTGCCTTATTGGCCAACCGATTTCTCTTTCCTTGCATGAACCGATATGAGGGCTGCAAAGAGGTCTTGGCCATCAGTGACATTGAGGAACATGAGAAAAATAATTGCAATGCCCAAGTGGCAATTTGCCCGTTATGTGATGAAAACTGTGGTAAGTAAAACATGCAGCCTTTACACCTACGAAGTATATTACTATTCACATAGTCTATGATACATTAATCCCACTTCCACAATTGTCCGGGTGTGATACGCTTGATCTCTGAACCAGCACTACCTTCCAGTTGTTTTGGACTCGGGACTAATATTTCAGGTGGTTGCACTTCTCTTCTGGCGTCTCGGGTATAGTAGTAGTTGGCGCTTAGTTTATGACAGGGTCCGTCCGGGAGTACTGGGGGTGGCGGAGACTTGGTAGCTAACAAATCCTGGAAGCGCAGGGACAGATTGTGCTTACGTCCCAGCAATATATCTCTGACTCGCTGGAAAAACGGGTTGACGTCGTGGAATTGAACCTGTGGTTTGGGGGGCATAGTGCGCCTGTTACTGGAGATTTTCGGGGGGCTTTGTTTGGGTTTCTCTTTTGATTTCTGAGACTGGAACCTAACCCAATTTGTTGCATAAGGCGACGTTGCCACTTTTATACTAACGGTGTTTTGTTGTGATATTAGGCAACGCAGCAAGTGCCCATGGTTTTCGACATTTGTCAAATAAGGTGGGTTCAGGGTTGCCAAATTTACTGTCTTTTGACATGATCGCCTTTCAAGGCAATATGGCGGTCCAACCTAATAAAATATCAGGCGGAACTTACAACTTGATTTTGTTCACGTTTTATGTTTGATTTGAGATATATTTAACTACAAGTTATCTCCTGAAGGCCTTAACCGACCTAATTTTCATCCAAAGTGTTGCTTGTGATCCCTTTTCAAAATGTCCCATTGTTGAAATGTTGGTGTTTGGTGCTTGGTTAGGAAACATGAAAATGGGATGCTTTTAAAAGAAACGAAATCCATCTAATATGGTCCATTTCAAATAGATATTCATCTAGCTGGCTGAGGAATTGACAGATTTGGCGTATTCCTTCCATGTAAATATGTCATTTATCTCTTAATTTCTCAGCTGACTAGATGAATATCTATTTGAAATGGACTCTACATGGATTTATGTGACATATCAAAACTGGTAAGTATAATTAATGATTTAATCTAATATGCCTATTTCCCGAAATCACTTAATGACGTGAATGTAACGTGATTATATGGTCCTAAATTGGTGACCGTACACAAGTGCCAATATTAGACGTCATTAATTTGGCTGAATTATGAACTTAAAAATATTATGTTTATTAATTTGGTAATAAAAATCCACTCTCTTTTGATCGAACCAAGTCAATGACGTTTAATAAACGTGCAAAAAATTTAGTCAGATCTTCACAAAACTCTTCGCCTTTATATGTAATGCAACATTAAAAACTGAAAATAATTGTGCATAAATCGGGTGTAGTGTTCAATCAGCAAGTTACATACGAAAAGTTCATTTTTCGTATGAACTCTATGTTAGAACTTCATAATTTTGATGTGTTTGATGTTTCAGAGTTGGGAGAGCTGATAAATATTTATTAGAAATAGAATTATTGTACTCTTAAAATGTACCTAATTGCTTTAATAAAAAAAAAAGAAAAGAATAAATTTGATATATTTTTTTTCAAAATTTAAGGTTTTTTAATATCAAATTTTTTTTACATTTAAATATATTTTCTGGGATTTCTGAGGATCGTTAATTTAGGTCCAATTTATAAAATTCAAGCTTCAGGTTTGCGGTTCTTTCAGTGTTTGACCAATCTGTTACATATTTTTTTAAATAGAGGGTGTCCCAAGTCTCTTTAGACGCCACAAATCGCCGGCCCTGTACATACTAGGAAAAATGCTTCATAAAAAAAAGTGGATAGTTAAGAAGCTGCTTTGAGGGTCACTTTTACATCTCCAGCTTAAACCCTATCTGAAGTTTAAACTCTAGATTTGACATATATTGCATTGCTTATCTGTCAAAATCATTTGGTAAACCTAACACTGAAGTTTAAACAGAAGTTGTAAAAGTTATCCTGAATGAGAATTGATTTATGTAAACAGTATACAGGGTGAAGCAAAAGAACTTTTTGCACAAGCTTGATTTTTTCAATGGAACACATTGTATATTTTCTCATTTTTGGATTCGCTTTTGCATTTTAATAATATTTTATACAGCATAATTCAGTTTTTTAACTGTTTTTGTTCATACACAAAAAACTTAAATTTTGAAAAAATTTGATTATTCTGATTTTGCCTGCAAAAAAATGTTTTTTGCCTACAAATAAACTTTCTCGTCTCGTCCTACTCACCTTCGCAGAAACGCAAAATGACATACGTCACAGAGACTGCATTTATGATAGATAAACATAAATGCAGTGCCAGACGACAGATTCGTGGGAATTTGTAGGGGCTATTGACGTTTTTCAGAAAGCCCTCTATAGTTTTGGTTATTTTAATCTCCATAAATGTACTGAAATCAGCCGTTATATTAATGTGACTTCATTATGGTGGGGCTTATTTACGTGATTTGGTAAGTTGTTTATACGTCAGTAAAAGACGTTAATAGTCAGTCAGTCAATGACGTTTTTATACGTTTAATACACGTTATTTGATTACCTGGGTTATTTAAGTTTAAAATTGTAGGAAAACCAACGCTGCTGCGAGGGGACACAAATCGAGGCTGATTGTTCAGCGAAAATTTACTTGAAAGTTGAAAGATCTTTGCAAAGGGACAAATTGCCATTTGCTTTATAGCTTTGGCAGCTAAAGGCCGTAAAACTGAAGAGAAAAAAGAAAGAGCTAATTGTGATCCAGAGATTTGGTTATAAATAGAGCTTAATAAGTATACTCCTAGGTTGCCGTATTTAATAAACGTGCAGCGTTGCCGTTCTCACTATTTTTGTTTATGCCAATTTATTTAAGTGGTTATATATTATATCATGCGTTCATTTAAAAAAAGAACCTTAAGTAGGCCAGTGAATTAGAGAGTAAGGTCTGAGATGACTTTATAAAACTAATGGAAAGTCATAAATATTCCGATTTTCATTTTTTTAAGCTAATCTCAGACAAGAGTTTAAATATCATGGCTTGCTATGAGGTTTTTTTTTGAACACCCTTTACAAGGGTAAAGATAATGTTAATAAAATGCGAATAACAACAGAGAAATATGATGTTTTAATGAAGATATATCATCTTAAAAGAACAAACAACAATCCAACACGGAAAATTTCGTATGTTTGTCTACACATGGTTTGGTTGTCGCACGAATTACTATATCGGACCATTATCAAAATCACCTGTTCTGAAATGGTCAATTGAGGCTGAGTTGTCATTTGTCACTTTTTAGGTTGACAGTTGTTGTAGAGCTGTGGTACATATAATCCATTCAGTTATTTCTGTCGTCAAGTAGGCGTTGAAAATCTGACATATTTCACCCGGTATAACATGACTGACAGGGACTGTGATTAATAATCAGTTTTAGGTTAGGGTTATTGTTTACCGTTTTGCTCACATAGCTGCCAGATGACTTCATTAGTTCAAACTTTTAATAATATTGATTAATGATCACTAATCTAGTAAATCTAGTAAAAAATGGGTCGGGGCTCTACCTTAGCAAAAATATTATATTTTATTAATGCATTTAAAAATGAATCTTTCACGTCGATAATAGTTGAGATTAATAAGTTTATAGTGTGAATGTGGTTGTGGTCTCTGTCAGCGGCAATTGAAAGCAAGCAGAGTTAATGCTTACCCCAAAAATATTGGAAACTTTAGTCAAGGTCATCGTGGGCGATTCTTGGGGGAGGTCTATTCTAAATTGGAGGTAGCATTTTTAATGCAAATTCGCACTTTCGCGTTAATTACTTTGGGCATTTTTTCTTAAGAAATAGTTTTTTAATAACAAATTAGCTTACAAAAATGCGCGCTTAAGTGTACAAAAAGTCGGCAACAGCGAAATTTTAATGACGCATCTTGACAAATTTGTCTTGGCGACAAGTAAACAAACAATCGCTGTCGATGTTATACTGGTGAAATTCCATGGCATGGGTTGATGCCAAAAATAACTGAATGGATTATAGATATTTCTAATAATCAATATTGAATTTTTAAAAACCAAATAAATTGTTTATTATTGCAGGCAGTGCTTTTTATCTACTAACACATTGCAAGAACTCGCACCCAGACGCAGAAATCAAAAAGGCCGCATTTTGGGTGGATTTGAATCAATGGTCCGTAAAGAAATTATACTTCTACCATCAAGCTGATCATTTCGTTGCTTGTGGCTACAAGTTTTGTCCGCATGAGGAGCGGCTCTTGCTCTATTTTAAAACGTTCCAGTTAAACCATGGACAAATGATGCACAGATTTAAGCTTTATTTCTTTAATAGCGAGGTGCCATTAGTTACAGGTTAGTGTCTTTCAGGTAATAGGTATTAATTGATGCTTTTGCCATTTCTTTGAGGCTCAATTTTTGTCAAACGAAAGGTTCTACATGTATTTATATATGAACAAAAACAAGTTACTGTTCAAGGAACAACTTTACTTCGAGTACAATGTCGCTAAAGTCATTTTTGCTTTACAGCGTTTCTGGTTTTGATTGACATAAAAGTGACAGACCATCTGATTTTCAGCCAATCAGCTTTGGTGAAAATCAGTTGGTCTGTCACAAGGACGCTAGACTGACAGGACGGCCCAATCCCCTCTTTTTCTGTACCGGCGGCGTGACGTCACACTAGTGCTCTGGTGAGATATATCATTAAGAGTTTATTCCGCGGACGCATAGTTTTTTGACATATGCTGTGCTTCTGTTTATCCAATAATATTTTAGAAGTGTTGATAAGTATGAAATGGTCTATAAACTAGTAATAATACAAATAGTTATGATTTCAAAGGTAGGTTTATTACTTTGATGCAGACCGGGTTGCAAGTAACAATATTCAATACTCCATAAGCCATAAGCAACTACGAGTTTGGAATACTTACACTTATACTTAGCATATTAATGTACCGTCACATTGTCTTGATGTCTAGATAAGTTAGTATTGATTAGTATTGATAATACTGCTACAAATACCTAATGCCACTAGAAAAGATTTTCTGAATATTTTGAATAATGTTGTTCTCGTGCTTGAATATCTCAGTGGCTTCATTAGTTAGTGTCGGATAATCCACTTCGTTGAAAAGGATATCGCGACTTTCAGAAAGAGTGGTCTGCTACTGCTGACTTCTTTGTTTATACCAGCCTGCAAACTTCATGGACCCAGCCCAGAAAACACTTGATAACAGAATCTATTCAATTAACAATTTATTTAAATTTTGGTATCTTGCGCCTCTCCAGTCCTCATAATTCAATGTAAAAGCGGCGTGCAATAAATATTGCTCGTGGTCCGTTGCTAATTGCTGGTTGCTTTAGAGCAAGAGCCAGCCGCCTAGGTACTTAATACTGAATGTAATACTTACTTATCCAAAAGTTAATTACGAAAGTCTCTTTCATAATCATTTGCAGTAAAATGCAAAGAGCATGGCATATAGCCGAGGTACCTGGATTGAATGTATCAGTTCGCTGGTAAAGGTGAATCCACTTGTTTCTTATTTTAAGTGAACGAGCATCTTTTCTTCTTGTGAAAAAATGAAAGGATCTTTGGCTGCCTTCTTTCTTCTACTTTAGTTTGTTGCCTTTACATTCAGGAACAGCACAAATCTGACCAGGTATTGTGTACTCGTATGTTTACTAAATCACAACCCAATCGGCACAATCACAACAACAAGGGAAAGATTCAAAAATTAGAATACGATCATAAAAAAAAAACGAATAACCCGCGCCCGCGAGTAATCATCGACATGTCAAATCAAATATTCACAGCGTTTTCGGGTGACCCCTCTAGAGCGCCCTGAGACTATTTCCGTCCTTACATTTTTATTAAGAAAACAAAGGACGGGAATAGTCTCAGAGCGCACGGGGCTCGGGAAATAATGACGTCATTATCGCTCCCAAGCCCGCACTAAGCTGACGTCACGATTTTGGGCTCATGTTGTTTAAATGGCAGTGTCCGTCCTGTACTGTTTGCCGTCCTTGGGTCTGTCATTTTTATGCCCATCAGAACCATAAGTGCGCGTTCGCATGAGCGCAACGAGCAAAACGGTGGAACGCGAATCTCGGTTGTTATTGGAGTTTGACCATGTCATTTTTAAAAATTGAATATTTGGCGGTAATTCGTCGCTATTGCGCCGAGAGCTAATGCCGCAATTTTGACATTTCCGCATTTTTGCCCGTTGCGCTCATGCGAACTCGCCCTAACCGGTGCGAAACCAAAATGACCTAAACTAGTATCTTCCAACTAGGGTTGGCGATCTGAAATCGATTAATCGTTGGATAGATCTTTCGGTAGCTAAAAGTTAAATCGATATTTTGTATTGATCCTCGGATTGTATATCGATCGTATTTGTACAATCTGATGTGTGACATCATATATATTTTAAAAAGTATATGTTTGCCCCCACCCAGATAACACTGAATATTCAAGTAACATTCTTACAATCTTCTCTAAGAAATATCGGAATATTCTTTAAAAATTCCAGAATTATTTACTTAGATTATCTTTATAATATTTGAAGTGGAATATTCCTAAAATATTCCACTTCAATACTTTTGGAGATAGGCTTTTTCAATGGTTGATTTTTAGGTACTTTTAGAATGTCTCAGAGGACATTTAGAAAAAAGTCCACTTATGCGACTTCTTTCACATTTATAATACTTTGTATATTCATAGGGGATTGAAATCGCCTTATTCCGATCAAAAACAGCATAAAAAAATCGTAGGTTTTTTTTAACCAAAGGGGGGTTTTAGTTAATCCGATTTAATTCAGAAGTTCCTGTTTTTGGTCATCGAGTTCACATTTTTTCTCAATTTGTGGGATTTTTTTGTTTTTTTTTGTTCACGCTTTTTACAACACTCTTAATGTTTTTCTTTTGTTCGTTTTTGTTCATTTTTTTTAATATTTGCTTGGTGCAGATTTTTTGTTTTCTTAGTTTTCTTCATATTTTAAAATTGCTTGTGCTTGTTCCGCGCTTTCAAATATTTATAATTAGTAATTTGACATTTTTATTGTTTTTAACGCCTTTTGATATATTTTTTCCTGAAAGTGTATTTTCCTTCTTTTTTGAGTTAAAACTTCCTTCTTAATTTCATTTTTGTTCTTTACTTTTTTTTGCATAGTTCAGTTTTTTGAATCAAATTCTATTTAGTGGTTCTCCAGTCACGTTTTTTTTTTGTGATCACGTGAATAAGTTTCACCCTAATGACGTCATGCGCATGACGTATAAAAAACGTCATTGAATGACAGGCTAAAGCGTCAAAGTCACGTCTTTTTTACGTTAATAAAACTTTTGACTTTTTGGTATTTTCAATTTTACGGCTTGCCTAGCTAGTTATTTCTGTTTTAAAGTTTTTGGTGCATCAAAGCGCGTTTTTCTTCAATTTGAGATTTTTTTATTTTTTGTGAGTTTCATTTTTTTTTGTAGTGTTTGAACCACGTGTTTAATTTTTTAGTTAGTTCAGTTTAATTCAAAATTTGCTGTTTTTTGGTCGCTGGATTCATATTTTTCCTCAATTTGTGAGATTTTACAACACTTTATTAGTTATTGATATTGATATTTCAAATTTTGATATCTCACATTTTCTTTTCATTTTTTGTCCTTTATTGTGTGACACTTTGACATTTTAATTTTTTTGGTTTTTTTAGCCACGTGTTTACTTTTAATTTTTTTTTAAGTAATTATGGTTTTAACACATTTTTCGCTTTACCTACTTAATTTATGTTTTAAACGCTTTTCGATGTTGTCAATTTTACGGCTTGTTGAGCGAGTTCTTTTTAGTTATTATGATTCGATATTTTATTTGTATCATTCTTATTAATTTTTTATTTCTCCAAATTTGCTGTTTTTGTTTCTTATTTGGGTCTTTCCAGTTCCGAGTTTTGTCTTTTTTCGGCTTGAGCTTTACTAAATTTATTCTGTTTGTTTTTTTTGCTTCTTCAAATCTTGAACTTTTTTAGTAGGAATATTTTTTTTTAGTATTCCTGTTTTAAAGTTTTTGGTGCATTAAAGCACGTTTTACTTCGATTTATGATTTTTTTATCTTTAGTTTTTTTTGTGCTTTTGATTTTTTGTAGTGGTTCACACGTTTTCTATTTTCTTTAGTTAGTTTAGTTTAATTCAAAATTTTCTGTATTTTGGTCATTGAATTTATATTTTTCCTCAATTTCTAAAAGATTTTTAACTTTATGCAAGTGGCGCCGTCGGACGAAGGCAGGTGCTTCCACCAGGGCATGCGAGATTTATGTGATGTGAAACCAAGCCAGTTCTCTGCCGGAGAACTACTCACTTTTTTTTATTTTTTCTTGTTTAACGCTTTTTGATATTTATAATTAGTAATTTGACTTTTTTTTGTGTTTAACGTCTTTTTGATGTTTCTTTTTCTAATTTTGATCTTTTGGAGAGCATTTTTTCTTTTTTTCTCAAATTCCAACTTTGATCGGAGAAAGAGTAGATCTATTGGAGTGAATCCATGGGTTTGTTGTTCTTTTTGACGTCCTCTTTCACCTCCTACTAAAGAAATTCCCGTAAGTTTAATAGTTTAGGCGATATATAGACCAGGAAACTATACATTTAACTAATTTCATACTTCTAACTCAAACCTTAACTCAACATTAATTTTTAAATTATCTTTTTATTTTAATTTATAATTTTCTGATATTAAACACGAAAATTTACGAATGTCGAAACCTGAAACTGTTAATTTCATTCATTTTATTTACATTAATAATAAATTTAATTACCTGGCATTAAATTCGAAACTTTCAACAAGACTAAATTCCTAAATTAACCTCGTAATTTAACTAATTTCTTACTTTAAACTCGGAAATTACTTAATTTCCAAGTTTTAAATTAAAATTCAAATTTTATGGCCCTAAATTTCGAACTTTAAATTTTTTTTCCATAAACTCAACACCACAAACATGAAATTTTACTAATGTCCTGCTTTAAATTTGGAGTTTAATTAATTTCCGATTTTAACTTAGGAATTTCCTGACGTTAAGTTCGGAACTTTAAAGAAAAAATATAATTAATGTGCAACTTTAAGCTCCCTCAAACTTATTCGGAATTTAATTAATTTCTGAATTTTAAAATAATTTTTGACTTTAAATTAGAAATTTCTTGATAAAATCATCACTGGTACTACACTAAAAGGATCGTTACAAATTCCATTTCTTACTTTAAACACGAAACGTTAAACTTGAAATTTAAATAATTTCCGAACTTTGAACTCAAAATTTAATTAGTTTCAACTTTAACTTAAGAATTTCACGGCATTAAATTCCAAACCATAAACAAAGATTTTTAATAAATTTTTGCTTTTAAACTAAAAACCTCAAACCTGAAATTTAAATAATTTCGTACTTTAAATTTGGAATTTAATTAGGTAATTTTTGACTTTAATTTTCATTTTTCTGGCATTAATTTCAGAACTTTAAACATTTAATTAAACTCTCACTTGAAACGAAACCTCAAACTGAATATCAACTGTTTGCCTAGTTTGAATTCGTAATTTAATTAATTGCCAACTTAAAATTAGGAATTTCCTGGCGTTATACTCAGAAACTTAGACACCGAAATTTAATTTCCAGTATACTACTAGCGACTTCAGAAAAACTAGGGGGTGTTCATTTCAAAACGTCATTTAGTTGGTTGTGAAATCTCAAAAGAAAAGGATGAAAGCACAAAAGTCCATTTACTTTGATTATGTCATCCTTTTCTATCAAAAATGAATCATCCAAATTAGTTATTCTCAGAATAGGAATGGAACTCAGAATAGGAATGCAACAAGAATATTCAAGTTTATTCCAGGGATATTTCAGGAATATCTGACGGTAAAAGTTTAAAATAGATGTTTCTGGAATATTAATTTTAAATATTTCTAGATGCTGCAATATTCCTATTTGGTTACTAATACTCCAGGAATATATCTTGCCACCTGGGAACAGCGGCTCTTATTTTATAGGAATATCTAAGAGTGAGAATGAAATTTTTGCCTGCCTTGATTGCCAAAAAAATGGTCATTTTGAAGACGTTGTTGGCAAAAATTGTATTCTCAGTCTCACATGTCCCAAGGGAAGTCGGATAACCATCTGCCACGCAGTATTAGGTATAATACGCTGGTTAAGATGTCGCATGCTCTTGCTATGTGGTTTGTCTCATCGCTCTTCTTTAGCTTTGTGGCTTTAAGCCGCGAACTCACGGTCTCCAATTTGTCGACCAGCCAAAGCTGTACTGATGAGGGGTAAACCCCGAAACTAGTGTCCAGATGGGTTGATCGACAAATTGGTCAATCTGCTCTTTACCCTTTGTTCTTGTTCCGATAACCAGCGAGGTACAGAGCAATATGGGCTGCTTCTCGAACTGAGAGCCATCTGTCATGCAGTATGGGATTTAAAATACGCTGGTGGATGTCGCCTGCTTCTGCTCTATACTTTGTCACACCGCTCTTGCGTAGCTTTTTGTCTTTAAGCCACGAACTCACGGTCTCCAATTTGTCGACCAGCCAAAGCTGTACTGATGAGGGGTAGACCCCGAAACTACATAGTATGCAGATGGGTTGATGCCCACAATTGGTCTTTATACTTCAAAACGATTTAAATCGTTACTTGAAAATGAGGACGAATTCGATCTTTAAAAACAAAAACGTACGTTTTTCCCAGAATTAGATGAAAAGGGCGTCGAAAATGGCAAAGAACATTCTTAAATTTAGCTGAAAATGAATATAACTTTGATACGTTTATTTTTCAAACTAAAAAGTAACACTTTCTGTTGAAGTAAGCAAAGTACTTTCTTGGCTTAAAACAAATTAGCTTGCAATAAAAACACATTTTTAACATAAAAACAAAAAACACAAATCAGGTTATAAAATTAGTTGAATATGAGTATGAATTCGATACGTTTATCTTTAATAACAAAAACGTACTTTTTTCTCGAATTAAATGAAAGATACAACCAAAATGCCAAAGGATCTTCTTAATTAAAAAAATTTGCTACAAAAAAAATCTGTAGACGATAGAAATGTCAAAAATATTTTGTGAATCGATATCCTAGTTTTCGATTTGATTCGTTTAAAAAAAACGATGTTTTTTCTAGAAGATCGCCATCTCTACATCCAACCTAACATTTAAAACGAAAATAGACATCTTGTAGGTACCCAGATTTTTTTTTAGGCGCCATTGTAAGCACCAATACTTCCACTGACGATACATCGGCTCATGTAATCAACTTTTCCGATCTTACATCCTCTCCGAGACGCTCAATACTCTGCAAATTTAAGATGTGGGACAACTCCGACCAAAATCTCATACTTGTTTCCCCTTTTTATTTACAGGGTGATAGCCGTGAGGCAAAAATATTATTCACATTCAAGGGTGTGAGCGCGTTTATTGAGGGTATCTTGTATTTCTCCGAATACAACTATTGGGTGGGCGGTCGCCTCTGGCGTTTAGCACTGGAAAAAACCGTCGACCAGTGTCAGGTTTCTTGGCTAGGTTTGTACTTGCATATGCAGGACCATAATGGTCACCCTTATAGTAAAATCAGTTTCCAAATTGAATTGATGAGTGCGAGGAAAGGGTGTTCCGTTACACGTAATATGACCAAGGAAAAGTTCAAATTTTTACATGGTTGGGAGCACTTCTTAAACTGGGACAGTTTAGCCAGCGGCGGTCATATTAACGGAGACGATAATTCCGTTGAGCTTTTTTTGAAGTTAGTAGTTTTGTAAGTTTTTCGAGTGTGTTTGTTTGAGTTTAAGCTTTTGTTATTTTTGTAAGTTTTTAATATTTATTTCATAACTGATGTTAGAAATCTAGAGGTTTTTTTAATAAATAAGTACTGAACCTATATGGAGTTTACTGATTTAGGTACACGTAGACGAAACCTTCAAAACGCCTTTAACAAAAAAAAAAATAATTTAATATTATCAGACTGTGAAGGCTTTCACGGCCGGTCATAATACTATCTAAAGTGTTTTCCGGGCTATAAAGCCGTGGTCCAATGGAATTGCTTCCTGATGTTTTGTCTACTACTGCGGCGGACATTATCAAAGACGATGAGGCAGTGGGCAGAGTGATCTCCCTTGCTTCCCGACGATGACTGATTCGACTTTCGACTGTAGCACGCTCCGTGGTATTTGCACCGCCGCCGTCGCGTCGCAGTGGTGGGGCCGGGGTGGGGGTGGTGGCGCGAGGTTTCGACGCGCTCGACGTGTGTCGCAGAACTCGCTTCCAGTCTGCATTTAGAAACGTAATTTCCTCGTTCAAAACTCGTCTTCAAAACTTCCTCTTAGACCTAAACTCTATTAACCCTAAAATTCAATTCATTATGGAGATAGAAAAGGAAGGACGCCTACCGTTTTTGGATGTTTTGGTGGCAAGGAGGCCGAATGGAAAGCTTGCACATACCGTGTATAGAGAACCAACACACACTGACCGATATCTCAACAACGGATCAAACTATCATCCAAGACAAAAAAGGGGAGTCATAAAATCTCTATCTGTGAGAGCGAAGAGAATTTGTGAGCCAGCTGAATTGGAACGGGAAATAAAGCATCTGGAAAGAGCCTTTGGTTGGAATGGATACAACAAGCAGGAGTTCGATAGAGCCGTGCGCCCAAGGAATGTAGAGCGACAGGAAGCAACAACGGGAGATGATGTAGAAAAGCGCGGTTGGGCTACTCTACCATACATCCTCAAAGTCACGGACAGGATCGGCAGGCTACTGGAAAAGCACAAGGTTAAGATTGTCTTTAAACCCACTCGTACAATTCAACAGAGCTTGAGATCGGCTAAAGACCGCAGAGATCCCCTATCAGCACCCGGCGTGTATAGAGTTCCATGCAGCTGTGGCTCTGTATACATTGGCACCACAAAATGCAGTGTCAACACGAGGATCACAGAACACAAAAGGAGTTGCAGGCTGGGACAAACGCAAAAGTCAGCAGTAGCAGAGCACGCCCTCTCAGAAGGTCACAACATCCTTTTTAATGAGGTGGATATCCTATATCAATCACAGCGCTACTATCCGAGACTAACGAGGGAAGCCAGATATTTAAACACGAAAACAATTTCAACAGGAAGGAGGAAATTACCTTTCTAAATGCAGACTGGAAGCGAGTTCTGCGACACACGTCGAGCGCGTCGAAACCCCGCGCCACCACCCCCACCCCGGCCCCACCACTGCGACGCGACGGCGGCGGTGCAAATACCACGGGGCGTGTTACAGTCGAATCATTCATTGTCGGGAAGCAAGGGAGATCACTTCCCCCACTACCTCATCGCCTTTGATAATGTCTGCCGCAGTAGTAGACGAAACGTCAGGAAGCAATTCCATTTGACCACGGCTTTATAGCCCGGAAAACACCTTAGATAATTTAATATTAGTTAATAAAAAAATATAATGTTGTGCTTATTGCGATAGCCCACCAGAAACGTTCTTGACATGTCATTTCTCACTAAAATCGAATAAAAAAACTAAGCAACGCCGTACAGAAAAGAAAAGAATACAGCAAGACGTATACGATCTGACTCGCATTCTAGAAATTCAATATTATGGGGAAACTACGGGGTGTTCATTATAAAACTTCATCTAGCAGGCTATGAAATTTTGACAGAAAAGGATGAGATAATCAAAATAAATGGACTTTTGTTTCTCCATCCTTTTGACATTTCACAGCCTACTAGATGAAGTTTGATAATGAACATCCCGTAAAATATACTAGAACGTTTCAACTTCTACAACTACTGTACAAATGCCAAAATTGCCGGGAACCCTCCAACAGCAATTATTCGCGTTCTGCAAGAAAAAGGCCTACTTAGGAAAAGAGCAGAGGTGGGTTGACGCTATATGGCTCATCCGAAAACACTCGATGCGCTGCTTTTCTTAGGCGGACGATACGCGAAACGAAAGCCACGAAACTTAGGCACTAATTAAAAATTGGTGGCAATCAGAACGGCGTAGCCAAGATCTGTTTTGTCTCGTGTTAAAATTCTAACTTTTTCCTTCGAAGCGTTCAAGTTCAAGTTTCAAAACCGATTTCCCGTTGCGATGACGTCCACCTTCTCAGTCAAATTAGCATTTAAGGCTCTTTACTTAAAGTGACCGTTAATTTACTGCCTGAGGCATTTCACAATGGATGTGAAATAATAATGTCTATCTGATGACGATAAAAGATGATGAGAATCCGCCCTAATTGCCGTTCTAGGGTTTGGGTCACGTTCACGTCTGAAATACATTTAATGGGGACCATAAACCGTCACTCAAAAATGCGTCTTTGCCAGTTAAAGAAGAAGGTCCTAGACAACGTCGGCGAGCGCTAAAATTGTGAGGTTTTATATTTTGTATCTGAAAATTCATAGAAATAGTTGAAAGTGCCGGTCCAATAACTACTAAAAAAATGAATGGTCTTTTTGACAAAAAATAAAAATATTGCAACCAGATGTGCTTTTATGGCCACATCTAACTGATTTATTCAGAAAATCCTGAAAATAAAGAAACTTCAATAAGCCTAACGCTTCGAAAAATGGCGTACAGTGTTGTTAAATTGCCACACATGAACTCGTATGTAATTCTAGAGTTCAGATTGCCCAACAAGTTTTGACGCATCAACAATCTTATTTGGAAAGATTTCGCTAAGTCGATACGGACGACAGCCTTAGTAGTAACTCGGAATGCACCAAACCGAAACTGACATTTGCCGGCTTTTAAATATTGTCGCGCAGTGTCCCCCCGCCGCTAATAATCGGTCGTTGCGTGGGGGCGGCTGTGTTCGTGGCTGCTGTGTTGCCGTCGCCGCCGTGTCTGCGGAGATTCAACTATGTGGATGTTTTAAGTCCAACGTATCTTCGTGCGCCAAATCTCTTACCACGCAACAGCGTGGTAAGAGAGACTACTGCTCTTACCACGCTATGGGGGCAAAAGGCCGATAATTCATCTTTGGCGTTTCATCTTTGTACACTTCCATGGTATTGCCAAACGGAGTTAATTAATAATTGCTAATTTAAATGAGATGAAACTTAATATTTTGGGGATGCCAGCAAGGTTTTATTCTTTAAGGCAAAACCTGCAAAACGCAAAAGAAATCTAATTGAATGAATAGTAATTAATTATGGAAAAAAAAAACAATTTTTAGTCTTCTCAGGAATCTGAAATAAAATACCGGCGGACGTGAACTTTTCGCGATAAGCTCGGTGGTCCCCAGAAACGTGCTTGACGGGTACACGATTTCTTACTAAAATAGAAAAAACAACAACTAAAGAAACTAAACTAACAACGCAGTGATCCTCGACATTATGGTGAGCAAAACACTACTATAATATACTAAATGTTTCAACAAAAGAAACTAAACTAACGACGCAGTGTACAAGAGAACCGAATTCTGCCAGGTCGCTGGGATCCTCGACATTATGGTGAGCAAAACATTACTATAATATACTAAATGTTTCAACTTCTACAAATACTCTACAAATAATTAATTGCCGGGTATACCGGCAATTAAGTGCGTCTCTAAAGTTTACGCTATCTGCAAGAAAATGGCCCATTCAGGAAAAGGGCAAAGGTGGGTTGACACTATATGGCACAACCGAAAGAACACTCCAATCCACGAAACTTTTCGTGGAGTCCACGCGGATTAATTGTTTTGGCACTAATTAAAAATACAAATAATTAGCACTGCGGACTTAAAACGGGATTCAAAAAAAGGGAAAAAAATTACGAATTGGCGCTAATCAGAACGGCGGAGCCAAGGACTGACTTTTTTCTCGCGGTAAAATTCGAACTTTTCCGTCTTCCCTGTTGGATCGTCGTTTTTAGATCGTAACTATACCAAGTTCAAAAACCGTCCCCCTTTAGGTCATAACTCTCGCGAGTTTAAAAATCATCCCTCTGTTTCTCCGAAGAACCTCGGAATCACCCTCTCGGTACTTCTCATCCCCGAAAGGTTACTGCCGAAAAAATCGATACCACCCTGACCAGTGGCGACTATTTGGCGCTTCGGACAGCGTGGGCATAAATTTAAAAAATGAGCTTTTCTAGAAAATCTGCTGGAAGATAGAAATTGAAAATGAGATCATTGGACAGAATAAATGATGCTCTTTAAAATGACACCTCACATAAGATAATTTAATTGACAATTAAAGCTTTTTATTTAAATTGACCGTTAATTTCCTGGTCCCGTCAATTAAGACATAAATTAATTAATTGCTCGAATTTACATTCAAAGGATCGAAGATTAAAAGCTCTATCTGATGAGAAATTAAGATTTTAATTTCAATTAACATTAACGATATTCGCATTTGTAGGGTTACATGTTTTATGGCCGGAATTCCCAAAAAATTGTGAAAGTGCCTGTCCAAAAACTAAAAGAAATGCTCTTCGACGAAAATTAAAATTATTGGAACCATATGTGCATTTAGGGCCTCGCATGGGGTTGGTAAACAGAAAACCGAAAACAGAAAAATTCCATAAGTTAAAGCTTAAAAGCTTCGAAAAGTGGCTTACAGAGTTGCCATGCTGCCACACATGAACTCATATGTAAATAAAGGGTTCAGTTTACATAACAATATTTAACTGTAACCTCAAAATTTTTTGCATTTCCTGTATCAAATTTTTAAATGCTTTAATGAAAAAATCCAGTAAACAATCGCTAAAAAGACATCAGACAAAAGGTAAGTCTTCTCTTCATTGCTCACATGTAATCATCAATCTCGTTTGGAAAGATGATAAGTCGATACAGAGTACAGCCTTAGCAGCCAGCTCGGAGTGCTCCGAAAAGAGACTGACATTTGCCGCTCTTTAAATATGTAACCTTACCCTCAACATTTTTTGCCTTTTCTATATCAAGTTTTTAAAATGCTTTAATATAAAAATTCCGTAAATAATCGTTAAAAAATTGACAGATAAATAGTAAATGGCTAAATACCACGTACTAACCCCCCTGCTCTTTATATATTTAACCTTAACCTCAACATTTTTTCATTTTCTATATCAAATTTTTAAATTCTTTAATATAAAAATCAATCAAAAGATGTCAGATAAATGGTACATGGTTAAATATCACTTACTAACCCCCCCCCCCCCCCCCTGATTTCGGTCGACAACCCAAGTAACCAGCTCGGAGTGCTCCTGAACGGAAATTGACATTTGCCGCCCTTTAAATATTCAAACTTAACCTCAAATTTTTTGCCTTTTCTAGATCAAAATTTTAATTGCTTTAATGGAGAAATCCGACAATCAATAAAGAGACATCAGTTAAATGGTAAATCCTCGCCCTCATGACCTCATAAATACCACTTATTACTAACACACCCTTATTACCATTTGTAGCCATCGATTTTGTTTGGAAAGATTTTGATAAGTCGATACGCACAACAGGCTTAGCAACTGGCTCGGAGTGCTCCGAACCGCTGCTATTTGCCATAGTTTAAAATTTAGAGATGGGTTTTCACCCGGTTTTTTCATTTTTGAGGGTTTATTCCCTGCACACATCCGGGAAAATTCCGGGTTTATTCTATTATAACCTTTACATTTAACTTTTTCAATATGCTTAACTCCTACCAATTAAGCAATAATTAGTTGGCTTGTGCAGCTTGAAGCTTATAATCAATTGACCAGCGTTTAGTTTATCAAAAAACAAACTAGAATCTGGATTTATTGAATTCTAATCTAAAATCTAACCTTGAATCTTGAAACGGCCGGGTGCTTTCAAGTAAAGATGGGAAAAACCCGGGTAAAAACCCTAAATTGGGTTTAAAGGTTTTTTGGGAATTTTCCCTTCGCCCATCTATAGTTTAAATTTTAAATGTTTAACCTTAACCTAAAATTTTTTGCTTTTTTAATATCAAATTTTTAAATGCTTTAATAGAAACATCCAGTAAATAATATCTAAAAAGACGTCAGATAAATGGTACATTTCCCCGTTAATGAGCCGTCACGTGGTTACGGTGTTGCCGTGGCCTCTGGGGTTATTGCTGAGATTTAAATACGGAGAATTTCTAGGCCCCACGTATTATTAGCTCGTGGCTGGTGCCAAACCGAACATTTTTAAATTGCAATCCCTTGTAAAGGTTTGCAGCTTAAGGAATACACTTGGATTGTATTAGCGCTTTTTTCATACGGTTGTAGAAAAAATGTTGTTCCTAATTCTTCCGCAAAGTGTCTTTCGCGAACTTGACTGCTGCCCGAACTCCGCTTCGCGTCGTTCGGGCAACGGCAGTCGCGTGCGCGAAACTGTTACTTTGCGCACTTGTGAGGAAATTAACTATTTCAGTGGTTTTATCGTCGATACGAAAACACGAGACCATTTTTTTGAAGTGATTAGATTTAATCATAAAATGTTATTTCAGATAAAACTTACTATATTTTTTGGATGTCAGTAAGGTTATAATTTTTTAGACAAAACCTGCAAAACGCCTTTAACAAAAAAATAATAATTTTATTTAATTGATTAAAAAAAATTAAACAGTTTTCAGTTCCCCGGTATATTGAAATAAAAGAACGGCGGACGTTCTTTTATTTCGCCACCCAGAAACGTGCTTGACATGTCATTTCTCACTAAAATAGCATAAAAAAGCTAAATAACGCAGTGCAGAAAAGAAAAGAATGCAGCAGAATCTCGATAAGATGGGAAAACTATAATATACTAGAACGCTTCAACTACCTGCCTGATCGTTTAAGTCATATATCCCCCGAATTTACATTTACAGGATGCGAAATACAATGTTTATCTCTTGAGGATAAGATTTTAATTTCAATTAACAATATTCCAACGATAATATAGATAAATAGTAAATCCTCCCCATCATGGCTAGAGGTTTCCTTGCAGCTTGGTAAAACGTAATACAAACGTGTGCAAAGTCCACTTTGCACACGCTTCTGATTGTTTTCCACACGTCTTGCCGCTATTTATTTATAATGTGAATGATTATTTATGAAGCAAAGTCGTACTCTTCACACTCTTGTAACGTACTACTCGCCTACGGCTCGTGTCCAACTCGTCACACTCGTGTGAAAAGTGCAATTTTCGACATTAGTTGCACAATATACTATTACCACGCTGCATGGGGGACCCATCAACTCAGAAAAGATCCGTTTACTTCGTTATCCCTTAAGTCGCTAATAATGGGGCAAATGGCCGATAATTAATCAGTAGCGTTTCGTCTTTGGTGCGGAAAAACACTTCCAAGATGCAGCCAAACGGATAAAATTAATAAATGATATTTTAAGTTACTATTTCGGGGATGCCAGCAAGGTTTTATTGTTTAAGAGAAACCTGCAAAACGGCTTAAAAAAATTAATGATTAAATTAATCACCTACACGGCCTGGTGCGGAACTGGCTGCACTAAGTGCAAAAAGTGCGGCACTCGTTTCCCAATGAAACGCCTAAACTTGCACTAACTTCACAAATGGTGTGCAATATTTGCTCTGGTGCCGCACTAATTTTACCAATGGAATACGCTATTATGTGCTGTGCGCCTGATGACAATATTCCGTCCACCTACTTCCATAACATACTGGACATTGCCTATCTTTTACATTGTGTTATGCAAACTGACCTCTCTGTTTGCATATGAGTTAATGTGTGGAAACGTGGCAACTCTGTAAGCCATTTTTCGAAGCTTTTAAGCTTTAATCTTATGGAAGTTTTTTCTATTTTTCGGTTTTCTAAATAAACCAGCCCCACGATGCCCTAAATGCACATATGTTTGCAATAATTTTTATTTTCGTCAAGAGCATTTCTTTTGTTAGTGTTGGACAGGCACTTTCACAATTTCTTGGGAATTCCGGCCATAAAACATGGTCACTACAATTGCCCTTCTTTTTTGACCGGCAAAGGCGCCCTTTTAATGATTTATGGCCCTTGAAAGAATTTCAGACCTGTACGTGACCCGAACAATAGTTTAGTAATTAAGGCGATTTTGCGAATATCGTTAATTGAAATTAAAATCTTATTCTCTCAGCAGATAGAGCTTTTAATTTCTGATCCTTTGATTGTAAATTCGAGCAATTAATGTCTTAATTGACTGAGCCAGGAAATTAACATTTAATTTCAATAAAAAGCTTTAATTGTCAATTAAACTATGTCATGTGAGGTGTCATTTTGAAGAGCATCATTTCTTCTGTCCAATGATCACATTTTCAATTTTTTTCTACTAGCAGATTTTCCAGAAAAGCTCATTTTCTGAATTTATGCCCGCGCTGTCCGAAGCGCCATATAATCGCCACTGGTCAGTGTGGTATCGATTTTTTCGGAGTACCCTTTTCGGGGATGAGAAGTACCGAGGGGGTGGTAGAAGGACGATCTTCGACGCTCGAAAGAGAAAGACGCGATTTGAACTCGAGAGAGTTACGATCGAAAAACGACGATTAACCGGGAAGACAAAAAAGTTCGAATTTTACCGCGAGAAAAGTCCTTGGCTCCGCCGTTCTGATTATCGCCAATTCGTAATTTTTTCCTCTTTGTGAATCCCGTTTTTATGTCCGCCGCGCTAATTATTTTTATCTTTAATTAGTGCCAAAACAATTACACCGCTTATTGCCCGCCTACGAAAAGTTTCGTGGAGTGTTTTTTCGGTTGTGCTACATAGTGTCAACCCACCTCTGCCCTTTTCCTGAATAGGCCATTTTCTTGCAGATAGCGGATACTTTGCAGACGCAGGAGACTACCGGCAATTAAGTATTTGTAGAGTAGTTGTAGAAGTTGAAACTTTTAGTATATTATAGTAGTGTTTTGCTCACCATAATATCGAGGATCCCAGTTACTGGCAGAATTGTTCTCTTCTACACTGCGTCGTTAGTTTAGTTTTCTTTGTTGTGTTTTTCCAATTTAGTAAGAAATCGTGTACCCGTCAAGCACGTTTCGGGGGGCCACTGAGCTTGTTGCAATAAGTTCACGTCCGCCGCTATTTTATTTCAGATTCCTGAGAAAACTAAAAATTGTCTTTTTTAATTTTTAATTTTATTCTTCCTTAATTACTATCCAATTAGTTTTTTTTTCCTTTTTTGGCGTTTTGCAGGTTTTGGCTTAAACAATAAAACCTTGCTGGCATCTCTAAAACAATAAAATTTTACATTATTTAAATTAGCGACCTAAGGGACAATAGATCCTTTCCAAGAGTTGGGTCCCCCTTGCAGCGTGGTAAAAGAGATTCGGCGCAAGAAGATACGTTGGACTTAGAACATCCACGTAGTCGAATCTCCTCCGAAGACACGGCGGCAACACGGCGGCAGCCGCGAACACAGCCGCCCCGCACGCAACGACCACCGATTAAACGGATTAATACGGATTATCATTATTATCGGCTGGGGGGACACTGCGCGACAATTGCTGGCCTTGAACTACAAAAGGAGGGGAAGGAAACAATACCTCGTATATTGGCAATTTCTGCACATTCCAAAAAAAGAGCGCTTTTTTGAAAGTGTCACAGTTAGACCCACGTGCACGAATCACGAACTAGGCCGAAAGCACTTGGTTCATGATTCGTGACATCCAATGTTGCCAATGCTTCCACGAGTTACTACCATTACTCGACGTAAAAATGTCGTAAATGCTTGCGACGGAAAAATATTTGATACGGAAATATGGGATTGTATTGTAACCAAGTACATTTCGAGATTTGGCAACAACTCACGCACACGCGCATAGTGAATCGCTTCCGAGTCCAAGATCTGTTAACTTTATAGGTTACCTCATTTCCCAGAAAAATAAAGAAAGAGCTATTGTGACGTCATGAGAATTCACAGCTGACAATTTTATATTGATTTAAACGAGTAATTTGTCAGAAATGCATTATTTTTTGAAAATTTATGCTGATAAATGTTAATGTTCGGTAATTATAGTTAATTATTATAACTTTGGGGTTTATTTAGACTTATTTTACACCATGCAAAGTAATAGTTTTATTCAGAATAGTTCTTAAATATCGCAAATAAACTTGATAAAACGGCTAGGAAAATAGGGTTAGAATTAAAACTCATTAGATGAGAGCAGCGTTAAGCAGAGACAACAACACGAGCTTTTTTCCTATTATGCATTTTTTGTCCCGAATTTTAAAACGTACGAAAATTTTATATTGTTAATGTTGATGTGTTGATTGATATACCACATATGATAGAGTATAGAGCAGAAAATTTATAAAAATGAACTTCATTCTGTAATATGAAATAATGTAGGAAATAACTTCTTGGTTTAAGCACACAAAAATACCAAAAATCTTAACAAAACCCAATTTTAATACAAAAAATGAACCCAGGCTTTACAAAAACATAGGGGAAATGGCGGAAATGAATTCTTGTGACGTTGACTGACGTATACAGGTGGTTCTCTTTCTAAGAAATGAAATAACCTGTAAAGTTAACTGATCTTGATCCGAGACCCCATATTTTGGCATCAAGGTCATTAAAGAATGTCGGGTACGTTATTGACGTTCTTGATTCCGTCATGAGAACCTTAAAAATGGTGGACTTCCGGCCAAAAGACAGGACCATTTTTAAGAAAATATCGGCGTTTGTTGGCTCTGTCCATATCTCCTAGGTCATTGCTCCGAACCGAAACTGACATTTGCCGCCCTTTAAATATTTAACTAAACCTCAAAATTTTTTTGCATTTTCTATATCAAGTTTTTAAATGCTTCAATGGAAAAATCCAGTAAACAATCGCTAAAAAGACGTCAGGTAAATGGTAAATCCTCCCTTCATGGGCAAATACCGCTTACTAACACCCCTGATTACCACTTGTAGAGCCCCCCAAAACGGACACTTCGGCGAAGACCCCGGCTCGCTCTCGCAGCTCACGTTCCGAAGATGAAGAGAGCCCCTATTTTCTTTGCTCAACTCAAGAGTCTCGCGACGACGTGGACGTCCTGTGGGACTACAATTCACCCCAACAATCCAGACCTAAAAACTTCAAATTTCGGAAGTCAAAGAAGAGGCTGGACTTGCAGCAGCAGCAGCAGGCTCCAAAGGTGCCTATAACAAGGCATAACTCGGCAAACAACAATGATGAGATTAAAAGGGATTTTTGCAAGCTACGTGAAGAGCTGAAGGCATTGAAGGCTGAAATTGCCAAGCCTGATCATGAAGAGAGCTTGATTTTGTCCCCCCATGAAGAGGCTGCCTTTAAGTATGTGAGCTGTGAGCAGCAGCCTTTAGAAGAAGACTTTGATGATGCATTTGATGATGACATGGATGAACAGTTGATTATGTTTAGTCAGCAGGTGGAGAAGGAGATTGAAGAGGCAAAGAACACTATGAATAGTGCACATAGTTCCACCACCAGTCACAGTAATTTCCAAAGTGACACTTATCATAATCCACAGCTTAAAAATGTAGTGCAGGAGAGTAGTAATACATTTAATGACTCTTTGGACAGAGCCCTAATTGATGATGATGTGTTTGACCAGCTCACACAAGTGGCCGATATTAAACAGTGTAAAAATGCCTCTTATGTACCTTTAAGTGATAAAAATTCGAAAGTTCTTCCTAGGTCAGTGTCAGAAAATAATGTGCAAATTTCTGTAGTGAAGGAAGTGACAGCAGGAAAAGTAGAGTGGCACCGGACACACAGCTTCGACACATACACAAAAGGTAATTTTTTAGAATCTCCTTTTACCTTAAAAATGTTATATTGTTATATATGTTTTGTGTCCTTTTACCAAGTTGAAAGAGGTGGATAGTGGGAGTGGGGACTGAAGAAGACCTAAAGAAAAGATCAAAATATTAGCAATTTTACAAACATGAATATTCCAGTTGTGTCAAAACAGTTTCTTAAAAAGTTTAAGCACTTTCCAAAAATACCAAAAAAGAAAATGGCATCCATAAAAATTTACAAAATTACAGACCCAGACACAGACAGACTCACACCCTGGGGAACATTTGAAAAATTTCAGTTGTGTTTCACAGACCCAGACACCACAGACAGACAGAGGCCCTCAAGAAAGTTTGAAACATTTCAATTGTGTCAAACCACTTTCTTAACATCTTTAGGCACTTTCGAAAATACCAAAAAAACAAAATAGCGTTTGTAAAAATTTTACTAATTTACAGATCCAGACAGAAAGGCAGATAGTCCCAGACCATCGGAAAAATTGGAGACATTTCAATTTTGTTGAACCAGTTTCTTTAAATGTTTAAGCACTTTTTGCAATTGCCAAAAACAAAATGGCGTGTATAAGAACTTACAAAGTTACAGACCCAAACACATGCAGATCCAGACCCAGACTCTTGGGAAAGTTTGAAACATTTCATTTGTGTTGAACCTGTCTCTTGAACATTGTAAGCAGTTTCCGAAAATAGGAAAAACAAAATGGCGTCTATACGAATTTAAAAAGTTACAGATTCAGACACAGACAGACCCAGACCCTCGAGAAAGTTTGAAACACTTCATTTGTGTTTAACTTGTTTCTTTAAAATTGTGAGCATTTTCCGAAAATAGCACAAACCTAGCAAAAAACAAAATGGCGTCTATAAGAATTTACAAAGTTACAGATTCAGACGCAGACGGACCCATACCCAGAGTCTTGGGAAAGTTTGAAACATTTTGATTGTGTCGGACCAGTTTCTCAAACTTTTTAAGCACTTTCCGAAAATACCAAAAAAAAACAAAATGGCGTCCTTACAGATCCAGATCCTTGGAAAACTTTGAAATGTTTTAGTTGTGTTGAAACAATTTTTTTTAAATTTTTAATTATTTTCTGAAAATAGCAAAAAACAAAATGGCGTCTATAAGCATTTACAAAGTTATAGACCCAAACACAGACAGACCAGAGTCTCGGGAAAGTTTGAATCATTTCAGTTGTGTCAAACCAAATTCTTAAAATGTTTATTACCGTTAATTATATATTGTTATATGTTAATTTTTATATACCAAAAACAAACGCAAACACAGACAGATCCAGACTCTCGAGAAAGTTTGAAACATTTGTGTTGTATTGAGCCAGTTTCTTAAAATCTTTCTGAAGAAGTTCAGAAAGTTAAAAACTTTCTGAAATGACCCAAAAAGAAAATGGCGTCCAGAAGAATTTACAAAGGTACGGACTCGGAGACAGACTGACAGATCCTGGGATAGATCCAGTCAGACAGACCCAGATCCTTGGAAAAGTTTGAAACATTTCATTTGTGTCAAACTAGTTTCTTAAAATTTTTAAGCACTTTCCGAAAATACCAAAAAATAAAATGGCGTTCATAAAAATTTACAAATTTACACCCCAGACACAGACGGCATACAGACAGACCCAGACATATAGACACACCCACACCCTCGGCAAAATTTGAAACATTTCAGTTGTGTCAAACCAGTTTCTTAAAATCTTTAAACCTTTCCGAAACAAAATGGCGTCCAGAATAATTTACAAAGTTACGGACCCAAAGACAGACAGACAGATAGACCCAAACAGAGAGACAGACCCAGACCCTTGGGAAATTGTGAAACATTTCACTTGTGTCGAACCAGTTTCATAACATTTTTAATCACTTTCTCAAAATACCAGAAAAGAAAATGGCGTCCAGAAGAATTTACAAAGTTACAGACCGAGACACATACAGACCCAGACTCTCGGGAAAGTTTAAAATATTTCAGTTGTGTAAAAAACAGTGTCTTAAAATACCAGAAAGTACCAGAAAAGTAAATGGCGTCCATAAGAATTTACAAAGTTTCAGACACCGACAGACCCAGACCCGCTGGAAAGTTTGACATTTCAGTTGCGTCGAACCAGTTTCTTAAAATGTTTAAGCACTATCCAAAAATAGCAAAAAACAAAGTGGCGTCCGTAAGACTTTACAAAGTTACAGACCCAGACCCTCGAGAATATTTGCAATATTTCAGTTGTGTCGAAACAGTTTTTTTTTAACATAAACACTTTTCGAAAATATCAAAAAACAATATGGCATTCATAACAATTTACAAAGTTACAGACCCAGACGCAGACAGATAAACAGACTTAGATCCAGATTCTCGGAAAAGTTTGAAATTTTTCAGTTGTGTCTAACGAGTTTCTTAAAATTTCCGAAAATATCTCTTTTTCTAAAAATACCAAAAAACAATATGGAGTCCAGAAGAATTTATATTAAGTTATTGACCCAGAGGCAGCTAGACAGATAGACCCAGACAGGCAGACCGAGACCCTCAAGAAAGTTTTAAACATTTCCCTTGTGTCAAACCACTTTTTTATCATTTTTAAGCATTTTATGAAAAATTTCAAAAAACAAAATGGCGTCCGTAAGAATTTACAAAGTACCCAACCACAGACAGACCCAGACTATCGGGTAAGTTTGAAACATTTCAGTTGAGTTGAACCAGTTTCTTAAAATGTTTACGCACTTTTCGAAAGTAGCAAAAAACAAAATGGAGTTTATAAGAATTTACAAGGTTACAGACGTAGACACAGACAAGCCCAGGCTCTCGGGAAAGTTTGAAATATTTGAATTGTGTCGCATCAGTTTCTTAAAATGTTTAAGCACTTTTTAAAAACAGCAAAACACAAAATGGGATCCAGAAGAATTTAGAGTTACGGATCTAGAGACAGACAGACTCAAACTCTCGGCAAAGTTTTAAACATTTCACTTATTTCGAACCAGTTTAAAAATGTTATCATTTCATATAGAGCAGCTACCTCAAGATGTGTTGGCGGAAATTGAGCGAAAACGCCTGGAAGCCAAAGCAAGGCTCGAAGCCAAAAAGAGGCTAGAAGCCCCAACAACCACTAGCCCTATCTGCACAGACAGTAAGTTCAATATTTCTTAAAAAAAGAAAATTTGCTTTAACTAGTTGTTAGGCTCCATAGTGTGTTCTCCAGATGAAATTGAGAAAAAGAGACTGCAAGCACTGGCAAAACTCGAGGCCAAAAAACAGCAGAATCTTATCGAGAGAAAAAAACAAGAAGCACTAAAGAGGCGAGAGGAGAACAGAAGAAAGCAGGCCACGGTCATGTTGAGCACCAGGTTTTAGTTTTTAAGATGAAAAGTGCGAAATTGAAGTTATTTGAAGAGTTTGTCTTTAGTGATTAAAAAAAAATAAATAAGTTTAATTGTGGTTTTTATGTTTTATTCACTTTTGAGACATGGTATGAAGAGAAACAAGTCCATATAAATATAGAGTGTTTC
Source organism: Taphrorychus bicolor (assembly GCA_951812265.1). Classification (NCBI taxonomy): domain Eukaryota; kingdom Metazoa; phylum Arthropoda; class Insecta; order Coleoptera; family Curculionidae; genus Taphrorychus; species Taphrorychus bicolor. Next base: position 39,339,996 of record OX638299.1, on the reverse strand, counting down.
TTTTATGTGTTTACCATTCACTGCTATCTCTGAAACGGTAAATGTTACAAGGTCGCTTAAATTAGGGAAAAGTTGTTTTTTGTTGAGCTCCTTATGATTCTACTTCGAGGCTACATTTTCAGTGGTATCCGAGTTATTTAGAAAAATGTGAAAATATTTCAAAATTTTCATCTCTTGTATTTCGTGAACTGTTCGTGATAGAAGAAATTTGTGAATTAGAAAGTGTTATAACAAAATCAAATATCTCATGTCATTATGTATCTTGTAATAACTGAGTTATCGAATATGTGAGTACGCAAAAGATTCATGGTCGCCTTTACCTCCTTATAAGAACTTTTTATTTAATTAGTAACCTAACTACTTACCTCTTCTGAATTTACTTTTTTTAGTAAAATTTAGTAAAATGTTTATAATTTTAAAATAAAAATAATTTTGGGCTAAAATCATCTGAAACTTTAAAAACTTTGCTAAATGAGTTTTATTTTCGGACCAAAGTTTCCTAATAAAAATCGATTTTTGGCTTGTGGAGCTATTTCGAACCAAAACTATATAAAAACTTGAAAAATTTGGTTATTTAAAAATACAGAGTTTTGGGCAAAAATTGTTTCAATGCATTGCAATTTACATTAAAAATGTTCAAACGTAGAAAGCTACCTACGTAGATGTGAAAACTACGAAAATCATCGAAAGAAAAAAAACTGGAGCAATTGGAAATTATAGAAAAAGATATGTCCCATAGGGGCACAAATCTAAAATATTTCTAAGTTTAGGCCATATTGTTTAGAAGCTTTAAAAAATTTGCTAAATAAGATTGATGCCGAATAAAGTTGATTTGTGACCAGTTTTACATCTCTTGTTTTGGGGTCGATATCGTACAACAAAAAAATCAAAAACCAAGCGTCATTAATCGTAAAGAAACACTGTTTTGGGCAAAAATTGTCTCATTTGGAAAAGTCCAAGCTTTTGTCAAAATTACTTCTAAAGACTGAAAACAAGGCAAATTGCAATTTAGATCCATTAAAGAAATATAATCAAAAACAATTTAACAAAACGTGGACAGTAATCAGAATAGGAATCAGATTTGAATAGTAAAAGAACAAGAAGGAAAGAAAAAAAAAACAAGCTAACAGTGCAATCTTTTAATTGCTTGTAATTAAGAAAAAAAGTTAAGAAAAGTGAAAAATTATAAAAAAATAAGTCTAAAACAGGTAGGGTATTTAAATTTTAGGTAGTAAATTATTTCCAATTTTTGGTGAAAATTGTCTCAAAATTTAGTAAACTTTTATAAAAGAAGTTTTTTTTAAATCACCGCTATTAAAAACTTCATATCATTAATTATAAAAACATAGTTTTTTTGTTAAAATAAATAGTAGGAATAAAATCTCGTTATTGTAAAAAAATTGTAGACAAAGCATCTAAAAAATTCAAAAGTGGAGACATGTTCCACTCAAAATTTTTTTTTTCAAAATGCAAATTTTTATCATTCTTGTTCAAATTATTCAAATCTTGTAGTTTGTTGTTTTTGGTAACTTGGTAAATTTTTGGACCAAAATAAGTGATATGTATAGGACTAAAATTGCCTCAGAACAAAAACGTGGGGTTTTTCGAAAAAGTCCAGTTAGGATTAAGGCCAAAAATCGTTACTAATTGTAATAAGTAACTTAACTTAATTAAATAAAAAGTTCTCATAGTGATTCATTTTCTAGGTAAAGGCGACCATATGAATCTTCTCAATTTCAGTAATACGTTAATCTTTCAGGAATGACGAGCGCTTTCGAAATTTGAAGTAAGAATACCAGGTCCGTACATAAAAAAATTGAGTTGGTTATTACAGTATTTTATAGAAAATAATAGCGCATAATGTCAGGGTGAAATGAGGTTCGCAAGTATACAGGGGTCAGTCACAAAGTATACCAACTTTCTTAAGTCAAACTTAATACCCTGTATACGGGGTGTTCATTGTAAAACTTCATCTGGCAGGCTATGAAATTTTGCCAGAAAAGGATGACATAATCAAAATAAATGGACTTTTGTTTCTCCATCCTTTTCTTTTGAGTTTTCACAGCCAACTAGATGAAGTTTCATAATGAACACCCCGTATTATTTCCGATTTTAAGAGTACTCATAAAGCCATAAAGATCAATTCAACGATATAATTACTACTTTTTTCTTAGTGAAGTGAACTGAATCCAAGCCAGTTTTCTGTCGAAGTTGTCGCTGCCCACAGAAAGATAGCCGAGATTCGTACCTATATTGTCTGGAGACGACGTTCAGCAGAGTATCAAATTAATTTCTCTATCAGGCAGAGGAACCATAGACCGGTTTCACTCTTATTTGAGCTCATCAGTACGGTATACCTCAAACCTGACAGAAATACGAGTTTGAATGAAACTTGGTCTCCTCTCTTGCTCAAGGCACTGTGTACATATGCAAGTGGCGCCATCGGCCGACGGCAGGTGCTTCCACTAGGGTATGTGAGATATCGTGAAGTGAAACCAAGCCAGTTTTCTGCCGAAGTTGTATACGTCGGCTTCCCACATTGTATCTGTCGCTTCCCACAGACAGATGGCCTAGGCTCGTACCTATACAGGGTGTCCCAGATAAAAGCAACTATATGGGGATTTCGGAAACGGTAAGAGATAATTTTGGTTAAATGGGAAAAAAGATGCGCTATTCCGAGCCCAATCAGATGTTGTATCGAAATTTAAAATATCTACAGGGGTTTTCAAAATATCATGCAAAAACTAAAAATTGTATTTTTCGAAAAATTGAAATATCGTCGACATCTTAATTTTTTCTAGACCTTTTAGTTTTTTTGCAACCATAGCCAACTTTGTTATTTCTTTTGGCCGCCATATTAAATTTCTACGTTATCAAATAGTGCATTAAAAGAGCTTTTCAACCATGTATTACAACCCTATTTTTGAATGACGAAAAATGTAAATATATTAGAAAAACAATTTTTCACTTAGTTGGCTCTGAAGCAAATGCCGTAATTATGTTTGTATCTGCCAAAACTTTGTTATTTGTTTGCTTTCATCTGTTCAGAATTGTATTTTCTAATTTCACTTTGTTTTAATTTTCGCCAAAAATGCAATTTCTTAAAAAAAAATATTTTGATTATGATACTAAGGCTAATAACTCGTTTAATTTAAACTAGACACCCTGAATTTTATAGTATCATTAGATGGAGAATTTAGTTTCCTATCAAAAACTATTAAACTTTCCTATAGCTTGGTCGTTGCATTTTCTTGGAAAATTGATTTTTTCTAAATTTGCGCTGACATAAACGAATGTAGTAATCTAATTTACCTGTTCAGGTCTGTTCAGGTGTTACCTGATTTTGACAAAGCAAAATTTATTGTCATTTCTAGTTGTCACATATTAATTTAAAGTTAAATATTTTTTTACTGTTATAATTGGTGGTTAACAGGGAGTTTTTTATTTAATCAAAATGCTGGTTTACACAACAGAAGAACGAGTCGATATGATCTTCATTCTAGGAGAATGCTTGCAAACTTGTCTTTTAGCATCAAGGGTTTATGCTGATAGGTTTCCTAACCGAACTCGACCGAATAGAGCCGTTTTTGAAAGACTGTTGGTTCAATTTAGGCAAAGGGGTAGTGTTCAGTATGAAACGACTGCCAAAACGAGACCAGTTACAGAAAACCAAGAAACTGAATTAGCCGTTATTGGCTCTGTAGTTGAAAATCCCCATGTCGGACAACGAGAAATTGCAAAATAACTTAAATATTAGCCAAGCAAGCATATCAAAGATTCTTCAAAAGCATAAATATAACGATTATAAGATACAACTAGATCAAGAACTCTCCGATAACGATTGTGGCCAACGAGTGGACTTTTCTATGTGGGTGTTAGAAAAAGTTGGAGAACAAGAAGATTTTTTTGAATCAGTTCTATTTAGTGATGAGGGTACTTATCATAACGATGGTTCTTTTAACCGACACAATTTTCATTATTATTCTGATTTTAACCCCCATGAATTTAGAGTTATTAATAACCAACATAGGTGGTCAGTAAATGTATGGGGGGGCATAATGGGGCAGTATGTGATTGGACCTTATTTTTTTGACGAACATTTGAACGGAATGTAGTTTCTAAATTTTTTGAGAAATCAGTTTCCAATTTTACTGGAAGAAGTTCCTCTAGATATAAGAACAACCATGTGGCTGCAAATGGATGGGGCATCTGCTCATTATCGTCGATATGAGTATATATATATATATATATCGTATCTAAAACTAATAACTAAAAACCGATAACAAAGCGTCGAATTAAATTAAATTAAAGTAAATGTTCGAAAATTCCACCGCTGTTATTAATGCACGTCCTGCATCGATGTATTAGAGAAATACGTGTATCTTTAACCATTTGTCCAGGCATTTCATCTATGGCTTGAACAACAGCTGCCTCAAGTTCTTCTATTGTGTTATGGGAGTATAATAAACTTTATCCTATAAGTATCCCCAAATCCAAAAATCAAGAGGTGTAAGGTCCGGCGAGCGTGCAGGCCAGGCAACCGGACCTCGATTTCCGATCCAGTTATTTCCATGTTGCTGATTCAAATGGTCAGTTATGAGCTCCATCTTGCTGGAACCACATGTTTGCTACATCTTGAGGCGACAAATTTTCTAAAGTTTGCTCGACGTGATTTTGTAATATTTTAAGATATATCGAGGTGCAGTCAAATTATTATGAAAAATTTTAAATAGTATGTGTCCGTTTATGATTTCTAGCCATACATTAAAACTCCACCTAACTTGATGGTGCACCTCACGATTTAAGAACGGATTTTGCTCGGCCCAATACACGTTGTTGTGCGTGTTAAATACTCCACAGTTTGTAAATCTGCTTTCATCAGACCACAGCACCTTAAGCGGAAATTGCAAATTTTCTTGGCATTTTTCTACGAAGCAAAACAATATTCTTCTTTCAAAGTCACCATCTCGGAGTCCTTGACTAATATGTGTTTTATATGGACGATACTTAAATTTTTTAAGAATTCTCTGAGCAGTTGATTTAGGCACGTCAACATTATTTTCCAGTTGGCGAAGGGATTTACGAGGATTGTCGATTACCCTTTGCAAAACAAGATTTTCAATATTTTCATTAGGCACTCTATTTCGATTGTGTTTTTTAAAGGAACCATAGGTAACTAAATTATTTCTAAGCATTCTGAAGATCGATAGACCTGGTTGTTGTCTTTGTGAATATCGTTGAAAGTACATAGCTTGAGCTCGATTAGGGTTTCTATGGCACAAAATGAAACAATCATACATGTCAACTTTTTCCCTATTTGAAAACCTTTCCATATTAAATTTAATTGGTAGGGTAACTCGAAAAATATCACAACTACTTGAACAAATGTAAAATTATCAGATAAAAGCAAATAAATAACAACGTGTTGACAGAGTGTTACCTAGCTATGACAACAAACACAATCACGGCATTTGTTTCACAGTCAACTAAGTGAAAAACTGTTCTTTAATAAATTTACGTTTTGTGTGATTCAAAGATAGGGTTGTTATACATCGTTGAAAAGGTTTTTTTTATGCACTATTTAATAACGTATAGAAGAAATGACAAAGTTGGCTATGGTCGCAAAAAAACTAAAAGGTCTAGAAAAAAATCGTTAACGTCGTTCGATTGCCCGTAGTCGCTAATACAAAACCACTAAATTTTATAAAATTTGTTTATAAGGTGCCGACGATATTTCAATTTTTCGAAAAATACAATTTTTAGTTTTTGCACGATATTTTGAAAAACCCTGCAGAAATTTTTAATTTCGATACAGCATCTGATTGGGCTAGCAATAGCGCAACTTTTTATTTCATTTAACCAAAATTGTAACTCTTACCGTTTCCGAAATACCGATGTTGCTTTTATGTGGGGCGCCCTGTATTGTCTGGGGACGACGTTCAGCAGAGTATCAAAACTGGCTTGGTTTCACTTCGCGATATCTCGCATACCCTAGTGGAAGCACCTGCCGTCGTCCGATGGCGCCACTTGCATATGTACACAGTGCCTTGAGCAAGAGAGGAGACAAAGTTTCATTCAAACTCGTATTTCTGTCAGGTTTGAGGTATACTGACCAATACTGATGAGCTCCAATAAGAGCGACACCGGTTTTTGGTTCCTCTGCCTGATAGAGATATGAGTTTGATACTCTGCTGAACGTCGTCCCCAGACAATATAGGTACGAATCTCGGCCATCTGTCTGTGGGAAGCGACCACTTCGGCAGAAAACTGACTCGGTTTCACTTCACGATATCTCGCATGCCCTAGTGGAAGCACCTGCCGTCGATGGCGCCACACACTCACGCAGCACGTGGTGCGCAGAAAACATGCGCAGTGAAATCTTTTCCACCTTCTATGAAATTTTCAGTCCACTGGGAAGTTACACTGTCGATCTATCGTGGGGAATGACGTTCTCCGTATATAATACAATAATACATACATGAGCTATAATCAGGCTGGAGGAGCTCCAATTTCAGATAACTAGATATGCATGAGCATAAGTCAGAGTTGAATATTCCAGCAGTATTAATAAAATTGTATCCATATTTTTAAAAAAAAAATCAGGAATCTGGACATGGCACTTGTCTCCGACTCCACCAAGATGGAGCTGGCAAACTGCCCGAAAGGAATCGAAATATTGAGAATCAGAACAGAACAATAATAAGGAAACATATGAAATGACATTTCTTAGGACGTCATGATTATTGCAATAAATTTAAAGCAAAGAAAGATTAAAAGGAAATTTTATTACTTAAAGACAAGAACACTGGATAAGTTATTACGTCTAAAACGCCCTAAATTAAACTGTTCCACACGACCTAACGTCTAACAACGTGTATTTTAAGCACCAATAAAGATTATTACATATTTGCATATTTACGTTTGCACAACTACGCATAAAGTGCTAATAAAAGTACAATAATAATAATAATAATAACAATTAGGACTATTAATAAGGCAGAAATATTCTTACATCGGTAAGTGTTATATATGTATATACAAAAATAAAAACCAAACGTTAAAATACGGAAGAATAAAAAACAAAACTCTAAACGTTTCGACTTTCTTTAGCTATGTACACCATCACTAACACACTCGCTAACGATAAGGCTACTTTTGGAGGAAAACCTTTTTTCAGAGGCATCTGATGAAGCGAAAAATTACTGTCTGTGCCTCAGGTTCGCGTCTTTTCCGTGGTCTGGTGTGTTCTTTCTAAAACAAATGACGGTGTAAATAATAAATTACTCAAAGGACCAAAAAACTTTTTTGTTTTTTCCGGTAAGATAGACCAAGCGACATCTCGTTTTCAGATGCTTTGAACCCAGAAGATCAATAGAGAAAATTTTATTTATGGTACCTATCTAAAGTGCTCAATATACTAACCGCTCAGACACTTCTTTTAGTAATTTTTTAATCGCCATACCTCCGGGTTGGGTCATCCCCGTTGGGATTTAAGCCACTTGTACATCTCTCAAAAATCTATCTCTTGTAAAATGGGCTATTTTAAAAGGATTATTTTGTGGTTGTTATACAGGGAGGCAAAAGCACTACAAAAATGTTAAAATGTATCTTTTTGCAACTTTGATAGGAACAATTTCTTAAAATTCGTTTTTTATGTCATATTGTACTTTTTGATAGTAACTCTAGACCTTCTGTAACAGATTTTTTATTAACAACAAAAGTTATAGGGGTTTTTCGAAAAGTAGTGTTTTTTTTCAAAGAAGAGTTGCCCAATTAACTGTCTTGATCATCCAGGTACCTATCGTTTTTAAGTTGTAATTTACTCTTTGTAGTCAATACTTGTTTCGCGTATAATTGTAACACGATTGGAATGGACGTAAATAACTATTAGGGTATAACGTAAAAGTTATTTACGTTATGGGTCCGGTAAATATAGTTTTACAGTAGGAGTAAGATGTTTCTGGACGAGGTGATAGCCGAGTCTGGAATTTCGAAATGACTACTGTAAAACGTTACCGGACGTATGGCGTACAACATTTTACTTCATAGCTATTAAAAAACACGAAAAGATTAATTTTATGCGCGGGGAATATATTTTTCAGAAATCCGGAATAATTTTATTACGGTATCCAGTACCGTAACAAAATTTCATTACGGTATTCAATACTGTAATAATATATTATTAAACGAGCTTTTTATGAAAGCCATTATTCCCTCAGGGGGACGTTTGCGTCACGAGCCGCAGGCGACGTTAAATAGGGCTCATATAGCGTCAGAGGGATAAATGAGTTGAAATTGCGGGAATAATATCATTAATCCCGCTCGCCATTTAAATTATATATGTTGCCTTGGCAACCAGGAGTAGGCAACAATGCAATATCTAATGCCGCAGCGTAAAAAATGCACTGGTGGCACCGGTTTTGCCGTCAAACGCGAATGTCACTTTGACATTTCAATAATTTTATTTACACTCCCTATAGGTTTTATAATTTGTAATTATTAGACAATGGCCGTGGACAAAGTATAGTATTATACTCGCTTTTTATGACCATTATTCCCACGGGACTCGCCTTCGGCTTATGACGCAAACGTCCCCCAAAGGGAATGATGGCTATCATAAAAAGCTCGTTTAATAATATACTATTGTCCACGGCTGTACAATAATATATAAAATATAAAAATATAAAAAGGCAATAAAGAATGCTGAATGTATTCTTGTTCAAATAAAGCCGTCGTGATGAAACCTAAAGAATATCCTAGACTGCCGTTTTATTACCCTAGGTAATGAGGACGTCGGTATATGTTTGTTGATTATCCCATTGGCTGTGCAGCGTCGCGACGGATTAATGGTATGGGTTGTGCGATATGACGCGTGATATTGACTGATGTCTGCATAAATGCATTTATTCACCCGGATGGATGTGAGTTCAAGTTCAGGTTTCGTAGGTAAAACATCGCTGTCTCCCTGGCGGGAACAATATATCGATCGAGAGGTAGATCAACAAGTTGGCTGAAAGTAATCGTTTGGGGCTCGTGTGTGCTTGATTGCGGACTCGTGTACTGAATTGAGTGTGTTGTTTCTCTTATCTGCTCATTCTTGATGGTGCGTAGGCTCTCTTCTCGTGTTTTGCAATTGATAAACTTTTTTTTTATTGCAAAAATTATATTGTTCTGGCTCGTTTCTTAAATCAGTTTCTGCCCATAAATCTTCTGTATGTGTGCAGAGCTCTTTTATCGTGTTGTGCAGTTAATGATCGTGATTGATTGCATTATTCGTGTTTAATCCTTCGTGTGTCCCAGCATTGTTGTTCTCGGATCCGAGTGTTGTTGTTGTCGCATAACTGCAATATCCTCTGTCGTGGACTGATCAAAGCTCGGAATCTAAGAAATCTAAGCAGACTTTCTCACGTAAGTTTTACATTGAAAGTGTTTTTAATCAGATATTTACTCACTTGTTATTGATCTACTGAATCATTAAATAATGAAATGAAGAACTGCTTAGTTTTTGCATCTCATAAACAACTCTTTACAAGTTGGGTTCTTAGATTCTAATATCCCAGTGCGTTGCACTCTTTAGTTGCATAGAGAGTATGATAACTTAGTTTTAAGAAATTCATTTAGTTTTAGTATTGCTGACTTGTATCAAGTTGTTTTTTTTTTGTAATAAATACCAACTATTAGCAGTGCAGTCAATCCTTTTTTTATTAATCATGGTGTTTTCCATCTGGTCCTTCGAAAAACAGTAATAACCTTAGTTAGTTAGGGAATCAACCTCAGTATGAAACTATTTTTAAAGAGGTGTCCTCGTCAACAATCATCACAGTCTACTTTACAATATCTAACAGGTTGGCGATTTTTTGAAACGAGTAATTTTGGCGACTTAATCTAATAATGTTCATCATCTCACGTTCTCCAAGTTTTGTGAAGGACATTTTGTAAGGAGTAGCAGGTAACTTATGACATGAATAAATGACGTATTTTGTGGCAGAGCCGCAAAATAGCAGTACTTAGGTAATAAAACAATCAACAGGGTGTTACTTAAAATGTGAATCAGAAGAGAGGAACACAATTTTGGAACCTTGTATATTTTGTTTAAGTTACCAAAGTGTAAGATGAAGGCTTGACAATCGTCCATATGTTTAGAAAGATAATTATTTACAAATTAACTTTAGTTTTTCCGAGCAGAGGACCCGCCTCTCCTCGGAAAAGCTTTTAATCAGTAAAACCCTCCACCCTCTATATATTTTAAATAAAATCAGACAGGAATTTGTTTTATGGAGGATAAATTGTGGATGAAATAGTGGACCTCCTTGGCGAAAAACAACTAATAATTGAGCGAATTTTCTACAAAACGTATCACTTTTCGTAAAACCCCTGTAACTTTTTTGTAGCGTTGTCACAAAGGAGCAAAAAGACATAAAAATTGCAGCATTCTTAAAAATGATCGGCCGATCACCAGTTTAGTAGATTTTTTGTTGAACACTCACGTGAAGGACGTTTTTGGGGGATTGGTGAAAGGGGTCAAGAAGGAGTATCGTTACGCCGGAAGGACGAACGATCATCAACCGAGATCACCAGTGGAAGTTTCCAGTCAAGTTTGGCTATCAAAATAAAGAGAAGGGCGAATGCACCCCTCTGTTCCCATAAGTCTTTTTGCACTTTTGCGTAAGGCCGACCGGAGCTCGGTCCGGAGACGAGGTCCGTTTTTGTTCTCTCTTCTTTTGTTTCCAAATTTGCTGGTTATTTTTAAGTTCATGGCAAATAGAAGTTTACGTAGGCCCTCATCTTGTTAATTCTAACGCTAGCCCCCTAGCCCGAAACTGATTTTAAAAGATCAGCATACGACCCCTCGGGGGTGGTAACGAAAGCCCCGGAACCCAAACGGACAGAATTCAGTAAAAGTATAATACAGCAAATATTTTTACCATCCAACTGCGTTTTTACTATAACCAATACACATTTTTCTACTGTACGTGACAGCGTCTTAAAAAAAGTACCAAAAAGTGTCGATGTAGGTACTTTTAAAGAAATAAAAATATGCTAAACAAAAACAATATTCAGCACCGTCAGGGATTATAATGTAAAGTTTGTCTGGAATCACTTTCCACTGCATCGTGGGTGATCTTCGTAAGGCTCGTATTTCGCATTGCTGTTGGATGCTTTCTTGTTGGTTGCAGTGGTATGTTATTCCAGATAAAACAATAACAATGATCCTAAACAGTTAAATCAATTGATGGAAATCCGCCATTAGTTTCAATGCACGCAGCAATTCTTCGACACCTGACACGCAGGGAAATTCCCGGAGTGTCCCGAATTATGTCGCAAAATGCAGCAATGCGCTCTGCTTAATTCGTCAACATTTTCAACTGGAGTAGCATAGACTAGGGTTTTGAGAGGGCCCCAAAAGAAAAAATCTAAATAATTAAGTTCGGGAGATCGCGGGGGGCAAAGGTGTGGACTTCCTCGACCGATCCACCGCTCTTGGTACTCGTCGTCTAAGGAATGGCGAGCACCCAAACTAGAGTGGGCCGGAGCTCTATCATGCATAAAGTACCTGCTTTGTCTTACTAGAAATTGTGGATAATCTTCACCGTTTATCTGTTCCGCAAAAAATGCGAGCCTATCAAATGACCACCGACGATGCCAGCCCAAACATTCACAGAAAATTGTTGCAGATGATGGTCTTCTGGAATTTCATGTGGATTTATTTTCAACTCATATGTCGTTATTGTGAAAATTGAAAATACCATCTTTCGAGAAAGATGCTTCATCGGTAAACAGAACTTCGGCTCCAAACTGAGAATTTTGAGCTATTTTGTCTTGCATCCACCTACAAAAAGTCAAACCTGGCGGAAAATCTCTTGGCAATAAGGCTTATACTCTTTGGATATGGTAGTAATATAAAAGTTGTCTTTTCAAAATTGTCCATACCGTTGAGTGAAGTAGGGTTAAGTCGTGATCAATTTTTCTGGTATTTGCGGAAGGATTTTCTTCAATTTCGTTGAGGACAGCCTCTTCTTGGGCAATTACAACTTCCACAGGCCGCCCATTGTAAGCAGGATGCTTTTTAAAACTTCCATTTTTCCATAGTCGTGGGTGAAAGCGTTGAAACAAGTTATGGTGTGGTACTTGGCAATCGGGATGTCTTTCTTGATACGACCGCCTTGGTTCGGTCGAATTACCGCTCGCCATTCCGTAAAGGTAATGCATTTCGCACATTTCAGCGTTTGTGTAATTCATTTTTAGTTTTGTAATACAAATTTACCTTTTGCAGGTATACCCTAACTGTTATTTTGACGAAAGGTAGCTTTTGTTTTGAAATTTACAGCCTACTAAACAAAAATTAGTAAGAAAAAAAAATTATTTCAAAAAATTGACCATGTTTTTCTAGAAAACGTTTAGAGCTTATGACTTTAGAAAACAGTAGTTTTTCCAGTAGTGTAGAAGTTGGGGAGAAAAACTCCCAGTAATCCTTCAGAACCTTCACCAATTATTACTTAAACAAAATTCCGCACAAAACATAGTTTATTATGAATAAAAAATGCTTACAAAAGCTGTTTTCTGCACGATAAACGGTTCCGGAGATACAATCTAAAGTGTTTTCCGGGCTTTGAAGCCGTGGTCCAATGGAATTTCTTCCTGACGTTTCGTCTACAGCTGCGGTAGACATTAAGGCTGTCTTTAAACCCACTCGTACTATACAACAGAGCTTGAGATCGGCCAAAGACCGAAGACATCCCCTATCCCCTTATCGAGACCCGGAGTTTACTGAGTTCCATGCAGCTGTAGCTCGGTATACATTGGCACCACAAAACGCAGTGTCAACACGAGGATTACGGAATACAAAAGGAGTTGCAGGCTGAAAGTCAGCAGTAGCAGAGCACGCTCTCTCCGAAGGTCACGACATTTTCAAAGAGGTTGGAAATCTTATATCAATCGCAGCGTTTCTCTCCGAGACTAACGAGAGAGGCCATTGAGACCTTTAAACTCGACGACAATTTCAACAGAAAAGAGGAAATCACGTTTCTAAATGCAGACTGGAAGCGAGTTCTGCGACATACTTCAAGTGCGCCAAAACACCGCGCCACCACTACTCCCACTTCAGTTTCTCCACCGCAGCGCGACGGCGGGGGAACAAATACCATGGAGCTCCCCATAGTCGAATCAGTAAACATCGGGAAGCACGGGAGATCACTTCGCCCATTGCCTCTGCACACAAGAAAACACTTTAATTTGTATTTTGATCGGCTATGAAAGCCTTCACAGTTTTATTTCATAAATGCTTTTTTTTTAGTTGGGACACCTATTTAGCGTGTTCATACCCTTCGGACTATAGGTAATATCCAAAGGTACATTGTGACATAAAAACGAATTAAAAAAAATGCTCCTATCAAAATTGCAAAGGTGTACATTTTACCATTTTTGTAGCACTCCTTTTGCCGCCCTGTACAACAATTTAACTGTTTAAAGATAGCCACTCTCTCGCCGACTCTACCAAAAACAGACTTTCGAGAGATGTGCAAGTTGTTTTATTCAGGTGACTCAACCCGCGATTAAGAAATTACATAAAAAAAGTTTCCGTGCGGTTAGTATGTTGAACACTTTAGATCCTTAACCGAGAAATGAGCAAAACTGCTCTAAACCAACAAAAATTGCTCTAAAACATAACTTACTGATCGGGACTCTGGTCCGTGTCGCTCTCCTCGAGCTCGGTCTTGTTGCGCTTCTTCTCGTAAATAATGATGACTGCGCACAGTATGATGACTTCTGCGCAGATGCCCAGGAACGGCCAAAGCGCAGCGTATTTATCTGCGCACAAAAACACCACATAGTTAAACGAACTCAAAAGCGTGACTTCTTCTTACCCTTGATGCGCACTATCGCCTCGGCCTGGTCCCTATCCGCGTCGTTAAACTTATTGACCCCAAGGCAATAGTACAGACCCCGATCCGACTTGTTCACTCTCTCGATGATCAACAGGCCGTTCTCGATGAGCACGCCCTTTTCGGTCCTGTACTCTTTGATCTGCACGACATCGTTACTAGTTACTGAACCGTTGTAGTTCTCGCTCTCGATCCTCCACTCCAAACTTGGGGGAGGAACGCCAAGGACTTCGCATTCGATGCGCAGCTTTTCCTCCTCGACCACGTTGATGTTGTCAGGTTTAATGCGTATTTTCGTTGTGGCTACACAAATCCATTATTTACATCGTCGCAATCCATGAGCGAAACCCCACCGTTGAGAAATATAACAAGTTCGAGCACTCGGCGGTTGGGGACAAACTTTCCTACTCCTTTCGTTTCTAGCGCCTCGCCTACCAAATTCCCTACCCAGCAGGTAGTATAGTTCTAACCAATGACCTCGCAGATGTGGACAGAGCCAACAAACGCAGATATTTTCTTAAAAATGGTCCCACTTTTTGGCCGGAAGTCCGTGGCTTCAAATGTTCCCCTGACGTAATTTTTTTGTCATCATACGTCATGCAAGCGTCATAACAACTTAAAGAAGGACCGGATATTGATTGTGTCGTTTGTTTTTGGTTTTTGTTAGGTTGGAAGTTAAGTTTTCGAAAACCTGGGAGCTGCAGATAAATATAAGTTCGATATTCAATTGGATTAGAATTAAGAGGCGAAAAAAAAAAGACAGTGACAATTGTTTTGCAATAATTTGACGTAAGATGTCATGACGTCACAGAGACGTCACTTCCGGCGGAAGTCGCCTTCAGTTCAAAGGTTTCCACTGCTAAAAAGGGGGGCCAAAACTGTAAAACAGGAGGGGGTCTCCAGATTAGCGCGATAGTAACGTCTCATACTTTCATAAAGTGTCAAACTGCCAGGCTTCAACTGTTTTTAATGGAAGATACGCGACTCCTAGTATACCGTCTGAAGCCACCACAACAAAAAAATATCGGTATTTCGCAGACATGAAAGGAGTGCTCGAACTGTTTCTATTCTAAAACCACAGCATAAGAATAGCAGAGATAGAAATATTTATCTCTATGCTGTGCTAAAACTGTGGAAATACTTACAGACTACATGGATTTGGGCTGAGGCCTTCACTTGTCCGTCGACCCTGGCGCTGCAAGTCCAGTTGCCTGCGTCGTGGTAGTCGGCCGATTTCACCGCGAAGGTGTAACGGGAACCCGAACTGCTAATCTCAAATCGCCCTTTTAGGCTGTCCACCTCGGTGACGAGGACGTCGTCTTTCTTCCTGTTTGGCAACATTGCAAATATAGAAATTACATTTTTTTTATTAGCGATTCGGACATAATTTATACTAAAGAAGAAGTCAAGCTTCTGCTGGGAATCGAACCTAGAGCTTCCACTTTCCGGGCGGATGCTCGGAAACCAGTGAGCCACTGAAGCAGAGACAACACCGAGACTTGCAAGTATTATAAGAAATTTGTCTGAAGATAATTCGATTTTCTATTTCTTTTCATCTTATACAAATTGGATAAGTTTATCCTTGTCTGGCTTAGGCTAAGGTGGCGGTAGATAGCGCTACAAGCATTATTTGCGGTTCTGCCAAACTATCGCAATATCGGGCAGATTCCGGAGTAAAAATGTAATGTTATCCTTTTTCCACTCATGCAGACAACATATTAAACTTAATGATTATCCTAAACGTGGCAACGTTGCGTGATTACCATCGGACAATCCCCGAGCGTAGCCAAATTTCTCGGAACCATCCATCATCCATCTGCATCCATGTTGAGTTTGACGGTGACCTGAGTGACGTAGTGTCGTTCGCTTAATTGCTTTCTTTTCTGTTCGTCGTTTAGTGAAAATTTTGAATTTGCGGGCTAGTTGCTGCTAATTGCGATATATTTTAGAGTATGTAAGAGGACCTGGCTTTTATGTGTTTTGCTACTATGGCAAGTTCTGCAAAGTGTCTTGTTTGCGGTCTCCAGGAAGATGAAGTTAAAAAATTGCAATAGTTTCCGGCAAACCTAGAAAAGTAAGTAGGTATTCTCGGTAATTAGTACATAGTATTTTCTGAAGATATTCTCATTTGAAACGTGCTTTTCTGAAGACATTTCAGAATTGTTGTTTTTCACTTCTTAAAATGATATATCTGAATTTTTTATTTAAGGTCTCGTCAATGGCAAGAAGCTTTAGGAATCACAAATATATTGGAACTGCCATGCGAAACTACAGGATCTGTAGTAATCATTTTACGCAAGCATGCTACTTAAATGTGGCTAATTTTAAATTGAAAAGAGATGCACTTCCTATGGAATTTTTCAATTCTCAATATTAGGCGTCGCACATAGTCAATCCTAATAAAAAAAAAACTGCCTTTCAATCCAATGTCACAGGTTTGTTTTGCAACTTTAATAAAAACAGAAATATGCTTACACTGATTTCATTGCATATTGCAAATGCAATTTGATTGAGTGCAATCACCAATGACATACCAGTAAATACCAAATGGTTTGTTAGTTTTGCCTACACTTCTTTACACTTTTGTGAAAAGTGTACACTAACGTATACGGGGTGTTCATTATAAAACTTCATCTAGAAGGTTATGAAATTTTGACAGAAAAAGATGACATAATCAAAATAAATGGACTTCTGTTTCTCCATCCTTTTCTTTTGAGATTTCACAGCCAACTAGATGAAGTTTTATAACGAACACCCCGTACAAAATGCATAGCACTACACTAAAAGTGTAAAAATTGTAGGCAAAACGAACCAACGTCCCGGGCTCGATCCTATGTCAATGTTTCTACTGTCAATTTGCATGTGCAACAAAATCATATAAGTGATGCGATCTTAAGACAAATTGCTCTCAGTATGCAGTGTGTCCCCAGATAGGTGAAATAATAAACAATTCCTTAAGGCCCAACAATTTTCTTAAGGAGTTTCTGTCTCATAGAAAAATAACTTCACTTTATCTATGTTTATAAGTGTTGTTTAACATCTGGGGACAAACTGTATGTCTCATTGCAGTTAAATAAGTTTTGGTTAATGTAATATTTTAGGTAATTCAAATATTGAAGTAGAAAAATCTGCGCCAAGTACCTCTAAATGTCAACAACAAATAAAGCAAGTACAACCAAAACTTGCACAGACCCCTCAACACAACCAGAAGAAAAGACGAATGTTTTGGAACATTACAGATCTAGTAAAAAGCGATTCTACACCACGAAAAAAACACTTGATGAAAATAATTCAGCAGAAGGAAGATCATCTTCGAAAAATTAAAAAGCTTAGTAAAAAGCGAGCGACTGATTTGAAGGCGTTATCTGACTTGGCTGATTTTTCAGTGGTTAGAGAGCTTTTTAAAGATATGCCTTCTGTGACAGCAAATTTCTTAATGTCACAAATAAGGTGTTCTAAAGCAAAGAGCTCAAAAGGCAGACGTTGGACCTTTGAAAACAAAGTGGTGGTCTTGGCAATTTTCAAAAAGGGACCTAGATGCTACAATCTTTTGAGGAAGTTTATATGGCTGCCAAGCAAAAGAACTTTACAGCAATTGCTTTCGAAAGTCCCATTTCATGTAGGGATAAATCCTCATTTGTTCTCTCATATAAATGAAACTTTACTTCACTCATTGGACAGGTAAGATATACATAATTTCTTTATTGTTGTAAAAGAAAGTACTAACAAAGATATTTTTTAGATGTTGTGCTTTGGTGCTTGATGAGATGGACATTAAAGAAAATATTGAATTTGATTCTGGGACAGACACTTTAATTGGATTTGAACATTTCGGCGATTCGACCTCCAATAAGCCAGCCAACAAAGCTTTATTGTTCATGCTAGTTGGTCTGGCAAAAAAGTGGAAACAACCTGTGGCATTTTATTTTTCTTATAATGGGTGCAACTCGACTATGCTCCAGAAATGTATTTTTGAAGTTTTGCATGCTTCAAAAACTTTGGCAAAACTTGACGTTGTGGCAACATTGTGGGACATGGCAGCCTGCAATGTGAAGTGTTTCAAGCACAGTATAAAGAATAATACATTATATCAGTATCGTCAGTTCGTGTCGGCCTTTTGATATTTCCAAAACTAAAGCATGCCCGGCAATTTTCTCGAGTACGGGGTGTTCATTATAAAACTTCATCTTTCTCCACATTTGTTAAAATGTCTAGTGTCACTATTTCGTAAATACAATGTGTTGCTTCCTGTTGGCCAAAGTGAAGAAATCTTAGAAGCCAGATTTAGTGACATCAGGCGAGCCTATGACCTAGATAAGCAAAGTCCATATGCATTTAGGACAATGCACAAATTAAAGGACATGCATATGCAGCCTAGAATGCAATATTCAATGAAGGTATGCATAGCTGCTCAACTAATGAGCCACGCAGTAGCAGCTTATTTATATTCTCTCCTGAGCATTGGTAAGTGTTCCGAAAACGTTTTGTTAAATTGGACAAAGTTTATATTAACAGAAAAGTATTAAAAAGCTCAGATTTTGTATTTTTTACATAATATCATAAATGTAATCACGTATTGTAGGCTCCAAGTCAAGAAATTTATATAAACAATATTAATTAAAAAAAAAACTTCATGATGTAACCTTTCATACCTTGTATATGGTAAACAAATAATTGTGTGTACGTGAAAACGCTGTTTTCGACCTTTTAAAACGACTGATACCATCATTTCGCAAGCTCTAATTGTGTCCATCCACAGACTAGTTTCGCCGTTTACGGCTCATCAGTGAGGCTTTGACACACTTAGAGCTTCCGAAATGTCGAAATGGTCAAGACACGCTTCATGGCAGTACCGAGAGAAGGTTCCCGGTGGCGCCATCCGTGTCCGTTTGTTGAACTAACGAGATTACACCCGTCCAGTTTCAACGTCAATGCCCGGTCTAAGGAAAAAATGATGCAGATTACTGTAAAATACAGAAATCGATTTTTAGCCGTCGGTACTATGAAAACGCTGTTTTCGACCTTTTAAAACGACTGATACCATCATTTCGCAAGCTCTAATTGTGTCCATCCACAGACTAGTTTCGCCGTTTACCGCTCATAAGTGAGGCTTTGACACACTTAGAGCTTCCGAAATGTCGAAATGGTCAAGACACGCTTCATCGTAATCTCGTTAGTTCAACAAACGGACACGGATGGCGCCACCGGGAACCTTCTCTCGGTACTGCCATGAAGCGTGTCCTGACCATTTCGACATTTTGGAAGCTCTAAGTGTGTCAAAGCCTCACTGATGAGCCGTAAACGGCGAAACTAGTCTGTGTGTACGTGGTTAAATTTATGACATGTCTTTCAGAACCACCTTGTATTTTACCTTTTGCTATCAAAAATGATCAACAAATAAAGTTTTAAGTAACTATATTTGTTTTGCAGGTGTCATTGATCAAAGAGCCATTGCAACAGCGACTTCTATTCAAGAAGTGGATACTCTTTTTGACAGTTTTAATGGAAGAAGTAAAACTGAAAATAGTGGAAAACCTATGAAATGTGCCATTACTGCAAGTCCCATTCACATGGAATATTATAAAAAAATGTGTAAGACAGTGTATCGTTGGAAGTTTCAGAGAAGGACAAAGACAGGCGCTGAAAGACTTTCAAAACCGCCATCTCAAATTGGATGGCTGATTTCGCTTAATGCCATGCAACAACTATGGAAATACCTAAACATAAAAAAGAACTTTGATAGTTATTCCGAGAAATTTACAGCAGGACTGTATTGAAAATTGTTTTGGCTCTATTCGATCAGGCTGTGGATGTAATGATAATCCCACAGCTGCACAATTTATAAATAGTCTAAAAATCCAAATTTTGAATGGTTTTTCTAATCACGCAGTAAGCAAAAATTGTGAAGATGACGATACCATTTTGTAGTCAAATTTAAAAAAGTTTTTGGAAGTTTCATCCAACACAAGGAAAAATATTCAAATGTATGATGTACAATGTACAATGTGAACCAGTGTCTTATGAGCTAGACCGCAATATAGAAAGCGAAATAGCTATAGGCGCATAAAATATTTTTTCGGTGGCATATGTTGCAGGATTTATCTTAAAAACATTACTAAAGAAAAATAACAACTGTAAAGCGTATTCAGTTGATCTTTGTTCTGATGAATTAGACGCCCATAACATTTTTATCACATTTAAGGAGTTTTCAGATAAAGAGCAAAGATTAACATACCCTAGTAAGAATTTGGCATTTGCTGTGGGGTATGGCATTACAATTTTGGAAGAATATGTAAACAAATACTCAAATCAATGTAATATTAGGTTTCGGTGCCATACTGTTATTGAAAAACAGTTAGATTTTAGTTGGTTAAGATGTGATTCATATAGAAACTTTATTCGCATCTTGGTGACTCAAGCAATTATTAAAATTGGTATTTCTTGGTGGTGCAAAAGAAAGAATCAGAGTTTAGTTCGTCTAAAGAAAGAAAAAAGGAAACATAAAAGAAAACTGAAAAAATTTCAACATATATTCAACATGCACTGACAGCGTTTTTCACTGACAGCACTAGTGCGCACTGAGTGTATTTCTATCCTTTAATTTAAGCGAATTATAGAGAAGGAAATACACTCAGTGCGCACTAGTCCAGCCAGTGAAAAACGCTATAACATTGATGCTTCAATGCGGTTTCAATAAGTCAAAATTCGGCGCCCGCCGGAAACAACTAGCGCCACCACCATCACCTTTAAGAATGTGCGAGAGAGACAGAGAATAAACTTAGGATAACTTTCTTTCATGCGGTTGCGAGTCTCGGTGTTGTCTCTGACTGAAGCTCTTTTTTCAGTATAAGCCCGTTATTATTAACTTTGTCGTGTTTTAGAAGGGAAGGGAATTTTTCACGACCGGTGACCGTCGAGTCGCATTTTCTCAATTTTACATGGTCGTCAAACGCGTTTGTTGACTTGACCCATATTTTGAGAAGAGAAACTGTAATCTCCGGTACAAGCCAGTGTTTTCAATAAAGGAGTTCTGTTGCCTGGGTATTAGGTACGTACCATTCCACGTCTACCTTGGTAGCTGCGTCGACTTTGGTGACGGTGCAGTTCAACACCAGAGGTTTCCTGGCGGAAAATACCACAGCCGATGTCTCTGGGACCGTAAATTCTGGTTCGATAGTTACTGTAACAAACATGGCAATCAACAGATTTTCAAGAAAACAATGCAATAGGAAATTAGCATACTTTAAGGGGTAGTTGCAGAGTGGCAAGTGAAGTTAAGCACGTGTCAAAAATTATTAATGACATGTGATAAGAACTTACCACTCACTTGACATTACGCGACATGCCATTTGATTAAGAACCGACCAGTCATCATCATAGAGAATACAAAACTTAACAGAGTTATTTTACATTTTTACATAGAGTTATTTTTACAAGTACCTCAAAATACGTACTTTAGCTTTAGATTATATAATTTAAAGATTTAATGAATTAATCACAATGAAGGATTGTTTGGGCTCTTCCTCGATGCAGACAACTTATAATAAAGGGCGGCAATTTTATTATACACCACAGTTGCAGTTTAACCGAATTCTATCAGTAAATAATACTTTTTTTGTTTTATCAGCATTTCTGCGATGTAGACAATTTATAATAACGAACTCCATTTTTCTTAAGCACTCCAGTCGCCGTTGCTAAAAGTTTCTTTAACAGGCTCATTGAGGGCCGAGATCTATAATATATTGGCGGCCATCTTTATTTTGCACCAATATTTTGCACGAATTTGCAAGTAGTAACGTCATCTTTACAAATACTCAAATTGTTTTCCAAACATTTGGAAATATAAGAGCGGCAGTTTTAATATGCAATGCAACCGCAGTTAAGCCGAGTTTGGCACTATTGTCAAAAGTCGGCAAACATCAAAAAAAAATAAGCGTTACCTATGTAACGGTTTTTTTTTTAACCTTTTCCCTGATGCAGACAATTTCTAATACAAGGGCGGTAGTTTTATTATGCACGCACCTGCTGGTGAATCGAGTTTTGACAATAGATAAAGCTTATTTTGTTTTATTGGGCCTTTTTTTAATGTAGACAGACAATTTCTAATAAAAAGGCGGAATTTTCATTAGGCACCTCAGGCGCAGGTGAACCGACTTTTGACAATAGGTAACGTTAATTTATTTTTTTTTTGGGAGTTACCTAAATGTTGACTAGTTACAATAAAAAGCGACAGTTTTATTAAACACCACAGTCGCTGTTTCTAAAAGTTTCTATCACGGTTTATTGAAGACTGATGTCTATAATGAACGGCAATCATCTTTTAACAAAGAGAACTAGAAAATAGTTTTGACCAATTCGAAAAATTGAAAAAAATTTCCATGTACGTTAAAAAATTATTAACCCCGAAGTGCGGTCATTTTTTCAATATAGCGTCTCCTTTGCAAGTACGTAGAAATACTTTAGTTTTTTCAAATACTATAAACAATAATGAAGCTTTCTTGGGGCCTTTCCTTAATACAAACATCTTATAATGAAGAGCGGCAGTTTTATTACACACCGCAGACGCAGTTAAACTGAATTTTGTCAATAAGTAACACTAATTTCTTTTTTTTTAATCTTTTCTCCATGCGTAGACAATTTGTGCTAAAAAGCTTTTGTGCTAAAAATGCTAAAAGTGCAATTTTAAGGCATGTGAAAGTTTGCGGGACAAGCAAAGCGAAGCACTTTTAACACGAATAATTCTTCAATAACAAAAACATTCAATAATTTTGCTAAAAAAGCATACAAAATGATTCTTTCTAATAAATTTTAATAGTATTTACTTCTAAAACAGTGTTAAAAGTAATTTACTTTTAACAATAGTACCTTAAGATGCTATTTGTGACAATTCAGTAGCGTGCTAAAAGTTGAACTTTTAATGCGTTTGTAGAAAAATAGCTATGTATGATGTAAGTGTTATAAATGCAACTTTAAAGAACGCATGTGAAAGTTCAATTTGCATGAGGTCCTTAAAAGCACAACAATAATTTTTCTACAATTGTATTAAAAATCATTCTATGAAAATGTAAGTAATATTTACTTTTAAAAACCATGTTAAAAGTAATTTACTTTTCGTACCGTAGTGTTAAAGGTAGTTTACTATATTATGCTAAAACTATTTTAACTAAAAGTTGTTTACTTTTAACACTAGTGCCTTAAAATAGTTTATTTTTAACACTAGTGTTAAAAATAACTTACTTTTAACACTACTGCCTTAAAATGCTATTTTTAACAATTTATTAGCGTGTTAAAAGTTGAATTTTTAATGAGTTTTTAGAAAAATAGTAGATTACGTCACTAGGAGTAAAAGTAAGTCTTTTCGTGCTGAGCCCAGATATTGACGGCCAAAGCGAAGAGTTATGGTAAATTATAATAAACTAAAAATTTGCAGCATTATTATCAATAGTAAATTAATAAAAGTCACATTGATAGATAAATATGATGACACGCATGACATTTAACAAACGAACTCAGAATTCGAGAACCTATGCGATTTCGACTAATAACGGTTTCGGGTGGTTCTCTCGAGCGCTCTGAGAGTATTCCTATCCTTCGTTTTTTCAATAAGAATGTAAAGATGGCAATACACTCAGATCGGTCTATCTGGTGTCATCTAAGGTTCAAATAATTTTGGTGAATGAAAATCGTTTATCTATGCGCCACCATGACAATAGCGGCGACTTTTGACTTTACTTTTACTGCCTAGGACTTTTTTGCTACTTTTTTGGTCTCAGAATTAGAAAGCCCACTTTAGATGTGCGAATGGAGAAAACAAATGACGTACTTTTAGTCCGCTTGAAAAAATAGTATATTATATACTAAGGTTGAGAAGTTCATTATTATGACCCGAACGTCAAATAGCGCTGAGGGATTTCTCAGACTCGATAAATGTACAACAGAAAATTGCCTAAATTAGTAAGATAGCGCTCCGCATATTTTATTACTAAGAACAGGTGCGTCTTCAATCATATGGAGGCTTCGTTACCGTGGCAACCGATAGACAAAATCGCCGTATGACGATATCACGCACTGCCACCTAGACCATAAGGCCGTGAAGCAGAAGCTGTGACGTCACAGTCGTGGTCCAAGGTCACTAGTGTGAGACCATTTGAATTGTATGGATTTCAAATATTTTTTTCGACTTTGCGACTAATATTATTCATTTTGTATTCATAATTTTGTTTTTATAAATTGTGCCGGACATTAGGACATTTCTTGCAGCTAGTGCTGCATTTAGACTAACAACAAGTGCTTTAAAAGTGTTGAAAATTTCTCAAACGTGGTTGGGTGTCACGGTGCGAAATCGTAAACAGGTCTAGCAAATCCGTTGTTTGGTTTCAAAGGAATGAGGGTGTGAAGAAAAAATGGATGTAAGCTAATCTATATCTGAAGAAAATAGTAGGGTAAGTTAAAATAAAGACTACCTACATAGTTTTATAAAAAAAGTTAGGTTAATTCACAGTGACTAATCCTGATTCCTGAATTTGAAAAAGGCCAGACTAAAGTCTATAAACTAGAACAGTAAACTTGCCAGTAGGCAAGTATAGAGGGTTGCATTTAACTTTTTAATATATACCTATTAAGAATGTAGCTTTTTTTCCCAAGAGTTATTTCACCCAGAGCAAAAAATGAAAAAAATATTTTCTAATCATTTATATTCTTTTATACAAAACCCTAGCTCCTTTATGTAACACCCTGTTACAAATTTCAAAATTTGTTACATAAACAGATTTATTTGCTCTCAACGTATTCCTATATAGACCATGTATTACATTTACTCGTTTAGGTACACTGCATGGACCAAACATTTGGTCCAAGTATCAAATGATGTCACTGTGGTGTAAAAACTGGGAATCAAATATTTGGTTCAGAGTAAAGGAGGTAGATCAAACAGTCTTTTTTATGGTGTAAACCCTTTAGCCCCAAATTGGATTCTGGAATTGGATTGCAGTTTCCGAAAAGGGCTAAAGCTTCCATTTATAACTAAAACAGCTGTTCTTTGACAAACTTTGATTCAAGTTGATTAGGTACTCAATTTGTTCCTTGGTCTAATTTGGTCCATGTGGTGTAAATGTACTACATGACTAAGATCAAACTCAGTAAACTTCATATTTCTGTTAAAAATTTAGGAATTATCTTTAGGAATTACATTATCTTTTAACTGTTAATTTTCTTAAAGGAATAAGCAAGAGATCATCATATACCTACCATTTATACCCAAAACTTGATGTCCTGCATAGAACTTCTTTAGTGAGGTCTTCACAGTAAAAATGGTAGAAACTCAATAGTAGTTGGAAAGTGCCAGTGTCCAGAAAGTACCTACCTACTCACTTCCACAAACAGAGATGTATCGAGCCTACTTCCTCCCTACTTCGAGAGGATTTGAGTGCTAGTGTGTGTAGTAACAGCAAGGACTCAAAGTAATAAAAACTGTATGTAGTGATATGTGTTGAAAGTGCAAAATGTTGTAATCTGCAGGAAGTTGTTTTTTTTTTCTATTTATAGGTAATTAAATAAGATTAAATTGCCAACAACTTTTCATTGCAGTAAATCCCGGGTTATTCAACTTATTATTAGTCATAGTCGTAATCATATTCCTAATTTTCATCCATTATAACCCATAAACAAGCCTTGCCATGGATATTTTGTTTACATGCGTTGTAATTGGTGAAAATTGAGAATACAATTATTATGACTACAACTAAGAAGTTGGATAAACCCACACAAATAAAACATGTTTTGATTATTACAACATTTGGCCCTTAGCAATCAAAAATAAAACAGTTAATTCAAGAAACATAAGTTTTTTATTTAGAAGGTATAGCTTATACAACAATGCATCCAAGCCACAGCAGCTTGATACTGTAAAAGAGTGTAAAAAAGACTTAACAAAAATATGAATGAATGTTACAGAAGACAAAAATGTTGACATCATTATCTTATTATTCTCTGCTTTTCCTAGGAATATGACTGGCATGGTACAAGTTCATTTCTCAACTCAATAAATAAAAGTATCCCTTCAAGGGATCTGTTTCATACTCAGAGATTTAATAGTTAAATGGAGACTATATAATTTAAAAGCATAAGTTAAGTGTGTAATAAGTTCTTACCACAGATCAATTTTGGAATGTCCAAAGGGGCTTGCAAAGTCTGATCTGTTTCTTCATTATAATAAATAAACTTTTTCTGTACTTCATCCTTGCGAAAATGCACCTCACATACTTAAAACACCAGTTTTCTACAAAGTTCATGGAATTCATGCTTTGTTAATAAATAATAATAACCTAACTTTCTCTAAAATTCTTGTTACTTATTTATGTATAAATGTACCCTACTATGTTCTCCAGGCACGAAATCTTCTCTTTTAAAGGCTCTAATCCACTTTTCTCTTAAATCTTCATCCCTGGGAAACCAAAAAACCGATTTTTTAGGTCCATTCTTAAGTTTGTGTTGCACCCCGACACAGTACCGGTAAGGCATTTTCACAGTTTTTAAACACTAAAATGCATAGTTCCGAATTTAGCACAAACTTTAATACGTTTCCTAAAGTCCAGTAATGTTCATAAAAACAAAATTCGCGTTAAAAACAGAATAATCACAGTAAAATCACGTAAAATATACACGAAATCATTTGAAATCCATCCATTTCAAATGGTGACCTTGGACCACGACTGTGACGTCACAGACTCTGCTTCACGGCCTTATAGTCTAGGTGGCAGTGTATCACGGCGCCTAATGCGCCTGACAACTGACAGCTTTATCTCCTTAGGGAGATAATCGGCCATAACGTTGTCATTATAGACCGCTTATGTTCAATTGTTTTATAAGCAAAACGAGAAAACCTACTTTACAGTCATTCTGTTGGCCTTCAACGGTCCGTATTAAACCTAGTAGTGCAAAAAAGTTATTTTATTGCAAACTGTGGCATGCAGAACTCTTCTTTTTTTTGGCAGGCCATTATGCAATATTGCCAAATGTAACTTAAATTAAGAAAACAAAGGAATAACTTTTCTGATCTAACCTGAAAATATAAACTGAACTAATCTGAGTTAACCTAAAGGTTGACAGTAGATACATCCTTTCAGTATGAATGTATCACCACTACAGATGGAGACCCACATTTTTGTGCAGCAATAACAGGACTCATTATGGGCCTCCTAGGCTTTGAATATTTTTTTTCTGAATATGGAAAGAAGAAAAAAAGGTAAAAAATGTCCTGGTATGAAATATCATTGCTGGTATTAAACTGCTTCGATATGAAACGTCAATAGCACAAAAGTATGAAACATCCTGATGTGAGACGTCTTGGTATGAAATACACTGAAGCCCCTAAAAGCTATTCCACTGTGCTACATAAAAAAAGGCAACAGTTTATACTGTAGATGCACTGAGATCTTGAGCTTAAAGGTGAGATCCTCAGCTTAAAGGGAATTTACAAAGCCTTCAATATAATTTACAAGAGGGAATTAAAAAACCATTAAATACGGAACAAGCCTATAAAACGTGCTGTTTGTAAGTTAAGGACAGACGTAGGTAATCACTGAAAAGATAAGAATGATTTAATGACACACTCTTAGATGATGGACAAATAGTGATAATAAACTCATTTAGATTGGATTGATGTCATAGTGATAACACAATAAAACGTATTTTAGATTGTTGAGAAAAGAAGTACAAGTACAAGTATACAAGTACTTATTAAACATTATTAAACAACAAAGTGGGCACTAAACTAACACTAGGAGCTCAACCACCCCTCTAATTTGTACACCTATTAAGTACTATATTTATTGGTAATACTAGCTATATCTCATGAATATTTTTATATATTTTTATGTTACATATTTATGTTAATATTGATGTATTACCTGGTAATAACAGAGTCTACTGGGTATTACTGTAACATCACCAAATATTTCTAGGATATATTTTCAAGGATAATAACAATAAAAAATACGAGGTGTTCATTATAAAACTTCATCTAGTTGGCTGTGAAATGTCAAAAGAAAAGGATGGAGAAACAAAAGTCCATTTATTTTGATTATGTCATCCTTTTCTGTCAAAATTTCATAGCCTGCTAGATGAAATTTTATAATGAACACCCCGTACATATTACCTGAATCTGATGATGTATTCTTTCTAATTTTGATATTGAGTAATTTTTGACATGGCGCTGTATCTTGACTATCATAGGAAATAGAACAAAAAGCCAAATAGAAATGTTTTTTAAAGTTTTTCAAATGTAATTTAATGGGGCAAGTGTGTTTTTTTTTATTGATAGTGACTTTCAAATTATGATATAAAGTTAGGTTTTTTTCAACTGGACACTAAGTACATATTATTGGTTTGTTTAATTGCTCATTTTTTACCTGATGCGTGTGATGTAAAATTGTATACCTTTACTTCTAGTAGTGTTTGAAAAATGAATAAAAAAGTAATTTCACACCATAAAATTTATCTTTAAAATTCTATGCAGAGAGAAGTGCAGATTTCACCTATTTATTACGATTTGGCCAATACCCCATAAATTCATAGAAAAGGTGCCACCCTGTACACCTGTAGCATTCTAAAGCAACAAAGAGAAGTAAATAGAGGGTGTTCATTTAAAAACATCATTTAGTTAGCTGAGAAATGTCAAAAGAAAAGGATGAAGGAACAAAAGTTTATTTACTTTGATTATGTCATCCTTTTGCTGTCAAAAACCCATAACCTTCTAGATGACATTTTCTAATGAACACCCATATATACATATGAGAATCCGTCTTAGCATTCTAAGTAACAAAAATAGGTAAGTAGAGGTTGTTCATTTAAAAACGTCATCTAGTTGGCTGTGAAATGTTAAAAAAAAAGAGTAAGGAATGAAAGTCTATTTACTTTAAGTATGTCATCCTTTTTTGTTAAAAATCCATAGCCTTCTAGATGACTTTTTCTAATGAACTAAATGGTCTTTTGACAACTAGATGATATATTTTTTATGAACAGCCACTACTTACTCTTAACCAGGGTGTCTAGAAACTAAATCGACAAATGAAGACTGTTTATTCTAGAGAGGTGTTTTTATGCTGATTTGAGGTACTTAAATCGTCTTATCCAAAAATGTTTCCTAAGGAACATAGGGTGATTTGAAGATGGCCCTGTGACTTTGGTTTTTTATTATTTCTTAGATTTTAATCTAGAAAGACCAAACTTAGGTTATCTTTTAATTCTTACATAACATAAGCAATATTATGATGTAAAAATGATTTTCAGTTGTAACCACACATTTTTCTGGGTATTTATGATGTCAAAATCAAAAACAATCAGAGTATTTTAGGTTAAAAAGGTGCACTTGTGCCAAGTTGCTAAAATGCACTGTATAAGTGAGAAAAATCAAATTATAATTTTTTTGACATCATGATAGGTACTTCTTGTCCTTATAGATATAGGTGTAGAAAGTATTGCGGGTGTAGGACTTGAAAAATGCACTTCACACTTTCGAAATTACCAATGTTTCGATCCTTTATTGGATCTTCATCAGGGCTTTTTCAGTGAGTGAAGATAGTCAAGTTGTAAGGTGTAAAATCTTAACCATTAAAACACACATAAAGTCTATGGCTGGTTTAAGAACATGTGGCATTCAAGTAGCCTTAGTGTGGACATGTAAACACATGTCCACACTAAGGTCTAATTCTTATCCATTAAACAATGGATAAGAATTTTACACCTTACAACTCAACTATCTTCACTCACTGAAAAAGCCCTGATGAAGATCCAATAAATGATTGAAACATTGGTAATTTCGAAAGTGTGAAGTGCATTATTCACGTCCTACACCCACAATACTTTCTACACCATAATTTTTTTGTTTTACCTTTACATAATTACAAAATTACACACTATTTGCTTAATTTACTAGTACTAGTAGTCTTTAAATAACCACTTAATTAATTTTTTTATTATTTTTTTTTGAGAGAAACTGCATTCTTCTTCTTTAAGGAAACCAATAACTTTATGCATTGAAACTGATGATTGTCATGTAATACATTTTTAGTAATTATTATTTTGTTTTGATCTATCATTCTTTTCTTACAAGTTTTGCCATTTTGTAATAGTATTTATTTATGAGAGTATTTAACACCAAATTTTGGATTTTTGAAACCTTAAGTTATCACTGTGTATTTCTACATATTACTTAAGTATTACCATACATTACTTTATATTTTTCAGGTAATATGTGATACTATCAGGTATTACAAAGTATTACCAGGCATTTGTACACCTATTACTTAAGGTGGTTTATCCCCTGACTAAATCGAGACACCAGTATGACTATCAAAGTACAAGAGATGGTTATTGGTTTCAATAGCACATTAGCTTAGCTTTGTATTAATTTGTAAAAAGCACGAAAACAATTTTGACTAAATGGCATATATAATGAGATTGTTAAAAATCAAAGCTGTGGTTGAAGTTCGAATCTTAAGCAAAGAGATATCAATGATGTTAGAAGTGACCCCTCTCCTCACAGACGCCACTTTCTGTGATTTTGTGGCTGTTTTAGGTAGATCAAAATAATTTTAAGTTTTTAAATTATTAGTTATTTTACTATGCAGCTACTTGATAATGTCTTTTTGTTCAAGACTAGTTTTGCATTTGTGATAGGTAGTTAATTTTATTTTCTTAGTTTTTAGTTGTTGTTAATTGCTCAGCTTCTTTGTTTTAAGACTACTGTAAGCTTTATTAATAAGATTTTTATCTATGAACAATAAAGTACTACTACTACTACTACTA
This sequence comes from Taphrorychus bicolor, assembly GCA_951812265.1. Lineage (NCBI taxonomy): Eukaryota > Metazoa > Arthropoda > Insecta > Coleoptera > Curculionidae > Taphrorychus > Taphrorychus bicolor. The sequence continues at coordinate 39,309,307 of OX638299.1, read as the reverse complement.
CTACTACTACAAATGGAACCAAGAGGAGGTATTTATTTTAATAATTAAGTTTGAGAGCAAGTTATCATTAGAACTTCTTTTGTAAAATATTTAACTGCATTGTTATATATAACTCAAGCCCAAAATACAGTAGGTAGTTCTGATTTTATTGGTAGTTACTACTGACTTTTTAATTTAAGTCTATGAATGCAAAACTTGCAAGACGGCTTGAAAACTGAACTGGAAACATAGGACCTGAGATAATGAATAATCACAATAGCTTTCAATGTGAAGTCATACAAATTGCTTTCATAAATATTAATGTCTAAATGCACTTTACACACTCTGATTCAACTTGGTATCTATTTGCATGAAGTTTAGAATTGACTATCGAAATTAAAGAATGCATGGGACTATTAAGAACTTTTTACTCTGTTAGAGTTAGAACTTATGCAGATTTCTCTTAAAATTTGTGAGGCAAGTCTGGAAGATAGTGCAGGATTTGGTTCAAGATTCCAGCCTCAGAACCTGGTTGGTAGCTCTGTACCTAATTCATAAAGCCACTTGACTATACTAATAAAGTAATCTGACGAATGTGAGGCGCTACTTAATCAATAACGAGCATTTTACCGCTTTGAAAGGTGTGTTTTCTGTTTTAATTACAAAACCTTGACTATTTTTAGACCTTAACATAAGCAATTGTGTTCTCAGCCCTGGCACCCAACCATAACAGTTTACATCTTAGAGATTTAATTGTGAATAAATGAAGACCCAAATAACAACAAAAACGGGGCTACAAGCTACAAATGAGTCACGACCGTGTGCCTTGTCCTTGACAGCTCTGAGTGAGGTTAGATTTTTGGGGTAAAAAATAAATCGATGGGGATTAGAAAACGTAAATAGGGCACTTACCTCCGGCACTATCTTGTCCTGAAGCTGAGGCCAGCAAAAGGGCCGAAATTAGCACCGAAACTACGGTAGACTGCATCTTCAGGAGAAGCCCCCCACTGCACAATTTCCTGCCTTAAGTCGCACCACACGGTCGTCCTGCTTGAGCGTTTTATTATCTACACATCGAGACCGACAGTGGTGCTAGTGGAACCGAGCTGTGTTGCGATATGCTTGACTTGAAAGAGAATGATTACAATGGAGAAATCTTAATCATGAAAACTTTTAAATAAAAATCCACACAACCTCAATTTTACGTAATAACTGCAGCAATGACGTCAGTACGTAGTACGTCAGCTGGCTGATTGACGAACTGATAATGGCGCCACCAAACGACGAAACGCTGTAAACCAAATTTAATCAATGAAGTTTTCTATAAACTGAGACTTGCCTTGATAGATGGCGCCACAGAAGGACGCCATTTTGGTGTCAACATCAGCTGGGTTTGACATGTTTCCAACTAAAGATTTTTTTGACGTTTCGAAGAAAAAATAAACAAATTTCCAATTTCCAGTGAAAAACGGCCTCCAATTGCGGGAAATTTCGAGTGCACGAAGGCAAAACGACTTGGGTACTATTGATGCTATGGCCGAGAATGCTGAGACGTAAGTTTTCGGCCACTTCTGCCTCCCACTACCTCTGACATATTTTTCATTGTTTTGGCATTTTTTACCATATTTTTCATATTTTTGCCCCTAACAACACCCCTACCAGCCAGACTAGAATATAATTTAGTATAAGCATTATCAATGCAACTTATGCAATCCTGCAGTCAGTGCCAAAACTCACAAGAAACCAAAATATTGGTGTATACATAAAAACCTAAGAAATATTTATTAGTTGGTTAATTGAAAACATGGCATCATTCCTTTCTGGGAACAACTACAATAAACGTTTAGGTACAATGAACCATATTTCTAAAATTATTATCTGGAAATAGATATTTATATGTATTAATCCTATTATATCAGCACTTTATTTATAAAGTATGTTTGTGCACTGCTGCAATAATAAGTATGCAAATCCACTGAACCCCTTAACATCTCTTAAAATAAAGGATATAGGTGCGTAATATAGCATCCTCTGCAATTTGCAGCTTTTTAGCAGGGACAAGACTTAAACAAAAAGAAACTTCTATTCTTCTATTTTTTCAGAGATATTTTGCAGATGTTTCGACCTTTATTTGACATCTTCATTAGTACCTTTGAGTACTAAAGTCCATTTTCACAGTTCTGGTTTAAGCTCTACTAAAGTTTAAACTTATGATTTGACATTGTGTATTTGTCAAGATCTTCCATTTAACTTCAAACTGGAGTTTAAACCAAACTTGTAAAAGTGGGCCTACTTGATGAATTTTTGTAATCTCATTTATTATTAAAAATGAGTGAACATTCACAAACTGACTATTAGTAGTGAAGAAAAAAAAACCTAAAGTGCATTTGTCACTTATTTTTGATTAGGCCTTGCAACTCTCAGGCTTCAACTTCCAATACAAGTGGCTGGTTCAACTCCTGGCTAAATGCAGCCAAAAACAAGGTACTACTAATGACTTCCAAATACATACTGTTAGTTTAGTATCTGATTTTTCTAGAGCACAGAAGTACTAGAGTTTGTAAAAAAGGACCTTGAAGAGTTTGGCAGTGCTGTCAAAAATGAAGCTTCAAGTGTTGTTTCATCAGCTGGCTCTGCTGTTGACAAAACTTTTAATGTATGATTCTGTAATTCAAAAATTTTGTATAATCTTTACGGTTATTTTACCTTATTGCAGCTTGAATCTCCTGACTCTACAGTAAATACTGTTAAAAGAAGCTTCAGCTCCTTCCTGGGGCAGGTAAATACAGTGCTGAATCCTGGCCCTGATGATGATGACACAGAAGTATTGATTGTGGAAAACTCGGAGACACATCAACTGACCAATTTTCAGGTCACTCTTGCTTTTGTTGTAACTTCACTGAAAATCTTTATAAAGTGAAATTGATTATAGAAAGCGCTCTATGAGCTGCAAAAGACACCTGAAACGTACATGTGCGACCCAGACGCGAGTCTTAGGCAGCAGTATGAGTGTTGGCTGGAGATTCTGGATGTGGAGCAACTGTCTGACGACAGGATAGCCAAACATGTCAATGGGTCTGAGGTGTTGAAAAAGTATTATGCCAAGTTGGTTCCTGACATTGTCGAACATCAGTTGTTTTGGAAAAGGTTGGTTTTCCATTTTTGTTTAGGGTTTTCCTGCTTTTTTTGCTTCAGTTTTTGTTTTCTTTTCAAGTAAAAAGTTAACACTGATATTGCTTTTGTTGGTAAGAGTTAGCTCAATTGTTTATCTAAAAAGTATGAAGTTAATGTTTCAAAAATAAGTCTTGTAGAAAATAAAAAATCTAAAAACATTATAATTTTTTGTTGCAGATGTTTACATTTTTGTAAAGTTTTGTTTACACTTTTGTTGTATTTTAAACTCTTAAATTTTTATGTAAGTGTTTTTCTTTTAGCTTTTTCCTTATAGCTTGTATTTTTTTTTTATTTTACATTTTACATACTTTTATATTTGTTTTGTACTTTTATTAATAATTTGATTTTAAAGTTCTTTTTAATATGTTTTTTTGTTTTGTTTTTATTGTCCAGTGTTTTTTAGGCAGTTTAAACATTTGTTTTTATTGAGTATATTGTATAATAACAATAATAATAATATTCTTTATTGCTATTCAAATCCTCTTGGGCATTAACAACGTCAAAAACAAAAAAAAAACAAAAATTACAAATTCAGTAATTTGAATATACACAAAAGCAGGACAACAGTCCACTTAAATATTAACATCATAAAGACACTCTATCGATATTTGGTAGTTTTTTCCTAAAATTGATGTAGATAGATGATTTTCTGACTTTATGTAGTCAGGAAGTCTGTTATATTCCCTAACAGCTTTATACAGAAATGTTTACTAATTAATTTTATTTATTTTTACTTTTATATGGTTGGTTCAATAGCTTTTTTTTTACTTTTGTAGTTATTTATTTACCTTATTCCTTTTTTATTTTACATATGTACTTTGATTTTTGTTCTTTTAATTTTAGTTTTTTTTCTTTTTTTTATATACATATTTTTTCAGTTTTATTTTTATCATGCAGTTTTAGAGTTTTTTTGAGCGGTTTAAACATTTGTTTTTGTTGAGTACCTATTTGTTTTATTTACTTCTCTTATTCCTTTTCTAATTTACATTCTTTTATTTTTGTATTTTTATTATTAATTTTGTTTCGAATTTTTTTTCCTGTTTTATGTACATATATGTTTGTTTTATTTTTATCATGCAGTTTTATTGTCTTTTTGAGCAGTTTAAATGTTTGTTTTTATTGAGTATTTATTTTCGCTTTCATAGTTTTTTTAATAATTGGCTCAATAGCTTTTTTTCCTATTTTTGTTGATATTTATTATCTTATTTTTTTTTACATACTTTCAGTTTTGTATTTTTAATAATAATTGTATTTTGGGGTATTTTTTTCTTTTTTTATATACATATATTTTTTGTTTTATTTCTACCATGCAGTTTTAGGGGCTTTTAAACATTTTCTTTTTTTGTTGTTATTTTCTTATTCTTTTTTCACATACATATGTATATGTTTTTTGTTTTATTTCTGTCATCCTAGTTTTAGTGTCGTTGTGAGCAGTTTAAGGCTTTTTAATGAGTATTTATTTTTGCTTTTATGTTTTTTTTAATGGTGGACAATAACTTTTAACCTTTTTTCTATTTTTATTGCTATTTACTTATCTAATTCCTCTTTTATGTTACATATGGGGTGTTCGTTATAAAACTTCATCTAGTTATCTGTGAAATGTCAAAAGAAAAGGATGGAGAAACAGAAGTCCATTTATTTTGATTATGTCATCCTTTTCTGTCAAAATTTCATAGCCTGCTAGGTGAAGTTTTATAATGAACACCCCATAGTTTTTGTTGATGTGTTTTTTATTTTTTTTTTAATTTTTATATACATATATTTTTTTGTTTTTCTATCATGCAGTTTTAGTGTCTTTTTGAGCAGTTTAATTGTTGGTTTTTATTGGGTATTTATTTTTGGTTTTATAGTTTTTTTTAATGGTTGGTTCAATAGCTTTTATGCTTTTTTCTATTTTTGTTGTTATTTACTTATCTTATTACTTTTTTATTTTTCATTCTTTTATTTTTCTACTTTTATTAATACTTGGGTTGGTACTACATATTTTTTTATATACATACCTATATTTTTTGTTTTAATTATATCATGCAGTTTTAGTGTTTTTTTGAGCGGTTTAAACTTTGTTTTTATTGAGTAATTATTTTTGCTTTTATACTTTTTTTATTGGTTGGCTCAGTAGCTTTTATCCTTTTTTGTAATTTTGTTGTTATTTACTTGTCTTATTCCTTATATATTTTTCATACTTCTATTTTTGTACTTTTATTAATAATTTAGTTTTGTTGTTTTATTAATTTTGTTTTGTTTTCTTTTTAACACATGCAGTTTTAATGTTTTTTTGAACAGTTTAAACTTTTCTTTTTATTGAGTATTTGTTTTTGCTTTTATATATTTTTTTAATGGTTCGCTAAACAGCATTTACCCTTTCTTTATTTTTGTGGTTACTTATCTTATTTCTTTTTTATTTTATTTTTTTTTTATTTTTATTAATAATTTTGTTTTAGATTTTTGTTTCATTATATAGTTTTCCTATTATTTTTATCATGCAGTGTCTTTGTGGGCCGTTTAAGAATTCTTTTTTATTGATTATTTATTTTTGCTTTTATAGTTTTTTTGGTTGGCTCAGTAGCTTTTATTTCTGCTTTTATTGTTATTTACTTATCTTATTTCTTTTCTATTTTACATACTTTTATTTTTATTAATAATTTTCTTTTGGATGTTTTTCTTTTTTTATATACATATATATTTTTATTTATTTCTATCATGCAGTTTTTTTGTCTTTTTGAGCAGTTTAAACGTTTGTTTTTACTGAGTATTTATTTTTGTTTTTATATTATTTTTAATGGTTGGCTCAATAGCTTTTATCCTTTTATCTATTTTTGTTGTTATTTGCTTGTCTTATTTCTATTTATTTAAAATACTTTTATTTTTGTGCTTTTATTAACAATTTTGTTTGGACTGTTCTTTTTTATGTATTTTTGTTTAATTTTTGTTAGCAGTGTCTTTTTACACAGATAAACGTTTGTTTTTATTCACTATTTATTTTATATTTATTAATATTTATTTTTGCTTTTATTTTTTTTTAATGGTTGGCTCAATAGCTATTATACCCTTTTTTCTGTTATTTTGCATAGTTTTATTTTTGTACTTTTATTAAGAGTTTCGTTTTTTTCTCGTTCGATTTTTTTTCTTTTTTTATACACATATTTTTTTGTTTTTTTTCTAATATGCAGTTTTAGTGTCTTTTTGAGTACTTTAAACGTTTGTTTTTATTTACTTATTTTTTTTTATTTTACATACTTTTTTAACTGTTTAACCGTTTGTTTTTATTGCCATCAATAAATCTTATCCTTTATCTATTTTTGTTGTTATTTACTTATCTTATTAATTTTTTATTTTTGTATTTTAATTAATAATTTTATTTTGAATTTTTTTAATTATAAATATTTTTAATTTCTTTTTATCATGCGATGTCTTTTTAAGCAGTTTACACCTTTGTTTTTATTGAGTATTTATTTTTGCTTTTATATTTTTTTATCCTTGGCTCAATAGCGTTTATTCTTTACATATCTATTTTTTATTTTTTTATTATATATTTTTTTGTTTTCTTTTTATCATGCGATGTCTTTTTGGGCAGTTTAAAGGTGTGTTTTTGCTGAGTATTTATTTTTGCTTTCACACTTGTTTAATGATTGGCTTTATTAACCTTGGCCCTTTTATTGAAACGTATTGCAGGTATTTATTCAAAAAAGCCCTACTAGAAGATGAACTGGCCAGGAAAGACATACAGGAAAAAAGAGAACAGAAAGAAAAAGAACAGACCGCAATCGAGGAGCAACAACAAATGGAGAATTTGAAATGGGAACATGGTAAGTTCAATTTTTTTTGTTTTTTTTTTATTTTTTTTATAAATTTAATTGTGCGTGTCAGTTTTTACAAAATTTTCTTCAATAAAAATCGTATTACACAGTGGAATTTGCCTCTAATATGGAATTGACCGAAGAGCAGCAAATCGCGCTCCTCGAGCAATACGAGAAAGAACAAAAGACGCGCTCTTCTCCAACCGCTCAAAAAGTTACGCAAAAAGGTGACTTGTTGAAAAAGCCTACGTCACTGTACGTGTAGCAACTTGTTTAATTTTTTAGAGAACCAAAATAAGCCTTTGTCCGAAAACTTGAGCAAAACCAACTCGACTGCGAGTTTGGGAGGCACGCCGAGCGGGGGCAGCACCGACGACGACTGGGAGAAAATTGGCGATGTCGAGAAATAGGCCGCTTGAGGGGGCAAAAACACCCTCTTTCTTGTATATATTACACTTGTTAGAAATATTATCGATTAGAATTTTACTATGAATAAATAAATATTATAAAGTTCTATCTAATAGTTTAAGACTGTATTGTACTGTACGTATTTTGAAGCATTTATGTTTGGCTTTTTTTTTGCCTTTTATTTGATTACAATTAAAAGTTTCCTGCCCGTTAAGCACCGGTTTGGTTTTATTATTTATTCCTTTAATTTCTAAAATTATTTAGGACGGTGAGGAAATTCCGTTTTTAAAACGAATTCTCCAAAGTTATAGTTATCTTTCATCAGAATCTGCCGTTCCATCATGTTAAAATGCGCGTTTAACCGCCAAGATTAGCCATTATTTATCGGTCTTCTCTCATAGACTTATCGCAAATAATTAATATAGGTATTGAAGGTTAAATATATAAAAACATAATGAGGCAGGTGCAAATGCTGGCCGCATTAATTCTAACTGCGATCTGTTGGTTCTCGCCTGGTAAGCACTTTTTTTTATGTTACTTGATTAAAGCTTTTTAATAAAAATTTTCTTATAGTGATCGCGCACGAAAGAACTCGTATTGTGAACGGCACTGCCGCAGTCGCAGGAGAGTTTCCTTATGTGGTAAGTAAACAGTTTTGTCCAGTGCTATACAGGGTGTCGCAAATTGGTTGTCCGAATAAGGTATCTTCGTTATTATTAACACTAGAAGACAACCGACCTCGCACGTCGGTGCTCTTTTTTCAAGATGCATTTAATGATGCTTTCAGACTTTTGCGTTTGTCATTTGTTTTGGCTCTAGAGTCGATTTTTCAATATTTGCCTAATTTGAAAATGTGTATTTCGCTTAATGTCACAGATACCGCCATGCTGTTAAGACATTATATAGGCACTTTATAAAACAGAACTCATTGGAGTAGTCAGATTTGTGTGCCTCTTCACATTTTTAAGTTATGACGCCCACGTATCTTTTTTTAAATGATGGTCATCATATTTGGCCTTGACTGTTTCTAATAGACGCTTTCTTTTCTGATTTTAGCGATCTACCTCATGATGGGTCAAACCAAACCAACTATTCAAAATATAAGAAATTTGGTTTTTCAGATATTATTTTATATTTTATATAGTTGCCTAACATACTTTACGTTTCGTTAATAAAGTAAATACAATTCTCATAAAAGTTTGTGTTTTTAGTGTGATATAAATAACTAATAAATTGCAAGTGCTTAACCCAATAAGGTGAATATTGCTTTTGTTCTAACAAAAAAAGTTCTGTCCTACTCATTACTACTTAAAAATGATTTCAAAAAGTTGGTTTTCTTGCGAGATATTTTATTTTAATTTCAACAATTTTAACAATCGACATATTTGTTTTTTTTTAAATTTCTACCGAATTTTTAATAAGAATGGCCATTGAAAAGAAAGTTTTGTCCACCGCTGAACAATAATATGGTCATCATTTGTTAAGTTGTAGTAATAATAGGGCGTCTAATAATATTGTTTTTTTTTTATTATACATTACATAAAAGTTGCATGCAGAAAACGCCATGCTGCAAATTATAAACAAAACAAACAAAACAAATTAAGGTTTCAACTATGGTATTAACATCACTTCGACTTTGACAGTAAAAACAAAACGCTTGTTGACACCATGTTACGTAATTGATTATTATGTAAAAACTGTAAATTAAGCCGCGGACAAAGTATAGTATCCCACTTGCATGTAATAGGCATCATTACCTCTGGTATTGCTACCTCGCTACGCTTGTGGGCTCAAACGACACCTTCGGGAATGATGGCCTGCATTATATGGTTGTTGGATGGATAATAAATATACTGTTAAGCTTGCAACACAATAATATTACGTAGGTCTCCCTGCGCATTTGGGGCCCCGCTCTAACTGAGATCCATTGGTGTGGCGGCTCTATAATCTCTCCCACTTTTATACTCACAGCCGGGCACTGTTTAGACGAGCAGTAAGCAGAAAACATCACTAATAAGCCTCAAAAATCGCTTAATCTATAATTGATTACAGATTAATCTTTGCCAGGGTGGGACGTCTGGATCTGGACGATTTTTCAGATGACCATTCGCACAGCTACGGCATCCGAAAGGTATATTTATACCCCGACTACTCAGTGCCTCAGCTGAATAGTGTCAACGACCTAGCGATAGCAGAAGTAATAATGTCCCTTGTTTCTCTCAGTGTATAATCTAGATATTTGCAGCTTGTGGAGGCAATAAGCTTCAGCAATACTGTCGCGCCGGTCCGTCTACCCGATCTAAACTCTGTTATCCCGTTCGGTCAAGCGGCTTATATAGCGGGTAAGAGATGTTCACAAAACAGTTTTCAGTGTATGGCAGTTTTTGGTTGTTATAGGTTGGGGCATGATGAACGAGTCCGTCCAGGAACCCGCAGCGCAGTTGCAAAAGGCCTCTGTGACGCTGTTCGCGGATAGCTACTGTCAGGCTCAGCTGCTCAGCGACTATCTACCCGCTGAGAATTTTTGCGCTGGGGATGTGCTGAACACCCGAGGACATTGCACTGTATTTTTATCACGGTGTGGCTAGTCTGAGCCGGCTTTTGGTAATTGCGATTGTTTTTAGGGTGACTCTGGAGGTCCCTTGGTCGTTGACGGGGTGCAGTGGGGGATTGTCTCTTGGTCACTGAAGCCGTGCGTCTCGGCCCCGGGTGTCTACACCAGGTTGGCTAATTCGGATTACAGGAAGTGGATTTTGGAGGTAACGGGGGTGTGACTGGGATTAACTCTACGTTTACAGCGCGACAAATGTGGTTTATGTATTAAAAAATAATAAAAAGTGTAAAAATCAAAGATAAAATAGGTATCAAACAGAAACTTTTCTTTAAATTTTTAATCGAAATCCAGGGGCGCGTTTGGACATAACACCGGCCAACTTTAGTTGTCGCTTATTATAATTCCAGGTTGACACATGCAGGCACGTAGTGCAATATTATCTCACAAATCTCACCTGAAAAGTTTCAACCTGTTGAACTTTGATATGAATGCGCCCTCAGAGGGACGACCTTATGGGACGTTTAGTCTTCATCTAGTGTTCATAATCCAGTTTGACTACGGGAATTTTCTAGATCTTACGTATTATTAATTGGTGCCAATTCTTTGTTAATTCCAGGAGGGGAAGTCTCTCGAAAACGCGGTTCGTAAACGAAACCTTCTTTTAGCACATGTTGAGAAGATACAATAAAAATGTCAAAGTCAACTTTCCAACGTCTACTTGATGACAATAATAAGTGAATGGCTTATATCATATGTTAGCCAGTAATTCAATGACGATTTTCATACGTCATTAGCATGACGTTATTGTGGTGGAACTTATTCACGTTATTTATACGTCATTGAAAGACGTCCTATAGTCAGTTAAGGATGTTTCTTATATGTTTGATATACGTTATTTGGTTACCTGCGATTAAAGACGTAGTATTTAGTGCCCACAGTAAATATGGATCCAAGAGAAGTAAAAGCCCAAATTTTCCAACAAGTTTTTGTAGATATTATTTAATATAGACCCCACTAAAAACATTAAAACAATTTTGAGCAAACGTTTCCATTCATTTACATTAATATATTTCCGTTATATAGCGACAAAAGCGTCTTTCTTCATAAAAAAAACTCCGATATTCTATTTTTGTCTTAGCACCGGCCACAATAAGAGTAAAGAGTGCTACCAGCGAGACAAACTTATCAAAAAATGTGATATAGGAAAAGATGGGCAGAAAAAAAGCATGTTGAACGTTTTGACAATAGAGTGAAGAGTCTATTCTGCATTGTATGACCGACCATGTTTGCGACCAGCAATGACCTAGCGGATATGGACTTGTGGACAGAGCCAACAAATGCCGATATTCCGAGAATTTTGTGGTCAGCACACATCATACAAATGTCATAGCAACTTAAAGCCCGACCGGATATTGAGTATCGATTGTGTTTAGTTTTTGCTAAGTTTTAAGCCATTTTTAAGGTACCCATGACGTAATATCATCGTCAGAGCACATTAATTGGCGAATCACAACTTCAAATGATATGACGTAAGACGTCAAGTACCTTAAAAACAGTGATGTAAAGGCAGAAATTTTCCAAATGAAAATTTTCCGAAATCGGTAATTTTCCGTAAATTTCCTTCATTGGAATGGAAATGTTCTGCATTTGTCACTAGTCGATGTCATTATTGTCAATCCGCAATCAAATGCCTTTCGTTTTAACTTAACCGTCAAAGTTTTTGCTATGCTACACATTTTTAATTCCAAATGTTTCCTATTTTACCGGTAAAATTTCCGAATATTTTCTGGAAAATTTTCCGGATATTATTTTTCCGGAAACCATTTTTAAGGTACCCACTGCTAAAAATGGGGGCCAAAACTGTAAAACAGGAGGGTCCCTTTAGATCTATTGTACTAACTTGTTGATAAATCACAATTGATTCCAGAGTTAAATTTGTTATGCAAACTAACCTCTTTGCATATGAGTTCATGTGTGGAAACGTGACAACTCTGTAAGCCATTTTTCGAAGCTTTTAAGCTTTAAACTTATGGAACTTTTCTGTTTTTCGGTTTTCTGAATAAACCAGCCCCATGTTAGTTTTTGGGACAGGCACTTTCACAATTTCTTGGGAATTCCGGCCAAAAAACATGAAACCCTACAATTGCCCTTCTTCTTTACCCGGCAAAGGCGCTCTTTTAATTGTTTATGGTCCTTGAAAGAATTTCAGACGTTTACTTGACCCGAACAATAGTTTAGTAATTCAAGCGATTTTGCGAATATCGTTAATTGAAATTAAAATCTTATTCTCTCATCAGATAGAGCTTTTAGATTCTGATCCTTTGAATGTAAATTTGAGCAATTTATGTCTTAATTGACTGGGCCAGGAAATTAACGGTCAATTTAAATAAAATGTCAATTGAACTATGTCATGTGAGGTGTCATTTTAAAGAGCATCATTTATTCTGTCTCATGATCACATTTTCAATTTCCTTCTTCTAGCAGATTTTCCAGAAAAGCTCATTTTCTAAATTTATGCCCGCGCTACCCGAAGCCATATAATCGCCCCTGGTCAGGGTGGTATCGATTTTTTTGCAGTACCTTTTCGGGGATGAGAAGTACTGAGAGGATCTTCGAAACTCGAAAGAGAGAGACGCGCTTTGAACTCGCGAGAGTGACTACCTAAACGGAAATATTCGGATTTCGACGCGGGAAAAGGTCCTTGGCACCGCCGTTCTGATTTCCGCAGTCGTATTTTTGTTCTTTTTTTTTCCGTTTAAATACGCGCCAATTAGTTGTATTTTTAATTAGTGCCAAAACAATTTAACCTCTTATTGCCCGCCTACGAAAAGTTTCGTGGAGTGTTCTTTCGGTTGTACCACATAGTTTCTCACCCCACCTCTGCTCTTTTCCTGAATAGGCCATTTTCTTGTAGATAGCGGATACTTTGCAGACGCACAAGACCACCGGCAATTAAATATTTGTAGTGTAGTTGTAGAAGTTGAAACATTTAATATATTACAGTAGCGTTTTGCTCACCATAACATAGAGAATCCCAGCGACTTGGCAGAATTCTTTTCTCTTCTACACTGCGTCGTTCATAGAGGATTTATCAAGGTAGAGGTCTTTATTTACATTTTTTCAATATTGGCGTAATAAACAAACCTTCCATACAGTGTTGCCAGGATTACTTTGCTAGTAAATTGGCACATCCTTTTTTTTTGGATGATATCTTGCGAATCTTTACACCACAAGATTACTATAATATCTATTGCTGTCCTCCATAATATCTACTCTGTCCAAATAATTTTTGAATGGTGATTAATAGAACACTTATGACGATAAAAGAAAAAAAATACGTGTAAAATGGCCAACTGATCACAATCGGCAACATTGCAGAATCCTGTGACACGTGGTTTATGTCAGTTTATGATAATTATTTCATGGATTTTTTTTCTGGTTTCCTGAATGTTTTAAGAGTTTTCCGCCGACTTTTTCGCTTTTAGCAATCGTTTCTGTGTTTTAATTTGTTTGTTAGCCATAGTGAGACAATGTTTTGTGTGTAGAAATTGGGATCATAAAAATAAATCTAGGAAATTATGTTTTCACCGGTAAGTTCATTTGTGTTTAGTGGTTATGTTGTTACTCGGCTCTTAGACGTTAGCCGTTAGCGTCGTTTGTAGGTGTATTCTATTATTAATCTTTAATCTAAAAGAAAAACTCCATAAATGGGAATAGTAGGTATGTATCAAAATCGTATGCTTGTTTTTTTGAAAAATAATACGCCTATGTGTGCTTATGTCATCTGGAGATGTGTCCTTGGAGATTCAAATTTCGCCATATTGTTTTTAGCATTTCTGCTTCCCCTCTACCCGAACAACCCGCAAGCCTCCAAGTATGTGGTTTGTATATCATGCCAAGTAAACAAATACCAATTTATGATTAACTCGCGGCGTCTATTTATTTACTCCATTGTCAATGGCGTCGTTAGTATAGTTTTCTTTGTTTGTTGTAGTTTTTTCAAATTTAGTAAGAAATCGTGTACCCGTCAAGCACGTTTCTGGGGACCACTGAACTTCTCGCGAGAAATTTACGTCCGCCGCTATTTTATTTCAGATTCCTGAGAAAACTGAAAATTGTCTTTTTCAATTTTATTTTTAATTAATTACTATTCATTAGTTTTTTATTGGCGTGGCACGGCGCGACAAGTCATTTGATATGACTATCCTATTTAGACATGACCAACCTATTTAAATATCACAAGGAATTTAAAACTTGATCTTGATCATCATCATTTCCGTATAAACACAGAAAATTCGGTATGTTTGACTACACTGTTTGTATGCCCTTTAGATAAATTTGCCAAATCAGCGATTCTGGAATGGTCAATCACCTAGGAGATATGGACGCACATAAAAATGGTGCAGTTTTTGGCTGTAGGTCTATTTTTATGGTATCCATGACGTAATTTCATCGTCGGATCACATTAATCGGCAAATCACATTAAATGATTTGACGTAAGATGTCAATTAAAGAGGATTTAGCCGCCATTTTTAAGGTTCCCACTGCTAAAAAGTGGGGCCAAAACTGCAAAAGAGGAGGATCTCTCCAGATGTAATATTCTAGCTCGTTAATAAACCGTAATTTTGTTTCTTTGATTGAATCTACTCAATACACAGTACACACTCATAAAAAAAGAAAAAAGGATCGCAATTTGGTGGGTTCAAAATTGATATACATCGTCGTCATAGTTCATTAGCTGTGACAGTTAATTATCGTAGTTAGTCAATGAATCAAATGCAGAGAGAATTTATTCCAAACGGCCTTGGAATAATCAGTGTGGCTGCACTCGACGAGAGTAGCTCTGTTACGTGCGAAAGTGCCTAAACTGTCACCGTACATTGAAATATGACAGGTGCTATTGTCAAAAATGGAAAAAATGTCAATTTCCGGCATATTTATGTTTTGAGAATTATCATTTTAAAAAGGTGTAAATTTTGTTATTTTTGAGCATGTTTTAATACCTTCCGGTATTGAGCCCCTATCCATTAAAGCCCCCTTGATGTTCTTTTGTGAACTCTTCTTATAGGTGGTTTTTCGGGTCACACAAAGTGTTTACCTATTTAGAGGTCTCAAATATGTCGGAGCCCCATAGAGTGATCACGGACGTCTTCGCCCCCTTTCAAGAGTACATAAATGCCGAGCAAGACATTAGGGAGGTAAGTACCAACTTTTCAACAGCCACCGTTAAGTTGCCATTTTATGGGGCTCTTAGGTGATCCGCAACATCATGAAAGACATTGAGAAGTCCTTAAGAGATATTTTAATATCGTTGCAAGTGATTCATACAGAGATCAATTGCGAATTTAGTAAGTTCTGAAAGATTCAAGATAGATGTGAATTATTCTAAGGGATCTTTGTAGTCCATAGAGCATTGCTGAAGGCCCGTGAGCAGTTGGGAGAGGTGCAAAAGGGCTTTGAGGCTCTAGACAAGGTAGTGCCAGCTGGGCAGTACTACAGGTACAATGACCATTGGCGCTACACAACTCAGAGGCTGTGTTTTATGGCTGCATTGATTGTCTTCTTAGAAAAGGGATTTTTGATTGATCGGGTGACTGCTGCTCAGATGTTAGGGGGTGAGGCTAATACTGCCTTTGAACAGGGTGTGTTAAGGGGAGATGCACACACTTAGTTATTCTTTATTTAATCTTAAGTTTAAAAGGTTTGGTGCAGGTCATAATGACATTTAAAATTTTTTTTAATTTTGAGTGCTTCCAAAGATATTCGAAGAAAACTTAAATTTATGAAAATCATTTTTGCTTTTTCCTGAATTTATTTGAAGCTTTATTTTAAAATAAATTGCATTTTCTTGTAGGAACTTTTTCTGCTATATAAAAGAGTGTTATTCAATTGGTAGTCCAATGTTTTGCCTCTTCTGTGGCGTTCTTCAAGGCTAACTTTAGTTTTTCAAATATGATTTTTAATATCAAATGTCAAAAATTGAAAGCCCTTTTTATTTTTCTAACCTACTAAATGAAACTGTTTGAGATCCATGTAATGCCAGATTTATACCTCTAAATTAAGAATTAAACTAATTTTCATTTACCTACACTAAATTAACAAGTTAAAGTACCTAATATGTCAACTTTTAGTTCGACCCGTTTATACTTCCATTTAATAATTAATAATAAAAGTCTAAACAGATCTACCTAAAGGTACACATTTAAGTTTGACAAGTGTTAATTTAGTTTAAATAAAAATTAGTTTAATTCTTAATTTAGAAGTAACTAGGCATTAGTCAGAACTGAAAATTAAATGTAGGGTAACATATCTAAGTCTGTTTGAGCCCCCTTGAAACACCCTGTCGAATTATGCTTTATTGTTAAGACATGTTTTTTTTATTAACAAACAGTGCATGATAAGGAAAATTTGCACTTAGACCTAGAAGACTATTTGATGGGTCTGCTGAATTTAGCCACAGAGCTGGTGAGTAAAAGTCTTTAACTTGCTTTAAGGTTGGTTTGTAATTGGTGTGCTTTTAGGCCAGGTTTGCTGTCAATTCTGTCACACTAGGTGATTACAATAGGCCACTTCAAATCTCGAAGTTTGTAGCAGAGCTTAATGCTGGCTTCCGTCTGTTGAATCTCAAAAACGACTCATTGAGGAAGAGATTTGATGCACTCAAATATGATGTCAAGAAAATCGAGGAGGTGGTGTATGATTTGTCAATAAGGGGGCTCACCCCTGGCTCAGAACCATCCGCTGTGGCATCAGCTACTTAAGACAAGACTTCTTTTTTTATACTTGATATTTTATAATGCATTAATATAATAATTACTTAAGGACAATTTTGTCTGTTTCTTTGGTTATTCAGTAGTTCTCTTAAGAAGCCTTCGGCAGCCTCTACAGCGGTTTCTTGGAGGCGCTGGCCCGTCTATATGTACTGGGTCGTCGTCTCGGTTGTAGTGCTCTAGGCAGGGCAGGTGGCTTTGTAGCTCCTTGTCTTGTTGTAGCTCTTGGGGCAGGCGAGGCCAGATTTCATATAAAGTGAAAGTTGAGACGTTCTCCAAAAGATATTTCTACAAAAGTTTTAATCTTTAGCTCTGCTAAGATGGTCAAGTACCCCGTGCTCATTAGAAAATGTCATCTAGAAGGCTATGAGTTGTTGACAGAAAAGGATGACATTGAAAGTAAATGGACTTTTGTTCCTTAATTTTTTTATTTTGACTAGATGACGTTTTCAAATGAACACCTCCTAGGTAGTTAATTAGGATATATAAAAACTTCAGCTAACTTGCAATTCCCATGGGTTTCATGGAGTTATTTAAATAAGAAGAAAAGCGGTTTTTTTAATATTTGTCCTTTATTGCATTGCGATAATTGTTTTAGCTATTTAAGCAAAATAAGTTGCCATCTCCGAAACGGTTAGAGTTCGCTTAAATTAGAAAAAGTTGCATTTTGTTGAGCTCCTTTAAGACTCCACTTCAAGGTTGCCACATTTTCAGTTGTTTCTGAGTTGTTTGGAAAAATGTGATATTTCTCAAAACTTCAATCTCATGACATTTCAAAAGCTCTTGTCATTCCGGATTTCCCTAAAGATCAATGTACTATTTGATAAGATTCATGGTGGCCTTTACCTAGAAAATTAATCATTATAAGAAATTTTTATTTAATTGAGTATTACTTATTAGTATAAATAACGATTTTTGGCCTTAATCCTAACAGAACTTTTTCGAAAAACCCCGCGTTTTTATTCTCAGGGATTTTAAGTCATATAGGTATCACTCATTTTGGTCTAAATGTTACCAAAAACAACCAACTAGGAGATTTCAATAAGTTCTGTTATTGACTAACAGAAGGTACTAACTTTGTAAGGCAAAATTGATTTCTATTGAGACAGTTCTGCCCAAAACTGTGTTTTTTTATGATTAATGGGTCCTGATTTTTCAATTTTTTTTCTACAGTATATTGACCTGAAACATCTAAAACGAGTCACAAATCAAATTTTTTTTAAATACAAATTATGCTCTGAGAGGAATCTTATTTAGCAATTTTTTCAAAGCTTTTAAACAATATGGCCTAAACTTAGAAATATATTAGATTTATGCCCCTATATCTGCCGCTGTTGGACACATTTTTTTCTATAATTTCCCAATTGCTCCAGATTTTTTACTTTTGGTGCTTTTCAAATAGTTTTTAATTTAGGTTTTTTATTTCGTACTGCTCTTTTACTGTTCATATTTGTCTAATCTCATTTATTATACATTTTTAGTCTTTCATATTTTTTTTTATTGATCTAATTTAGAGTTTTTATTGAGTTTTTACTTTTTCAAGATAATTTTGATATAAAAAATGAGCTTTTCCTACGTTTGAACAAGTGTAATGTAAATTGATATGCACTGAAACAATTTTGGCCCAAAACTGTGTATTTTTAAACAATAATACTTACCTAGTTTTCGAAGTTTTTATATAGTTTATTGGGTCCAAAATACCTCCATGAGCCAAAAATTGATTTTTTTTTAGGAAATTTTAGTGCGAAAATGAAATTCATTTAGCAAAGTATTTAAAGTTTTAGATAACTTTGGCCCAAAACTTAAAAAGTTTTACTAAGTTTTATTAAAAAAAAAATAAATCCGGAAGGTAGATTACTAATTAAATAAAAAGTTTTTATAATGATTGATTTTCTAGGTAAAGGCGACCATGAATCATTTCAAATACATTGATCTTTAAGGGATGACGGGACCTTTTGAAATGTGGAATAAAAATTCCAGATCCGTATTTAAAAAAAAAATGATTTGGTAAGGATAACTTAATTAGTAAAGTAAAACGTACATAATGACATGCGATATTCCATTTTGTACAGGAGATTGAAACTTTGAGAGATTTTTACATTTTTCCAAATAACTCACAAACTACTGAAAATGTGGCAGCCTCGAAGTGGAATCAAAAAGGGGCCCAACAAAAGACAACTTTTTCCTAATTTAAGCAACTTTGTAACACTGTTTCGGCGATAACAGTGGTCGGAACACATAAAAGAAACACACTGTACGTCAAACAACAAAAACAGACCCTTTTGTTTTCTAACGTTTTATTTTTTAAGCCTTCCTCAGGTAATGTATTTCTACTTCATAAGAATCATAAGAGTTTTCTAATTTGCTTAATATGAACCACCTTTGTACAAACATTTGCCTTCTGTGATTATATCGATAACAAAAGGGGAGCGGCAAAGAAATTACATTTCTCACTATATGAAAATGACCAATGTTTCGATTTCAGATATATTTAGACCCTCAGGGGTTTTTTAAATCAGCAAAAAAATTGATTTATCACTGCACTGGTTGAATAAAGCCCTGATGACCTCAACTTAATACAAAGATAAAAGTATCTGAACAACACTGAACTCACCCAGACAAACGATTTTTTAGACCCAACAAAACATACCTTAGGCAGCGCCTGGATGTGGCTCTTAGTCCATTGGGAGGGAGACCTGGTTATAGCCTCAGAAAGCAGTACAGGATCTAACATTTTGTGCTTCCTTTTTCAAGATTTTATATTTTAAGTGGAGGGCTGTGGCACCGTATTCCGAGGCTTTTATTTGTGTGCTCCAAATAGCTCCTATAATCTTATCTCAGACGCCAACGTTCTGTAGATAAGATTCGCTTTTTATTGAATTAAATATAACAGCTAAACAATGATCTCACGATGGTTTAGAGTGATTGATTAAAAGGATTGGGTTGATTAGTGGTATTTCACGTTGTTTCTACTTTGTGAATGGAAACAGGATTCTCAAGTCTTTCCGGGAAGGTGATATTTATGTACATCATACAAGTCGGTCATACAAGCGATAATAATTTTTTTTTGTTAAATTTATGAGTTAACCCATTTGATTAGATACCATTATTAATTAGTACAATTAGGGTGATAGAAACTTGAAAAAGGTACGCAATTTCTTTTTGTTTCAACGGTTTATTGGTGGCTTGTCATAAATAGAAAATGTTCTATAAATAGAAAAAGTTCGTACCAATGACCTAGAAGATATGGACACAGCCAACAAAAGCCGATATTTCCTTAAAAATGGTCCCGTTTTTTGACCGGAAATCCGGAACTCTTAAGGTTCCCATGACGCAGTGTTGTTGTCAGCGACAACGTCATACAAGCGTCATAGCAACTTAAGGCCGGACCTTGTCAGCGCGTCACCCCCACCATGCATGTGCAGTGTCGCCAACATATTTTCACTGCATAATGACGTTAATTACTACATGATAGTCCCTCAAAATAAATAAGAAATGAAAATCGGCTCTGACTCTGACATAAGAAATTATTATGTTGGCGACACTGCACATGCATGGCGGGGATCACGCGCCAAATTCAAATTTTTGCACTTTTCGAGGCGTTTTTCCAAAAAACAGCCAAAACTGGAGTATTTAAAAAAATACAGGATGATAGCTGATCATACGCTCTACAACTTTACTCTTAAAGGTTTTTCAATCAAATCAACCGTGCAGACGCAAAAAAATAAAAACCGATTTCCCATGTTAATCTCCAATGTCCAGGGTGTGTTAAACACCTGGTATATTGATAGTGTCGATTGTTTTTGGTTTTAGTTAGGTTGAAAGTTAAGTTGTTTTTTTTAATTTTGTTCAAAAATGATCAAAATAATGACAGTGACAACTGTTTTGCAATAATGGGTGTCGTGCGGCACGTGACTACATATTGGTTGAAAACAAAAAATATATTGTATTTTTGTGCTTCTGCATCAACATAACTAAATTTAAAGTTTGGATCCTCCAAAAAGGCCTTAGTAGGATTTAAAATTAATGCAAAACGATGAATTTAATTGCAAACATTATATAATTAATTATTAAGGAGAGGTTATATTTATTAAAATTCTGGCAAAATGACGTCATCTGCATGAAACCCATTTGACGTAAGACGTAATGACGACACCGAGACATCACTTCTGGCGGTTATCGTCACCTGTTTACAGGTTCCCACTACTAAAAAGGGGGGGCAAAACTCTAAAACAGGAGGGGGTCTCCAGATTAGCTAGCTCGATGGTTCTGACTTATAACTTAGGACTGATTTTCATGCATCCGTCAGTCCGATGAAAAACGTCCGATGTGTTTAAATTTGTTTAAATACAAACTTGTGATTGGTTGAAAGTTTGTCAAAATCATTTTTCGGACGTTTTTCATAGGACTAACGGATGCATGAAAATCAGTCCTTATAACTTTAATTACGCACGCCGCTGTGATGTTTTTCCGTCAAATTGACACTCTTGAATTGTCAGTTCTTGTTTAACACCCTGATATTTTTAAGCTGTATCGATCCATAACTAAGCTCATAACGAGATGCGAAATCTATAGTTCGTACATTATAACTTTACTTGGCACTCCTGAATTGTTAGCTGTTGTTTGCTACCCTATACTTATTTAAGCCGAATCTATATCCATGTCCAAAACGAGTCGCGAAATCAAAATCTCCCAATAAAATTGAATTTTGTCAAAATTTAACCAATCGTCTTCAAGGGATCTGTTTACCTTGAGACTAGTTTAACGTCAGGGCCAAATTGGCCTCCAGCAATCATGTTTTAAAAAGTAGACGTAATCTAATTTTTTGCTGCTTTCTGCGTCTGCGTTTCTGCGTTTCTGCTCCCTATACATCCTACTAATTTGAAGATCTACCGTAAAATATTTTCTGCTGTTTGGCTACCCAGAAGGAAGTTCTAAACACGATCACTCCAGAATTACGTACTATCAAGCGTAATAATCATACTGAGCAATTCGTTATTGTGTAGCATGAGACATAATAGTGGTGTACGTGGGTTCGTGGAGTGTAGTAAATAAGCGAAATAAGCGGACAAGCGAACAGTGCGAATTGTTAGTAGAGAGTAATTGTGTTTTAATCGGGTCGTTATAGTTAAAAGTAAATAAAAGTATGTAGTTAATTGACGATAAATTATAGGAACCCGTATCCCGTAACAACTGGTGTCAAAAGAGGGATAATTTTTGTCAAACTTTTGACTGTACGGACAAAGGAGTGGTCGCGTGTGTGGGATTTTGCGTGGTAAGGACAGTACAAGAACTTTGGTGGTGAACTGGCAGTACTTATGGAAATGCTGAAGAAGGACAAAGAGGAACAAAGGAATTTTCTGGAAGAACAAGAAAAACAAAGGCAACTTGAGAAAAAGGAACAAGAAAAACAAATGCAACTTGAGATAACGGAACAAAGAAAAAATCAAATGCTCTGTTTCAAGCATTAACGGATATGCGAGAGTTGCAAGAACTTGTCTCAACCAAAAATGACTGAAGTCAAACAAGACGTAGCGGAAGTCATGAAGTAGAGATAAAAATTACGGAGTTAGAAGAACGATGGCGGATCTGGGAAACACGTCGCAGTGGGCCTTCTTCAACCGCTGAGCGACTAAACATTACCAAGCCTCCAGTTTGCGACGGCACCACTTCTTGGAGCATTTATAAAGACCAATTTGAGGCGGCAGCAGCTAAAAATAGATGGACAGATTCGAAGAAGGCTACCGAACTTTTAGTAGCTTTGAGAGAAAAGGCTGCAGACATCATGCCTACATTGTCGACCAATGAAAAGTGTAATTGCAACGCAATTGCTGCGGCGTTAGAGCGGAGGTTTGGTAATGCTTATCGCGAAATAATCTACCAGACAGAACTACGGATAAGGCAGCAGAAGCCAGGCGAAAACCTACAGGAATTTGGAGCGGACATTGAGCGTTTGACAAGATTAGCGTATCTTGCGGCTCCCTATAATTTCCTTGACCAGCTATCAGTCCAGCAGTTTATCGAAGGACTTTGGGACAGTGAAATGAAATGCCATTTGGGGTTGACTCGTCCTTCCAGTGCAAATGAGGCATTAATTCGGGCATTGGAGGAGAATAAACACGAGTCACAGAGTTAGAATAGTTGACGTACAGGAAGAGCCGCAGCCAAACTCAATCTTAAAGCAATTGTTGGGCGAGCAGCGTGAATTCAGGGAGCAATTGACTTCATATTTCGACCAATCAAATAGCGGGGCACAAGATATTGGTTACAGAAGAAATATGGACCGAAATGCCGACCTACAGAAACCTGGATCTTGTTTCAACTGCGGCAGAATGGGCAATTTTAGAAGGGACTGTCGCGTTCGACGGGAAAGGAGTCAGACTCCTCCACGACGATAATCTGGCGGACTGACACATCAGCCGGGAAACTAAGATCAGGCAGTGTGAAGGGGCGAACCCTGACTGGCCCCACGGGAGCCTCCAGGATCATTAGGATTGGACAGCTTGGAAGAAGGCTTACCATCCCTGGCAAGACTGAACATCGTCCAGGCAGATCTCATGGCAACGCAGGTGCATTATCAAGCAGGCTTTGTAAAGGGGAATGTCGACACTACCAACTGTGGGGTTAATACGTCAATGGAAGTTGGAAAATCATAGACCTGATTGGAAGGACATAGCAGATCAGAGCCAGGAAGTAAAAGCTATGTGGGCTCAATGGGATTCCTTGGCGATTCAGAATGGTTTACTGAAGAAGACTTGGGAAAGCCCCGACGGGAAAAGTGCCACGTTCTAGCTTGTCGTACCAGGAAGTAGACGGAAAGATGTCTTGCGAGAAATGCACAATGGAGTGTCTAGAGGCCATTTTGGAGTGAATAAGACCGTGGATAGAATTCGGGAAAGGTACTACTGGGTGAATTGCCGAGATGACGAAGAATGGTGAAAAAATTGTGATACCTGCTGCTCCGTAAAAGGACCCCTAAGAAAGACTAGGGGGTAAATGAAGCAGTACAGAACAAGTACATCTTAGTTGCTATGGATTATTTCAGTAAATGGCCTGAAGCTTATGCACTACCAAAACCGGAAACTAACACCGGGGCAAGGGTCTTGGTTGACGAATTCTTCAGTAAATTCGGCGTACCATTTAAGCTACATTCGGACCAGGAACGGAATTTTGAATCGCAACTTTTCAAGAAGATCATGGAACTTCTGGGAATCTGCCAAACAAGGAAAACTCCTCTCCATCCACAATCAGATGGCAAATTGTCCAATCAGGTGCCGATTTTCAGCGTTCGCTGACTAAACTTATAATCTGCTGCCGTCGTAGGCAACACCTCTGCAAAATGGTAGCGGACCACCAGAAAGATTGGGACAAACTTCTGCCTCTTCTAATGATAGCTTACAAAGGTGCAGTACATAACACGAGAGGACATTCTCCTGCTAAGTATATTTGGTAAAGAACTTCATCTTCAGGTAGATTTGGTGTACGGATCACCAGAAGAATAGGTGCAAGATGTCCAGAACTATCCTGATGAACTTCGAGAAAGATTAAACGAAATCCATCGAAACGTGAGGACAAAGATAAAGATTGGCAGCGATCGGATGAAAGCCAGATATGACCTAAGGGCGAATTCTGCAGGATTTAAGGCAGGTGACTTGATGTGGCTGTATAATCCACAGAGGAAGAAACGAAAGTCTCCAAAGTTGTCTCCAAGTTGGAGGCTCCATCGGGACGATCAGAACTATAAGAGGGTGGCAATGTTACGTTGCACCGTCGGTCCACAGAGATTCGGGCCGACCGCGACCCCGGAAACACATCTAGACTAAATGAGGCCGGGAACAGTCGCCTCCGTTCTCGAAAGTACGAGAATGTGTTCAGGACGGGTATATAAACCAGCGAGCCACGCGAAATGGGATCGAATAGATAGTGCAGTGTAGTAAATAAACGAAATAAGCGGACAAGCGAACAGTGCGAATTGTTAGTAGAGAGTAATTGTGTTTTAATCGTGTTGTAACAGTTAAAAGTAAATAAAAGTGTGTAGTTAATCGACAATAAATTATTGGAACCCGTATCCCGGGTAACAACATTTTTTAAAATAAAATTAAAAATCGTTAGTCAGAGGGTTTTATTACTTTAAATCGTCCTGGGAACCATGGCGCCAAAAGTTATAACCCAGTCATAAATATAACCTAAAATATATGCCAATACCTATCATAATTTACAACTGTCAGATTTCCATAACCTCCTGCGCAAGTAAAATTAAAGTGTATGAATGAAACTAGGAAATTGCGTCCCAGGTAGACTAGTTTTGGGAGTCAACTGGCGGATAGGGACTAAAGGCAGCAATTATACAGTAATTTCTTCGCCGACGTTTCGTTTAATCTACTTAAACATCTTCAGGGCTGCAATGGGGAAGAAAGTTGGAACAAATGATACGCCCACGGTATTTCCAATTTTTATGACTCGAGTAGTATACATCAATTTCGAGGTGTGTATTTGTATGGTAGTTGTGAAATAGCCACCAATATTCCAACTTGCTTCCCCATTGTAGCCCTGAAGATGTTTAAGTAGATTAAACGAAACGTCGGCGAAGAAATTACTGTATAATTGCTGCATTTAGTCCCTATCCGCCAATTGACCACCAAAATTATAGTGATGTTTGTGGCTTCAGCGGACAGATGAACAATAATTTAAATTAAAGAAAAAGTAGGCCTTCAGCCGGATTTGAACCAACCACCTTATGCAAGCCGGGCAGATGCTCTGCCAACTGAGCTTTAAAGGCACATCTAATTCTTTGGCCTATCGGGATACCGTTTCTTCAACTTAAATCACCATTTGTACTATCTATCAAAAATATAGTGTATGAACTATAAATCTTCCAACGAAATTTAAATTTTGCAAAATTGGATCAATCGCCTTGAAGACCCCTGTTAGCTTGTAAAATTAGTTTAACGTCACTGTCAAATTGGTCACCAGCAATCGCTTTAAAAAAATTAGACGTTGTCTAGTTTTTGCAGTTTTCTGGTCTGTGTGTCTCTAATTCTAATTTGCAATCACATAAGCTATTAATTTCAAGAGTATCTATCGTAAGCGGTTCGTTAGGGTCGCTACAGGTCCTGTTGATTAATGCACATAAATCCTGTTTAGTCAGTTCAGGTCAGGTCAGGTTAGTTCTGGTTATTTCAGGTTAGATTACGTCAGTTCAGATTAGTTTAGGTCAGTTCAGGTAACACAGCAGGAGACTGGTTGTGAACAGCAGAAGACAAGGTGTGAGCAGCAGGAGACTGGCTGTGACTCCTTACCTGGAGATGGACAACAGCACCCACCCGGATGAAAAACTTTGAGCAGGACAGGATGGACATCTCTGAAACCGAGGATATTATACCCCGGAAAAACTTACCTCAGCAAATACTCGAAAATGTGATAAATATCTCAAAGAGCGACGTAATGTGCACTATAAGCGAATGCCAGCGTATTGGTGAAATGATGACATTGTCGATAAGCGAAAAGCCTGTAAAAGGGTAAGAAGGGTTATCACAATAAGATTGAGAAGAAAGGGGGAAGCAACCGCGGTTAACGCGCACACTGAAATGTACAGGAAAACAAAGAGGGATCTAAAACTTCTGATCAATCGTAGCAAAGATGGGAGAAGTCTCTGTGATGAATAGGATGACGATATATGGGGTAAAGCCTATAAAATAATAACCAAAAGGATGAAACTCTGAAGCTCGCAGGCGCCGAGTTTGTGTGTTACCAAGCAGCAAATCGAGAAACTTTTTCCTGTTTGGAGGCAGTCACCGGGCCCTGGGCAATCACCCCGCCCTCTCGTACGGGGGTGCCACTTTTGCAAGACAAGGAACTCCAAGAGGCCATTAAGCCTATGAAACCCAGAAAGGCGCCTGGACCGGGTAAGTTGTTGCCTGAAGTGATCTCATTTTGTGCTACAACAAACCCGGCAGCGTTTCTGTCCACATACAACAGCTGTCTGCTCAGTGGAAACTTTCCGACAATGTGAAAGGTTGCGTCTTTGGTGCTGATTGAGAAACCAAGGAAGCGAACACAGGAGGAGGTGTTCTACAGGCTTCTTTGTCTAATGAAAGTAATGGGAAAGCTATTCGAAATCCTGGTGAACCATAGACTACTGGAGGAACTAGAACAAAAAGTGATTGCCCATAACAATCAACACGGCTTTAGGAAAGGACGTTCAACAATTGGGGCGCTTGCAGAGGTGTTGGGGCTGGTGGATGAGATCAAGCTTAAAGCTGTTAAGAACAGGGAATTCTGCGTATTGGTCCTTCGGGACATAAAAAATGCGTTTAACTTGGCGGATTGGGAAATGGTTATTGGAGCTGTGAAGAGGGGAGGGGTGTCTGAATACCTGGTTAAGATTATTGAATTTTACGAGTATCAGAGACACATAATATCGCCCATGGTAGAGAAAGTGCCCATGGGAACTGCGAAGCTGACATATGTGGATGACCTCGCGGTATTCGTTAGGGCCAGAACAAGGGCGGGGTTGGAGGACAAAGCCACATACGCGATCGGCAGGATTGTTAAGACGCTAATGGCCATTTCCACCAAGCAAATTTTAAGGAAACTTAAAGTTAAGGGCCCTTAAACCATATGTATTAGCATGAGTTTGGCATGAGTAACCATATGGTAATAATGGAAGCCTTAACTAAGTATACTGAAAATAGAAACATGAAGTTGAATGTCGCATGTAGGAAAATTCGTCACATGCAATATATGGTAGGTGGTGACCTGGTAGAAACGAACGACTATGCCAAGTATCTGAGAGTCTACATGAACAGGAAAGCCACAATGACAGAACATGTCAAGTGTATCACGATAAAAGCGCAGCAGATGGCCAAACTGCTAACACGTTTGATGCCGGCCCATGGAGGCCCTCGCGCCAGCAAAAGAAGGCTGATAGCCAGCCTGACTATTACTCTGCCCAGATGCTAACTGGACACGGCGTTTTTGGCAATTATTTGCATAGGATTGGCAAGCAGGAGGATGACGCATGCTGGTTCTGCTTCTGAAGGGACAGTGTTACTCACACACTGTTCGAATGCCCACAGTTTGAGGAGGATAGACGGGAGATATATTGCGGCATCCATATTAGCAAGGATAACGTAGCTGCATTACTACTAAGCAAGGAAGAATTCTGGAACAGCATAATCAAATGTGTGAAGGCAATCATGATGTTCAAGGAAAAGTAGGAAAAGAGAAGAAAAGCGTGGCGTAATCTATTGAAAGTACACAAATCCCCCCCCCCCCCCCCCCCTTTGAAGTAATGCTACACGCACGTAGCTGCATTACTACTAAGCAAGGAAGAATTCTGGAACAGCATAATCAAATGTGTGAAGGCAATCATGATGTTCAAGGAAAAGTAGGAAAAGAGAAGAAAAGCGTGGCGTAATCTATTGAAAGTACACAAACGATTTTTACGTTCATTATGTTTATTCACTAGACTCCTCCGAACTTTCAATTCTCTTACTTTTTCTTGATGGTTTTAGATACGATGACATGATTTTTAACAACTCTTTTTGTAGCTGCTTGTTGTTTTTTGTTTGTTGTTTTTTGTGTTTTGTTGTTTTTTTGGTGACAGTTTGAAGACGTTGGAAGACATTTTTGCAACACCTCCTGTTGTTTGAATTAGATTATATTTATTCACCAGACTCCTCAGTACTCTTGTTTCTCTTACTTTACTTTGATCAATTCAGATACGCCAACATGATTTTTAATAGCTTTTTCTGTATACATTTTCTTCCTGTGCCATTTTCAGCAGTTGCATTAGTTTTGGTTAGTGCAAGTCAGGTTAGTTAAGTTCCGTTCAATTATCTGTTTGGGTTTTTCAGGTAGGCATATGATTCTATATCAATTGATTTCTTTCGTTAGTTCTAGTAGCCCTATGATAAATAGTGCGTTGATTTCTGTTTTAGGTGCTATACGGTGGCCCAAAAATAGGTAAAATTACATTTTTTTGAACAGCAAAGTTAGAAACCGGAAATTTCAGTTTTTAAGTTATTTTTATAAGTATAAACGATATGTGAGATTGTTGCAACGTGTTTCCAACGTTTCGACATTTCTGCTATGTTTCAGATTGTATGAGCATGCACAAAAATGTGAACAAAATGAGAAACGCAAGGGTTTTGATATGTCTGGATTTATGTCAGGGCTGGTTAATAAAGCAGATGAGGTCAAATGATAAGTTGATAAGGCTCACGAATAGTCTATTGATCGCTGTCAATAACATATTTTGGCAATTTTGGGTTATCGAGATATTTAGACGATTTTGCAATGTCGATAAGAGTGAAACAATGGCGCTTTAAGCGCAGTTTTGTAGGAGAAGAAAATTAGTAAAAATTTCAGATTTACATTTTTATGTCAATATTTCATGCCCTTTACGATCTGATGTCATCAAAATCTGTGATACTCGATTTCAGTCGAATATTTTAACGACCTTTGAAATTTTTAAAACTTTCAGTTTTTTATCTTTATCTTGAAAACGATCAGACTTTTTAATATGCCTGTAAATAGGTGGTATGAAGAAGTCCTTGACAACTATCAGATAGAACAATAAGAACAAAGCTACCGTTAACGGCTTTCAAATGAACTAAATACAAAAAAAATATATTACTTTTGGACCATCCGTGTTCGATTACTATTATAAGTGTAATTTCACCGGGTGCATTTGTTTATACCGACATTTGGAGAATATGCACCCTTATTGCACCCGGTGCATTCAATCCGCGGCGTTGCCTTTTCAACTTACCTTACCACGTTGCCGCATTCTTATATGTCATGTCATATTATGTATGTTTTCATTTTCTACATTATCTACAATCTACATATCACGTGCATGGGTATTTTTAAATTTTATTATTTATTTTACCGCTCAGGAACTGAAATAAACTTTTATACAATTTTTAACCGCCTAACATTATTAAAAAATCTCCCTTTTAAATTGTAAGAATATCATAAGAAAAAAAGGACAGAATATTGCTTTAATTGCTGACTTTTTCTTTCTATCTTGAGTATGTTATTAGAGTTAAGAGTTAAACAAATTTAATGAATATATTCATAACAAAAATAACTGAAACTGTTTGGACTTTAGATCAGATACCTTTATTTGGATGAGGACGGAGGAATACACCAGTTTCAGTTAGTTTTATGAAATATGAAGTTGACAGATGACATTTGTTGACTGATGAAATGTGACAGATCGAGATTCATCTGACAGATCCGGAATGCACCGGGTGCAAACACAATATGCACCGTTCATAATCACCGCACCCGGTACAATCATATGCACCGGGTACAAAGAAGATCACAACCCTAATTATAAGTAAACTTTCGGAAATAGCTTCTCTTTTTTATATAATATATATGATAATATAAAATAATATAAGCTGTCAAAAAATAGGCCTGGCCTCCAAATATAAAGTTTTTCGGGCCGAGACTTTCATAGGCTCAACATAGAAATTTTGATTTTTCCCACATAAATCTATATTAATCGATTTTATTCGTAGGTTCTGATATTTTTATGAAAATAAAGGGGGTTAATTTCTGTTTTAGATAATATAGGGTGTTTCAAAAAATATTCATTAAATCAACATTTTTTTGAGACTTTTCTTGTCTGTCATTCTATCTAACTAACATAAATTAAACCCCCTATTTAGTTTTTTGCATATAAATCTAGATTAAGTGATTTCTTGCATTAGTTTTAATTTCATAATTTAGATTGGAATAATAACAATAATATATAAGAAGTTTTAGATAGTATAGGGTGTCTCAAAAAATTCTGTAACTTGTAGTTACTTTACTTTTGTCGAATTTACCAATCGATGTTCTTTGCTAGTTCCAGTAGGCTAGTGCGTCGATTTCTGTTTTAAAAACTATATGGTGTCCCAAGAAATGGGGAGAGACCTACTATATTCATATAAATCGATGACATTGCAAATTTCAGTGACAGTCCTTTATGGAACTGTTACCATATAAGTTTATCAAATTACAAACTTTAGTGACGGACCGTTATGGAACATTTACAGGGGTGTAAAAGTTGCATAAGTCTCCTTCAATGTTTTTACCTAAATCTAAAATAATCAGGTAAAATTAAAGAGAGCGCCAGATAATTTGTTGTAAACAATACTTTTTCTACAACCGAGCGAAAAGTACAAAACTGCTTCCAAAAGAAAGTGCAAAGTTGCGTTTTTTCGATGAGCGAGCGTTTTTTTACTTTGCTGCTCGCCGAGCGACAAAGTAACCAAAACGCTCGCTTAGTTACCATGGAAACCATAATAAAGAAACATTTAGTATTTCTGCGTTTTTTGACACAAAAGTATGATTTGAGGCTAATTTGACAGATAGTTTGTGGCCAGCGCGTGATTTCGTTCTTGACCAAAAAATTTGAGATTATCAATAATTATTAGTTTTTTAGAAATATATAAATGTTTATATAAATGTTTAGAAAAACATTTATATAAAAACATCGATTGTAGAAAAAAATATTGTAGGTAATTCGACTGCAAAGTGGCATTGCTGCTCTCGTGAGATAGCCGCGCTTCGCTACATCAATCTTCTCATTCAGAGCGGCAATATATCACTTTACGCTCTTAAATACACAAAAAGCTATTTCCATTACGGACCTGTATGGAGCTTTTACCTTACTTACCCCCAGAAATTGACTTTGAAAGGAAATCAGTTTACCGCTAACACGATTCTGTGGTTTGGGTTGTGGGGTCGTCCTGTGGTTCTGGCTGTGATCCTAATCGGCACACTGTCTCAAACATTTAGTAATATGTAAGTGGCGCCATCGGAGACGGCAGGTGCTTCCACTAGGGCATGCGAGATGATTGTGAAGTGAACCAAAAACCAGTTTTCTGCCGACATTGTCACTTCCCACAGACAAATGGCGGAGATTTCGCACCTACATTGACTGGGCGCGACGTTTAGCAGATTATCAAACTCATTTCTCTATTAGGCAGAGGAACCATAGACCGGTTTCGCTCATCAGTACGGTATACCTCGAACCTGGCAGAAAAATAAGTTTGAACGGCAATTAGATCCATTTTTTGCTCAAGACACAGCAGACGGCAGAAAACTGGTTTTTGGTTCACTTCACATATAGTGAATATGTTATATTGTACTGTTTTTGGTAATTTTAGTGGTTTTTAACTTCAAATATGTAATAAAATGCGTACGACATCGAGCTAATTTAGAGACCCCCTTGATCCTGTTTTACAGTTTTGGCTCCCCTTTTTTAGCAGTGAGAACCTTTGAACTGATGACGACTTCCGCCGGAAGTGACGTCTGGGTGCCATCATGATGTCTTACGTCAAATTATTGCAAAGCAGTTGTCACTGACATTATTTTTATTACTTCTAATTTCCAATTCAAACGAATATTGAATTTATAGTCATCTCCTAGCTAAAGCTCTAAGACTCCTAGCCCTAAGCTGACCTACCGCTAAATTCTTTTATCTTCATTAGAAGTTATGTTTTCTAAAACATAACTTCTAATGTAACAAAAACCAAACACAATCGACTATCAATATTCGGTCTAGCTTTAAGTTGCTATGACGCTTGTATGACGTGTGCTGACGACAAAATTACGTCAGGGGAACCTTTTAAGCGACAGACTTCCAGCCCAAAAAAGGGGGCCATTTTTAGGGAAATATCGGCCTTTGTCCATATCGGCTAGGTCATTGGCGTACGACAACACAAGCTGAGTTCGGTAATTACATCCTGAGCGCTCGGGATATCAGTCTATCTCACTCTAGTTTGTTAAGATTATGGGAGATGGTCTGAGTCCGGAGCGCTCGGATGGAATTACCGAACACGGCTACTCCAATCTGTCAAGTGTGAAAATGCCAGTGACGTAGCATTGATATTGTAGCACATAAGAAAATATTTTATTAAAAATAATAATGGAACTAAATTACTATTTGTAACATTAGTAATATTATACGTAATATTATTAGCAAACATCGTCTTACTATTAAATGAATAAAAATAATTGTGAATTAATAGTCGTTGATAACCCTGGGATTACATCTCCTGCGCCACTGGAAAAACTGCTCAAAAATTTAAATAAAAAACTGTCTACAAGTTATACGATTAGAAAAATCTTTCCCAAACTAGCATTACTGACTTCACTGCGGTATATACTAAATGATATTTCGTGGATTTGGATGTAAAATAACTGGTTTTAGAGTTATTTGAAATAATTTAATTGTTGCTGAAAAACGCCATTATCTGTTTACCTATGAAACGTAACTTCAGGCTCCTTTCTATAGACGCTGCTTTTACAACCGTAATCTACACATCCCACCATTAAACAACACAATTATTTATAATATTAAAGTCTTGCAAAATGCAATTTATTGCAGAAAAACACATAGCCAACGAAATGGTTGGTTTTCGCCTTAGACATGGCGTCTCATCATTTTTGGTAACAGCTGTCAATGTAGCGGAGAATTGCGCGCATGGATTCCATTAGTTTACTTATTCTGAGGTCAACGCCGACCTTTCAAAATGACATAAATTTAAAGTTTTCTTAAACGTCAACAGTATTGACCATTCCAGAATTACGTCATTTGACGACTGCCCCTCGAGGCACTATGGCTCACCAACCTTATTAATTTCAGACGTAACTTAAAACTTGATCTTGATCGTCGTGTTTCATCATGTTTGTCTTAAGAATTTTAAGATATAGGTATTTAACTACAAGTTATCTCCTAAAGCCTCTAATTAGCCTTAGACCTGAGAAATGACATAAATTTAAAGTGTTTTTAAACGTCGACAGTATTGACCATTCCAGAATTACGTCATTTGACGACTGCCCCTCGAGGCACTATGGCTCACCAACCTTATTAATTTCGGACGTAACTTAAAACTTGATCTTGATCGTCGTGTTTCATCATGTTTGTCTTAAGAATTTTAAGATGTAGGTATTTAACTACAAGTTATCTCCTAAAGCCTCTAATTAGTCTAATCTTCAGCCAAAGTGTTGCTTGTTACTCTTGCTGGAAATGTCCCATTTTTGTAATATCGTTAATGTTCAACTCTACCGCTGTTGGTGCTTGGTTAGGAGACGTGGAAATGAAAATGAGTGAAATCCACCTAATACATGGATGTGTTGTATGAAATATCATAACATTGGCGAGAACAATTAAACAAAATAAATTCCTAAAACATGAAAACAAATATGCTCCACATAAATTAATAAACTGGCTGTGGTGTTGCGGTTCTTGATATTTTTTACTCTTTATTATATTTTTGTGTAACTATAAATTACGTAAGGATAAAGATAATGTTAATAAAATAGGAATAACAGAAACATATTGTTTTATTAAAGATCACCATTCATTCACTCACCATTTCCGCATAATGAAGGAAAATTTCGTAAATTTTGCTACATGGTTTGGTCCCACGAATCCAATCCCACGAATCAGTATTTCAGACCTTTATCAAAATCAGCTGTTCCGGAATGGTCAAGTTGATTGAAGTGACGGAGGGCTTTGGGGTCAAATTTGTCAAAATAGAAACAGCTATGACGTCATGCCGTTCTATTGGAGATTTTTTAAACATAAAGTATATGGTGTACATTAAAAAAACCTCGCAAGTAGCAAGCATTTTACCTAATTCCTTTAAAGCTCTTATCTGTGACAAGTTCATAAAAAAATAAAAATCTGTGCCTTTTATGACATTTTCGACTTTCAATTGTTTTTATGAAGTCATCTCAGAGCTACTGTCCTCATTTCATGGCCTGCTTGAGAATTTTTTTTTAATTTTAGTTTTGCTTTGCATGACAGCAGGCTTCTCTGATTGAAAAAGTTAAGGTCGACACATCTAATTGGTACATTTTCTTGAGTGGGCTTTTACAACTTATATCCATAGTTTGCTCGGTTTTGAGATAGTAGAATAGGAAAATATTTTACTTATATATTTTATTTTGATTTGTATACTTTGTTTGTCGTTTCTCTTCTTTGTACTTATAGTGTTTTTTTTACTGCTATATGTATGAGTAAACCTTCAATATTAATAAAAAGTGAAGTAGCTTTATT
This sequence comes from Taphrorychus bicolor, assembly GCA_951812265.1. Classification (NCBI taxonomy): domain Eukaryota; kingdom Metazoa; phylum Arthropoda; class Insecta; order Coleoptera; family Curculionidae; genus Taphrorychus; species Taphrorychus bicolor. The sequence goes on along the minus strand of OX638299.1, from coordinate 39,274,558 downwards.
GTCCTACATCTGCTATTCAAACGTTCATACTAGTTATCAAAGGACGCAAGCACAGATGATGTTTTTTTTAAACGAACGCACGGTACTTTGTCTTTGCTATCAATTTGTTTAGACGATGTCAAAGAGAACAAAAGCTTGCGAGACTATACAGGAAAAATTCCAATACTACCATGCAGAAACCAATAATGGAATAGGGTATACCTATTGCAATTTATTTAGGTTAGTATACGTCCCTGATAACGAGCAGACGGAGCAGATATAACAATGTTCAAAGCGTCGTAAGTTTAAATTATATAGTTAATAAAATAGTCGATCTCTTGGATATGCTTTAATTCTCTTTTTGAACCGTTTATATTTTAGGTTTTTTTTTCAAGTATTAAACTTGGGGGATACATAGAAGAGCAACTTATTGGGGTAGTGTAGGTCAAAGGTTAAAAGTTAACCCCTGTTAGGCTATGTCTGATATTTTAACCACAGACAAAGCCTAGGAGAGGCTTACTCGTTCCCCTCAATTCTTGATTCTCTGGCGAATTTACTATTAACCTAGGGAGCGCTAATCGACCACTTCCTGATGGATGTTGCTTCGTTAGGTCCCCTCACTTCCTCTGTTATGTTATAATTATTATTATTAATGTCAAATAATAGAGCCCAGGTAAAGAAAAATTGTTTAGCAACAGAAACTTACTATCTGCGTAAATATTAGCACTGTTCACACCTTCTAAAAAAAATAACAGATCCAAAACAGTGGACACTCGGTATATATATTATATCGGTATGTGGTGAATGGCGCGCGAATCTGACGGTAACTGATTGTTGCTTTTTAAACAACAAAACCTCGGAGGCGCCGCTTTTTGCCACCAAGAGAGGGGGAGCAGGATTTGGGGCCTCAACTCATTGACGCCGCTCCTGCAGGTTATTAATAATTGCCATTCCAACCAACTGTCTATTATTGCATCTAGGCATCAACAGGAAGAAATCTTCCATTAAGGCTTCGGATTCCATATGGAAGCCATTCGGAATACCTCGCGGCGTCATCTTCGCGGCAACGGTCTAAAATAAGAATTCCTGATGAAGGCGAAGGTCAAGTTGGGGACCTTGCTAGGCGCCGGCTTCTTCCAGTGGCGCCCCACTAATTATCAATTATAGTTAGTAATAAATCATTTAAACCTATTTCCCGTTGTGAACGGTTGAAGAAAAAGTATATCCATGTTTAAAGGAATAAGGATTCCTGTTTTAACCCCATTTTGCGCCCCAATCAGATATGAGTGTACAGTAATGAGGTTTGCATAGATATTATACAGAACAGTAGGGCATAAGCCGGTGTTACAGACAGAGTGATTCCAAAGTTTCACAAGTCCCACCATAATGACGTCATGCGCATGACGTATAAAAGACATCATTGAATGACACGCTACACGTCGCAGTCGCAGATTTATTACCAATCAGATTCAGTTAAATCCTAATTTTCTCAACGATGTAATATTTTCCGATGAGTGCAAATTTACAAATTCTGGTTTGTTTAACAGTTTAACGCATGCAACGAGCATATTTAATTCGATCAACTAGATTCGATTTTATAATTTTGTTGTTTGTATATTACTTGATTATTCAATAATTATACTTAATTTACGTTAAAATTATAATGTGTCGTAGAATGTTTACTAGTTATTTGAAAATATTTAATTATTAAGCTCTCAGCTTATGTGAAATTGAAAACTAGGCTGAATCAACAAATTCCAACAATCACATAACAAAATCAGGAAAATCTAACCTAAAAGTTAATAAAATTGTTAATTGTCGCATATCACTGAATGCAGAATTCCTAGGAGATTCAGAATCCGATTTCAAAAATTCGGGACGGTAGGTACATATTTAAAAAAATGAAGTTGATGATGAATGTGAAATGTGATTGCATCAATATGAAATGTCGGATTTTAAATTTGAAAATACCACGTTGAAGAGAGCATAGTGCTAAGTGGCTATGAAGAAGTGTCAGTTATTTTTAATTATCCTTTTAAATTAAGTGTAAAAGGAAGTGCTTTGTTTATGCATTGTTTTTCCTAAAATTACCTAAAAAAAAGGAAGTCATTCAAAATCAAAAAAGTGGTTTAAATACCTACAGTACATTTCGCAAAATGTGTAAAAAAGGTTGACAAGCACATCATTGAAATTAATTTCTCCAACATGGTGTGTTGAGCTAAACGGCAAAGCAGCGTTCGTCTTTTGTCAGAGTCTCAGAATATGTAAACTAATGGAATCCACGCGCGCAATTCTCCGCTATATTGACAGCTGTTACCAAAAATGATGAGACGCCATGTCTAAGGCGAAAACCAAACATTTCGTTGGCTATGTGTTTTTCTGCAATAAATTGCATTTTGCAAGACTTTAATATTATAAATAATTATGTTGTTTACAATGGTGGGATGTGCAGATTACGGTTGTAAAAGCAGCGTCTATAGAAAGGAGACTGGAGTTACGTTTCACAAGTAAACAGATAATGGCGTTTTTCAGCAGCAATTAAATTATTTCAAATAACTCTAAAACCATTTATGTTACATCCGAATCTTCGAAATATGATTTAGTATATACCGCAGTGAAGTCAATAATGCTATTTTGTGAAATATTTTTCTAATCCTGTACCTTATAGACAGTTTTTTTATTTAAATTTTTGAGCGGTTTTCCAGTGGCGCAGGAGATCTAATCCCGAATCTAATGATCATCTAATCCCCCTAGATGTTTGCTAATAATATTACGTATATTATTACTAATGTTAAAAATAGTAATTTAGTTCCATTATTATTTTTAATAAAATATTTTCTTATGTGCTACATTACCAATGCTACGTCACTGGCATTTTCACACTTGACAGATTGGAGCAAACTGATAACAGACGCCGGCGTCGTATCCTACTTCTTCTGGTTTACCTTTTCTGGTCGGAGTATGTGGTCGATCTGCTTGGCAAGATTATAGCCACCAAGTACGTCAATAACGACACACAGGAATAGGAATGTCCTGTAATTCCTTAGTGACCTTGATCCCAAAATATGGGGACACGAATCCAATTCTCTATGCACCCCCTCACGGGACCCCCGCGAGGGATACGTCATACGTCAAAACAATAAAATATCAATATGGCATGATATGTTGCCAAACGTTTATTATATTTTTTAACTGTGGGTTTATTTTAATATTTTAACTATGGATTTTTATTATTTGCAATGCCTCAACGATTTTTTTGTTTGCAATGTCAGGAAGGGCATTATTATGCTATTCCTTTGTTGAGATTAATACTCTTTGCTATCTATATTTCGAAAATTCAGTATACGTCGCTTCTTGTGCCCTTAAGACAACTCAAAAGAATTAATTTGTTACGTCTTTTTCACGTTAATAAAACGTCTGATTTAAGCACGTTTATGGGGATTAAAATGACAGGGGCTTTCTGAAAATCGCCAATAGTCGATACGAAGTCACATGATTCTGTCGTCTGCCATCTGTCACGGCATTTATGCTTTAAGAAATGTGGTTAGATTCGATATTCCCCAACACAGTTCAGTTAAATTTAGAAGCTGTTTCCAATATCGAGCGATCCGGTGTCTCAACTCCTCCCTTTTCGATAGGTTGATTAATTCCTATGCCAAAACCCTAAGGTAGCTTAGTGCCTTAGAGATGGTTACCTACTGGATAGAGAGGGATGGGTTGGGTAGGATTAACCACAATAAACGATACTCACCTGTGTAAACCATTCACTTGTTATAATGGTAATGTGTGGTATGTTCATAGGCAGGATGAAAGAACGCACTGCGAATACTGACCTTTTGTGTGTATATTATATCACTATAAATATTTTATTTATTTATTTTATTTATTTATTATTTCTGCCGCGTACGTCACTTATTTTGTCTCTGCGAAAACAAGGAGGATAAGATGAGACAAAAAAGTTTCTTTTTGCAGGAAGAATTAGGATAATTAATTATGAATAGTGGAATGAACACTACACCCGATTTATACTCAATTATTTTAAGACTTCGTGTTCTGCTACATAAAAAGATGCAGAGTTTTGTGATTATTTGATAACGTTTTTTGCACGTTTATTAAACTTGGTTGTATCAGGAAGGTGATTTTTTATCACCAAAATTTCACGAGAAATAAACGTGACATTTTAAGGTCACATTTCAGTCACATGAATGATGTTTAATTAGATGTAAATTAGGCACCTGTTTACGCTCACCAATTTCTATTGGTTGGGTATGGGATTAATTTCACACTTATTTTTACGTTCACAGGGGATCAAAATCGCCTCATTCTGATCAAAAACAGCAAACATAAATTTCCAATTTTTTTTCGAAATTTATCTAATCCCTCCCCCCCCTTTTGATTCATTCTCCCTTTCTCTCGCCCATTTCACTCTTTTTTTCTCAATTTCTACTTTTGACCTCCTGTAACGTTAGAACGAGTGGATCGACTGGAGTGAATCCAACAGTTTCTTGTTCATTTTGATGGCCTCTTTCGTATTTAGCCAAAAAAAGTTCCGTAAATTCAATACTTTGGGAGAGGAATCCCTTCGCTCTTTAAACTACGCTTATGGGACTAGTTTCACTATTATGTTTGCTCCGTTCACAGGGAATTGAAATCACTCCAATCAAAAACCGAAAAAAAAATCGAAATTTTTTCGAAATTGACCAAAGGTGGGTAATCATAGAACGTGCTTTGGTTGCATTTAGGAAAAAGTCCACTTACTCAGGTAACCCAATAACGTGTGCCAAACGTATTGTTGCGAACTCAGGGTTCAATAATTCCAGTGTAACGATTTAACACGAAAACACTATTTATTTATCCCACAAATACACACAAGTACAATTCGACTACTAAATAACTCACTACTTCACACTTTATAGCCTTCTATTATCGTTTATTACTTTAGCTTACTTATAGCTCGATTAAATAAGACTACTCCTAACGGCGGCGCTCTTCGTCTTTCATACAAAATCCTAAAAATACAGAAAAGCCTAGAAGATTCTTAGAAGAAAAATAATTGATGAGTCACATAAAAAAAAAGTCGTAAATAACTGCGTTCTGAATAAACAGAGCAATAAATAACTCGTGACAGTTCCCATGCCGCAGCGCCCGGATTGGCCGCTAGCCGCGAAGGTCCAACTTCCAATGTCGCTCCGCCTCCCAGCGCCCGCTCACCGTAACAGTATAAAAAACATCATTGTCTGACTATCAGAGGTCTTTTAATGGCGTATAAATAACGGACAAAATCACGTGAGTCCCACCATTTAACGACGTAAGGTCACATTTCAGTCCCATTAATGACGTTTAATATTGGTTGTATATTAGGCACCTGTTTACGCTCACAAATTTGGGCCCATATAATCAAGTTCGATTTACGTCATAGATGATTTCCTGGTCGGCTGGGTTGTGTGACGGTTTAACATATTTATTTTTTTTATTGGTTTTTCAAGGCACGTGTTTACTTTTTTTTAAATTTGTTTGACTATTTTGGGTTTTTAACACTTTTTTCTCTTACCACCTGTTTGATAATGTATGTTTCAAACGCTTTTTGGTATTGTCAATTTTCCGGCTTATCTATCAAGTTCTTTTTAGTGTTTTTGTTCGCATGTTCCACATTAACATTCGATTTTTGATTTTCAGTATATCATTCTTAGTTATTATTTCTGCAAATTTGCTGGTTTTTTCATTTTTTGGGTCTTTCCGGTTCCGACTTTTGTCATTTTTTAGCTTGCGCTAACTTATCTTGTTTCATTTTTGCTTTCTCAAAACTTGAACTTCTTTAGTAGCAATATTTTTTTTTAGTATTTAGGCTTTAATTTTTTTGACGCATTAAGGCGCGTTTTTCTTTGATTTGTGATTTTCTTATTTCTATGTTTTTTTTGCTTTTCATTTTTTTTTTGTAGTTTTAGTTTTTAACACATTTTTCTCTTACTACCTGTTTAATTTATGTTTCAAACGCTTTTTGGTATTGTCAATTTTACGGCTTGTCTAGCAAGTTCTTTTTAGTGTTTTTGATCTGATTGACCCACATTACCATTCGATTTTTGATTTTCAGTATAACACTCTTATTTTTTATTTCTGCAAGTTTGCTGTTTTTTTTTTTTCATTTTTGGGTCTTTCCAGTTCCGAATTTTGTCTTTTTTCTATTCTGAATTTATTTTGTTTTTATGCTTTTTCAAAACTTGAACTTCTTTAGTAGCAATATTGTTTTTAGTATTCAGATTTTTTTTTGCGCATTAAAGCGCGTTTTTCTTCGTTTGTATTTTTTTTATTTTTAGGTTCTTTTCTGCTTTTGATTTTTTTTTGTAGTGTGGGTTTTTAACACATTTTTCTCTTACCACCTGTTTAATTTATGTTTCAAACGCTTTTTGGTATTGTGAATTTTACGGCTTGTCTAGCAGGTTCTTTTTAGTGTTTTTGAGCGTTTGTCCCACATCACAATTCGATTTTTGATTTTCAGTATATTATTCTTATTTTTTATTTCTGCAAGTTTGCTGGTTTTTTCATTTTTGGGTCTTTCCAGTTCCGACTTTTGTCTTTTTTTAGCTTGCGCTATTCTGAATTTATTTTGATTGTTTGCTTTTTCAAAACTTGAACCTGTTTAGTAGCAATATTTTTTTTTAGTATTTATATTTTAATTTTTTGGCCTCATTAAAGCGCGTTTTTCTTCGATTTATGATTTTCTTATTTTTAGGTTTTTTTTGTTATTTTTCTCTTACTACCTGTTTAATTTATGTTTCAAACCCTTATCAGGTATTGTCAATTTATCGGCTCGTCTAGCAAGTTCTTTTTAGTGTTTTTGAGCTCTGTCCCACATCACCATTCGATTTTTGATTTTCAGTATATCATTCTTATTTTTTATCTCTGCAAGTTGCTGATTTTTTTAGTTTTTGGGTCTTTCCAGTTCCGACTTTTGTCTTTTTCTATCTTGCGCTATTCTGAATTTGTTTTGTTTGTTTTTTGTTTTTTCAAAACTTGAACTTCTTTAGTAGTAATATTTTTTTTAGTATTTAGATTCCGTTTTGTGTTTTTCTTATTTTTAGGTTCTTTTCTGCGTTTGATTTTTTTTGTAGTGTGGGTTTTTAACAAATTTTTCTCTTAGTACCTGTTTAAATTATGTTTCAAAAGCTTTTTCGTATTGTCAATTTTACGGCTTGTCTAGCAGGTTCTTTTTAGTGTTTTTGAGCATTTGTCTCACATCACCATTCGATTTTTGATTTTCAGTATATCACTCTTCTTTTTATTTCTTCAAGTATGCTGGTTTTGCAGGCTTTGTCATTTTTGGGTATTTCCAGTTCCGAATTGTCTTTTTTCTATTCTGAATTTATTTTGTTTTTATGCTTTTTCAAAACTTGAACTTCTTTAGTAGCAACATTGTTTTTAGCATTTAGATTTTTTTTGCGCATTAAAGCGCGTTTTTCTTCATTTGTATTTTTTTATTTTTAGGTTCTTTTCTGCTTTTGATTTTTTTTGTAGTGTGGGTTTTTAACAAATTTTTCTCTTACCACCTGTTTAATTTATGTTTCAAACGCTTTTTGGTATTGGGAATTTTACGGCTTGTCTAGCAGGTTCTTTTTAGTGTTTTTGAGCGTTTGTCCCCCATCACAATTCGATTTTTGATTTTAAGTATATTATTCTTATTTTTTATTTCTGCAAGTTTGCTGGTTTTTTCATTTTTGGGTCTTTCCAGTTCCGACTTTTGTCTTTTTTTAGCTTGCGCTATTCTGAATTTATTTTGATTGTTTGCTTTTTCAAAACTTGAACCTGTTTAGTAGCAATATTTTTTTTTAGTATTTATATTTTAATTTTTTGGCCTCATTAAAGCGCGTTTTTCTTCGATTTATGATTTTCTTATTTTTAGGTTTTTTTTGTTATTTTTCTCTTACTACCTGTTTAATTTATGTTTCAAACCCTTATCAGGTATTGTCAATTTATCGGCTCGTCTAGCAAGTTCTTTTTAGTGTTTTTGAGCTCTGTCCCACATCACCATTCGATTTTTGATTTTCAGTATATCATTCTTATTTTTTATCTCTGCAAGTTGCTGATTTTTTTAGTTTTTGGGTCTTTCCAGTTCCGACTTTTGTCTTTTTCTATCTTGCGCTATTCTGAATTTGTTTTGTTTGTTTTTTGTTTTTTCAAAACTTGAACTTCTTTAGTAGTAATATTTTTTTTAGTATTTAGATTCCGTTTTGTGTTTTTCTTATTTTTAGGTTCTTTTCTGCGTTTGATTTTTTTTGTAGTGTGGGTTTTTAACAAATTTTTCTCTTAGTACCTGTTTAAATTATGTTTCAAAAGCTTTTTCGTATTGTCAATTTTACGGCTTGTCTAGCAGGTTCTTTTTAGTGTTTTTGAGCATTTGTCTCACATCACCATTCGATTTTTGATTTTCAGTATATCACTCTTCTTTTTATTTCTTCAAGTATGCTGGTTTTGCAGGCTTTGTCATTTTTGGGTATTTCCAGTTCCGAATTGTCTTTTTTCTATTCTGAATTTATTTTGTTTTTATGCTTTTTCAAAACTTGAACTTCTTTAGTAGCAATATTGTTTTTAGCATTTAGATTTTTTTTGCGCATTAAAGCGCGTTTTTCTTCATTTGTATTTTTTTATTTTTAGGTTCTTTTCTGCTTTTGATTTTTTTTGTAGTGTGGGTTTTTAACAAATTTTTCTCTTACCACCTGTTTAATTTATGTTTCAAACGCTTTTTGGTATTGGGAATTTTACGGCTTGTCTAGCAGGTTCTTTTTAGTGTTTTTGAGCGTTTGTCCCCCATCACAATTCGATTTTTGATTTTAAGTATATTATTCTTATTTTTTATTTCTGCAAGTTTGCTGGTTTTTTCATTTTTGGGTCTTTCCAGTTCCGACTTTTGTCTTTTTTTAGCTTGCGCTATTCTGAATTTATTTTGATTGTTTGCTTTTTCAAAACTTGAACCTGTTTAGTAGCAATATTTTTTTTTAGTATTTATGTTTTAATTTTTTGGCCTCATTAAAGCGCGTTTTTCTTCGATTTATGATTTTCTTATTTTTAGGTTTTTTTTTTGTTATTTTTCTCTTACTACCTGTTTAATTTATGTTTCAAACCCTTATCAGGTATTGTCAATTTATCGGCTTGTCTAGCAAGTTCTTTTTAGTGTTTTTGAGCTCTGTCCCACATCACCATTCGATTTTTGATTTTCAGTATATCATTCTTATTTTTTATCTCTGCAAGTTGCTGATTTTTTAATTTTTTGGGTCTTTCCAGTTCCGACTTTTGTCTTTTTCTATCTTGCGCTATTCTGAATTTGTTTTGTTTGTTTTTTGTTTTTTCAAAACTTGAACTTCTTTAGTAGTAATATTTTTTTTAGTATTTAGATTTCGATTTGTGTTTTTCTTATTTTTAGGTTCTTTTTTGCGTTTTATTTTTTTTGTAGTGTGGGTTTTTAACAAATTTTTCTCTTAGTACCTGTTTAAATTATGTTTCAAAAGCTTTTTCGTATTGTCAATTTTACGGCTTGTCTAGCAGGTTCTTTTTAGTGTTTTTGAGCATTTGTCTCACATCACCATTCGATTTTTGATTTTCAGTATATCACTCTTCTTTTTATTTCTTCAAGTATGCTGGTTTTGCAGGCTTTGTCATTTTTGGGTATTTCCAGTTCCGAATTGTCTTTTTTCTATTCTGAATTTATTTTGTTTTTATGCTTTTTCAAAACTTGAACTTCTTTAGTAGCAATATTGTTTTTTAGTATTTAGATTTTTTTTGCGCATTAAAGCGCGTTTTTCCTCCTTTCTCATTTTTTAATTTTTAGGTTTTTTTCTGCGTTTGATTTTTTCTGTAGTGTGGGTTATTAACAAATTTTTCTCTTACTACCTGTTTAATTTATGTTTCAAACGCTTTTTAGTATTGTCAATTTTACGGCTTGTCTAGCAGGTTCTTTTTAATGTTTTTGAGCATTTGTCCCACATCACCATTCGATTTTTGATTTTCAGTATATCGCTCTTATTTTTTATTTCTGCAAGTTTGCTGTTTTTTTTTCATTTTTGGGTCTTTCCAGTTCCGAATTTTGTCTTTTTTCTATTCTGAATTTATTTTGTTTTTCTGCTTTTTCAAAACTTGAACTTCTTTAGTAGCAATATTGTTTTTAGCATTTAGATTTTTTTTGCGCATTAAACCGCGTTTTTCTTTGTTTGTATTTTTTTATTTTTAGGTTCTTTTCTGCTTTTGATTTTTTTTGTAGTATGGGTTTTTAACACATTTTTCTCTTACCACCTGTTTAATTTATGTTTCAAACGCTTTTTGGTTTTGTGAATTTGCTGTTTTTTAATTTTTGGGTCCTTCCAGTTCCGACTTTTGTCTTTTTTTAGCTTGCGCTGTTCTGAATTTATTTTGATTGTTTGCTTTTTCAAAACTTGAACTTGTTTAGTAGCAATATTTTTTTTAGTAATTATTTTATACACTTTTAATTTTTTGGCCTCAGTAAAGCGCGTTTTTCTTCGATTTATGATTTTCTTATTTTTAGTTTTTTTTGTTATTTTTCTCTTACTACCTGTTTAATTTATGTTTCAAACCCTTTTCAGCTATTGTCAATTTATGTTCTTTTTAGTGTTTTTGAGCTCTGTCCTACTTCACCATTTAATTTTTGATTTTCAATATATCATTTTTATTTTGTTTCTGCATGTTTGCTGTTTTTTTTTTATTTATTTTATTTGTTTTTCAAATGTTGAACTTCTTTAGTAGCAATATTTTTTTATTTAGTATTTCCATTTTAAAGTTTTTGGTACATTAAAGCGCGTTTTTTTTTATTTGTGTTTTTCTTATTTTTAGGTTTTTTTGTGCCTTTGATTTTTTTTGTAATGTTTGAACCACGTTTTCAATTTTTGTCGTTAGTTCTGTTTAATTCAGAATTTGCTTTTTTTTTGGTCGTTGAATTCACATTTTTCCTCAGTTTATGAAATTTTACAGCATTTTTAACGTATTTTGTGTTTTGTTCGATTTTTTTTTAAATTTGTTGAATGTTTTGTTTTAGTTCTCTTCATATTGTTAACTTGTTTGTGCTTGTTGAGCGCTTTCTGATATTTTTAATTAGTAATTTGACTTTTTGATGTCCTCTTTTCACCTCCTACCAAAGAAAGTCCCGTAAGTTTAACAGTTTCGGAGATAGACCCCCTTTGGTGATCGTTTTTTAGCTACTTTTAGAATGTGTTTTGGAGATATTTAGAAAAAGTCCATGTTTGTTACGTTCATGGGAAATTAAAATCGCTTCCTTCCGATAAAAGAAACAGCAAAAAAATTATAATTTTTTTCAAAATTGGCCAAAGCGTAGGGATTATTCCCTCTTTTTCTTTGTTTCCAACTTTGACTTTAGAACGAGTAGACTGGTTGGAGTAAATCCGACGGTTTTTACCTCCCACCAAAGAATGTCCCATAGGTTCAATAGTTTGGAACGTAGATCCCTTCCGTGGTCGTTCTTTAGGTACTTTTAGAAGTGTTTTGAAATAATTTAGGAAAAAATCCACTTATGGGACTAATTTCACTCTTATTATTTTTGTTTCGTTATAGGGGATCGAAATCGTCTCATTACGACCAAAAAACAGCAAAACCAATTACTGTATTTTTTTTCAAAATTGATCAAAGGGGGAGGGGTATTTTCTCTTCTTTCGCCATTTCCAATTTTTACCCCCTGTAAAATTAAAACGAGTGGAGAGATTGGTGTAAATCGGTTTTTATACTTTTTCATGTCCTCTTTCACCTCCCATAAAAGAAAGTCCCATAGGTTCAATAGTTTGGGAGATGGACCTCTTTCGGATTCGATTTTAGGCACTTTTTGAATATGCTTTGGATGCATTTATAATATGGGATTAATTTCCCTCTTAATATGTTTGTTCCTTTTACAGGGGATTGAAATCGCCTTCCCCATTTGTTCTTAATTTCCAACTTTGACTGCTTGTAACTTTAGAACTAGTGGACCAATTGGAATGAATCAACGGTTTATTGTCCTTTTTATGTACTCTTTCACAGACCGCCAAAGAAAGTCGCTAAGTTCAATAGTTTGGAAAATAGACTTTTTCGAAGATCGGGTTTTTCAGGCGCTTTTAGAACAAAGTCCACTTATGGGACTAATTTCACTTTTAATATGTTTGTTACGTTCACAGCGAACTAAAATCGCCTCGTTCCGTTCAAAAACAGCAAAAATTTTCCAAATATTTTTAAATTGACCAAGGAGTGGAGTATTTAGTTCTTTTTTCTCAATAATATCACACTTTGACCGCCTGGAACTTTAGAACGAGTAGATCGACTGGAGTAAATCCGACGGTTTTTTGTTTTTTTATGTCTTCTTTCACCTCTCACCAAGAAAGTTCCGTAGGTTCAATAGTTTGAGAGATAATTCCCTTCAGAGGTCGAATTTAGGTACTTTTAGAACGTGGTTCGGATGCATTTAAAAAAACTCAATTTATGAGATTATTTTCACTCTTATTATGTTTGTTACGACCACAGGGGATCCAAAATGCCAACAAAAAAGCAAGTTTTTCGAAATTGAACAAAAGGGGAGGGGGTATTTTCTCTTTTCTATCATTTTCAACTTTGACAGCTTGTAACTGTAGAAGGAGAGGACCGATTGGAGTGAGTCCAACGGTTTATTGTTCTATTTGACATTTTCTTTTACCTGCTACCAAAGAAAGTCCCATATGTTCAATAGTTTGGAAGATAGATCCCTTGGGAGGCTATTTTTATTTACTTTTAGATCGGGGATCGGGCTTTTTAGGCATTTAAGAAAAAGTTTGTAAGTATGTATGTGAAACTTATTATCTTTGTTACGTTCACAGGAGATCAAAAAGAGCAAAAAAAAAATCAATTTTTTTTCGAAATTGACTAAGTCGTATTTCCTTTTTTTTCTCAATTTCCAACTTTGACTGCCTGTGACTTTAGAACGAGTGGATTGACTGCAGCGAATTCAAAGGTTTCCTGTTCTTTTTGATGTCCTCTTTAATCTGCCTTCAAAGAAAGACCGTGGATTCAATAATTTGGGATAGACCCCTCGGAGGTCGATTTTTAGAACGTGCTTTGGAGAAATTTAAAAAAAGTCCACTTATGGGACTTATTTCACTCTTATTATGTTTGTTACGTTCACAGTGGATTGAAATTGGCCTCATTCCGATAAAAAAAAACAGCAAAAAAGAATCCAAATTTGTTTTGAAATTTTGTAAATTTTTGTTGTTTTTAATAAAATAAAAGAGGTTTCTCCTTATTTTTACCTATACTGATAAAATTATATCAATGATACCTATCTGGTTAGATTTAGGTAACTATGCAAGAATATGATAATAAGACACGCCTCTGGCATTTATCCGCATAAATCCGATAGCGGTGTCTCTCACCGAAAAGAAAAAAAAAGTGAACCTTGTTCGCATTAATAACCAGACACCCAATATAATCACGAACCGGTGACGTAACACCCGTACAGATATAAAATCGGTACGCTTTGCCTTGCCTTGCACCATCATCCCAGGCCCAAGGGCCTACGAGTTACATGAATGAGCGTCAGTTACTTAACCGAAATTGCGGAGCTGAGACAGAAAAAAAATGGCCGAAAAAATGCGGAAGCATATTTTGGTCATTATTGGGCAAAGCGGATCTTGTATGTGGTGGCGCCGCACACGCGACGACATGCCGCCGCAATTTCGTCATGGCAATATTCGTGTCGGATCCGCTTCGGCTGCTTTTTTTCTTTTTGGTTTTGTGCTATTGGAAGCCCCCTAATTGTTCAGGACCAGTTTTTCGGGTTGCACACAGACAAATTCTTTTATCGTTTTTTTCTCCATGGTACCATGGTAATATGCAACCGATTTTGGGTTGCTTGTTGTTAGGTGCAAAGACGAAAAAAAGCTCGTTTTTTCGAGGATATCTATTTTTAGAGAAGATCGTAAATTAAAGAAAGTCATAATATTATATTAAGATCCAAGTTTCATAAGAACAACGCATTGGCGCACGAATCCGAATGCGCAAAACGAGAAGCAAAGTGTTTTGCAATAGATGAGTGAGACATGTTGCGACGCCCTTTCTCAGGTCCGCTGATACTTAGTTAATTCGTTGAGTCTCGGGCGCCACCCTTTGATATTTATAAAGCGACAAAGGGACCGCTATTGCCTACAAGGTAGCTTTTAAACAGAGGAGAAATATTCCAGGGATTTTTAGATTAAAACACCAGGAGTAAGGAACAATAATAGGGTGTCTATTAAACTACGGTACAACAACATCCAAGCACCTACTAATACTACGACTGTTAGTGACTCTCTATATCTACATACGAACACATCCTAAAACTATGAAATTAATAACAGCGAGAGGGGGGAGCAACAGTTAGTTACTTAGTAGACGGAATTCTGATGAACCAGGGAAAACGGGAGGTTTCGGTAATAAACCAGTACACTCTGTACTGGATCGGTCGGGGTCGGAAACTTCAATATTGCGTACAAGCAGTAACAACAATATGAAACGGTAACGGAGCTTTGGGACCACTGGGAACTGGGGTTTCGGAGGAAGCGTACTTTATAATTCGGAATCGGATATAGTCGGTTTCTGTTTATTCACATCCAGCCTGGCTTTGAAGATCGGTGCTACGGGAAGCCCAGGATGTAAAACAGGACGGTGACGGAATCGGTAATATGTCCCAAATCGGATTCGGAAGAAGCGGTACGGTGAGCGGTGTGTTAGCGATTTTCCCGGGTTACATATGAACGCACCCTGTGATGAACAAAATGAACGCGGCCAGAATCAGCATGGCACCTGCGTTACTTGAACGTCCCAGGTACTCCGGTGGAGCACGACAACTCCAACTACACCGGGAAATCACAAACCAAGCCCTCTTTGTCGTAAGACCCTAGCATAACGTCAGGAGCCGAAACGTGAAGCAGCAACGTCGGCCCCCTAGGTCAGATATCCGGTACTAACTCATTGAGTCCTCCCATTTGATCGACGACGACCCAAAATATACGAATTATTTTACTAGTCTTAATAAATTCTGTCGGCTTGTTAAGCGCGACAAACAGGTGGCGCCATCTATGGGCGCACGCGCGGACCTACGGCCGTTTTGGCCATTGCCTTTGCTTTTATACGGGGAATTCCCGTTTTTTATTTAAATAAAAGGTGTTGTAATAAGTTGGGTGATGAAATATAAAGAAAATGTTAATTGTGACGTCATTACCTGTGAGTTAGGAAAAAACTTCGTTACAATGTGTGGGATGAGTGATAGGTGAGACAATGGCCTTATAGATAATTTTTTTCATTTCTTGTTTTTTAACATTTGGATGAGGTAGTGGAGGTAGCAGGACTGGAGATTCCAAACAAATGCCGATATTTTCCTAAAGTTGGTCCCGTCTTTTGGCCGGAACTCTGCCATGTTGTGACCCATGAATCTTATGGTCAGACCGCTCATTGGCGATCATTTAGAATCATTTGACATAAGACTTCACTTTCGGCGGATACTGTCGCCATTTTTGTGACAAACTGCTAAAAACAGCATCCAAAACGGTGAAATACGACCGAAAGAGTATTTATAAAGCGAGCATCGTTATAAAGGCGTTAAAATTAAAAAACGCAACAACTTTTGATATCGAAATGTTTCGGAGGGAAAACTTTCCAGAAAATTTTCCGGAAATTGTATATTACAAGATGCGCCATGTTGGTTGACTTACTCCGTAGCCCTACAGCCCTTGATGGGCTTTGGCTGACGCGACGACTTGCCTCCCTCTAATTCGCCGGTCGGTCATAAGCCCCATACCATTTTCGAAGCTCAGTTTTCTCAGATCCGCAGCGATGTTGTCTCGCCATCTCAATCTGAGTCTTCCAAGTGGTCTTTTCCCTCTGGGGCTTTCTGCCATACCAGTCGTATTAGTCTATCTTCGGGTTGCCTAGGCACGTGTTGAGTGTGCTGCCCATCTAAACCGTTGAGCCTTTATTACGTTGCACAGATATGGTTCGTCGTACAGCTCTCTCAGTTCCGCATTCGTTCGACTTCTGTGCTGCTGCGTCTGTGGATCCTTTGTCGGGCCGTATATTTTCCTAAGTATTCGTCTTTCGAATCTTTGGATGACCTCCTCATTTCGTACCGATAGCGTCCACGATTCGCAGCTATAGATGATGATAGGTCTGATGACAGTTTTGTATACTGTTACGATCGCAGCAACGCCGCATGGGAGGCGGGGCAACGCATGGGAGCGTGTTGGTTGGTGGAGCTTCACGACCTATCCGCGCTGCGTCATGGCTGACACGAGTGATTTATTGCTCGTCTTAATCTAGAAGGCAGTTGTTTACAACCGTTTTTTTTTTATATGAGATTATTCAAGAATTCTTATAAAGAACTTTCTAGGTTTTTCTGTAATTTTAGGATTGTATATAAAAGGCGCATAGAGCGCCCGAGTAATAATAGTCTTATTTTAAGCGAGCTACAAGTAAGTTAAAGTACGAAACGATATTAGAAGGCTATAAAGTGTTAAAGTAGCGAGTTATTTAGTAGTGGTGTGTATTTGTGGAATAAATAAATAGTGTCTTCGTGTTAAATCGTTACACTGGAATTATTGAACCCCGAGTTCGCAACAATTGGTGTCAGAAGTGCGATTCCAGTGGGAATTTGAGGACTAATATTGCTGAACTGTAAGTGAGTGCTTCATTGCCGGACATTACGTGTTTATGCCAGTGACCAGAAGCCAGCATCAAGCGATGGAAGATCAACTTGCCGCCCTGCTGTCCCTCATGCAACAACAGAGGGAAGAACTGAAAAAACGTGATCAAATACAGGAGCGCCGTTATCTAGAACAGAAAGAAGAGCAGGAAAGACGTTATGAAGAACAGAAGGAGGAGCAGGAAAAACGTGAACAAGTACAAGAGCGACGTCATCAACGATTCAAAGAAGAATTAATGAACCATTTCGCAGTCAGGGAGCAACAATTGGAAGAAAGGATAATGCAATCCGTTAACGAATCCGTTAACGAAGGACTCGAAGCTGTCAACCAGAGGGTTCTCGAGCTAGAAAAGAAATTCCGGGAACAACTTGAGGACGACACCGTGTCTACAGAGAGTTTTAGCACACCCAACGCTAAAATTAAGCCTCCCGATTATGACGGTACTACGGCCTGGGAAATCTATAAAACTCAATTTGAGGCAGCTGCAAAAGCTAATGGCTGGTCCGAGCGCCAGAAAGCTACATCACTAGTGGTAGCGCTTCGTGGAAAAGCGGCTGAATTACTCCAATCTCTGTCGGCAGCTGATCAAAGTAATTATGCAGCTTTAGTACACTCTCTGCAACTACGATTTGGAAATGAACACAAAGAAACCGTGTTCCAGGCCCAGCTGAGGATGAGACAGCAAAAGTCAGGTGAATCGTTACAAGAATTTGAGGCGGACATAGACAGACTAATTCACCTGGCATATCCATCGGCCCCTGAATCTTTTCAAATGCAATTTGCAGCCGAAAGGTTCATTGAGGGAGTTCGCGATAGTGACATGAGATACCACTTACGTCTAGTAAGGCCCAAGGATATCAGCGAGGCACTAGTTCGGGCCCTGGAATTCGAGGCGTCACGAGTGTCATCTAGTTCAGCTCCGCGTGTAAGAATGGCAACTTGCAATGAAGAGGAGAATACGTCTATGGCTGAATCCGTGGCCAGTTTACATAAAGCGATGAAGGATCTGGCAGTCAATATCCAAGCCTTGTTGGGAAGACCTGCTCGATCAACAGGCAATCGGGGCATAAAATGTTTTAACTGCGGTAAACTGGGTCACGTCAAGAGTAACTGCCGTAACAGGGCAAGAAGTCCGTCGCCGTTGTTTAGAAGACCGAGCGGCAACCAAGACCGCCCTAGAATCCAGGAAAAACAAATTCCTGTTAATGTAAGGACCGAGCCCGTTAAGACCTCCAGGATCAGTCAAGTCAATCAATCAAGTCAAGCCAATAATTTGGGTGGCAAAAGTGTTACAGAGGCCGGACGCATTAAGGAACAGAAGATCCAAATTGAACATCGACCAGGAAGGTCTCACGAAAATGCCGATGCATTGTCCAGACGGCCATGTAAAGAAGATAGTCAGCATCGTCGAAGAACTGAGCAGCGTGAGGGACTTCCTTCTGTAAGAAGAACGTCGGTGGAAATAAACGATGGCTGGACTGCACAGACGTTTCGAGAAGAACAATTGAATGATCCAGATATTGGACCCATTCTCTCTGCAAAGACTGACGACAAGAGACCAGAATGGCAAGAAATCGCTGGTAAAAGTCCAAACCTGAAGGCGCTATGGGCCCAGTGGCACTCTCTTAAAATAGAAAATGGATTACTGAAGAGAGCGTGGGAGAGTCTGGATGGCAAGACCGTAGTCAGTCAGTTGGTTGTTCCTGGAAGCAGAAAATCGGACGTACTACAGGAAATGCACGACGGAACCAGTGGAGGTCATTTTGGGGTCAATAAAACCTTGGCCAAAATTAAAGAGCGGTTCTACTGGGTGAATTATCATGAAGACGTCGAATCTTGGTGCCGCAAGTGCGAAGTTTGTTGTGCCACAAAAGGACCTCGAACAAGATCACGCGGCCGAATGGTGCAGTACACTGTAGGTGCTCCATTCGAGAGGGTAGCAATTGATGTCGCGGGACCGTTTCCTCAGACTGAGTCGGGCAATAAATACATCTTGGTCGCCATGGATTACTTCACTAAATGGCCTGAAGCATACGCCCTGCCTAATCAAGAAGCAACGACTGTGGCAACGGTGCTAGTAAATGAAATGTTCTGCAGATTTGGGGTCCCTCTCGAACTTCATTCTGATCAGGGCCGAAATTTTGAATCGGCTGTTTTCCAGAAGGTCATGGAACTTCTCGGAATTCGCAAGACCAGGACAACTCCCTTGCATCCACAGTCGGACGGGATGGTAGAGAGATTTAATCGGACCATGGAACATTACCTGTCTAAAATGGTGGCAGATCATCAGCGTGATTGGGACCAACATCTACCTCTCATGTTGATGGCATACCGAAGCTCTACGCATGAAGCCACTGGTTATACTCCGACGAAAGTGATGTTCGGAAGGGAAATGAGGCTTCCTGCAGATTTGATGTATGGAACACCAGAAAAAGACTCACTCAACTCTGAGAATTTTGTGGAGGAGCTTAAGGAGAGGCTGAACAATGTTCATGAGCAAGTCAGGAATAAACTGCGGATATCCAGTGATCGAGCCAAAGCAAGATATGACTTACTAGCTAACTCCCGCGGCTTCCAGGATGGTGATTTGGTGTGGCTATACAATCCGAGGCGAAAGGTGGGGAAGTCGCCCAAACTTAGCCAAAATTGGGAAGGACCTTATACAATTATAAAGAAGATTAATGATGTGGTGTATAGGATCCAGCGGACCCCTAGGTCAAAGATGAAGGTCGTTCATTTGGATCGATTAGCACGATACCATGGAACTCTATCTGTTCGGGACGAACAGACTTAGGAGGAGGGCAATGTTACGATCGCAGCAACGTCGCATGGGAGGCGGGGCAACGCATGGGAGCGTGTTGGTTGGTGGAGCTTCACGACCTATTCGCGCTGCGTCATGGCTGACACGAGTGATTTATTGCTCGTCTGGCTTAATCTAGAAGGCAGTTGTTTACAACCGGTTTTTTTTTATATGAGATTATTCAAGAATTCTTATAAAGAACTTTCTAGGTTTTTCTGTAATTTTAGGATTGTATATAAAAGGCGCATAGAGCGCCCGAGTAATAATAGTCTTATTTTAAGCGAGCTATAAGTAAGTTAAAGTACGAAACGATATTAGAAGGCTATAAAGTGTTAAAGTAGCGAGTTATTTAGTAGTGGTGTGTATTTGTGGAATAAATAAATAGTGTCTTCGTGTTAAATCGTTACACTGGAATTATTGAACCCCGAGTTCGCAACAATACTTTAATTTTAGATCTTCTAGTAATTTCTTTGGATCCCAATACGTTCTTAACGGCATAAAAGATGTTTGTGGTTTTTTCCTTATATTTTTCGGAAAAGTAGGCCATGGAAATTTGACAGATTGTCCCCCGTATAATATTTGAAATGTGTCAGTTTTATTGGTTGTACCATTGTATTTAAATCTAATAGTAAGTCAATGGCGCTTATGATGGTGTTCACTAGATGTCACTGGAGCCTAGTGACATCTAGAGTGCCTGTAATGAGAGTGTGGCCATAAGGTGGTATCGTTTTCTATTGGTGCCGCCATGTTTTTTCCAAAGTCAGAAGTCAATGGTCAGATTGACATATATGATATATGGCAATATACCCGTCCTTTGTTTCCTCAATATGAATTTAAGCACAAGAATACTCTAAGAGCAATTTGGAATTCCGTCGGCTGTCAGTACTCAGTACGTCAACTCGATGATGGATAAACGTCATCTAAAAGTGGCGAGATATTAAAAAATTACCTGTACTTAAAAGGGTTGTTGTGGAAATTTGTGAATTCTTCAACAATCCTCAATTGCTGATAATGTATCTTGAACTAAAGCGTTTACTTATTAGTAGGAAGGAAGAATTATAGTTTATCGTTTGTCTGAAAAAAAAAATCATTTGAAGGCTTTCGCCCATAAGAACAATGTTAATCTTGGAAAAAACATGGCGGACAAGTCTTTATGGCCACACTCTCATTACAGGCACTCTAGGAAGTTGTTATTGGCATTTACCTTCACCTGCTTTTAATTTACTGGTTACAATCTTGTCAATAAAATTTTTGGAAAATCAGTTTATGGATAACTAGTATGTCGCGTTTTTGGCGGAATCATTCCTTTAGGGATTTTTATAACATAACCATTAACAATGACGCAGTTCAAAAATTATATAGGGGTCATTCCAATAATAGAATTTGGAAAAACATTATGGAACGGTTTATAGGTACTTGAACTACTTGACATTTTCAAAGTTGTCCTCATTCATTGTTACATTTTGTCCCAGTCTCCCTTTGCCTGCTCTAGAGATGTGCATGTGTTTGCTCTTGCCTTCGTTAATTCTTAGACCAATTTTAGATGCCTCATGTTTAACAAACGTTTCTTTGCTGTTAATTACGCTGCTTTCCACTACGTCAATATCGTCCGCATAGGCAAGTACCAGTTGTGAACCATTTGTTTGGAAGAGCTTTGTTTCGAGTTTGGAGTCCCTTACGACCTTCTCCAGGGCAATATTGAAAAGAATGGGGGGCAGCGCGTCACCTTGCTTCAGGCCCGTACTTACTCTGAATACGTCCGATATATCGCTTCCAACTTTTACTCTGCATCTGGACCCTCCTAGACAAACTCTGGTTAGTCTTATATCTTTATGAGATATATATATATTTATATCTCGAATTCTGCCATCGTCTCCCACATCTTAACTCTTTTTACACTATCCTAAGCCTGTTGAAAATCTATAAACGATTGGTGTAGCTGCCTATTAAATTCTCAGCATTTTTCTAGTAACTGTTTAATTGTGAACAGTTGGTCGATTGTTGATCGGTTTGTCCGAAAGCCACATTGATAATCTCCTATTATTTGCTCTCTGAATGGGGCTGGAATGGGGTAGTTCTTAAAAGACTATATTTGATAACACTTTGTATGCTACGTTTATAAGCGATATTCCTCTATAATTTTTGCATACCCTTCTGTCTCCTTTTTTGTGTATGGGGATTATTATGCTTTCTTTCCAGTTTTCTGGGATCTTCTCGTTTTTCCAGATGGTTATTATGAGTTCGTGTAGTTGGGATGTTACCGTGTTTCCGGCGTGTTTTAGTTCGGCGGTTATCGTGTCTTTACCACGAGATTTGTTGTTTTTCAGCTTTTTTAATGGCATCTTCAATTTCCATTCGAGAATGGTATTCGTATTCGTGTCGCATTTCCGCAGTTTGGAAGTTGGTCGGTTCTTCATTGTCTGTCTGACCCTGGTTAAGTAGTTGTTCAGAGTAGCCTCTCCACGTTTGCAGTATTTATTCTTGCTTGGTTATTAGATCTCCGTTGTCGTCTTTGATGATGTTGTTGGTTCTAGATCTAAAGCCATTTCTAGTTCTTATTGTCTTATAGAATTTCCTGGTGTTGTTCCTTCCATCGACTCCTAATTCCTGCAACTCGTGATCTTGTTATTCTCTTTTTTTCCTTCATAGTAGTTTATTAGCCTCTCTCCTTCCCCTTATTGTGCCCTGTCAGGTCCCCCTGCCGTTGGCAATCACGATGGCGAGCTGATCCCTGTCTTCAGCCACTCTAAACAATTGTTCCACTCTATGTATGCCTGTCCATTTGTTTTCTTCCTACGCCCCTGCGGCTTTCTATTTTGCCTTTCATTATAAGCTGTAGGATCCGGTAGCGATTTCCTCTGAGAGCATGGCCGGGGTATGCCAGTTTTCGGCATTTAACTGTTGTCAAATGTTCACGAACTGTATTTGCCCTGTCTAAGACTGCTTCATTTTCTTGCAAAGCCACCCATGGTATTAGCATCCGTCTATGTAACCACATTTCAAATGCTTCTAGACGATTGATTGTGGCAGCTTTCAGTGTCCAGACTTCAGCTCCGTACAACAGCACATACCAAATGTAACATTTAATCATTTTTTGTCTCAGCTTTAGGTTCAGGCTGTCATTACAAAACAGTGATCTCATTTTCCGGAACGTTGTACGAACTGTTTAAATCCTACATCTGATTTCCCTATCCGGGTCGAGTAGCTCGGTGATGTAGCGTCCGAGGTATTTAAAATTGGATACTCTCTCAACGTTCTGTCCATTTATCTGTAGTGACGCGTTGAGGTATGGCTGACGGTTAAAGACCATAAACTTTGTCTTAGCAAAATTTATATTCAGTCCCATTTCCTGTCCCACTGCACTAACAGAATTTATGAGACTTTAGAGACCCTGAAGATTATCACATAAAATGGTCGTATCGTCAACATAGCGAATGGTGTTAATCAGCTCGCGGTTGATTTTGACCATGAATTCTTTTTCATATAAAGCCTCTTTAAAGAATTTGTTGGAGTATAGGTTGAACAACAGTGGAGACAGGAAATATCCCTGTCGAACGCCTCGGTGGATTTGATGTTCATCTGTAAATCTTCATAATCTCAATATATTCAAACTCAATATATTTATGAGTTTTTCGTGTTGCACTCTATCGAAAGCCTTTTCGTAATCAATAAAACACACAAAAACATCCTTACGTTGGTCTCGACATTTTTGGAGAAGAACATTCACAGCAAACATTACTTCTCGGGTACCAAGGGCATTTCTAAAGCCGAAGTGCGTCTCGTCTGAATCACTTTCGCATTTGTTTCTTATTCTAGCGTGTATAATGTTAAGGAACACCTT
The DNA here is from genome assembly GCA_951812265.1 of Taphrorychus bicolor. NCBI lineage: Eukaryota > Metazoa > Arthropoda > Insecta > Coleoptera > Curculionidae > Taphrorychus > Taphrorychus bicolor. The sequence goes on along the minus strand of OX638299.1, from coordinate 39,251,247 downwards.
TAGTGTGTGACTCATCAGGCTTATTAGCCTATGATCGTTGCACCTCCTGGCTTGTTGTTTTTTGGGAATTATTATGAATACAGATTTCAGCTATTCTTCTGATATTTCTCCCGTGTTGTATATATCATTAAAAAGTTTAACTAAGATATCAATGTATTTCTCCTTGGTATATTTGGAGGAGTTCTACTGGGATGTCATCAGGTCCCGTTGCTTTTTTGGTTTTTGCAGATTTTCTATTAAATAGTACTTCAGATTTTAAGATTTCAGGTCCTTCGTTGTCGTCTATAACATTCATCGTGGTCGGTCTATTGTCTTTGAACAGATCATCTATGTATTGGCTCCATGCATTAAAAACTTCTTCCTCGTCTACAATGGTTTTGCCTGCGTTGTCCACCAAGATACTAGGGACTCTTTTGTTACTCTGACCTTTTTGTACATGTTAAAGATATCATGTCTTCTCTCCAGTTCTTCCATTTCCTTGCATCTATCCGCCATCCACTTTTCTTTTGCATTATTGATTTTGTTCTTTATTTCCTTTTGTTTGTTCCTATATTCCTGTGTGTTGTTTCTGCATTTTCGTCTTTCTTCCATGAGTCCCAGGATCTCTTCAGATCATCCATCGTTTTTTTTTGGTTCTGTGTTGTTTGCTGTGTTCCCTTCCATTATTTTAATGATGTGTTCTCGAATTATTTTTCACGTTTCGTTTACCATATTGCTATTTGTTACTGTCCTTGTGTCGAGGCTGTCGTTCAGTTCGTTTTTCAGTTTATTGGTGTTCACATCGTTTATGGAAAACCTTAGTGTTTTTGTTGTTTTTGTTTACTTTTTTAAGGTTAATTTTTATGTTGGCGACTAGTGGGTTACGGTCCGATCCTATGTCCGCACCCGGATAGGTGGTGTGACTCTTGTGACACAGTTTCTAAACCTTTTAGCTACCACTATTATCGCCTGGGGCGGTCCATGTATATAGCCTTCTTTTGTGCAGTTCATACCACGTGTTCGTTTTAACCATGTCGTGCTTTTGAGCAAATTCTCGTTATTCTCACCCAGACCGTATTCACCCAGTAGGTCAGATTTACGACCTTTGCCTATTTTAGCATTGAAATCTCCCATAATAAGATTGATTTCAGTTTGTTTTTCTGACGTTCCATGCATCGATTTTTAGTTTGATTTTTTGGACTTTGCTACTTTGAGCCGGGAGATTCTTAGCCTCCCTTGCTCACCTAAGAGCTGCCCGGGACTAGGGGCCGTAGCATTTGTGTTTCTCGCCATAGCAATATCCTGGGGAAAAGTTTAGCAGTGTGGTTTCCCGTTGCCTTCACTGCTTTATGTTCAGCCGCTCCTAACATGGAGAACAGTCGCTGTTTGCAGCCGCTCACTCTGGGTCAGACGCTGCAGGTTCGCCATATCTGCCTATCCTCACTTAGTTTAGCCTTCAGGTCTATGCAGTTGCCCGGGGTGTGGCACGTGGAGCCATAAGTGATAATTGGGAGCCCTGTGAGGACCAGTCATCGCCGACTACTCACTGACTATGTCATTGAGTCCGACCGTCCTTGATGAAAGGTAGTATCTCTACAGCACAACCCCATACAACCCCCCTCCTCCTCTCTCCTTAGTTGTCTGAATTTACTGTTTATTGTTGAATTTACATTATTAGTCTTGCATTATTTCTCTCCTTAAGTCTCTCACATTCCGGATCGTACCAGTGGTTTCTATTTGTGTTTCTTGGCTTTACTTCCAGTCACATTCGCTGCCCCTATGATTGCTTCGGACAGTACTTTTCATCTCTTGTCGATGTCATCTGTATTTGTAAGTTCTTGGCTTCCGTCCTCTATTTCCGCCTGGAAACACCTTCTGGTTTCTTCGTTTTCCAATTTTGTTTCTGGTTTCTCCGTTTTCCAATATTTTCTGAGCTTGATATTCTGATTCTCATCAGCTTTGCTTCGACAAGAAAATGATCCGAGTCAGCGTCGGCCCCTCGATAGCTTCTTACATCCAGGACGTTGCTTCCATGCCTTGCGTCAATTACGACGTGATCAATATGGCTTTTTGTTTTGCCGTCATTGGAGGCCCATGTCTCTTTATGGATATCTTTGTGCTCATATATTGCAGATTTAATAAGGAGGTTGTTAGATGCTGCTAGTTCTGCAAGTCTTAGCCCATTATCATTTGAAAATACGTGTAGGCTTTTTGTACCCACGTGGGGCCTTAATGCCGCTTTTCTTCCCAGCCTTTCCTTTCTATTAAAATCTCCTAATATAAGTTTCATATCCTGTTCAGGTAGTTTATAGCGCTATATATATAGCGCCTATTTTACTCTCCAGGGTGTCATAGAAATCGTCTTTCACTGCTTCATCTTCGGTTGATGCATGTACAGACAGTAAGGAGCAGTTATGGAATGTTCCTTTCATCCTTAGGTAGCATAATCGTTCGCAACTCTTAGGACTGAACCCAACAGGTTTTTCTTAATTGCAAAGCCGGTACCGAATTGATGAACGTTCTGGTTGTTACCGCTATAAAAGATGGCTGAGTTTTCTATATTTAGATTTTCTGAGCCAGGCCATCTTATTTCCTAGTGCAGTGACATCCATTTTCAACCGCTCAATATCTTTAATTGTCCTGACCGCTGCACCCGTCCTATACCAGCTAAGTACATTCCATGTTCCGATTTTCGTTATTCCTTTTCCTTGCTTTGGTCGTCTTTGTTTATCCATCCTGATCCGAGCCTTGTCTTGCGTCTTCACAACCGCGATATTTTTATGAGATGGGGTGGTTAGCCTCACGCTCAACCCTCCTCCTTTATCCGAGCTTGGGACCGGCAGTGACTTCCGGGCGAGCTACTCAATCCACTCCTCAAATGCCCCAAGTGGAGTTGGTTGACTGTTGTCATGTAAGTGACAAATGACAAATTTACAAAAAAAGGCGGTGGGTCTTTCGCATAAACGAGCGAAAACTCTTAAAGTACTCGATTGAACAAACGGTAAAAATAAGATACGAAATTGGAAAGGCTTCTTCTGAAGAAGTTGCGACGACGAGTAATTTTTGTCCATTAAATAAAGGGTGTTTATTGAAAAAAGGCATCTAGTTGGCTTTGAAATGTTAAAAGAAAAGAATGAAGCAACAAATTAAATGCATTATTTTGATTGTCATCTTTTTTTTTGTCAAAAATTCATTGATTTTGAGCTGAAGTTTTTCAATCAACACTCCTGTTAATCTACTTTTACCACTTCTTTTTTAAAATATATGTTTTTATTCCAAAATACGGTGTCTAAATATTACAGTGTCTAACATTGGTGTAAATATTACCCGGGGTATTGTGACCAATTATGTGAAAAAGCAATCCACCATTATATCCAGAAGATCTATGAGAAACGTCTTTTCAAGGTTTTAAATAAAATTTGAGAAGTGTAAATTCTTGTCTGTCAAATTCGTAGCCTTCTAGATAACGTTTTCTAATAAACACCCAGTAGTAATCTGCTTTTATCATTTTCCTTTTAAGTTACAGGTTTATATTTCAAAACTAAAGGTGTCTAAATATTACCAGTGGAATTGGGTGAATACAATCCACCATTGTATCCAGAAGATCTCTGAGAAAGGCTTTTATAAGGTTTTAAGATAAAATTTGAAAAGTGTGAATTCTTAACTGCCAAATTCATAGCCTTCTAGACAACGTTTCCTAATGAACACCTAGTAGTAGTGAAGTGAAAGTGTACAATACAAATGATTATACATTGTGTTATACCGTTTAATACGGTATGTATTTAACCTCTTCATTTTATACAAATTACTGGCAACACTGTGTAGAGTAGACAACGCTGTAGGAAAATGACATATGACTTGAATGACATATAACTGACCTCATTTTTTAATTTTTGTCCATCTGTTTTAATTTTTTTATAAAAAAAAAATGTTATTTTGACGCTTATTCTATAGGAAACAGTGAAAGCGAAAGTGAGAATCTTGACAACCTTGATTGGTAAAAAAATTCTGTTGACGAGTTCCATTGGCCAGCAATTCTCACTTTCACTTTCACTCTTGCCTATAGAATAAGCGTCTTTATCATTAGTACTAGTAGCAAAGGAAAAGTGTATGATATAATAGTAATGATGGGGAGGCCTGGCAAATTTGGGCAATAATACAAAAATATTTTGTCGTTCAACCAAATAAGAACATTTCCGAGAAAAAAATGCAAATTCTGCTCAAAGCAATTTGCAAAAAATTACTATAGAATGGTGAGGCACCAGCAAATTTGTCCTAAGCCAGAATCGGAAAGAGTCCATATAAATGCCCACTCAATGCTGGATTCCATAGCATGCGTGAATTATTTTAGATATATAGGTATTTATTTCGGACAAAACCAATGTCATATAGAAGGGTGTGAACTAGAACTACATTTTGAAAATAATGGCTATTGAATCCTGCGTTGAGAGTGGGTTCAGTGGGCCACCCTGGTTACTCTTAACCTAAAGCCGAAAGTTGGATTTGAATTATAAAAATAACACCTTAATTTATACTACTAATATCATACATACTATAAATAAAATCATTTTGTTAATTTTTAACCCACATAGCAAAATGATGTCCAATGGATATCCATTGGACATAAAATTTTGGAGATGGATATCCATTATGGTATCCATTGGATATCCACTAGATATCCATTGTACATCCAATGGATGTACATCTGTCGCCCGACCCAACATCCAATGGACATCCATTACGTAAATCCAATGGATGTTCATGAAAATACTGCCGACATCCATTGTACATTCAATGGATATACATTTATCGCACGATTGATCATTCATTGGACATCTAATGGATGTCCAAAAAAACATGAAACTGAACATTCGCTTCTTTTCAGTTCAGCTATATCAATGGTTACAAAAAAAAACATATGAATTGATTCGGGATGCTGTGTTTTATTTCCGTATTACGTTCGTTGCTCACATTAAAAAAAAATTTGGGTCATCTACTCCTGATCTGCTAGTTCTACTGAGGTATCAACCCTTTTTCCTAAAAAAGAAAAATATTTGTAAATGTTACAGTGCTGAACTGTTGTGTAGAAACATTCGATTAAACTTAGCTAGAAACAAACACAATAAACTAAGAAGTTTTAAGGGTCTTTACATTATAAGTGAGTTGAGTGAGTTGAGAGGTTTTTCGACCTCTTACCACTTTTTCACCTGTTTCTAGTGACAATCAATTTTACACTGATAGCTAGTTTTTGCTCATTAGGTTTGTCATTTTATTATGAATACACTTCCGTCCAACAGAACGCAAGTAAATTGTGCAAAATTACTAAAAAAAATCTGCTATCTTTTGCTTTTATATACATAAATAACTATTTAATATTCAATAATAAAAATAAGATGTTTCTCATATGATTTTAGACAAAGAATGACAAATAAAAAGACAAATAAAAACCATTTTCTTGAAACAATTTTAAAAATTAAAAACCAAACAATAATTGTAGAGAATTCTAGTGATTTTACAGAAAACCATCATTTTTTAGATCACATTAACTCAAAATAATATATACAAATAATCACAAAATAACTGCATTTATAAGACTTTTAGGCGTTAAAAACATAATACAACGTAAAAATAATTTTTGCGATAAAAAAAAAACGCGCGTTGTACCTATGATACTGAAAACACTTACCAAATATTACTTCAGATAGATTTATAGCACTAAATTTCCTCTTCCCTTTGGCGCCCTCCCAACTGTAAAGCTGAGCAAATTCGTTTGTCAGACTTCGATACATTATACGTTTCGTTATTTCCTGAACGCTGTTATCACCCAACGTACTGAACTTATGTGCCTGTAAAAGTAAGAAGATTATGGCTTACTTATACAATATATCAGTGAACAAAATCATTACCAAATATCTAAAATTATCTTTATTGAGTAGTTTATTTTCCAAGACATCCAACTCTTGATCGTTTGAAATTGGTAGATTATTGAAAATTAACTCCATCTCTGTGTTTTCTACTAAATTATGATGTGACAAAATTCTACTAAATTGACAATTATTTCCTTCAATAAGTCCTCTTACCTCTTCTAAATTCTCATCATGCCGGTTTAGTTTTGCCAGTATGATGTTCAATTTAGAGATGACACATTTCCGAAATTCTGAAATTTGTGGTCTTATTGGTTATGCACAACATTAATAAAATAGGAATAGGTCGAGCGTTTTCTGGTCGAGCATTCCTTCAAGAAAGACGCCGCTTACAATTATTTCGAGCCGGCAGTGCCTATTTTGGTCCATTCCAATTCCTCCATTATCTGTACTGGTGCACTAAACTCTATTGACACAACTATATCCTCAACCTAAAAAAAGCCCTGAACAATATTGTAATATATAATCGAAACGTCGGCAATTTTTTAAGGAGAGCTGGTTTTATTCAGTCCTATACCCGTAAACCTGTTCCTCTTCATTGGCAACAAGGACGTTAACCACACATAATGATTAATAAAATAGTAAATACAGGATAGATACAGGGTGTTCATTACAAAACTTCATCTAGCAGGCTATTAAATTTTGACAGAAATGGATGACATAATGAAAGTAGATGGCCTTTGTTATTCCATCCTTTTCTTTTGACATTTCACAGTCAACTAGATGAAGTTTTATTATGAACACGGGGTACTACTTAAAGCTTAAGAAATTCACAGTCAACTTTACAAGCATTTCAGCATGCAGTTTAACAAATGCTACTTATAAATACTGTTACGATCGCAGCAACGCCGCATGGGAGGCGGGGCAACGCATGGGAGCGTGTTGGTTGGTGGAGCTTCGCGACCTATCCGCGCTGCGTCATGGCTGACACGAGTGATTTATTGCTCGTCTGGCTTAATCTAGAAGGCAGTTGTTTACAACCGTTTTTTTTTTATATGAGATTATTCAAGAATTCTTATAAAGAACTTTCTAGGTTTTTCTGTAATTTTAGGATTGTATATAAAAGGCGCATAGAGCGCCCGAGTAGTAATAGTCGTATTTTAATCGAGCTATAAGTAAGCTAAAGTTACGAAGAGATAATAGAAGGCTATAAAGTGCTAAGTAATGAGTTATTTAGCAGTCGTGTGTAATTGTGGAAATAAATAAATAGTGTTTTCGTGTTAAATCGTTACACTGGAATTATCGAACCCTGAGTTCGCAACAATACAATACGGTTTGATACTTTCTTCAAATCCCACCTGTTTCAGGGTCTACAGAATCAGATTTCAAGTGAGAGGCGGATAACTTTGTTGATAAATGCGGAGATAAATGCTGTTTTGAATTACTTGCAAACTACAAGATTTTGATTTTGACACAAAGACTGCAGTTTTGGAGTACTTGGAGAACTAGCACGAATCGGATTAAATGTTGAGTTGATCTCTGTGTGTAATATTCTTTCTAGAATGTTTTTACGGAAAATGGGAAAAGTTATAATCTTCCTACAATGATGATGAAACTTTCACCTATGCCCTACACCTACAGCATAATTCATACTGGAGATTCACAAATTATGGAGACATGCAACTGGATTGACTCAGCATGCCTCTCAATAAATAGATTTAAAACTTACATTATTACTGATATATCAAAGACAATGAAAAAAATCTTGTCAACTTGAGACATTATTAATTGGTATTACGTAATGCAAAATGCTAATTAATATTAAGGTATAATATAGACGCTAAGAGAATATTGTGTCGTCAAAAAATTTTCTTGTACTGCTACATGCTGTTTTTTACCAGTTAGAAGTACATAAATAACTAGATAGTTACCTACTTCACAACTGATAAATTATAAAGACATATATCCACTCCATAATGTGTCAATCCAAAGCATATTAATTTTGGACAAGTTCTGTTAAGTCATAAATGTTACAAAAAAGTATGATTAGCAAAAATATTAATATATATTTATATGTGATATATATGCTAAGACCTCTTACTTGTGCTTTTTGATATGGAAAGGGAAATTTTGAAATTGGTATATTCTCATCTTCACTAGAAGAACTACTGGAGCTTGAGTTTCTTGTTGAGTATTTACTATTAATTTTTCTTTTTTTTTTATCTACTGATGGTCCTTCTACTGCCGATAGGTCAGATGTATTTTCAGCTAGTAAACTTTTCTTTAATGCCCCATCATACTCATCTGCAAAATTAACATTGATTTTTACGTAGTTATTTTTTCCTTCAAATTGTTCATGTGGTTAACAAAGTAAAAGTAGATTGTATACCCAGGTGGAAAGTGTTTTTTATTTTTGTCAAAAGATAAGGAAGTCCAGTGAGACCAATCAAAGCACCTGGAGATAGAAATGAAATTTTCCACCGAGGTTTGAGTAATATTTTTTTTTACATATTGTTGCGAACTCGGGGTTCAATAATTCCAGTGTAACGATTTAATACGAAAACACTATTTATTAACTCCACAAATACACACGACTACTAAATAACTCACTACTTAACACTTTATATCCTTCTATTATCGCTTCGTAACTTTAGCTTACTTATAGCTCGATTAAAATACGACTATTCTACTCGGGCGCTCTATGCGCCTTTTATATACAATCCTAAAATTACAGAAAAACCTAGAAAGTTCTTTATAAGAATTCTTGAATAATCTCATATAAAAAAAAACGGTTGTAAACAACTGCCTTCTAGATTAAGCCAGACGAGCAATAAATCACTCGTGTCAGCCATGACGCAGCGCGGATAGGTCGCGAAGCTCCACCAACCAACACGCTCCCATGCGTTGCCCCGCCTCCCATGCGGCGTTGCTGCGATCGTAACATTGCCCTCCTCCTAAGTCTGTTCGTCCCGAACAGATAGAGTTCCATGGTATCGTGCTAATCGATCCAAATGAACGACCTTCATCTTTGACCTAGGGGTCCGCTGGATCCTATACACCACATCATTAATCTTCTTTATAATTGTATAAGGTCCTTCCCAATTTTGGCTAAGTTTGGGCGACTTCCCCACCTTTCGCCGCGGATTGTATAGCCACACCAAATCACCATCCTGGAAGCCGCGGGAGTTAGCTAGTAAATCATATCTTGCTTTGGCTCGATCACTGGATATCCGCAGTTTATTCCTGACTTGTTCATGAACATTGTCCAACCTCTCCTTAAGTTCCTCCACAAAATTCTCAGAGTTGAGTGAGTCTTTTTCTGGTGTTCCATACATCAAATCCGCAGGAAGCCTCATTTCCCTCCCGAACATCACTTTCGCCGGAGTATAACCAGTGGCTTCATGCGTAGAGCCTCGATATGCCATCAACATGAGAGGTAGATGTTGGTCCCAATCACGCTGATGATCTGCCACCATTTTAGACAGGTAATGTTCCATGGTCCGATTAAATCTCTCTACCATCCCATCCGACTGTGGATGCAAAGGAGTTGTCCTGGTCTTGCGAATTCCGAGAAGTTCCATGACCTTCTGGAAAACAGCCGATTCAAAATTTCGGCCCTGATCAGAATGAAGTTCGAGAGGGACTCCAAATCTGCAGAACATTTCATTTACTAGCACCGTTGCCACAGTCGTTGCTTCTTGATTAGGCAGGGCGTATGCTTCAGGCCATTTAGTGAAGTAATCCATGGCGGCCAAGATGTATTTATTGCCCGACTCAGTCTGAGGAAACGGTCCCGCGACATCAATTGCTACCCTCTCGAATGGAGCACCTATAGTGTACTGCACCATTCGGCCGCGTGATCTTGTTCGAGGTCCTTTTGTGGCACAACAAACTTCGCACTTGCGGCACCAAGATTCGACGTCTTCATGATAATTCACCCAGTAGAACCGCTCTTTAATTTTGGCCAAGGTTTTATTGACCCCAAAATGACCTCCACTGGTTCCGTCGTGCATTTCCTGTAGTACGTCCGATTTTCTGCTTCCAGGAACAACCAACTGACTGACTACGGTCTTGCCATCCGGACTCTCCCACGCTCTCTTCAGTAATCCATTGTCTATTTTAAGAGAGTGCCACTGGGCCCATAGCGCCTTCAGGTTTGGACTTTTACCAGCAATTTCTTGCCATTCTGGTCTCTTGTCGTCAGTCTTTGCAGAGAGGATGAGTCCAATATCTGGATCATTCATTTGTTCTTCTCGAAGGGTCTGTGTGGTCCAGCCATCGTTTATTTCTACCGACGTTCTCCTTACCAAAGGAAGTCCCTCACGCTGCTCAGTTCTTTGACAATGCCGACAATCTTCTTTACAAGGCCGTCTAGACAATGCATCGGCATTTCCGTGAGACCTTCCTGGTCGATGTTCAATTTGGAAATCGTACTGCTGCAGGCGCTCTATCCATCTGGCTATTTGACCTTCAGAGTTCTTCATCTGTAATAACCATTTCAAGGCTCCATGGTGAGTCCTAATCAGGAACCTTTTTCCATATAAGTAGCGATGGTAATGTTCGACTGCTTTAACGATGGCCAACAGCTCCTTTCTAGTGACGCAATAGTTTCTTTCTGGCTTATTTAAAGTCTTACTGTAGTATTCAATGACCTTCTCTTGCCCGTTTTGTCTTTGAGAGAGTACTGCACCTAGACCACAGTTACTTGCATCCGTGTCCAAAATAAAGAGTCCGTCCTTTATAGGGTAAGCCAAGATCGGACTAGAACAGAGGGCAGCTTTAAGCCTTGCAAACGCCTGACTGCATTCGTGGTTCCACAAGAATGGTGTTTTCTTTTCCGTTAATTTGTGCAGCGGTTTTGCGATGTCGGCAAATCCCTCTACAAATCTCCTGTAGTAAGTACATAGTCCCAAAAAGCTCCTTACTTCGTGTTTGTCTCGGGGAACTGGCCAATCTTTAATGGCAGATATTTTACTATGGCTAGTTTTAATGCCTTGTTCTGAGATAGTATGCCCCAAGTACTCGACTTGCTTCTGGAACAGGCTGCATTTCTTGTAGTTTAACTTCAGGTGAGCATTCCGTAACTTGTTGAAGATTTCTCTTAAATTCTTCAAGTGCTCGTCGAAATCACGTCCCATGACAATTATGTCATCTAAGTATACCAGGCAAGTTTTCCAAGTCAGCCCCCTCAAGACAAGTTCCATTAGTCGCTCGAAAGTTGATGGAGCATTGCACAATCCAAAAGGCATAACAGTGAATTGGTATAGTCCAGAACCAGTAGAAAATGCAGTCTTTTCTTTGTCTTCGGGAGCAATCTTTACTTGCCAGTACCCACTTTTTAAATCTAGAGTGGAAAACCACTTTGATCCCGATAAAGTTGCTAAGGTGTCGTCTATACGTGGCAATGGGTAGCTGTCTTTCTTGGTTACATCATTAAGTTTCCTGTAGTCAACACAGAACCGCGTTGAACCATCTTTCTTCTTAACAAGAACCACAGGCGACGACCATGGACTAGATTATTCTTCTATGACGCCCTCCTTTAACATTTCATTCAGCAAACTGTTAACTTCCTGTTGTTTAGCCAGAGGGACCCTTCGTGGATGTTGTCGTATTGGCTGGGCATCTCCTGTGTTGATCTTATGGACAACTAAATCGGTTTGACTGTCGTTGCTCTTGAAGTTAAACATATCAGATTCATCCATGGCAAATTTTATAGCAGACTGAAGTTGTTCCTTTGACAGGTGACTCCACTGTCGCTTAAAAGCATCAATAACTTCTGGGGAAGCTTGGTTAGAAGATATAATTTTGGATGTCTCTGCTTCGACACAATTGCATACCCATTGTACAGGCTCATAATTGGCAAGAACTGTTCCTTCTTTTAGCTTGATGGTCCTTTCTCCAATATTGGCAACTCGTACTGGCATAGTCTTCTTCGTGTCGGTCAAAGTTCGGGCTACCATGATTTCAGTCGTCAAATCCAGGTTAGGTTCTATAAATCCTATGGACCACCCAGGATCATTTTCAGAAGTCACTGTGATAATTTGTTCTGAATTTGGAGGAATTTTCACATCTTCCACCACCAGTAGACGGACACTAGTTTCTACATTTCCATTGGTTAATGCAAACTCCTCATCTCCAAACGTGAGAATATTCTGTTTGTGATCATAGGAGAATCCATGTTTCCTGATGAGATCCATTCCCAAAATAAACTCGTCTTTGATCCTGGCAACCAACACTTTATGCCGAACTTCAAGTCTTTCTCCAATAATGATGGTGACATCGGCTTCTCCGTCTATAGGGCAAGATTCTCCAGTGACTGATTTTAATATAATAGGGTTGGGCAATGGTTGTATGGTATATCCGAAAAGTTTATCTGGCCTTACAATGGTCACATCTGCTCCTGTATCGATGGTAATCTGGATCTTCTGTCCTTTAATGCGTCCGGCCACTGTGAGACTTTTTCCACCCAAATTATTGACTTTAAAGATCCTGGGGGTCTTAACGGGCCCGGTCAATTGCCCCCTTGCATTGACCGGAATTAGTTTTCCTGGGACCTAGGGCGGTCTTGGTCGCCGCTTGGTCTTCTAAACGACGGCGACGGACTTCTTGCCCTATTACGGCAGTTACTCTTGATGTGACCCAGTCTGCCGCAGTTAAAACATTTTATGCCCCGATTGTCTGTTGATCGAGGAGTTCTTTCTAACAGGGCTTGCATACTGACTGCCATATCTTTCATCGCTTTATGTAAACTGGCCATGGATTCAGCCATACACGTATTCTCCTCTTCACCGCAAGTTGCCATTCGTACACGTGGAGATGAACTAGATGACACTCGTGACGCCTCGAATTCCAGGGCCCGAACTAGTGCCTCGCTGATATCCTTGGGCCTTACTAGACGTAAGTGGTATCTCATGTCACTATCTCTAACTCCCTCGATGAACCTTTCGGCGGCAAATTGCATTTGAAAAGATTCAGGAGCCGATGGATATGCCAGGTGAATGAGTCTGTCTATGTCCGCCTCAAATTCTTGTAAGGATTCACCTGACTTTTGCTGTCTCATCCTCAGCTGGGCCTGGAACACGGTTTCTTTGTGTTCATTTCCAAATCGTAGTTGCAGAGTGTGTACTAAAACCGCATATTTACTTTGATCCGCTGCCGACAGAGATTGGAGTAACTCAGCCGCTTTTCCACGAAGTGCTACCACTAATGATGTAGCTTTCTGGGGCTCGGACCAACCATTAGCTTTTGCAGCTGCCTCAAACTGAGTTTTATAAATTTCCCATGCAGTAGTACCGTCGTAATCGGGAGGCTTAATTTTAGCGTTGGCTGTGCTAAAACTCTCTGTAGACACGTTGTCGTCCTCAAGTTGTTCCCGGAATTTCTTTTCTAGCTCGAGAACCTTCTGGTTGACAGCTTCGAGTCCTTCGTTAACGGATTGCATTATTCTTTCTTCCAATTGTTGCTCCCTAGCTGCGAAATGACTCACTAATTCTTCTTTAAACCGTTTCTGTTCTTCTTTTTGTTCTAAATAACGTTTTTCCTGCTCTGCTTTCTGTTGTTGATAACGTCGCTCCTGTACTTGATCACGTCTTTCTTGTTCTTCTTTTTGTTCGTTATAACGTCGCTCCTGTAATTGATCACGTTTTTCCAGCTCTTCCTTCTCTTCTAGATAACGTCTTTCCTGCTCTTCCTTCTGGTCTTGATAACGTTGCTCCTGTACTTGATCACGCCTTTCTTGTTCCTCTTTTTGTTCCTTATAACGTTTTTCCTGCTCTTCTTTTTGTTCTAGATAACGGCGCTCCTGCTCTTCCTTCTGGTGTTGCATAAGGGACAGCAGGGCGGCAAGTTGATCCTCCATCGCTTGATGCTGGCTTCTGGTCACTGGCATAAACACGTAATGTCCGGCAATGAAGCACTCACTTACAGTTCAGCAATATTAGTTCTCAAATTCCCACTGGAATCCCACTTCTGACACCAATTGTTGCGAACTCGGGGTTCAATAATTCCAGTGTAACGATTTAATACGAAAACACTATTTATTAACTCCACAAATACACACGACTACTAAATAACTCACTACTTAACACTTTATATCCTTCTATTATCGCTTCGTAACTTTAGCTTACTTATAGCTCGATTAAAATACGACTATTCTACTCGGGCGCTCTATGCGCCTTTTATATACAATCCTAAAATTACAGAAAAACCTAGAAAGTTCTTTATAAGAATTCTTGAATAATCTCATATAAAAAAAAACGGTTGTAAACAACTGCCTTCTAGATTAAGCCAGACGAGCAATAAATCACTCGTGTCAGCCATGACGCAGCGCGGATAGGTCGCGAAGCTCCACCAACCAACACGCTCCCATGCGTTGCCCCGCCTCCCATGCGGCGTTGCTGCGATCGTAACAATATTTATTCTTTCTACCATATTTCCAACCATCTATCAAAACATCTCTTATATGTCAATCAGGTGGAAACTTAGCATTTACTGTTACTTTCCATCTGGGTTGAAAGTAAATTAAGATTTCACCAGGTTGACACATAAGAAATAATGCCATTACATATATGGATGAAAACATGAAACTTTACAAAAATGCCAACTTATTAACCTTAAACCGAGCCTTAAACCAAAATATTTTTATCTACAAATGTGTTAAAAATGCACCACCTGCAACAAGAGGATAATAGTGTCAAAGTTTACTATACAGGGTCACTGTTATTATTATTTCTTAAACAAAGTTTTTTCAAATCATTATTCCTAAGTTGTTTTTTAAAAACAATCCTCCATTTTCATACTAAATAACTGCTTCAAAACATCATTTTGACAACTCAATATCTCAAAAATTATTTAATTTAACAGTACGTATAACACACTACGTTATACAATTTTTGTCTAGAATTTTGAGAATTTAATTAACCAATAAAATAAAGGGTTTTTATTAGAAAAAAATAGGAGTGCTGGTTTTTGACTTTGATTTAGCATTCTTTTTGGAGGGAAGATTTTGGACCTTGCAACGCGGCATCGCTATTACAAATATATGGATGTTACTTACTTTAGTATGCACCGTACAAGATCACTGTTGACTGTTGCGTACCAGACAGTCCAGACACAGCCACACACTTGTAATTCCTTAAATTCTAGATGGAACGAGAGAAAATGGAATACAAATACAAGCAATACTGCAAACTTTAAGTGCAAAACCTGCGAAACCGCCAAATAAAACATGAGAAAATGGAATTGGAATGGAAAATGGCGGAAATGTTGAAAATGAGTCTGTCTGTCTTTACTGTCCGTTGACACATGTCAAAATTGTCAAAGGAACGTCAAGGCATCATTCGCCCTAAATCTAATAGATGTCGCCAATAAATGGCGGCTATTTAAAATTTAATGAAATATTTTAAAACCTGCCGCCAAAGAATAATATAATATTAATACTAAATTGACTATTTAATTAATTGTAAAAATAGCTATCAGTTGAATAACAGTAGCGAAACCCAACATATTAGTAAAATATATAAAATAAATGGAAATAACTGAAAAGACCAAGTTCTAGTACTTATAGTTGATGTAAGCAAATTTATTCAAGATTATAATTGATTTTAATTTTCTAGTATAAAAACTTTTCGTAATATTTATTACAAAAGAAAACGAAAATCGGTTATACAATTGCACGTCATTGCCGAGTTCAGGATATCCGTGAGATGTCCAATGGACATCCACATAGAGACACTTCCACTCACGTATAAGTTTGTATCCGATTCTGGATATTGTGGGATATCCAATGGACCTCCCAAAACGGATATCCTATTTCGGATATCCATTGGATACACAATTGATATCGAATATCCATTGAATGCTATGTGGGAAATGCAATAAGATCTCGCTTTTACGCTCTTATCCTAATAATAATCCAGTAGTGACAAAAATCCCGCCATTTTTTTAAATTTAATACTGTATAATACAACGTATTTTACGTTGTATAATAAAATGAAAAATAAAATACCGTATTTTCTCATCTCTACCTAGTAGAAATATACTTTTATCACTTTCTTTTTAAATTACTTGTATTTAAACAGACATATTTTGAAATCAAACGTGTCCCCAAAACATTACCCGTGGTATTACTTAGTTTTTATAAGATAAAAAAGGAATTTACTGAGTTTATGTTAGAGTAAACCGAGTAAATAGAGTTTTGAAACGTTTTGAAAATGTTATCAATAAGGATAGTAGGTATTAGTTTAATATGTTACAACGAGTAGTAGTTTGTCTGTCAAATGTCAATGAGTAAAAAGTCAGGTTTTTGACGTTAGAAAAAGGAATAACAAGAAGAGGACTCTTAATCTTATTTTTAATTATTTTATAATTTTATTCATTAAAATAACGTTTCACACGAGTACTAGTTGTTTCCTGAAAGCTGCTTCCTGTTCGCCATACAGTTCAAAAGAAAAAAGGCTCTGGTACACGGAGGGAAGTAGTTATTACACATTTTTTGTTCGAAAATTTTCTTTAGGAACTAATAAAATAGACAAAATAAAAAATTATAGGTGGTGGTAGAACTTAAAAACATTTATAATAATATCAATTTTTAGAATAAATATAATAATACATTTCGCTTACCTCAAACAAACTATACAATGTGAACTCTGAGGTTATGTTAAAGCACTGTCATGGGGATATAAATTGATACGACATTTATCACAAATGTCAACAAGTGAAATTAGTGAGAAATTCTGGGTAATCTTGTAAATTATGTGGATTATCTCGAAAAATATGGTAAAAGTTATATTTTGACTTTAATCAGCCCGTCAGGGCCGCTTTAGCCATACAGGCCTGAGTCTATAAGGTACGAAGGGGCCTGTTAGGGTACCGGGGAAATCATGAGAGAGATGAGAGAAAGAGATTTCTATGAAAAATCTTTTGATTAGGATAGTTCAGGTTAGTTTAGGTTAGATCAGGTTCGTTCAGGTTAGTTCAGGTTGGTTCAGTTTTAGTTTTCTTTTGGTTGGGTTAGTTCAGTTATGTTTTTTCTTCGAACAGGTTAATTAAAAACAAAGCGGCCCGTTAGGGGCCGCTTTGTAATTACTTATTTATTATTTATTTAATTATTGTTTTATTTTTATTTACTTATTTATTTATTTTCCATATTTTTCAAGATAATCTACATAATTTACAAGGTTACCCAGAGTTTCTGAAAAATGTCACTTGTTGACATTTGTAACAATTGTCGTTTCAATTTATATAGCCATGATAGTGTTTTAACATAACCTCACACATCAAGGTTGAGTTCGGTAATTACATCCCGAGTGCTCGGGATATCAGTCTATCTCACTCTATCATGTTAATATTTTGGGAGATGGTCTGTGTCCAGAGAGCTCGGATGGAATTACCGAACTCGGCTTACGTTAGTCAAGTCAATTTCCATTGCATAATTTGTTTCAGGTAAGAGAAATTTATTATTATATTTATTCTAAAAATTGATATTAGTATAAATGTTTTTAAGTTCTACCACCACCTATAATTTTATATGTAAGTGGCGCCATCGGACGACGGCAGGTGCTTCCACTAGGGCATGCGAGAAGATTGTGAAGTGATCCAAAAACCAATTTTCTGTCGACATTGTTACTTCCCACAGACAAATGGCCGAGATTTCGTATGTACCTATATTGTCTGGGGGCGATGTTTAGCAGAGTATCAAACTCATTTCTCTATTAGGCAGAGGAACCGGTTCGAGGTTCCTCTGCCTAATAGAGAAATGAGTTTGATACTCTGCTAAACGTCGCCCCCAGACAATATATAAGTACAACATCTCGGCCATTTGTCTGAGGGAAGTGACAATGTCGGCAGAAAACTATAATTTTATATTTTATCCATTCTATGAATTCCTAAAGAAAAATTTCGAAAAAAATGAGTAATAACGACTTCCCTCAACTGTACCAGCCCCGAAAAAAAACCGTGTTTGTCCAGGTTAGTGATCTTTTGTTAGTGATCTAAAAGTGGGGTACAGTTTGTTCAGGAACCCTGGGGTGTCCAGTATAGTTCCAGAGTCCACGGTTTAGTAAGATAATACGAGTACACGTCATCTTTGAGCACAATGGAGAAAATAGAACTTGCAAGTATAATGGCCGAAACTACATGCAGTGAAAATTTCAAATTAAATGTGCACTCAAATAGCAAACACTGTATATGGAGTATTGGATGGTACTCTAGTGAAACCGGGAGCTGATAAACCCGAAGTGCTGCAGACATTGTATAAAAGAAATGCGATTGCCATGTTTACTATTACTGCATCTATATAACTGACTCAGATAAGTTTGGCAGAAAATTGTGAAAATTCTTCGGAAATGTTTACTAAACTTAATTCAATATTCATGCTGAAGTCTGAAACTAACAAAATGTTGGTACACGAGCGTTTTTATCAGTATAAGATGAATCCCAGGGATTCTGTGGCACAGCACATTTGCAAAGTAGAATTTCTTGCCAAAAATGATATGAAAGGCAGGTGAAACTATAAGCGATGTTGTTATAATGACAAAAATCCTTAATTCCCTCTCATCAAAGTTTAGAAATATTCGTCAAGCTTGGTTGTCATTGGATGAGGCTTTACTGGATGAAGAAAACGCAACAAGCCACCATTCACTTTCATTTTTTCTGTTATCAGTATCTCTAACCTGAACTAACCTGGAATTTATTGCCATACTGGTTATCTGCATTGCTTCCGGCTATTTTTTTCTTAATGGTAACATTGGTGGTTTTTTGGCTCCCATCTATTCTTAGAGGCACATCCACAGGAACGCAACAGATTTCCCTTTAGTTCAGGCTCAACGGAACCTATCTCCGGCACATCCTCAATCGGTAGGGCCTCGCTTATAGCTGCAGTCACTTGAGAGAGCGTTACTTTATTCTGTTGTTTATGTTTTTAGTTTTGGTGGTTGACCCCGACTTAGGGGACAGTTTTCTCAGGCGGCATTGAGCATTGAGCCCCCTGAGAGGAACCTGAACTTATTTGCACCTACCTTTTCATCCACCAGATAGGAGAGTTTTCCTCTTGCTTTTCCTTGAATCCCTGTAGCATATTTTCCAGGTTCGCCTTTGTCATCCCTTTAAAAGTGCTAGGAAAGACAACAGTTAACATTAAAAAACTAGTGAATGACACTTGGCAAGGTGGCACCATCAATGAAATTCTCTACATTCCAGACTTAAACAATAATTTACTATCTGAAGAAGGACTTACTGGAAAGAACATGCAAATCCTGAAGGATAGAGACAAAGCAACAGTTTACCAGAACAATACTGTAGTAACCGTCGCTGATCAAGACTCTAGGCAACATGCACAAGATGCTTTTTCTTCGTACTGTTATTCTGAACGTGAATTTAACATCTCAGGAATGTCTTAAAACGTGGCATGAGAAACTTGGACATTTGAACCTTAATTTGGTTCGTGGAATTGTCAACTAAAACTTAGTGTGGGGTGTAAACTTTACAAACATGGACAAGTTTGTGTGTGAAGGATGTTCATATGGTAAGTCCCACAAACTTCCCTTTAAGAAGACTGTTTTTACACATATGAAGCCTGGTGAACACATTTACAGTGACGTATGTAGTCCAGTGGGAATATCATCTGTGAGTGGGGCTAGATATTTTGTTTCATTCAAGGATGAAGCAAAAACTGGATTATTTGAAAATATTTGGATGTGATGCTTTTGTTCACAAAATTATCGAATTACCGCTTATTAATACCTTGTTTGCTCCATAATTGCTCCAGCAATAATATGAATGAGTGAAATAATCACTATTATTTTTTTTTAATTGCCATTTTGCCATACATTTGTTATAAATAGAAAGGGGAAACCTTAAGAGTTAAGTGAAAAGTAAGACTGATGATTGCAGACTCACATTATCGACAATATTAAACATTGGTTTTAAAGGATGCAGAAAATTTTCATTTCAAGGAAGGAAAATTTTCCGGAAAATTTTTGCCATTACATCCATTTTTTGACAGTAATCCGAGTAGAAGACTTCTCTCTTGAAAAATTACTTTGAATAGGTATTTTTTACTATTATTTTTTTTAATTGCCATTTTGCTATACATTTTACTAAAGAAAGGAGAAACCTTGACAGATGAGGTAAAACCAAGACAGATGATTTCAGATTCACATTACCGGTAATAGCTCGTGTAATAGTAACATTTTCTTCTGAAGAATGCAGAAAGTTTCCATTTCAAAGAAGGAAATTTCTCCAAAACATTTTCGATTTCGAAAAATTTCCGCTTTTACATCACTTTGTGACAGTAATCCGAGTAAAGGACTTCTCTTGATACTCCTTATAAGATAAAAATGGATTCACATGTGAGAAAGGAAATTTTTCCTGAAAATTTCCGCCATAAAAGCTCGTTCACACGGTGACATCAAAACGTTAAAAAAGTGGCGGAGCTTGTATCTGCAGTAGCAGATTTGTTAGAAGAACTGATTGTTTTGAAGTTACCTAACACGTATAGGTACCGCAGTGTTAAAAGTTCGCCCGATAAAACTTATTGTAACCAGTAAAACTAAATTATGCCGCGCCCCTATTCCTTCTTGGGAAATATGTCATTTTCACAGTTAACTAGATGAATTATTCTGAACTGGACCATACATTAAATATTAACAGTAAAATATTGCGCAAATAGGCGTGTGTGAGTCTTTTCACAATCTTCTGGATATAAACGACAATGTAAAGTGCTTCTGATTACTCCGCATTGAAAATTACGTATTCCATTGGTTTGCAAGGTGGCGCAGGAAATGCAGGTAACCACTCAAAACAAATTATTTATTCTTCCACCAATCAGCTTACATTAGCCGCCTACGTAATGGTTAATTAGCTACGTATTCTGCGCATTAAGTCGGTAGAAGAAAAATTACCTAAGTTATGCTATCCTAAGTTATTTTCGTTTCACACCTATTCTGGTTCTGGTTCACAAAAAATGGCCGATTATCTGATTTTCAGCAAATCTGATTGGATGAATATCAGCTAGTTCTGGTTGACATTTTCATGTCAACCAGAACCGGTGTGAAACAAAAACATCAACACCAGCGTTAGCACAGACGAGAGGATTTCGGTTTTTCTGAGAAAAATAAAAACATGTTCAAAGAAAATACTGGAATCAAGGAAATCTACTATAGTTCCTTTCTCAATTGTAAAGTTTTTTTTATTGCAAATTTAGTTTTTAACAAGCTTTCAACTGTTCCAAAGTAGTCAAAAGCATTGTAAAGGGTATTCATGAAAAAACTCTCGTAGCAAACCATAGAATTAAAACTCTTGTCTGAGATAAGTTTATTAGATAAGATCAGACTCAGACTGTTTTAATTCCATGGCCTCCTTTTTTGATTTTTTTTTAAATGAACGCATGATGTATCAGCCCCAAGTAAAACGATGAATAAAAAATTCGGGATTTGTCTACTAGATGGCTTTCAAGAAGATGGAACTTGTCCACCAGTGGACGCTTAGGAGGTTCGTCAGCTGTTTACTCTATTAAAACGAAAACATGATTTCTGCCTCTTTACTGAATCGAGTCAACAAAGAAGAATATTTTTTATCCATATAAAGTGATTGTGTCGACGTAGACGTTTGGCACCATTCAGGCCAATCAGATCACACCTTCATCAATCCTCAAAAAAGTAAATATTTAATATTCGTATGTGGAGCCCCCTCCTCTTTACCAGTTCCACACTTTACCTCGTTACCAACACTCATTGAAGGTGTTCTAAGTAAGTAAGAGAGAAGGCTATATAGGGATAGGAACGGCAAACGCTCACAAGGCTGTAGGATTAAAGAAAGGCCAGAAAATTCCTTGTTTATTCCTACATAGCGGTATATTTGGTTGATTACTGGTAGCACACCGACAACTCCACTAGTTAATGAGAAATGGTCATTTTCTGGTGGAAAGTAAGAATTGAAAAATTGTAATGGTTTTGCCATTGTCCATATATTTCTGTTTAAAAATTAACAATAAGCAGGTGATAAACGGAGAGTTGAACACTTAAAGCGAGAATGCTCTATCATTTTTTTTTCATTAAAGAGCAAACATTTGAAGAACGTATGTGGTGGGTTTTAGTTATTGCTAGGATATAATTACTTGTCATTTTCAAGCAATCTTCATCTAGAGACACTCAGTCAGTGCAGTCAAGTCAAATTTGCCATTAACTGTAGGCTTGGTTGCTATGTGGCTTGACAGCATCATTACTATCTCTCTTCTTTATTGTTTCATTGTTTTCCATTGCTCAAAATTTGCCAAACAAATACTACTTTCGATTTCAACAAATTTATTGAACAAACTCAACATCCACATGCACACTTTAAATAAATACACCCATTCTATAAGCGCCCCCCTCTCGACAAGTATCGCCTCAAACTCTGCTCCATTTTCAATTTCTCATACAAATTATACAGCTCATGTTTCTCCACATCAATGTCGCTCTTGTCGTCCCATCCGTAAGGAGGACCCTTTAGGCTCGAGTAATGCTCCTCATCTATATTCAAGACCTTGCCGTGTAAAACCCATTGATCGGCCCTATTTAACTTAAGAGGGTGTTCATTTGAAAATGTCATCTAGTTAGCTGTGCAATGTCAAACCAAAATGATGAAAAAACTAAAGTCTATTTACTTCGATTATGTAATTTTTTTCGGTAAAATTTCATAGCCTTCTAGATAACGTTTTTTTAATGATCACGGGGTACTTACGACTGCTTTTCCAAGGCTGTACATGCACGTGCAGCGGCTCATGGTGCTCCTTTTTACTGGCCAAAAATGCGCCAAGTTTGGCTGCCGCGGTTCCGACATTAAGAAGCAACAGCAGCCCGAGCAGGCCCAGCGTTTTCAGAGAGAAAAGTACTAGGAAACCTTGACGAAACATGATTCTTCAGTAGATATATTGATAACCGTTGAATGACTTCATGTACAGGGTGTCCCGTTATAAACACCAACCTCTTTAACTTTCTTGTTTTTCATATAAGAAAAAAAAAGTTTTATGCAAAAGTCGTAATATTTTAGCGAAAAATTTGAACACAGTTCGAGTATACTGGTATCCCAGAAAAGTGTATCAGACAACCCAAACTTTTTTTTCCTCACCGTTTATTGCATTAATAACTGAGTTATGGAGTTATCGTTATCAACTCAATTTTTTAAGTACGAACCTGGATTTTTTTATACATATTTCAAAAGCGCTTATCATTCCTGAAAGATCAATGTACTATTTGAAAAGATTCATGGTCGCCTTTACCTAGAAAATCAATCATAATAAGAACTTTTTATTTAATTAAGTTAAGTTATTAATGGTTAGGAAATAAGTAACGTAATTACTAATAGTTATTATCATAAGTAATGATTTTTTGGTCATAATCCTAACCGATTACCTTCTAACTTTTTAGAAAATCCTCGGAAAAATCCTACGTTTTCATTCCGAGGCATTTTTAAAAATATGTCACTTAGTTTGGTTAAAAAATTGACGAAAAAGACGAAATTCTCCAAAAAAAAAATTTTAATTTTGAAAAAAAAACTAAAGTTTTAGCCAAAATTCTAACATACATTTCTCCACACTATTCAAATGTGATTCCTATTCTGATTAATTGTCACGTTTCGTTAAATTGTTTTTCTTTACTATTTTTTTAAAAGATTTGCATTTGCCTTATTTTTATTTTTTTAGAGGTAATTTTGACAATATTGGACTTTTCCAATGAGTGGACCCTTGTAATGTAAATTGATTTCTATTGAGACAATTTTGGTCCAGAACTGGGTTTTTTTATGATTAATAAGTCCTATTTTTTTTATGACATTGACCTAAAACAGACTCAAACTCAGACAGAAAACGAGTCACAAATCTATTTTTTTAAATAATAAAAAATATCCTCGGATAGGAATTTTAAACAATATGCACTAAACTATCTTAAATTTATGTCCCTACCAGCTCCTGTTGCACATATTTATTGCTTCGGTCTTTTTTTGCTTACTGCTATTTTATTGTTCATATTTATCTAATTTTATTTATTATAAATGATTTATCTTTCATATTTTTTGCAATGATCTAATTTAGACTTTTTATTAAGTTTTTATTTTTTCGAGTTAATTTTGACAAGAAAAGAGCTTTTCCTACGTTTGTACAATTGTAATGTAAATTGATACATATAGGATGTGCCATTTAAAAAATATAAATAGCGGATGTAGGACATATGGAATTAAAACTCTTGTCTTAAATAAGTTCATAAGAAAATAAAAATCGGAACGTTTTATGACATTTTCGATTTTCAATTGTTTTTATGAAGTTATCTCAGACCTACTATTCTAATTCCATGACCTATTTGAATTTTTTTTAAATGAACGCATGCTATAAGTATACTTACATATAGCAACTATAATTAGTTGCAAGTACTTAACACAACAAGGTGGGTTTTGTTTTGGTTCTGGGCTGTCTTTTCTATAACTCTTTCTCTGTCCCACTCATTACTACTTAAAAATGATTTCATACACTTTGCTTTCTCGCAAGATATTTTGCTTCATTTCTTTTTGGCTCTATCAAACGTCAGAAATAGGTTTTTCTATAATAATAGACATATTCGTTAATTGTGTTTATTTCATCCGAATTTATAATAAGAACGGCCAAAAATTAATTTTTGCCTGGGAAATGACATAAGTAAGTAGATTTGACCTCGAAAGTTTCGATTTAAATCCACCATCCTCGGGTTAACGAGCCCTCCTTTCGCCCTCATGAAAAAAAAAATCCAAGCATCTTTCTTTTAATCGGTGTCTTCTCCATAAGTCTTTCTCTATCTTACTTAGTATTTTTTAAAAACGGTTTCAAAAACTTTTTTTTGCGAGATATTTTAAAGTAATTTTTTGCTTTTTTAAAAAAGCTGAAAGCAACTAACCTGAACTAGCATCAATTAACTAGATTTAACTTATAAGACTCTAAAGGCTTTCACGGCAGGTCAAAATACAATCTAAAGTGTTTTCCAGGCTTTGAATTCGTGGTTCAATGGAATTTATTCCTGATATTTCGTCTACAGCTGCGGCAGACATTATCAAAGGCGATGAGGCAATGGGCGAAGTGATTTCTCCCGTGCTTCCCGACGTTGACTGAGTCGGCTTTGGGAAACTCCGCGGTATTTATTCCCCCGCCATCCCGCTGCAGTGAAGCGACTGGGAAGGGGGTAGTGGTGGTGGGGGGTTTCGGCGCACTTAAAATACGTCGAAAAATTCGCTTTCAGTCTGCATTTAGAAACGTAATTTCTTCCTTCCCGTTGAAATTGTTGTCGTGTTTAAAGATCTCAATGGCCTCCCTCGTTAGTCTCTGATAGAAACTCTGCGATTGATATAAGATATCCACTTCGTTGAAAAGGATGTCATGACCTTCGGAGAGAGCGTACTCTGCTACTGCTGACTTTTGTGTTTGTCCCAGCCTGCAACTCCGCTTGTGTTCCGTAATCCTCGTGATGACACTGCGATTTGTGGAGCCCATGTATACTGAGCCCCAGCTGAATGGAACTCGGTAAACTCAGGATGCCGATAGGGGATCTCTGCGGTCTTCGGCCGATGTCAAGCTCTGTTGTATTGTTCGAGTGGGTCTAAAGACAGTTTTAACATTGTACTTTTCCAGTAGCCTGCCGATCCTGTCCGTTGCTTTGTGGATGCACCTATGGTAGACTATAAAATCCGCGATTTTCTTCATCTTCTCCCGTTGTTCCTTCCTAGCGCTCTATATTCCTTGGACGGACGGCCCTATCGAACTCGTGCTTGCTGTACCCATTCCAATCAAAGGCTTTTTCCAGATGCTTCATTTCTCCCCTGAGACGATGATTTGATCCATTATTGAGATAAAAGGGGAGTCATAAAGGCTCTGTCCGTGAGAGCCAAGATAATTTGTGAGCTGGCTGATTTGGAACGGGAAATGAAGCAGCTGCTCGAACGAGCCTTTGATTGGAATGGATACAGAAAGCACGAGTTCGATAAGGCCGTCCGTCCAAGGAATGTAGAGCGCTAGGAATGAACAACGGGAGAAGATGAAAAAAAGCGAGGATGGACTAGTCTACCATACATCCACAAAGTAACGGAAAAGACCGCAAAGATCCCCTATCGGCACCCGCAGTTTACAGAGTTCCATGCAGCTGTGGCTCGGTACACATTAGCACCACAAAACGCAGTGTCAACACGAGGATTATGGAACACTAGAGGAGTTGCAGGCTGGGATAAACACAAAAGCAGCAGTAGCAGAGCACGCTCTCTCCGAAGATCACGACGTCCTTTCAACGACGTGGATATCTTATATCAATCGCAGTGTTTCTATCCGAGACTAACGAGGAAGGCCATTGAGATCTTTAAACACAACAATTTCGCAAGCACCACTACTCCCGCCCCAGTCCCTCCACTGCAGCGCGACGGCACGGCGGGAGAATAAATACCACGGAGTTCTCCACAGTCGAATGAGTCAACGTCGGGAAGCAAGAGAGATTACTTCGCCCATTGCCTCATCGCCTTTGATAATGTCTGCCGCAGCTGTAGACAAAACGTCAGGAAGAAATTCCATTGGACCACGGCTTCAAAGCCCGGAAAACACTTCAGATTGTATTAGATATAACTTGTTCTAAAATTTAATAAAAGGTAGGCCCTTACGGGCCACCCTTTTGTATTAATTAAAAAAAAGATCTAAGCACCTCTTTTTTAAACTCTGTATTCTCCTTAAGTCTTTCTCTATACTACTCATTATTACTTAAAAACGGTTTCGAAAACTTGATTAAAAAAGAACAGCTGATTGAAAATGAAAAGAAAAATTGTTTGTGCCGAACTTTATGTTGACCAGTTTATATATAGTTCCATAGGTTTATCTTCACACTGTCACATTTTTCTGAGACACCCTATATATTCGATATAGGCTGCGTTCAAATCTTTCGCCAAAACACTTTAACTTTAAAATAAAACTTTTTTTTTAAAAACAGAAACCAAGAAAGTTAAAGTGGGTGATGTTTATAATGGGACACTCTGTACTTACCAAGCTTGGTTATTACTACACCTCCTCCAATCATTAATATGGGCATAATCTGCCTAATTTTCTTGCCGATTCCCATACATCGCCCTGAAAGAAAATATTTTTTGCCTCATTGCTTGTTATATTGTTTTTTTTTTCTCTACATACCAACAAAAGTACTTTCTGGCTCCTCAGGACTACCATGTACCAAATAGTTTAATAGGACGTCCATTTGCCTGCCAATAAGGTCTCTCATGGGCAACTTTTGCAAGTCTTCTCTGGGGTCCATGAGGTTGTTGCTGGTGGAAGAATTTGAGGCGCTGACCAAGCCATGAGCAAGTACGAAGAAGACTGAGG
Organism: Taphrorychus bicolor; assembly: GCA_951812265.1. Classification (NCBI taxonomy): domain Eukaryota; kingdom Metazoa; phylum Arthropoda; class Insecta; order Coleoptera; family Curculionidae; genus Taphrorychus; species Taphrorychus bicolor. The sequence continues at coordinate 39,224,055 of OX638299.1, read as the reverse complement.
CCACTGTAATAAGGGTGACGGTCATCTTTGTATAATCATCGTGTATTTCTCTCTGAAATAACAACAATGACATGTAAGGAATCTGCAGAGAAAGTACTTAAAACTCTAATAAGAAACGAAAGCCCTAAGTGGAACACTATACAAGTTCTATGGGCAACAGTATTTAATTTTTGCAGTCACGAAAATCCGTTAGAATACGCTGTTTTGAACTTGACCTTGCGTCTCGATCGTTTAATGTTAAAATTTAAGCAAAGGAAGAAAGTACTTGTTGTTCTTCACTTTTACTGGCCGCCTGACTGCGTCTTTAGAGTTGACGCACGTACTTGTTCCTCATTCATCTCGATTAGTATGCTTCAGTCGCAGAAAATAAAAGTAATCATTAGTTTTAATAGACGTGTGGCCTAGATCTTCACGGGTATTAGCAGTTTTCGGGTCACTATTGAGATGATTTGTATAGTTTTCGTTGTTTCGACTTTCTTTTTTCATACCATCACGTATAGTGTTTGTTTAAGTAATTTTGCTTCATTTGTTTACTAGGTGCGTACTTTGCACTTTTGGGGGTACTCCTACGACACTTGCGACCTGAATACTGAATATAAAATAAATATTAGACATGGTGAGAAAGTTTTTACAGTTTTGTCAAAGCAGCTTTTACTTAAAACAAGAAAAAAACCTTTGCTGTAGATGACTCCCTAATCTTTGAGACAGATTATGTATTTTTTTACTACTAAGTTATTTTTTCCACTACTAGGAAAACCAAAGCGAGTAGAAGGCCAGAAGAATGACTATGAAGTAGGTTTTCTCGTCTTGCTTATAAAACAATTGAACATAAGCGGTCTATAATGACAACGTTATGGCCGATTATCTCCCTAGGGAGATAAAGCTGTCAGTTGTCAGGCGCATTAGGCGTCGTGATATCGTCATACGGCGATTTTGTTTATCGGTTACCACGGTAACGAAGTCTCCATATGGATTGAAGACGCGCCTGTTCTTAGTAATAAAATATGCGGAGCGATGTCTTACTAATTTAGGCAATTTTCTATTGTAGATTTTTCGAATCTAGTAGTGGAAAAAATCTTGTATACACCGCGGTTGTGAACTACTAATGATCCTCACGTCTTAGATCCCTCAGCACTACTCGCTTCGGGATTTAAACTTGACGTTCGGGTCATGATAATGTACTTCACAACCTTAGTATATAATATACCATATAAGTTACACTTACTTATAAATAAAGGCTGACATTACAAAAACTCTGCAAGTCCAATTTGCAAATGCAAAAAGGTATTGCTGCCAAAACGACTGCAATGTGATTAACAATTAATATTGAATTGCATCCACAAGGAAAATAACTATTTCCTACCAAGTGCGCAAAGTAACACTTTCGTCCCTGCGAGGGCAGCAGTCAAGTGCGCGAAAGACACTTTGCGTAAGAATTAGGAACAATATTTTTTCTACAACCGTATAAAAGTCCACCTGCCAGTAATATGGGACATCTTTAACGATTTTATAAATGATTAAGCTTCACAGTTCTTTTCTGCTACCCCTGTATTGACGGAGCGCACGAAAGACTGTTTTTCACGTGTCCTACGGCAACCAGTAACTTTTTTTTTACGCTGCTATGGGCGACGTGCGAGAAAGATAACCGTGAAAATATGTGTCAGTTTGCATACCGTCAGTAATGCGCGAACCATCTCATATTTTGACGGTTGTAGAAAAATTAAATTTCAAAGCAGTAAAAATTGAGGTTAGTTTTGTTGTCATGTTTACAGATCCTCCCACAACTCAGTGGCAACCAAAAGTTTTGTCATGGTAAATATGGCAGATGGCGGAAATTTGTTTTGTAATATGAGTTTCTCTGCAAATCCATTGCAGCTGCATGTTTGCAAATCGGCAAAGTTGCATTTGTGGTTGCACTGTAATTCCAGCATAAAGCAACAAATAAGTTGCCTAAACGTGAACTAGGTGTTTCGTCCGAGCTCTTTTCAGGCTAAATTAGTATTGTCAGTAATTTTACTGGGAATACTGCGAAATTCTGTTTCCAATAACAAAAGAAACACATACAAAATTGTATTGGGGCGTAATAGCCATAAGTAAGTAGTAAAAAACCTGTTTTATTTGCCATAAATCTACAAATAATAAATAATTACAAAAATAATAAAACTAACAAATCTAGAGATATAACCTTAACGCCAAAAACTACCTAATTCTTAGTTATCACTTAAGACACTGTCTTAAGTGATTTAAGACACTTTTGCGTAGGTACTTAATTTTTAGTTCGTTGAGTAGGTTTTTACCATACTGAGTATCTTAATAATATTTAGTTACAGAACTGAGCACTGCAACAGTTACTTACGTTATAAGCTCGGTAAATACATTTTTATAGCAGTAGTTATATATTTCCGGACGAGGCAATAGCCGAGTCTGGAATTTCGAAACCATTACTGTAAAACGTTACAGGCGTATGACGTACAACCTTTTATTTCATACTCATTAAACACAAGAAAAGACGACACGCGCGGCAAATATTTTTTACAAATCCGGTATAATTTCATTAGGATATCCAGTACTGTAATGAAATTTCATTACGGTACCTAGTACTATAAAATTTCTTTGCGGCACGGGGCCCAGTACTGTAAAAAGCTATTTCCTGGACTAACATCAAGTACTTAAAAGTGTCCTAGATGATACAGTATGAAGTAATAGTTATTTACGTTATAAGTCCGGTAATAGTATATTTTACTAGGAGTACCGAAAATAGCTCTCGTGTGAGGCTTCGCCTCACACGGAAGGTCATGTAAGCACGGAAAAAGGCATTTCGGACCTGTATAGAACGATACTTTTCATTACACTAATTAAATTATATAATATATATATTACTAAAATTACTTAATTTTCAAACATGAAAAGTTGTATGTGACAATAGGGTGACATAAGTCTGAGAGAGAAATCAAAATCAACAAATCAAATAATAGAAGTTGTCAAGGATACTTGCTAAAGCTGGAATTTCAAAACGACTACTGTATCACGTTACCGGACGTATGATGTACAACATTTTACTTCATACTTATTAAAAAACAGGAAAAATATTATTTTATGCGCGGCGAATATATTTTTGACAAATCCGCGAATTTGACAAATAGTTTCCTTACGGTATCCTGTACCGGTACCGGTTTTCAGGTTACTATGGATACAATGGATTTATTGAAGATGTGCCGGTACTCAATACTGTAAAATGTCTTTATTTCATACTGTCCGGTATATACGTCCTACATGCATCGATTTGAGTCCGGTAAATGGAACTTTACCGGACAAGTCCGGTAAAGGTTGCTAGGCAACCGATGCTAGAGAGCTACCATCTAATATAAAATATTACGTTACTTAAATTTGATTAAGATTTTGTCAAATGCTCAGTTGGCGACGTCAAAATTTGTGCGCAGCAGTTACGATGTTTGATATTACTTATCATTAAATCAAACCATTAAATCAAATCAACCATCATTTCCTGATATTCAAAACGAGCTTCTAAGTTATTCAGTGAAATTCAAAAATGTGTCCAATGCCCAGCAGAACCGACTTATTTCAAAGTACTACATATATTTGAAGAATCACAAGCACATTGTTGATATTTTAATGCTGACGACTCCATCATTTTTCCCATTAAGAAATGACTTTTCGAAAGATTTTGAGAAACATCTATTACTGGTATGTAGTAATAATTTTAATAGCCAATAATTTGCGATTAATAAGGTTTTACAACTGGTGGCTACATATTTTCAAAAGTTTAATTTGGTACCATAAATAGCGTAACTTTAAATATCCGACCGATAAATAGCCGAGTTCGGTAATTCCATCCGAGAGCTCCGGACACAGGTCGTCTCCTAAAATCTTAACAAGCTAGAGTGAGAGACCGATACCCCGAGCGCTCGGGATGTAGTTACCGAACTCAACTAATGCAGACACCGCCAAATGTCAATAAATCTAATTCTTTCGTGGTAATTTTTTTCTTTTTTTTTTAATTTTAAATGATAGAAACAGTATGAAATAAAATATTGTACGATACACGTCCATTAGGAGTTGTTACAATACTCGTATAACTTTCCAGACTCGGCTCCTGACGTCGCCTCGTTCGTAAAAATCTCGTACTGTAACAAGTCACCTACGGAACTTGTGACGTAAATTACTATTACGATATCCAATCCTGTAAAAAGCTATTTACCGGATTAAAATCAAGTATGTAGAAGTATCGTAAATGATACAGTATGAAGTAAATGTAGTGTTACAGCAGGAGTAAGATGTTTCCAGCCGAGTCTGGAATTTCGATTTCCGCCTAATAGTATTCGCCTAATAGTAAATCGTGTTGCACTAATTGGGACGCATACTCCCTATATATATATAGAGAGAGAGAGAGAGAGAGAGAGAGAGAGAGAGAGAGAGAGAGAGAGAGAGAGAGAGAGAGAGAGAGAGAGAGAGAGAGAGAGAGAGAGAGAGAGAGAGAGAGAGAGAGAGAGAGAGAGAGAGACTACTCAAAACTGTTGGATGTAATTGAAGGCTACGAAGATATGAGAAGTGTCGGTCGTACTGTAGTTAGGAAGTCACGTGATGGTTTTCATTGCTAAGAGGACTTTACACATCCTGGGAAATGCCATTTGCGTATTTTGTTACCTCGGCACCCATGCAGCATGAAATTTAAAAAAAAAAAATTTTAACTGCAATTGATGAAGCGATTTCAATGAGTTTTCAAGTACGTGCAATTACTTGTGACTAAGGAATAAATAATCAGGCTGCTCTAAAAAATCTTGGTGTTTCCGAAAGCAAACTATGTATATCCTTGAACGAAAAGTCAGTTTTTTTCAATATTTGACGTTCCACATCTTCCACACATAAGAACTGGAGAAACAATTGGCTAAAACACGATTTTATATTCGGCGGAAAAAGAGTTTCGTTTAATGGCATTCGCAAAATTTATTTAGGCCTTGGGCCGTTCCAGAAAATGAAATGTTCACTTGCACTGCAAATCTTTAGCAGGTCAGTTGCCGCTTCCGTTAGAACTTGCGTTGGTACACAGGAGAGTTAAAGAGTGAAACAACCAATAACAGCAAATTTTTTTGAACTAATGAACGTTTTATTTCATTTTGATTGCCTTAATAGCAAAATATTATATATACAAAGAATCCGTATAACTGCGTTAGATGAACGATCATTAATTGAAAATACTATTCGAACAGCCAAAAGGAAGCTAAAATTTACTTACAAAATAACTCCTAAATTACATGACAGACCTCCGTGCTCTTTAGGATTGGATCGTACATTGCTGGCAATAATTTCACTATATCACCAAAAAAATCAAGGTTTCAAATATTTGTTAACGAATCGACTAAATCAAGACATTATTGAAAACACATTTGCTACTTATAGACAGAGAGGCGGTTATAATCCCAATCCAACAGTGAGAACTTTCCGAACAACTTTTAGGCTCTACGCAATAATAAATTTAATAACAACGACAGAACAATTGTCGGATACCCAACTAAAATATTAACAGTGGCAACACCGCGCATAGCTAGGAGCGAGCGAGAAAAATACAACAACCGGCAACATTCATTCATCATCGAATCGTCATCTTACTAACATCATTGTAAATCGTAGATCAATAAAAACATCAGTTTTTTGTTGTAAATCAGTAGAAATCTAATTTCTAATCATAAATCATCGAAACCCAACATGGTCCTTCAGCCGAATCGCTAATTAACCTGTGGATGAAACAACGTACAGCCGCAGAATCGAGAGTTGAAATCGGTACGAATCGACGACCGGCTCAACACACGGCCGACGCCATTTTCACGTTTGCGTACAACTAGGGCTGAGCAATCTGTCGTAAGTCTGTTCCTTTTGTACCGCTTCCTAGCTATCGCTTGACTATTTCATGCTTTGCTTGAGCAGTATAGCATTGTAGACAACAATTCAATCGTTCTATATCGCATCACAATCGTTTTATTAACAAATAATACCATTATCGTTGGTTTTGGTCGATCGATCTTATCGAACATGCCTAGCAACGCGAAACCAGCTGATCAAGACGAACGAAATAAATGTTTAGCGAAATTACGCATAGAACGAGAGCAAATTAAGGCTTCGTTACAACGACTTGCATGTTTTATTGACAAGTTCTCAGAAGAAAAGATCGAAAGCTTAGAATTACGCTTAAAAAACGCTGAAAGCTCACTTTTGAGAGACTTTAACGCCACCCAAAACGAGATCGAGTTTCTGGACGCCCAGGAATCCCAATCAAGTGAACGGGACGATTTTGAAGAGCTATACTTTGCGTATACCGGTAGAGCAGTAAAAATAATTAGGCAATTTTACGAAAATAAATCGAATTTCTCTTCAGGCATTCAAGGTGTAGCAAATCAAACGTCTAAAGTTTCTACAAGCTCTCATTCAACAAAGGGTTTTCCGGTAATAGAATTAATAAAATTTTATGGGGAATACGACAAATGGGCTCAGTTTCGAGATTTATTTAAAACATTAGTTCACGAAGATCAGTCTATTGACAAAGTAAGGAAGTTTTATTATCTATTAAGTTCTCTCAAGGGTGAAGCCGCTAAAATAATCGAATCCATAGAAATCACAGAACAAAACTACGATCTAGCATGGAATTTACTTAATGACCGATTCGAAAACAAATCGTTAACCATAAAAAATCATGTTGCGGCTCTTTTTGAATTGCCAACTGTCTCTGCCAAATACAGCCTTAGAAACATTGTTGATGATTTTCAGAAAAGATTTAGAGCTTTAAAATTGCTAGGTGAACCAGTAGATTCATGGTCAACCATTCTAATTCATTTACTGTCAATAAAATTAGACCATCGAACGGTTTCTCAGTGGGAAGAATATTTAATCAGCCAAAAAATCAATAGTCCAACAATAACAATTTTTCTTGACTTCCTTTCTGATAGATGCAGGTTTTTAGAAACCACGGAGTCAATAAAAGCTGTCAAAAAAGACTCTAAATTTCAAACGCGTGATTATTCCAAGCATTTTGTAAACGACAAAAGCAAGCAAGCTTATGCCTTTCAGCAAGGTTACAAAAATAACATAGAGTGTGTCTTCTGCAAAGGAAGACACCACATTTATCGATGTGAAGCATTTTTAAACCTTTCTTTAGCGTCGCGCACTGAAGAAGTGCAAAAAATGAAATTGTGCTCTAACTGTTTGCGTTCAAATCATAATATAAAAGAATGCGTTTCACAAGGTTGTAAAATATGTTCGAATCGACATAATACTTTATTACACAAAGAAATCGAAAGCGTTCAAACCAATCAAACTGCAAGTTTATCGGTCAATCATAGCATAAAAAATGAGGCTGAAATACTTCTATCAACAGCCACCGTTTTGATTAGGGATCGTGACGGAAACTGGCAACAATGTCGAGCATTACTTGATAGCGGCTCGCAGTCAAATTTCATAACGAAAAATTTAGCGGAAAAGCTTAATTTACCTATGTTTAAGACAAACATTCCTGTTGTAGGAATCGGAGACTCTTCTAGGAATATCACAAATCAAGTATCTAGTGAACTTAAGTCTTTACATGATAATTACAATTTATCAAAGGTAGAATTCTTAGTTTTGGATCGAATAACTGAAAAATTGCCTTCGCGTTCATTTAACCGATCAATGTTAAATTTACCTGATAACATAGAATTTGCAGATCAAACTTTTAATACGTCTCAAAACGTAGATTTGCTATTAGGAGTAACAATCTTTTATCAAACTTTATATAGCGATCAAAAACAACTAGGTATAGATTTGCCAATTTTACAAAATACAAAGTTTGGTTGGGTCTTATCTGGACCACTTGATATTCACAAAAAACACAAGAAAATCACTTGTAATTTGAGTACTTCTAATCTAGAAAATCAGTTAGAGCAATTTTGGCGAACAGAAGAATATCCTGTTCAAAAATTCTTTTCTCAAGAAGAAAGCGAATGTGAAAAACTTTTTAACGAAACTCTACAACGCGACATTGATGGTAAATTCATAGTAACCTTGCCAATCAAACAAGATGAACAGACTTTGGGCAACTCTTTGGATTCTGCTCTTAAGCGTCTTTATTCAATTGAAAGAAAATTCAAAAAACAACCAGAATTTAAACGTCAATACACTGAATTTATAAATGAATATGAACAATTGGGGCACATGCAGAGAGTTGATCCTGGAGATGTAAATATTAAAAATACTGGCAAGAACTTGTGTTACTTACCGCATCACGGAGTAATTAAAGAAACGAGCGCTACGACTGCTCTACGTGTAGTTTTTGACGGATCTTGTCCCACAAGCACAGGTGTATCATTAAATGATATTTTAATGATAGGGCCAACAATTCAAGATGACTTAGTATCAATTTTAATTAGGTTTAGGCAACATGCAATTGTTGTTACAGCCGACGTAGCCAAAATGTATCGACAAGTTAAAATAAAAGACGACCAAAGAGACTTACAACGAATTCTTTGGCGAGATGAGCCTCAAAGCGAAATAAAGCATTATCAATTGTCAACAGTAACTTACGGTACAGCATCAGCGTCATTTTTGGCTACTCGAGCTCTTCCACAGGCTGCCATCGAACATAAAGACAAATACCCAAACGCAGCTAATGTTATTCTCTCAGACTTTTATGTAGATGACTTAATAACTGGTGGTGACGATGTACAAAGCGTGATCAATTTACAATCAGAAATTGATGAAATCTTAAGCAAATATGGATTTCACCTCAGAAAATGGGTTTCTAATAAACCACAAGTTGTTGAGCAGCATAAAGGTGGCAACACTAACGACAAATACTTCATAAACGAAAATGATTTTACTCGAACTCTAGGCCTTGTATGGCACGCTAAATCAGACACTTTGACTTATTCTGTAAAGAATATCGATATCAAGACTTTAAAGATAACAAAAAGAACTATTCTTTCAACAATATCTAGCATTTTTGACCCTTTAGGATTAATTTCTCCTATAATTGTGCGTTCTAAGATACTAATGCAAAAAATATGGCAATGTAAGGAAGGTTGGGATTCTCCTATTTCGCCTGAAATTAGTAACGAATGGATGAAGCTCCTTCGCGAATTTCCTTTACTTAACGACATAAATATAACGCGACATAATTCACAATCAGCTTTTGGCGCTTGCATTTATCTAAGGTCAATGGATGCTAATAATTCCTGTTTCACACAACTAGTCTGTGCGAAATCGCGAGTAGCACCTATTAAAACCCTTTCCATTCCTCGTCTAGAATTGTGTAGCGCAGTTTTGGCAGTTAAATTGTTTGAAAAGGTTAAAAATTCACTTAAATTAAAAATCGATAAAGTTCATTTTTGGACTGATAGCATGATTGTTTTGGGTTGGATTTCACTATCGCCTAATAATCTTAAGGTATTCGTGGCAAATCGAGTTTCTGACATTCAAAGCCTTAGCAACATCTCAGATTGGAAACATGTACCAACATTTGACAACCCTGCAGACTTGATTTCACGCGGCACTACCGTTAATGCTTTGAAAAACTGTAGTTTGTGGTGGTCAGGTCCAGAGTGGCTAAGTAAGAGTGATCCAGATTGCTGGCCCAGCAGTCGTGATATTCCAGAATTGATTCCTGAAGTTAAGACTGATAAAGTTTTACTTTCCAGAACTCATGAAGAAAGCCTAGATATTTTTAATCGTTTTTCTAGCCTATTTCGTTTACTGCGGGTTGTAGCTTATTGCCAACGGTTTCATCATAATTGTAAAAATAAACACAACAAGATGCGCGGTTCGCTGAGCGTTGATGAAATTCAAAACTCAATGAACTCTGTTCTGAAACTTGCACAACTTGAAATGTTTCCTCGTGAACTAAAATCAATTCAAGATTCTGCTGTTATTAGCAGTAAATCGAAGCTCCTTCCTTTGAGTCCTATTTTGGGCCCCGATGGTTTGTTGCGTGTCGGCGGACGTTTAAGCCGATCGAACCTTCCATTTGACGCTAAACATCAAATAATCTTATTGCCAGGCCATCCTTTAACTAAACTCATAATTCTCAACGAGCACAATAAAAACTTACATGCCGGAATAGTGTCTATTCTTTTTTCGTTACGAGAGAAATTTTGGATTCTTCAGGGCCGCCGGACAGTTCGTAGCGTATTAAAACAGTGCACAGTGTGTTTTCGAGTAAACCCAAAACGAATAATTCAGAAAATGGGTGACTTGCCTTTTGATCGAGTAACTCAATATCGGCCTTTTTATGTCACAGGGGTTGATTTTGCAGGTCCATTTTTAATAAAAGATGGAAAATTGCGAAACCGTTCGATCGTTAAGGCATATCTTTGCATTTTTATATGTTTCACAACTAAGGCAGTACACTTAGAGGCAGTTGGTGATCTAGGAACCGATTCTTTCTTGGACGCTCTAAAACGATTTGTATCTCGCCGTGGTCTTTGTAAATCAATTTATAGCGATAACGGTACAAATTTCACTGGAGCTGATAATGAATTAAAATCAATCATTAATTCTATCCCTGAATTTGTCAAAACAACTTGCGTTTCAGATTTTCTTTTAAAAAACGGCATAACTTGGAACTTTATTCCACCCCGAGCACCGCATCATGGAGGTCTCTGGGAAGCCGCAGTTAAACGCGCGAAATATCATGTGATTCGTGTGATTGGGAAATCGCATCTAACTTTTGAAAGGTTGTCTACATTGTTCACTCAAGTAGAGGCAGCAATAAATTCAGCTCCCATCACACCTTTATCTGATGATCCTTCCGACCTTTCCTGCTTGACCCCCGGTCATTTCTTGATCGGTGAACCTTTATTATCCATACCTGATAAAGACTTGATCGACATTCCTCCAAATCGACTCACTCACTACCAAGCTCTACAGCAGATGTTTCAAGTGTTTTGGAAGAGATGGTCAAGGGACTACTTGTTGAACCTGCAGCAACGCTCGAAGTGGCATCAAGCATTTGCGGACAACGTCAAGATTGGATCTTTGGTTGTAATAGTCGACGACAACCTACCTCCCCTCTTTTGGCACCTGGGAAGAGTTCTTCAAATTCATGCTGGAGCCGATGGATTACCACGTGTAGTGACACTTAAAACAGCTAATGGGGTAGTAAAGCGTGCAGTGCAAAAACTTTGCTTAATGCCAATGAACGATTAGTGCTTTTTGCTGCACTTTCTTTAAAATATAAATTTTGACTATTTATTTGCTCGAAAGACTATAGTTTTCGAGGGCCGCCGGTATGTCGGATACCCAACTAAAATATTAACAGTGGCAACACCGCGCATAGCTAGGAGCGAGCGAGAAAAATACAACAACCGGCAACATTCATTCATCATCGAATCGTCATCTTACTAACATCATTGTAAATCGTAGATCAATAAAAACATCAGTTTTTTGTTGTAAATCAGTAGAAATCTAATTTCTAATCATAAATCATCGAAACCCAACAACAATCTAACTGTGAATTAGATGAAGATAGAAATTTATATCCGCTGCTTCAAGAAACGCAATCCCCTCCGACTAACCTAACTAATAGTATTTCTTTATCAGAAAGTGAAGATGAAAAGCCGTTTACAAGTTTTTCGAGTGATGATCAACAATCTTCTGGATCACATTTCAGTTTAGAAGATGGTTCAAACAATTATTTTGCTGGATATGTTGCAAAAACCTGTTTGGACAAATACAAATGTGTTAACTGTGAGTCAATGCTTGTTAGGGACGGAACTATTAATGAACAACAAGACCTTCTTATAGTACAAAAGACCTACCAGATAGGAAACTTGCCGCGAGGAGGACTAATACGACCAACTACTGAATTAGTTAATGTAGTAGAAAATTCATTAAAAATAATTAATGGGTTACTTAATAAAACACCACATGTTAATAACATAGTAAAACATATTGCATATAACATTTTTAAAAAGACCAATAATGCAAGTAAATTATTAAAAAGCGAATCTTGTAAAGACCATATACAATTTTTAGTTAAGAAAATGATTATCGCTAAGATATTTAAAGAGTGTAAATGGCGTTCCGACATCGACAAAACCCAAAGCTCTAGTCGTAAATTGAAAATATTAAAAAGTTTGTAAATTGCGATATTGACAAGTTATAGGAACCTGATGCATAAGATTTAGTTTTATACTAACGACTGTATACATGTTATGCGTTTATATTTTGTTATTTTTATTTATTTTTTGTCAAATTTAATGTAATTACAGTGTACTTATATTACCGATACTGAAATTTATGTTACATTTAATTTTTCCTAATATTAGTGAATTAAAAATAATATACAAGATGGTTTATTAGCAATCGAAAATCACTACATATGGTAGCGAATGAGCGGCACTATAATTTAAAAATAATCTTGATCATACTCACTGCTGGTACTTCTGGTGCTACGCAGAATCGGAGCAGATTTATTTTATTTTTTTTTCAATAAAACACCCAGTATAATAGTGCATATTTTAGTTCCTCCTAAAATTCACAGTATGAATCAATTTTTAGTTAATTTTACAAACTTTTTTTAGTATAAAATATTTACATGATTTATTTTATGGATATTTTGGTTATGCTTTGGATTTATCCACCAGTTCGGTTTAGGGGGTTTAAAAAAAAGTAAATTAGCCACGCTCAAGATATTACTAAGTATTTTCTGATGAGGTTCTTACTACTGTCAGTTTTTTTTTCTTTAGATTACTAAATGAGTATAGTCGTCCCGATATTGAAATCATTATTGTTTCTAAGAAGAATACGTAACTTACTTGCTTATTTTTAGAGTAAAGTAATTCAATTATGTATCTAATCGTACCAAAAAAACCATAACAATTAATAAACTCATTTAATAATTAATAATTTTTTTCTACAAACGTCAAATAATGACGCGTTTTACGCTTTCATTAGACAAACGAAAACCTAACGATTTTTGAGGATCAGAATGTGAGTTTACTTTTCCGCGCGTTGCCCAGGACAGCAAGCGAAAAAGATTTTATTGCTTGCTGTCAATAGCAACTACCACCACTCAACCAAATATTTAAAACGTCATTGTCACTTTGATTTAAATTTTCAGATTGTGTCTTCATTCAAATTTCAGATTATTTGGAATTTATTGTTTGTAGAAAAAACGTTGTATGCATTACGAGCACAAAGTAACTTTTTTGCTCTCGAGTGATTGCCGCTCTCCGCTTCGAGCGGCAAACTTCACTCTCCGAGCAAAAAAGTTGTACTTTTCGCTCTTAATACATAAATAACTATTATGCATGTGCCCTACATTATTTGATTTCGCCTACTTCCAAAAAGCGGACTGAGCGTTAAACTCTTAGGGTAAAATGCACACCGGGTTGGGAGGCCTGAGCAATTTTAAAAATTGCAGTTGAATCTTCGATGCGGCAACATTGTACGCCTTTCAGTTTCCGACTTTGCTACGAAAGTGTGCGACTGACCCGCCGAGCATCAAATTTATCACATATTGACTTAGTTAATTTAGTAGCGGCATCTTACTATGTAAAACCAAACTAAAAATATGCCTACGCCATGCTCCACTTGAATGGGGAGTCTATGTAGAAGTGTCTTTGGTAACACGTTACCGGACGTATGATGTACAACATTTTACTTCATACTTATTAAAAACAGGAAAAAGTTAATGTTATGCGTGGCGAATATATTTTTGACAAATCCGGGATAGTTTCATTACGGTATCCTGTACCGGTACCTGTACCGGTACCGGTAATGGTTTTATTGAATACCGACACAGGATGTACCGGGACTCAATACTATAAATTTTTTTCATGATATCCAGTCCTGTATAATAGTTATTTACGTTATAAGTCCGATAAATATAGTTTTACGGTAGGAGTACGATGTTTCTGGACGAGGCGATAACCGAGTCTGGAATTTCGAAACGACTACTGTAACACGTTACCGGACGTATGATGTACATTTTATTACATACATATTAAAAACAGGAAAAAATTAATTTTATGCGCGGCGAATATATGTTTGAGAAATCCGGTATAGTTTCGTTACGGTATCCTTATTGCGTTATGGATTTATTGCATACCGGCTGGTCTAGGAAGTTACTTCCCGTCCTAGACCAGTAATGCATATGCAAACAAAGCGCAGAAACTTCAGAGAATTACAGAAACCCTTATTGTTGGTTTTGCTCTATACCATAGCAATAATCAAAATTCCGCCTCCTGAGTGAAGATTTGAGCCTGAATATTATATGAATAATTAATATTCAAGAACATTTTTTGATATCATGCAGAAAGTGTGGTTGAAAATAAAATAGTATACATATACTCGATGGGAAGCTTCATTACTGTCTCGAAATTTTATTTACAATAATTAATAACATAATCTCTGGACAGTAATGAAAGACTTCCCATCTTGTATTCTAATATACTATTACGATATCCAGTCCTGTAAAAAGCTATTTACCGGACTAAAATCAAGTACGTAAAAGTGGTCTGAATGATACAGTATGAAGTAAAAAGCTATTTATCGGACTAAAATCAAGTACGTAAAAGTGTCCTAAATGATACAGTATGAAGTAAAAGGAATTAAACAAACTTGAAACATATGCGAAGCAAACATTACCATCTCTTCTTAATGACCACAATAAGGTACTGTTTTACGGAATTTACAGCCTTCTTTATTCGAAATTGGTCTAGGATAATGCCTAAAATTAATTAATTTTGCAGAAAACTGCAAAAAATTATTGACTAGAGACAAGGAAAAATCACAGGCTATATGCTATCAATGCGAACGGAAAACACCCGAAACTGGAAAGGAGGGAATAGAAAGGAAAAGGATATCTTGCTCTACTCGAGGCTTCGCAACAAACCGTTAGAAACGAGGTAGAAAATGAAAAACCTGAGGAAAAACCCGTTGATAACCAAGATGACGATTCAGCTGTAGATCATGTTAAAAGAATCGTCAAACACTACATATATAAATTTATTGAGACTTCGTTCGAATGCAAACGTTTTAATAGATCACGAGCCAAAACTTCAGATACATAAACAATTCAATAAATCAGGTACCATTCAAGATACCTCTGTAACTGTAAAAAGTATTCTTTGCAACTATGTTTATAGATCTTTCGGACGATTCGGGGTATCTCAATTGCAAAAACTTTTTTCAAAATTAGTTTGCAATACGTCCGAAATTACGTCTGCATTACATCACACTACCTTGCATTGCAACTCTATTTGCTTATATTGTTCTGCAACACTTCTAAATGTAACGGCATTGCTTCTTGCATTGCTGCAATGAGTGCAATGTATAGCGGCATTACTGCATTTTTTACATTACTTTTAGCAATTCATGCTCATTAATATAAATATACCGCTTTAGATGTAACATTACCTGGCATTGCTAACGTTATTGTGAATTATACAATATAATACGGATTTTGGCCAATTGCTTTGCAACACTCGATTTTTTTCACCAAGTTTGAGAAAACATAACGAAACGGACCAACGGATTTCTCTGATCGAAACGAATTTGAGTAGACCTGTCCATGTCCTAATTTATGTGGTATGGTCAAAGAAGGAACGTTACTCAGGTGAAATTATACAGGGTTGAAAATATGGTGATGTAGTTTTGCGAACATTCCTAATTTGCACAACTTTCAGAAAAAAAATCAAAATTGATTTTTTGATACAGTATTATGAAAAGGGATGTAACACTTCGAAACATGTTCGATTTTTTTTCGATATATTGCTTAGTTCGATAAATATACTATGTTTTAGAAAACGTTTATTTTCTCGAACATTTTAGAAATGAAATGGATTCAGCATGATGTTTTTATTCAATGCTCCATTCATGATCTATGCAATAAGATCACAGCAACTTATTCATGCGCTAAAAATGGCTTCCACATCTGTCAGATATACCAGGGGTAAGAAATATGTTAAACTTGCACCACATTTTCTAATCTGATAAAATATACACATATGATGAATATTATTTATAAAGGTTGTTCTCGTTTTTGAAATTTGCGAATGGAAAGTTGTTAAAGCAAGTCTTTTCTCTGGATGTTTTTTGTTTTTACTGATATCTTGTTATTCCTAAGAAGTGGAACCATTTTTTTAATAAGCCCATTTTACATCAATAAATTTGAAATGCAATTCTGGCGTATGATGTAGTAAATGTATCAAGGTCAAACCTCCAAATATTCTTATTTAGTAATAAATAATTATGAAATTGTCAGAAATGTTACAAAACAATTTCAAAAGCGAAAAAAAACCTTCATGAATAATGTCGATCATGAGTGTCGATTTTAACAGATTAAAAATTATTATAAAATTTCATCATTTTTGTTTCAACTGGTATATCTACCGGATGTAGAAGTCATTTTTGGCTCGTTAATAAATTTCCTGTGATCTTACTTCATCGATTCTGCATGATGCATTGCAAAAAAAATGTCAACTGTACTTTGGGGATTTTTGGAGAATATGGTATATTTATCGAACTAAGCAATATATCAAAAAAAATCCTAACACCTGCCGAGGTGTTTCATTATTCTTTATAGTCCTGTATCAAAAACTAATTTTTGATTTATTTTCTGAAAGTTGTGCAAACGAAAAGTATAAGCAAAATTACCTCACTTTATTTTCCACCCTGTATAATTTCACCCAAATAACTTATTTTGTTTAAACATACCACGTAAAATAGTTCAGGGGCAGGTCTACTCAAATTCGCTTTGTTCGAAGAAATCCGTTGGTCCATTTCAGATTTATGCTTCCTCAAACTTGTTGCAAAAATCGAGTATTGCAAAGCAATTGACCAGCAGTTTATGTACACGGTCATTGATCATAAGTTAACCAACCACGTAGAGGCTTTAATTTAACTCGAAGAAAAAAATGTTAAATGTAAAAGTTGTTAATAGGTGATGCTTTATAAAGGGTCTACCCAAAGCCCGTGACATACCAAAATTTTCTAAATGGAACACCGTGTATATTTATGCTTTTTCATACTCCGTAAATGTTTCTAAGCATGTTTTATAAAGCATGTCCTATACCTATCCCCACTGCTTTCCTTGATAAATGGTGCCTAAATTTCGATATTATAGTATTTAGCCACCTTCTTAGAAGCTTCCTTTTTTATCGTGTGAAACCATGTTAAATGCAAAATTTACGGATAATCATGTGTGGATTTTCATGTTGTAAAATTTTATACAGGGTGTACCAAAAATCATCTGTTGTGATCTCAATCACCCGGCTGCATAGGTGAATAAAGTCAAAGTCAGGCTGATCAGCTGATGCCGCGGATTGATTTTTTTATTGTTATATTTAATATGTTACGTTAAGAGGGTAACAGAAAAACCTTGAAAGCAGTAAAGAAAAAATGTTCATGCCTTTGGAATTTTTTTTCTAGTCGTAACAGATAAAGAATTTTCGATTTATTACACCACTTCAAAAGAGTCTTTATAAAAGTTGTATATAGATTGGAAGCGCAAACTTAAATTTAAGATTTTTTAATAAAAACTTGATAAAATATTTCTTAAAAGAGTGCACTTCTCTTCTAATAAACAAATTATTTCAACCATAATTTACGGTTTTGTTCACATATTAGAGTAAAGAAAAAATTAAAAGGCAAGTTTTTTTTATATCTAGCTGAGGTCCTAAAGTATAGGCCTTTTGAAACCTTTTAGTTACAAAAATTTTGGTGTAAGGAATTTCACCCATAAATTTTTCGAAAATGGTAGCTTTTGTTTAAGGGTATGCTATGTAAAAAAAAAGTGTAGAATACCAAGTTGCAAAAACATACTAAATGGTCCATTAAAAAAGAAAAAAGACCTTTGGTTTGTTGCCGGTTTCGGGTATTCTGTATAAAATTTTACAATATGAAAAACTATACATGATTATCCATAATTTTTGCATTTAACATGGTTTCACACGATTAAAAAGAAAACCTCTAAGAAGGTGGCTAAATACCATAATATCGAAATTTAGGCACCATTTATCAAGGAAACCAATGGGGATAGGTATAGAAAATTAATGAGCCATAAAAAATGCTTAGAAACGTTTACGGAGTATGGAAAAGTATAAATATACAGGGTGTTCCATTTAGAAAATTATAACATTGGTATGCCACGGGCTTTGGTTAGACCCTGTGTAAAGGATTTTGTATCGGAAAGAAATTACACCTATTTATAAATAACTTTCGCATTTAACATTTTTTTCTTCGAGTTAAATTAAAGCCTCTAAGTGGGTGGTTAACTTATAATCAATGACCCTGAACACTTTTTGCTTCAGTGGATAGCCCCTCGTTTTTAGTATTATCTTTAAGGAAAGAAATATAAATACAGGACCGAGTACAGGACGCAATATTGGTTGCCTAGAGTTAGAAGAAAACCTAAGAAGAACCTAAATTAGATTGCGTTTTTCCAAATATGTTTAATATTCAAATCCCACATGCAGAAAAAGAAAAAGAAAGTTTTTATTTGTTCGCAAAAAGGGTCTTAAGGGGAATAAGAGAAACATGCATTTTTCTCTGTAAAGTAATCTTCCCGTTTAGAAACCCGTTTTCATTTTACTACTTACACCCGGAGTTTTCATTTTAAACGAAAATGAAGTAATGTGCCAAATTGACAATGAAATAATGTATTTTTTTGAGGCATTGTTAATTAAGTGGCAGGTGGTACGCGAGAAACCTTTGTGACCTAATTTTTCTATTTCATTCAGTAAGCACGCGTTAGTGAAAATGGAAAAGGTATGACGAATTTCACAACATGATTATTCAGACCATTGACAATGAAGTAAATAAATAGATGCCGGGAGTTAATCATAAATTGGCTCGTGTTTACTTGGCATGATATACAAACCGCATACTTGGAGGCTTGCGGGTTGTTCGGGAAGAGGGAAAACAAAAAATGACCGACATTGCTAAAAACAACATGGCGCAATTTGAATCTCCAAGGACACACCTCCAGATGACATAAGCACACATATGCGTATCATATTTTTTTTTTGATTTCTGGTGTTCAAGCAAACAAATTACGATTATGGGATGCAGACCAAAACGTTCAAATATTTTTATATTTAAATGATTTTTTATACATACCTACTATACCTTTTTATTGATTTTTTTTAATAATAGAATAAAAATACAAACGACGCCAATGGCTAACGGTCAGGGGCAGAGTAACAACAGCCACAAAACACAGATGAGCTTACCGGTGAAAAGGTAATTTCCCAGATATATTTTTATAATTCCAAGTTTTACACACAAAACATTGTCTCACCGTGGATAACAAATAAATTAAAACACAGGAACGACTGCTAAAAGCGAAAAAGTCAGCGGAAAACTATTAAAATATTCAGGAAACCAGAAAAAAATCCAGGAAAAAATCTCGTAAACTGACGTAAACCGCGTGTCACAGGATTCTGCAATGTTGCCGATTATGATCAGTTGGCATAAGTGTTCTATTTATTGCACAGCAATAGATATTATAGTTCTCTCGTGGTGTAAAGATTCGCAAGATATCATCCAAAACAAGGACGTGCCAATTTACTAGCAAAGTAATCCTGGCAACACTGTAGGGAGGATTTGTTTATCACGCCAATATTGAAAAATAAAGACCTCTACCTTGATAAATCCTCTATGATTCAGACTATATTTATTTCCCATTAAGGATTTTTTGGCATCTTGTACCCATAAAATGTTGCCTGTAAAATGTTGCGCATAAAATGTTGTCTACCCATGTCTCTTTTGCTTATGTCAAGACGATTTCCAAACAACGTCAAAGTCAAATTTCCAAAACTAATGATATGTCAAACTTAAGTGAGTTGATAATATTAGCCGCGTTCAAGCGGACAACCGGTTATTACCGATAATTACCAAATATATTCAAGCGAAATGGTTGTAACCGGTTAGACAAACATGACGTCATGACTTGGCTCTTTGTCATGTGATATTTACGTCATCGTTTGACGTTCAGAACCGCAAATTCAACCTACCTTTTAAGCAAGGTTGTAACTATGGTTATAAATATGCACGTGAGAGTGACTTAAAAGGACAAACGAAAAGCAACAGATTGCCTTAAAACTTTACTTTTTGATGGTGCTGTGAGTGGTGTAAGCTTGAGTGTAAGTAATAAATAATTGTAACCAAACATGTAACCAAACATATCAAACATAATTATAAAGAGAAAAAAAATATTCTATTAAATTCGAAGATGTGAAAACTGCGAAGGTTCTATACTAAATGGAAAATATTCTAGATAATTGAAAATTCTAATGCAATCATTCACTTACTGCATTATAATTGACCCTTCCGCTTATGTTTTTTTTCTACTGGAGGACGAATAAAATTTATATTGATTGCAAGCAGTTTGTTACTGGAGTTGCGGATTAAGTTAAGCAAAGATTTTGACATTAAATAAAACCCCGAAACTGAAATATCCGAACCAATTACCGGTCCAGCACTTGAACAGGGTACTTAAATATTTGCAGTTTGTTCTTCTTTACAACTAAGGCACCCTTCTAGTCACATGCTTGCACCTTTTGGCTTTTTGCTATTATAAATAAAGTTATAGACTCAGGTGTAGGCCTCAGTCATTTATTTTGTTATTTTTCATGGTGAAGTTATAAAGTTTGTAATCAGTATCTGCAAATTTTTTCCAATTAAGTCTGCAGTATAGTCCAATTTTTGCAGAATCCGAGTGTTCTCGAGGTATTTTTTGATCTTGTGAGTATTTTCCTCACTTTTCTGTAATGTGCATGATCTGCAAAAAGACCTAATTTAAGCTCCTTAGTTTATTTTAGCTCCAGTTATATAAATTGATTTTAAATACAGGAGCTCCTCTTAAATCGCAAATTGGCGTAAAGATCGTTGTATAAGTTCGTTTTAAACGTAAATTAGACTTTAACTTTATCTTAAGATATGATGTGAATGAAGCAGGACTTAAGCTTTAGAGGTCGGTTTTAATTTAAGAAAACTAACAGTTTTTGTCACTTTATCAATGTTTGTGTTTGAAATAAATAGTTTTGGAATTTTTTTTAAGATTCCAAAGAGCACAATTACCGTTTTTTTGGCAGCAATGGGTTTCGTGACTAAGTTTGGATCCCCCAAAGAGGCCTTAGTAGGCTTTAAAATTAATGCAAAACGATCAATTTTATTGCAAACATTATATAATTAATTATTAAAGTGAGTTTATATTTATTCAAATTCTGGCAAAATCACGTCAGGTGCCTGAAACCTATACATTTTATATGGAGAATATCAAGGTTAACTTTCGCTGAAAACTTTATGGGGAAAACGTGCAAATGGCACATAATATGGGAAGACGAGGATAATGTAGATATATTTCTTACAAACGACATTTGCCGTCAGAATTCGACATCCATCTTTTCTTTAATTTAAGCTCTACTTATACAACGTGTTGTTTTTTTTTTATAATATCCTAAAATCTCGGTTCTAGAGGTGATACTCGGGAGAATTATCTAGTCATGAACCATCTTTTGCTTTATTTCAAATACAGTATCTCTGATCACTAATTGAGGGACAGGTTGGAAATATCAAATTTATCTGAAATAATTAGATTACCCATCTCTAATTTCTGAGTTTCTTTCGATGGGTTCACAAAATCAAGACAATAACAAACATCATACTCTACATCCTGATTGGCCATAAATAATGATTAATATGTGTGACCTTACTAAATACAACCAATTGGAAAGACACTAACAATAATACTAAGTTTAGTACAAACTTGGACTATTTTGGTACATACAATAATTTCTGGCACAACCTCAGTTTCCTGTTTTCCGAAGGATTTGAAATCGGGGCGTTAGGTTTTTTTTTGAAGGCAGATAGCTCTTGGCTGGCTTGCTGAGTTAAACCTTTCGCTCTGCGGATATACAAGACCAACTATTAATAGGATCAATCCTTAATTTCATTGGGTTTTATTACCTTTATTTAGTCCTCAGTGACTGATTTCTTGAATTGAAACAGATTTGTAATATCCTAATAAGAGCATTCGACTTTGAAGTACCATAGACTACGTACCACATGGTACACCCTCGATAAGGCCATCCACCACCCTCAGGTATGTACTTATTCATTTCTTTCGAAAAGCTAAAATACAGTGTGCTTCAAAACATGCCTCTATGTTAGAGCTCATTTTTACTCACCTTTGATGCCCGGGATTCTCCAACGGTAAGATAAATATCTTTTTCTAATTTTAACATATAAAGTGGCACTTTTCAATACTGATGACAGTGACGTAACGTCCTACTTTTCGTAACTAGTTACGAAAAGTAAAATCTTTCATAACTAGTGATGAAAAGTTGGTGTCACCACCAGTTGCAGGTTTCGGCTGTGGCACACCGTTGCTATAGTTTTACGGTATTAAGTAGATACAAAGTGGTTTAAAAGTAAATATTGAAGTTGAATATTAATAATTCTCTCTCTAAGTCGGTATTTGTAGTCAAAATTAGAAAAAATCTTGTATGAAACACGACGTGACGAAAAACCTTTTTTGTGTATCTCATTCAAATTGCGGAAACTCGCTGCGCTCGTCCCGCAAACATTCATTTGTTACACAAAATCGGACTTTTCGTAACTGGTTACATAAATAGCTATTGTTTCAGGCCTTTTTCCTTTTTCTCTTCATCTTTATTATCTTATCTCTTTAACCTTGTATGCTATCAACCTGCATCATTTAAGATAAATGTATCACCTGCTGCTAAGTGGACAAAGTCCTACCTCGACTACCCTTCGGAACACCTCTACATACTCATGTGAACTCCACAAAAGGCGACTGCTGATCCAAGAGGACTGCCTCAACTAACTGCCCTCCTGCCCAGCTTCGAGGCAACGTCCAGGCAACCTTTTATATATCCTACCCCAGCAATAAATAGAGCCCAACGCGGAAATCAAAGGTTTGTCCGTTCCTTATTGTACTAGGTACAGGTCCACCACACTTAATTCTACATTTCTACCACATTTGCGTCACGAATCACTCAAGGTTTAACTGCTGTTCTCATTACTTTTTTTTTTAAATTAGTGTAAACCAGACATATATATATATATATATATATATGACCGGTGTCTGTATGGGAAAATAAGTCCCATACTTTTGTCCCTTAAACAACTTAGACAATACATTCACTATTATATTACACATTTAGAAGAATTAGCTGTTATTTATTTTGGGATAACACCACTATAATTTCAGGGTTACCCCTTCAGGGTACCTCTATAAATTTTACGGCTTGTACTGGAAAGCAAATATGAGAATATGAACTGAGACTTGTGTTTTCTTAGTTATTCTCCGTATTTTCCCTCTTTTACCGATACTGTAAGGTCATCAGGTGATGAATTATCTTGAGTTACTGAGGGGTCATAAAGGTGGTGGCGCCTTTAGATTAAAACCATATTTACTCACGACCGCTCTCCGATTTGAGGGTAGCTTTTGGGTCCTTTGCCCCATATAACTCTAGATAACTTAATCAATATTAAGTAAGGAAACCCTGGGAAAAACTGCACCCAGTTCTGAACTCTGGCCACCCATTTAGACACTGTAGGATTAATTTTCAAGTGAATAAAATTAAGGCTACAAACGAATAACCACGAAGATCAGAAATTCCGATGTTTAAATTTAGTTTTAAATCGAATTTTAAAACCAAATGTAAATCTGTATTTAAAATTAACCTATACAATTGGCCCTTAAAGCTGCAACTAATTTCCATCTTTTAGTTGAGCAATCTCAAAAATATCTCAAACTCCTGACCGAGCTCCTGACTGAACCCTTATTAAAAACAGATTCTTTAAGGGACACAGAATTTCGAAGTGTTAACACCAACACGTGGTTGAGATGGTGCATGGTTTTGTGTTAAGTGGCATTTTGCCCTTCTCTAAGTGTCATTTCCAACTACCCAAAATTCTTGATTATGCGACACCAGAACTAAGTTTTGTTAAATTCTGGGGAAAATTTTTACCACCAAGAATTTAATGAGTGATTTCTAATTATTCACTCCTCGACTCACTCGTTATACTGTTTATTTAGTGATCATTTTGGTAGCGTTCAGATTGTGGATTTCTTTTCAATGATGGGTATTTCCTGGTAACAACTAAAAGAAGCACTAGAACCCACAACCTCATTTGCGCCCTACTAATTCCTTTTTAACGCCTTGGCTTTCTCATTGAACCAAATACCTAAATCTAGATCTTACCCAATAAATTTTAAAAAAATCCAATTAAACTGTACTATCAGACTGAATCGAACGGGAATTTTCACTCTTCACTGACCGCTGGTCATCACGCACCAAGTCAAGTGTGCCACTCTCTTCGCGATACTGCCGTGCCGTGCCGTTCCTCAGCTTAGCCCAGCTGATACGAAGCGCATTCTTCGGTAGAAAATCTTCTCTTGTTTGCCGAGAGAAAGAGGGAGGATGGACTTTGGTATTCCGTCACCATCGGTTACTATTCCACTACATGTACCGTATGTTTACTATTCATAAATATTGCCATTTGCCGTATTTGTTAAGTGGGCCACATTAGCACTGCAAAGCAGGTTTCGTTTGGTTCGGTTCAGAGAGAGAGAGAGAGAGAGAGAGAGAGAGAGAGAGAGAGAGAGAGAGAGAGAGAGAGAGAGAGAGAGAGAAAGAGGTGCAAACTCGGTATGTTTATATCTCATTCATTTATTATTGTCGTCCAGGTAACATTGAAAATGTGACTTTGACATTTTTATCTATTGTGGTGTCATCGGGATTACTCTCTGCCACGATATTAAATATCTGAGAAGCGACAGTTGACTTGACGCAAGTCAAAATTACGAATTTGAATATAAATTTACAGATTCCGATATTATCGTCAGAGAGATGGAGAGAGAGACATCTTGATATACACTCAACTCGCGTGTTCCTTCCCTCGTAATTAAAAATAATGTTTGTAGTGAAAAATAAAGTTTAAATAAAATCAAATTATGGTTCGTTTGTATGCAGGGCAAGCGACCATAAATGGTGACCCCGACAGCCGACACCCGACCGCCGACAGTTCTACAAGAGTGAACAACAGCCCCACATCCTGGCCATAAAACCATGCAGCGCGTGGCAACACGTGTTCAATGCAATTGTTGAACACAGGAAAACTACCTTTTTCACGCAAACCTTACTCAAATTAGTAAGCTGAGGGACATTATACTAATCAAATCCACGCAAGATGCCTGGGGGTGAGCCAGAAGAGAATTCAGGTAACCAACACCACACTGAACGAGTTTCTATCAAACCTCCTCCATTTTGGCTAGCAGATCCAAAATTGTGGTTTGTGCAGTTAGAGGCCCAATTTTCATTGTCTAATATTACTTCTGACAATACCAAATACAATTATGTGATAAGTGCCATCGACACAGAAGTTTTAACCCAAGTAACTGATTTTATAGTCTCTCCTCCACCAACGAACAAGTACCAAGGTATTAAGGATCGCCTTGTTTCAATTTATTCTGATTCTGAGGAAAAAAAGCTAAGAAAGCTCCTCTCAGAAGTAGGCTGGGAGACAAAAAGCCCTCGCAATTACTTAATGAGATGTCTCGGTTGGGTGGAACATCAGTTCCTCAAGAGTTGTTACGCACCTTATGGATGCAACATTTGCCAACGCAAGTACAATCTGTCCTGACTGCCAGTAGTGACACACTGGACAATCTAGCAAAAATGGCTGATAAAATAGTGGAAATTGAACAGCCTAGAACATATTCCATACAGGAGCCTAACAGCAATCTCATGGATGCCATTCAAAAATTGACTAAACAGGTAGAAGAGCTAAAAGTGCAAACACGAAGCCGTTCTAGAAGTCAAAATAGATCCAACTTCCAAGGAAGGCGCAATCGATCCAAGACACCTAGCACCAACAGTAGCCTTGAGGACCAAGATCTTTGCTGGTATCACAGGAAATTTGGAGAGAATGCTCACAAGTGCACCCCACCATGCCAGATGAATGCTGAGACCAAGGGAAACGCAAACACACGCTAGTGACGGCGACTGCTGGTGTGGAGTTTACAAGTCGTCAAGAAAATCCATCACCTTCGATGAACTATACCACATACCGACTATCTATCAAGGACCCAACATCAGGTATAACCTTTTTAATAGACTCTGGTTCAGATATCTCTTTAATTCCAAAAACTCTCAAAGATAGGCATTGTAAGGTTAGCAAATTTACTCTTTATGCAGCCAATAACACTCCTATTTCAACTTTTGGATCAAAAACTCTTACAGTTAGTCTGGGACTGAAGAGAAGTTTTAACTGGTCAATTGTGATAGCTCAGACTGATCATGCTATTATATTTGCTGATTTCCTACACCACTTCAAACTTTTAATTGATTTACGCAAACATAAACTTATAGATCCAACTAC
Organism: Taphrorychus bicolor; assembly: GCA_951812265.1. Taxonomy (NCBI): domain Eukaryota; kingdom Metazoa; phylum Arthropoda; class Insecta; order Coleoptera; family Curculionidae; genus Taphrorychus; species Taphrorychus bicolor. The sequence continues at coordinate 39,197,658 of OX638299.1, read as the reverse complement.
AAGTTTAGAAATAAAAGGAAAACCCAATTCAAACCCAAATCAATCTGTGTGTACACTTTCAAAGCAGAGTAAATACTATCATTTATTAAAGGAATTCCCATCAATAACACAGTTTTCTCACACACCAAACAACATTAAACACAACACAACCCACATCATTGTCACTAAAGGTCAACCAGTTTCTTCTAAAGCACGTCGTCTCCCTACAGATAAGCTTAAAATTGCCAAACAAGAGATTAATTTTCTCCTGGAACAAGGCGTGTGTCGACCCTCTGATAGCCCGTGGGCTAGCCCTTTGCATTTGGTCAAAAAGAAATCTGGTGATTGGAGACCGGTAGGAGATTACCGTCGTCTCAACTCTGAGACCATTGAGGATAAATACCCTGTCCCAAACTTGCAGGACTTGTCACAAAATCTTGATGGCAAGACCATATTTTCCACAATTGACCTTGTCCGTGCTTATCACCAGATCCCAGTGGAATCAACTTCCATTCCTAAGACAGCTATTATAACACCTTTTGGTTTGTTTGAATTTACTAGAATGCAATTCGGTCTTCGCAACGCAGCTCAAACATTTCAGAGGTTCATTCATGAAGTCTTACGAGAATTTGATTTCTGTTTTTCCTACATAGATGATATTTTGGTAGCCTCATCTAACCCCTCTGAACATGAAAAACATCTTCAACTTATTTTTCAAAAATTCAAACAGTATGGATTAACCATTAATTTGGATAAATGTGTTTTTGGTGAGCCAAAGGTACATTTCTTGGGTTATGAAATTTCAGCAGAAGGATCTAGACCACTTCCTGACCGTATACAAACTCTTCAAACTTACCCACTGCCCAAATATACAGGTGACCTAAGGAGATTTCTTGGAATGTTAAATTTCTATCGTAAATTTATTCCAAAAGCTGCTGAACAGCAAGCAATTCTCCACCAGCTTCATGGCAACTGCAGGAGAAATGACAAAACCCCACTGAATTGGACACCAGAGGCTCTTACTGCTTTTGAGCAGTGTAAATCCAGCTTAATAACAGCTACCTTGTTAGTTCATCCCTCATCCTCAGCCCCAATATCTCTTACTGTGGATGCTTCTAACACTGCAATGGGTGCTGTAATAGAACAATTTGAGAACTCTGAATGGAGGCCACTTAGTTTCTTCTCCAAAAAGTTTAATTCTGCTCAAAGTAAGTACAGCACTTACGATAGAGAACTGCTAGCCATCTTCTCAGCAATAAAATACTTTAGGCATTTTCTTGAAGGCAAATCATTCCAAATATTCACAAATCACAAACCTCTCACTTTTGCTTTCAGTCAAAAATCAGACAGAAGTTCTCCTAGACAAATTCGCCATTTAGATTATATTGGACAATTTTCAACCAATATAGTTCACATTAGTGGAAAAAACAACATAGTAGCTGATGCACTGTCTTGAATTGACAGCATTAACACACCCCAGCCCATTAATTATGAAGCTTTACATCAACAACAGTTGACTGACCCAGAACTTCAAAATTTACTTCAAAATCCAAATAGTTCTTCATTAAAACTCAAAGAGTATGCTTTTGACAATCCTTTCACCCCAATTTATTGTGACGTTAACGAATGTAAAGTTCGCCCATACATTCCAGTCAATTATAGACGCCATATCTTTGACAAAATGCATCATCTATCTCATCCTGGAATTAAGGCCACTAATAAACTTATTTCTTCACGTTTTGTTTGGCCATCCATGCACAAGGATGGGATAACATTATGGACTAAGTCATGTGTAAATTGTCAAAGATCTAAAGTCAATAAACACACACTAACCCCTTTCCAAAAATTTCAAATACCTGATGAGAGATTTCAAGTTGTAAATTTGGATATATTGGACCATTACCTCCATCTCAAGGTTTCACTTACTGTCTAACTTGCATTGACCGTTTTTCATGTTGGGCTGAAGCATTTTCCCTTAAGGACATAGCAGCAGAAACTATTGCCGCATCCTTCCATGCTAATTTGGAACCCCAGCACGAATCGTCACAGATCAGGGACGTCAGTTTGAAAGTTCTTTATTCACAGCCTTGGCAATGGTTATGGGTTGTGAACGTGTACGTTCATCTCCATATCACCCAATGACGAATGGGAAGATTGAGAGATGGCACAGGACATTAAAAAGCGCTATTATGGCCCATGCCTCAGAGCGCTGGACTGAAGTCTTGCCCGTGGTTTTGTTAGGACTTCATTCTGTTGTAAGGGAAGACGTAGCAGTATCCCCTGCAGAAATGGTTTATGGAACCACTCTCCGTCTTCCAGGAGAATTTTTCCTTATCTCACCATATTCAAATCTTGACCCCTCATCATTTGTTAATCAATTAAGACGAAAAATGGAATTGATTAAACCCATCCCTGATAGTAATCATTCACGACACAAAATTTTCATGTCTCCTCATCTAAATACTTGTTCCCATGTATTTGTTCGAAAGGACGCCGTTAAGAAGTCTTTGGAACCTCCGTATGAAGGACCTTTTCCAGTTGTTAAACGCAAAGAGAAATATTTCACTATTCAGGTGAATGACAAGAAACAGGTCAACATTTCTTTAGATAGATTGAAACCAGCATTCTTGTTAGCCCCAGATAATGTTTCTCACGACCATACCATCATCTTCCTTAAGTACCATTAATACTAACATGAGTAACACTAACACAAAAAGGCTGCCTAAGACTATAACCTTTGATATTTAATGGTTTCTGAATTATCACCGGACTATGCGCATGTATCAAGTTTATATTGAGGCTTATTTCTGTTACAGACTGCATTAGCATAGGCGTAATTTTAACATAACTTAATAAATGCTATGTCAAATCCTGTAACGGTATAATATTTTAAGGTATTAATCTTTTTAGTTCGTACTTATATTTTATTTTAATCTTAGTTCTAGTGATCTTATCTAGTGATAATTTTCGAAGTGTGATTTAACTTGAATGACTAAGATTTAGTTAAGCTAACCACTTTTTCCAATCCTTTTGTTAATAGCATAGGATATTTAACATTTTCATTTCTTTTTAAGTTTAGTCGTAAATTAATTGTAAATTTTAACTCCGTTATTCGGGGGTGACTATTGTGGTGTCATCGGGATTACTCTCTGCCACGATATTGTTGCGAACTCGGGGTTCAATAATTCCAGTGTAACGATTTAACACGAAAACACTATTTATTTATTCCACAAATACACACGACTACTAAATAACTCGCTACTTTAACACTTTATAGCCTTCTAATATCGTTTCGTACTTTAACTTACTTATAGCTCGCTTGAAATAAGACTATTACTTAACCGCCGCTCTATGCGCCTTTTATATACAATCCTAAAATTACAGAAAAACCTAGAAAGTTCTTTATAAGAATTCTTGAATAATCTCACATAAAAAAAAACGGTTGTAAACAACTGCCTTCTAGATTAAGCCAGACGAGCAATAAATCACTCGTGTCAGCCATGACGCAGCGCGGATAGGTCGCGAAGCTCCACCAACCAACACGCTCCCATGCGTTGCCCCGCCTCCCATGCGGCGTTGCTGCGAATCGTAACATTGCCCTCCTCCTAAGGCAGTTCGTCCCGAACAGATAGAGTTCCATGGGATTGTGCTAATCGATCCAAATGAACGACCTTCATCTTTGACCTAGGGGTCCGCTGGATCCTATACACCACATCATTAATCTTCTTTATTGTATAAGGTCCTTCCCAATTTTGACTAAGTTTGGGCGACTTCCCCACCTTTCTCCGCGGATTGTATAGCCACACCAAATCACCATCCTGGAAGCCGCGGGAGTTAGCTAGTAAGTCATATCTTGCTTTGGCTCGATAACTGGATATCCGCAGTTTATTCCTGACTTGTTCATGAACATTGTCCAGCCTCTCCTTGAGCTCCTCCACAAAGTTCTCAGAGTTGAGCGAGTCTTTTTCTGGTGTTCCATACATCAAATTTGCAGGAAGCCTCATTTTCCTTCCGAACATCACTTTCGCCGGAGTATAACCAGTGGCTTCATGCGTAGAGCCTCGATATGCCATCAACATGAGAGGTAGATGTTGGTCCCAATCACGCTGATGATCTGCCACCATTTTAGACAGATAATGTTCCATGGTCCGATTAAACCTCTCTACCATCCCATCCGACTGTGGATGCAAAGGAGTTGTCCTGGTCTTGCGAATTCCGAGAAGTTCCATGACCTTCTGGAAAACAGCCGATTCAAAATTTCGGCCCTGATCAGAATGAAGTTCGAGAGGGACCCCAAATCTGCAGAACATTTCATTTACTAGCACCGTTGCCACAGTCGTTGCTTCTTGATTAGGCAGGGCGTATGCTTCAGGCCATTTAGTGAAGTAATCCATGGCGACCAAGATGTATTTGTTGCCCGACTCAGTCTGAGGAAATGGTCCCGCGACATCAATTGCTACCCTCTCGAATGGAGCACCTATAGTGTACTGCACCATTCGGCCCCGTGATCTTGTTCGATGTCCTTTTGTGGCATAACAAACTTCGCACTTGCGGCACCAAGATTCGACGTCTTCATGATAGTTCACCCAATAATACCGCTCTTTAATTTTGGCCAATGTTTTATTGACCCCAAAATGGCCTCCGCTTGTTCCGTTGTGCATTTCCTGTAATACATCTGATTTTCTGCTACCAGGAACAACCAACTGACTAACTACGGACTTGCCATCCGGACTCTCCCACGCTCTCTTCAGTAGTCCATTTTCTATTTAGAGAGTGCCACTGGGCCCATAGCGCCTTCAGGTTTGGACTTTTACCAGCGATTTCTTGCCATTCTGGTCTCTTGTCGTCTGAATCATTCAACTGTTCTTCTCGAAGCCTCTGTGTGGTCCAGCCATCGTTTACTTCCACCGACGTTCTCCTTACAGAAGGAAGTCCCTCACGCTGCTCAGTTCTTTGACAATGCCGACAATCTTCTTTACATGGCCGTCTAGACAATGCATCGGCATTTCCGTGAGACCTTCCTGGTCGATGTTCAATTTGAAAATCGTACTGCTGGAGGCGCTCTGTCCATCTGGCTATTTGACCTTCAGAGTTTTTCATCTGTAATAACCATTTCAAGGCTCCATGGTCAGTTCTAATCAGGAACCTTTTTCCATATAAGCGATGGTAATGTTCGACTGCTTTAACGATGGCCAACAGCTCCTTTCTAGTGACGCAATAGTTTCTTTCTGGCTTACTTAAAGTCTTACTGTAGTACTCCATGACCTTCTCTTGCCCGTTTTGTCTTTGAGAGAGTACTGCACCTAGACCACAGTTACTTGCATCCGTGTCCAGAATAAACAGTCCGTCCTTTATAGGGTAAGCCAAGATTGGACTAGAACAGAGGGCAGCTTTAAGCCTTGCAAACGCCTGACTGCAATCATGGTTCCACAAGAACGGTGTTTTCTTTTCTGTTAATTTGTGCAGCGGTTTTGCGATGTCGGCGAATCCCTCTACAAATCTCCTGTAGTAAGTACATAGTCCCAAAAAGCTCCTTACTTCGTGTTTGTCTCGGGGAACTGGCCAATCTTTAATGGCAGATATTTTACTTTGGCTAGTTTTAATGCCTTGTTCTGAGATAGTATGCCCCAAGTACTCGACTTGCTTTTGGAATAAGCTGCATTTCTTGTAGTTTAACTTCAGGTGAGCATTCCGTAACTTGCTGAAGATTTCTCTTAAATTCTTCAAATGCTCGTCAAAATTACGTCCCATGACAATTATGTCATCCAATTATACCAGGCAAGTTTTCCAAGTCAGCCCCCTCAAAACAAGTTCCATTAGTCGCTCGAAAATTGATGGAGCATTGCACAATCCAAAAGGCATAACAGTGAACTGGTATAGCCTAGAACCAGTAGAAAATGCAGTCTTCTCTTTGTCTTCGGGAGCAATCTTTACTTGCCAATACCCACTTTTTAAATCTAGAGTGGAAAACCACTTTGATCCCGATAAAGTTGCTAAGGTGTCATCTATACGTGGCAATGGGTAGCTGTCCTTCTTGGTCACGTCATTAAGTTTCCTGCAGTCAACACAGAACCGCGTTGAACCATCTTTCTTCTTAACAAGAACCACAGGCGACGACCATGGACTAGATGATTCTTCTATTACGCCCTCCTTTAACATTTCATTCAGCAAACTGTTAACTTCTTGTTGTTTAGCCAGAGGGACTCTTCGTGGGTGTTGTCGTATTGGCTGGGCATCTCCTGTGTTGATCTTATAGACAACTAAATCAGTTTGACTGTCGTTGCTCTTGAAGTTAAACATATCAGATTCATCCATAGCAAATTTTATGGCAGTAAGAAGTTGTTCCCTTGACAGATGACTCCAATGTCCTTTGAAAGCATCAATAACCTCTGGGGAAACTTGGTTAGAAGATTTAACTTTGGATGTCTCTGCTTCGACACAATTGCATACCCATTGCACAGGCTCATAATTGGCAAGAACTGTTCCTTCTTTGAGCTTGATGGTCTTTTCTCCAATATTTGCAACTCGCACTGGCATAGTCTTCTTCGTGTCGGTCAAAGTTCGTGCTACCATGATTTCAGTCGTCAAATCCGGGTTAGGTTCTATAAGTCCTATGGACCACCCAGGATCATTTTCAGAAGTCACTGTGATAATTTGTTCTGAATTTGGAGGAATTTTCACATCTTCCACCACCAGTAGACGGACACTAGTTTCCACATTTCCATTGGTTAATGCAAACTCCTCATCTCCAAATGTGAGAATATTCCGTTTGTGATCATAGGAGAATCCATGTTTCCTGATGAGATCCATTCCCAAAATAAACTCGTCTTTGATCCTGGCAACCCACAGTTTGTGCCGAACTTCGAGTCTTTCTCCAATAATGATGGTGACATTGGCTTCTCCGTCTATAGGGCAAGACTCTCCAGTGACTGATTTTAACATAATAGGATTGGGCAATGGTTGTATGGTATATCCGACAAGTTTATCTGGCCTTACAATGGTCACATCTACTCCTGTATCGATGGTAATCTGGATTTTCTGTCCCTTAATGCGTCCGGCCACTGTAAGACTTTTGCCACCCAAATTATTGACTTTAAAGATCCTGGGGGTCTTAACGGGCCCGGTCAATTGCCCCCTTGCATTGACCGGAATTAGTTTTCCTGGGACCTAGGGCGTTCTTGGTCGCCGCTCGGTCTTCTAAACGACGGCGACGGACTTCTTGCCCTATTACGGCAGTTACTCTTGATGTGACCCAGTCTGCCGCAGTTAAAACATTTTATGCCCCGATTGTCTGTTGATCGAGGCGTCCTTCCCAACAGGGCTTGTATATTGACTGCCATATCCTTAATCGTTTTATGTAAACTGGCCATGGATTCAGTCCTTGACGTATCCTCCTCGTCATCGCAAGTTGCCATTCTTACACGTGGAGAAGAACTAGATGACACTCGTGACGCCTCGAATTCCAGGGCCAGAACTAGTGCCTCTCTGATATTCCTGGGCCTTACTAGACGTAAGTGGTATCTCATGTCACTATCTCGAACTCCCTCAATGAACCTTTCGGCGGCAAATTGCGTTTGAAAACATTCAGGGGCTGATGGGTGCCAGGTGAATTAGGCTGTCTATGTCCGCCTCAAATTCTTGTAAGGATTCACCTCACTTCTGCTGTCTCATCGTCAGCTGGGCTTGGAACACGGTTTCTTTGTGCTCGTTTCCAAATCGTAGTTGCAGAGAGTGTACTAAAACTGCATAATTACTGTGATCAGCTGCCGACAGAGATTGGAGTAGTTCAGCCGCTTTTCCACGAAGTGCTACCACTAATGATGTAGCTTTCTGGGGCTCGGACCAGCCATTAGCTTTTGCAGCTGCCTCAAATTGTGTTTTATAAATTTCCCAGGCCGTAGTACCGTCATAATCGGGAGGCTTAATTTTAGCGTTGGATGTGCTAAAACTCTCTGTAGACACGTTGTCGTCCTCAAGTTGTTCCCGGAATTTCTTTTCTAGCTCGAGAACCCTCTGGTTGACAGCTTCGAGTCCTTCGTTAACGCCGTTAATGGATTCGTTCACGCCGTTAACGGATTCGTTAACGCATTGCATTATTCTTTCTTCCAATTGTTGCTCCCTAGCTGCGAGATGGTTTATTAATTCTTCTTTGAATTGTTGATGACGTTGCTCCTGTACTTGATCACGTCTTTCTTGTTCCTTTTTTTGTTCATTATAACGTTTCTCCTGTTCTAGATAACGTCGCTCCTGTATTTGATCACGTTTTTCCTGTTCTTCTTTTTGTTCTTTATAACGTTTTTCCTGCTCTTCCTTCTGTTGTTGCATAAGGGACAGCAGGGCGGCAAGTCGATCCTCCATCGCTTGATGCTGGCTTCTGGTCACTGGCATACACACGTAATGTCCGGCAATGAAGCACTCACTTACAGTTCAGCAATATTAGTTTTCAAGTTCCCACTGGAATCGCACTTCTGACACCAATTGTTGCGAACTCGCGGTTCAATAATTCCAGTGTAACGATTTAACACGAAAACACTATTTATTTATTCCACAAATACACACGACTACTAAATAACTCGCAACTTTAACACTTTTTAGCCTTCTAATATCGTTTCGTACTTTAACTTACTTATAGCTCGCTTAAAATAAGACTATTACTTAACCGCCGCTCTATACGCCTTTTATATGCAATCCTAAAATTACAGAAAAAACCTAGAAAGTTCTTTATAAGAATTCTTGAATAATCTCACATAAAAAAAAAACGGTTGTAAACAACTGCCTTCTAGATTAAGCCAGACGAGCAATAAATCACTCGTGTCAGCCATGAAGCAGCGCGGATAGGTCGCGAAGCTCCACCAACCAACACGCTCCCATGCGTTGCCCCGCCTCCCATGCGGCGTTGCTGCGAATCGTAACAATATTAAATATCTAAGAAGCGACAGCTGACTTGACGCAAGTCAAAATTACGAGAGACATCTTGATATACACTCAACTCGCGTGTTCCTTCCCTCGTAATTAAAAATAATGTTTGTAGTGAAAAATAAAGTTTAAATAAAATGAAATTATGTTTCGTTTGTATTAACAAATCCATCAAGCCAGGGCAAGCGACCATACTATCTTAGGCGATGCCATTTTGGAAAGATCCATGTAAAGACCGCTTAAATGCGGATTTCACCAGAACGAAACTCTGGTTTCAGCCTTAACCGGAGTTAAGAAAACAGACTGCCCGTTCCTGTTAAAAGCGTCAAGATTGACAAGTGTGACTCCAACCTGATTACTTTTAGACAAACTTGTGGTTTTTGTTCGTTGTTAAGTGGACCCAATTTGGAAAGAAAATTTCTTGGATAATTTTCTTCAGAATGACACATAGGCGAGCTTATGTGTGCATGTCTTGTGTTTGTATTTTCTTAAAACTGAGTTTTACTAAACGTAGTTAAGATAGCACTGCAGAAAAAAACGTGACGCTTACTGAGTTTAATTTTTGCCTAAACTTAGCTTTATTAAACTGCGTTTCGTTTATCTCTGATGAAAACTTCTCTTAGGAGATTACGTAGTGGTTTATATGTTTTGCAGGTTTGCTGATACAGGGTTCAACAAAACTTCTATTTTGTTAAAACTTTTTGAGCATATATCATTGCGAAAAAGAAAGTTCGGCAATTTTCGATACAGGAGGATGTAGAGAACCGCATACCTCGTAACATCTTTGGTGATTTTTGGCTTTTTTGCCTGGTTCAATAAATACCTATTTAGTTTTTCTATAAAAGTTGTATTTTTTAACAGTAAGCCCCAATTTGCTCCATGGTACAAATATTGATGGGCAATAGGCAAGTGTTTCATATGGAATATGAAGAATACACTGGAGAATACATATAACCTGGCATCTAGCACAATCTACACGTATAGGCATAATCGAGAGCATAGTGGTTATAAAATTAGACAGATCTACAGTGCCGAACAGAAAGTCAAAATTTTTCCACAATACAACAGTAGTTTATTGAATGTCCATAAATTAATTGATGACAAAAAAAATGCTGGAAGACTTTTGAATTCCCCCTCGGAATTTCCCTGCCTGATTATCGCAGCTGTTAATGATACCTTGGGACATTTTTCTGTCCTTTTTTATATCTACACGAAGGGAAAATCACTTCATAAACGTGTACACCATAGTTCCATACAAAACACCGTAAGCTTCACTAATTTCCATATTAAATTTCCTTAAACTCCCTCGAACAAAATAACACCAATTCCAAATTTCACTAAATATCACACCAAATTCCCAATGTCCGCATAACAAAACTCACCAGTAATTTTACCTTTAGGGAAGGGACTAGTTTAGGTTAGTTCAAGTTAGTTTGCACTACCATCCCAACTGGACTACAGACTCAGAGTATATCGCTCTTTCTATAGTTCGTATCGAAATATAATAATTTAAAATTTTTTAATTAATTATAGGATGTGTGCCGCTATCGTCCTGTCTCAATTCGTAATTACTGGATTTGGTACAAGTTTCATATATTTTTTGCAAGATTTTTTGACCCTTCCAACATTTTTATGCAATTTTTTTTTGTTTTTTGTGTTCATTTTTTAAATTTTAATCATACATTCCACCTTTCTGTCTTGTTATTTTGTGTTGTGGATCTTATTTTGACATATTTTATTTAAAAATTTAAGATTTTCTTTGAGAGTTTTTTTAATTTTTAAGTCACATGTTTTGTCCCCTTTTCATGAGACGTTTCATGTGGAGTTCACATGTAGTAAAGCATCGGTTAAATACGAGGTTAAATGAGGAAAGGTTTGGAGAATCACATAGACATCTCAAAAAATGATCCAAATGTATTTGTTTTTAAGAAATTTAAGGAAAATTGTTAATTTTTTAAAATCTGTTTTTATGAATTTTCTGGTTTTTTTCACGGAATAAAAAATCGAAAAACACTTTTCCACGAAAACTTTTTTGTTCTGTAACATCCTATTAAAACTTTGTTATACGACGTTTCGAGTTTCTTGGGCCCTCCTTAGCTTTATTGTCCGAACGCAAGTGAGGATTATAACGAGCAGGTCACTCTCACTTTTTGGTTGTAGATATTTGGTAGTTTTTCCATTCTAACGCTTATAACTCTGAAACTGCTCATTTGACCGGATTTTGAAGTGTTGCGCGTATGTACAGAAATGAACGGGCTTTCCAAAAATGTGATCGATTTGGTTGCAAGTGCGGGGGGGGGGGTAGTTGCAGTACCAGTGGCGTACCAAAGTCAAAAATGCGTTTTTTTCACAACACAAAAGTCTAGCGTCTTTACCGTAACTCCGGGACCATGTGGGGTATAGGCCTCCCCCTGGGTTGATTTCCGCATATGTGTAGACGATAAATTTTGACGTCTAATTCCGATAAGTTAAATAGAAAAATGTACAAAAATTCGCAAAGTTGGGACGGTTTTTTGAAAATTTTTTTGTAATGGTCCACTTCTGGGCCGTCTGGACCCCTTTAGTCAGACGACTGGCCCAATAACGATGGTACCAGGAAAAAGGGCACATCCTTGGCTACTTTTAATCCTATCCCGCCACAGGTGTCACTTTAATACAGAGTGGTCAAAAAAATGTCCAAAGACAATTAAGGAAAAGTGTCCAAACTTTGAAGGTAGTTTTTTGCGATTTTTACGAAAACTATAGAACGATCCGGCTTCGGTGGTATATAGACAACTAGAAGACATGGAGAGAAAAAAAAAACAGTTGTTAGTTTTGGTCTAGCTCTTATACCGGGTGAGCTGCGAAAGTTTTTCTGTGCCGCATTTTTTGCCAATTTTGGTGTACTTTTCTCACATTTCACCCTGTAGATTCGACATTTTCGTAGCAAAAAATGAAATAATTCAGGGAGGTAGCAGACACATGGACCCTTGATCGTGCCGAAAATCAAGGGCCTAGCTTTGAATTTGAAATTTTGACGAATTTTTAAACTTTACATTTCAAATTGCCACTTTGAGGTATATTTCTGCCCAGACCGTGCACCTAATGCGATGGTTTTCTATCCCAGGGGATACGTTGGAATGTTTTCTTTTTGGGACTTGGGAACCACTTTTAGCTGGGCCGTCGCGAAATGCTCTTAATTGAATTTCGAAACGAACCATGCAAAATTTTTCAAATTTTGGCCGAAAATCCCGAATGGTTCCGATTCGCCAGCCACTAACTAGTAATCGGAAGCATTCGGCGGCCGCGCCCATCTACAACTGACAGCTGAGATTTCCGAAATGTAAACATTAACTTTAGAGCCTCAGACTAAGGAAAATCGGCCGAAAAGCGGGGAAAACTGTCTGGCCGGGGAAAATTTGAACATTTCTAGGAAGATTATTGGCAAAATGCCCGGTCCTCGAGGTCGTTTTCACAAAGACTGATCGATTTGAAAATTTCATGTCGGGATTCATTTTTGGCTGATGACGTCACGGGGTTCTCGCCCAGACAGTGGCGGTTACACATTCGGGAAAAATGTATTTTTTCGATTTTTCGGCAGACATGGGCGTAGTTATATTTTTTTTTTTGCCATTTCTTCCGTTTTCCCATAAGAAATACATTGTGCAATGCTGTTTAAATGGGACAATATTGATTTCGTCATAAATAAAAGATGGAGGCGAAAAAAAAATGGCCGCCGTAGACAGGGTAATTAAAAAATGGGGATATCTCTGAGAAGAATAAAGTTAGAGAGCTGAAATTTGGTACCATGGTTCATTAGGGAATGGACTGCAAGTTGCCATGGGTGGAAACCTTCGTCATGGTACCAAACCCATGGGTACCATTAACGAAATTTGGCATCTAAGTTTTCAGGCTTTTGCACGTGTATTTCCCATAAGAAAAACGTTGGGAAATGCGTATTATATGGGTGGAATGTAGATTACGTCATATTTGGGGTACCATTAATGGTACATGGTTCAAATTTGGATGGTAGGTACCTATGGGGGTATCATAAATTGTGATATAGCTGACTCAGCTATCATAGCTACAGTAGCTGAGTAACGTTGATAATTAGAGAACTGCTAATGATACATGGTTCAAACTTGGATGCTGGGTGCCCATGGAGGTACCATGAATGGTAATATAGCTCACATAGCTATATGTAGCTGACTGTAGCTAGGTTATAGCTGTTTTATGAACCGATGGTGATATTGACTTGAAAATCGAATGGTAGGTTACCCTTATGTAAAATTCGCTAAAAATTACATTTCCAAAAATCCAAGATGGCCGCCTGAAAAGTTTTGGTTTTAAAGCGATATCACTAGAACGGTTTGAGCTAGAAAGCTGAAATTTGGTATGTGGCCATTTTATGGGACGGGCTAGAGGTCTCTGAGGTCCAGAACCTTGCCGCGGGTACCGAAGGTTCCATTTTGGAAACTTTTTTATTAAAATGACAGTTTTTTGCTACAACTTACTGACTGGTGCTAAAGGGCGCCGAAACCAAATATATCCGACGTTTCGACTTTACGCCTACTATACGCCATCATCAGGGTATTCCCTTTTATTACAAATATTGCTTTATAAATGTGCCACGCCCAAACAATCAGTTTTTCGTATATGACTGACAAAATAGCTTTAACGAAGCCCATTCGACTGGCACTAACTGTTCGATTTTATCGTTTCTGGGTTCCGAGATTTAACTGATTAAATTTTTCATTGATAGGGGTAGAGTGACTTTTGCCATTTTATAGCAAAGCCATTTACGGCAATAGAACAACGGTGACTCAATTAAGTGTGAGTCGGCTCAAATACTGCTCAAAACGTTAATTACTATTCTGCTAAGTTTAATAACAGTCTCATGGGAAGTGAAAAACTATTAAAATGTTGTAAAAATTACCTAATATTTTTATTTGATCGAACATTACGTCAACTAAATTAAAAACCTTGAACGACAAATTAAGCAGGTATTTTGTGGTTGAGAATGCTCTATTCATGGGTGTCAATAGCATCGTTATACCATGTTTAGTTTTCGAATTATATAGATATAAGTATTAAAATGTCGATAAAAAGTGGAAAAATTACGTTTCTGGCGCCATTTTGAAGGGAAAGGAAATTACTAAAAATTCCAGAATTTCAATTTTTTTACATATCTTTGTCCCCTCTTTCATTTGAGACTATTTATGATAAAATCTATGACAATCGATTTCGGTCGAAAATTTTCACGACCTACCCTTTGAAAATTTTGAAATTTTTACATTTTTTTGTTTATCTTGGAAACGGTAAGGTTTTTCGATATGCAGGTTAATATGGTGTATGAAGAGGTCATTAAGGGCTATCAGATGCATGTATCAGAAAGAAGCAAGCTTTCACGGTTTTCGAGAAAATTAAAAAAAAGTGCAAAATTTGTACCTTATTTTTGGGCCACCCGTGCTCAGTTACTGTTCTAGGCAGAGCTTCGAAAATGGGCTCTACGTGTAGCTCTATTCTTCTACTTCCTTAGCTGTTCTTATACATTTTTTGATAAATCTTCATCGAAACGAGATATTAGCTGTTAAAGGCAGCAATGCACGATTTTTATCTCAAAATTTAGTTTTTTGGGCCGGTTTGAGAGCCCCATATGTTTAACATAGAATTTTCTATATGTGTCATTTAAATCTGTAGTAGTCGATTTTATTTGTTACTTCGAGTCGTTGTATAATGAATAGGACGTTGATTTCTGTTTTAGATAGTATAGGGTGTCTCAAAAAATGATGCAGGAAGCTAATATATGCTAATAATGCAGAAAAGGTCCATAAGCAGTGTGTATTTTACATTGAAAGGATGGATTCTTAAGTACGTAGACCAGCCAGAATAAGATGTTAGATATAGGCGATGAAAACTTTATTAAAACTTACCATTGAAAGCAATTTTATAATTATGCAAGGAGTCTGGTGTTGATATATATATGAGTATTTAATGCAAAGTAATTCCTTCGCCATTTTATCCACAAATTGTTATAAAAACACTAAAATTATTCTACTTTTTTGGCTCCTCTTATAGCTTTTGGGATAAATCCTCATTAAAACGCGATATAAGCTGTTGAAGGCTGAAATTCACGATTTTTTTCTAAAAATTTAGGTTTTTGGGCCAGTTGGCTCATAGGCTTAATATAGAAATATCGACTTTTCCCATATAAATCAATAGTAATCGATTTTATTCGTAGGTTCTAGTAGTCGTATAATGAATAAATAGGGCATATATTTACGTTTAGGATAGTATAGAGTGTCCCAAAAAAGTGTTGTAACCTAGAATTTTAGGATTTTTTCATGTAAATTGTATCTGTTAATTTATTGCGTAAGCTCCGTTAGTTTTATGATAAATAGAGCGTTGATTCCTGTTTTAAATAGTATACGGTGTCCCAAATAATGCTGCAACATTTAACTTTAGTTTTTTTTTGTTTAACAATACTTTTTTGTAGGTTTTTTATTCTCTTATTATAAATAGTGCCTTTGGTTTCTGATTTAGATACTGGTGTGTGTGGTGGAATATAGGGTGACCCAAAAATTGACAAATATTACATTTTTAGGAACATCTAAAGCTAGAAAAGTGAAATTTCAATCGTAGATTCTGTTCACAATCACAAACAATATGTCATAAATGGCAACTTTGATATGGGTACTCGTGGTGCCATTTTATATCTTTTTATGAATTTTAGCACGTTTTTTACCTGTTTACGTATTACTTAATATGAAATAACGTATTTGAGACGTTTCGACATTTCAGTTACTTTTAGGTATCTTCAGGTTCTTTGTTAATAATTTTACGGCAGTTTGGGCTACTTTGCCCACAGCGTTCGGATTTCCTAAACTATGGGCGCCCCGCGCGCGTGGTCCAAAAACGAAAAAAAAAAAAAAAAAAAAAAATGACGCGCGTGTGTGACAAAAGCACACTATAAACAAACCAACTCAAGAGTTTTGCTGACCAACTTGTTTGACTCCAGCTATTTTGTTTTCCGAGGAAACACGTATCAACAGTTGGATGGAGCTGCAATGGGTAACCCTGCAAGCCCTGTGCTGGCGAACATAGTCATGGATGAACTAATAACACAAACGCTTAAAACCCGACCATTTCCGGTATAATTCATCAAGCTATACGTTAATGATACTATTTTGGCTTGCCCCGAGAGCCAAACCCAGAGTTTGCTTGAGTGTTTCAATTCTTTTCATCCCAAACTCAAATTCACAGTAGAAATAGAGGTGGACCTCAGCTTACCCTTTCCGGATACCTTGATAATAAAGGATCTAGAGGGTAATGTCTCAACGGATTGGCACATTAAGCCAACAGCCTCCGGAAGAGTACTAAACTTGTCACACCACACATTCACACAAAAAATCGGAACTATCAAGAACCTAATTTACAGATCCTTTCTCTTAGCAGCCCTGAATTCCACAAAAAAATTAAAAGCCACATTACTACTATTTTCAGAAGTAATAACTACCCCTCTAGTTTGGTGAACAGAGTTTTTAACGAATTTTACACATTACACTGAAATCTGGTGCACTGGGCAACAGTTCTCGGGATCTCACATTAAGGTATTTTAAATTTCCATTTATTCCTTGTCTGTCTTGCAAAATACAGAAATGCTTCAGTCTGAAGACTAGCGTTATACAACTTACACACCGTCGGATGTTTATTCTCCAAGCTAAAAGACAAAACCCCGTTACAATATGTGTCTAATGTGGTTTATAGGGTGCCGTGCATTAATTGCGATAAATGCTATGTGGGCATCACAAAGCATTATAGAGTGTGATTTTCTAAAATTGAACAAATTCTGTATAAAAAAAAACGTTTATTTTTTGGAAAAACGCTCGGACCCGTCGATTTATATTTTAGATTGCAGTCTTTTTTGTAAAATAAACTATTATACAGGTTGTCACAAATTCAAGATATGACGTCATCGATTGCTTTTATACATAGTTGCCAATTGTCAAATTTTTATAAACTGCCAGTAGCACAGTAGCAAGATAATTAACAAAATTTATTTTATTTCAAACATCAATTCATATTAATAAATATTCTACAATAAATGCTCAAAATGATGTCCATTCACTAGTTGGCAATATCCTAAACGTAACTGAAACTCGTTTTGCACGTTTGCAATTACTGCGGGGGAAATTAGTCTGCACTCATGCCTTATTCGTGCTTTCAACTCCTGAACATTTTCAGGTTTCGTTTGGTAAACTATGCATTTTAAGTAACCCACAAAAAAAATCGGATGGAGTCAGGTCTGGTGACCTGGGTGGCCATTCAATGGGGCCTCTTCTACCAATCCATCGGTCCGGAATTACTTCATCTAGATATTGGCGAACAGGTCTGGCACAATAGGGAGGAGCACCATCTTGTTGAAACCAGATATTTTTGTTGAGGACATCTTCTTCTGTAGGACAAGGAAATATAGTAACCAAATTTAGAATTAGTTCCTCTTCCAAAAATTCTTCATCTTCGCTCCGTTGAGATTTGCTTCAAAAAAGATTGGTCCTGTAACTCGATTATCGACAATTCCTGCCCAAACATTGACTTTTTCTGGGCGTTGTTACTGTGACCTTCTCTTTTCCAGTGGGGACTTTCGTCTGCTCAGTAGCGAACATTTTGTCGGTTTACCTCACCATTTAGCGTAAACGTCGATTCGTCAGAGAACACAATGTTGTTTGTGTTCACAACGTTTCTGTTCAGGAGATCCATCATTTGTTCGCAAAACTGAAGTTTTCTTTCAGGATCATCTTCGGTCAATTCCTGGAGAATTTTTAGTTTGTAAGGATGCAACTTTTGGGCTTTGAGAATTTTTACTGCTGAAGTTTGGCTAATTTCCTGTTCATTAGCTAACTGCCTGGTGGAAATATTAGGGTTTTGTTGAACAGATAATAGTACATTAACTTTGACATCCTCCCTTAGTGCACTCTTTCGATGAATTAATGTTTTCCTTACATGTCCGTTTTCCCGAAACCGTTTTTCTATCTTACTTACAGTACTTCGAGATAAGAGTGGCAAATCACGATGCTTGTCTCTGAATAATTGAACTACTTCATTTTGTGTTCGTGTTCTATCGCCGTATCCAATCATCATTAAAATCGAAATGAAAGAAAGAAGAGAAGTTATCGTTACCAAAAAGTCAAAGGTAATCTATGAAAGGGTAGCTTGGGGTAAATTCAGTAGGTAAATGACTAATATGAATTGCCGAAACGTCAACTAGGTCGATTCTTCCGCGCCCTTTCTAGGGTAAATTATTATTCGCAGTAATTTTACTGTGAGTAGTGCGAAATTCTTTCTCCAACAACACAAACAAAGTGTATGAGGCTTCACCCAAAAGTAAGTAGTAAAAAATAAATTTTGTTAATTATTTTGCGACTGGCACTTTATACAAATTTGAAAATTGGCTACTTTGTATAACTTGATGTACACTATGAAAATAGCTGACAAAAAATAACAGTTGTCATTTAAGAAAAGAATTGATGACGTTATATCTGCAAATTGGGGCAACCTGTATCTTCTTCTTAAGGTGCCGTATCCACTAATGAATGTTGGCGACTATTCTGGCATACTCGCCACGATCTTGTGCGATTCTAAAAAGTGCGGGGGCATCGAGGTTTGTCCAGTCTCTTATGTTCTTCAGCCACGAAAATTTCTTTCTCCCGATGCCTCTCCTTCCTTCGATTTTTCCCTCCATAATCAACTGTAGGAACTGGTACTTGGAATTTCTGAATATATGACCGAGGTATGCGGCCTTTCTTCTTTTTACTGTCTGCAGCAGTTCTCTTTCCATACCCATTCTGTTTAGTACTTCCTCGTTCGTTGCGTGTTCCGTCCACGGAATCTTCAACATTCTTCTCAGCACCCACATTTCAAACGCCTCTAGTCGGTTCATGACATTGGCCTTTATTGTCCATGTCTCTACTCCGTACAACAGTACAGAGTAAATGTAGCATTTTACAAAACGGTACCGTAATGCCAAATTAAGGCTGTTGTTGCTGAGAAGTGCTCTCATATTCATAAATGTTACCCTGGCTTGTTCAATTCTGCTTCGTATCTCTACGTCTGGGTCCAAGTCTTCAGTTAACCAGCTTCCCAGATATCTAAATTTTGATACTTGTTGGATTTTCTTACCGTTCACTGTGATGTTCTGGTTCACATTTGATGTTCTGCTAACCATCATCACCTTCGTTTTGTCTATGTTAATTCTTAGGCCGAGTCGTTCACCTTCGGTAGATATCTTTATGATGAGACGTTGTAGTGCTTCCTGGCCATCCGCTATTATAACTGTGTCGTCAGCATAGCGTAAGTTGTTAACGACCTGTCCGTTAATCTTAATGCCGTCCTCTGTATCTGTCAAGGCTCTTTCGAAGATTGCTTCAGAGTATAGGTTAAAAAGTAGGGGGGACAGAACGCAACCCTGTCTCACCCCTCTCTCTATCGGGAATTTCTGTGTAGTTTCATTGCCCACTTTCACCGATGCTGTTTGATTTGCGTACAGGGTCTTTATGAAACGTGCATCGTTCTTATCTATCCTCTTGTCTTGAAGCATTTTGATTAACTCAACGTGTTTGACACAGTCGAACGCCTTTTGATAATCTATGAAACACATGAATACGTCCTTTTGCTGATCTCTGCATTTCTGAAGTAATACGGTCAAGCTGTAGAGTGCTTCTCGTGTGCCAAACCCTTGTCTGAACCCAAACTGGGTAGGACTAATATCCATTTCGCATCTGTTATAAATTCTTGTATGGACTATCTTTAGGAAAAGCTTCAAGACCTGGCTCAGTAAGCTGATCATTCGGTACTGGTCACTATGGTTTGCATTTGGCTTCTTTGGGATCGGAACAAAAATCGACTGGAGCCAGTCCTGCGGTATTTCACCCGTCTCATATATGTTGTTAAATATTTCTGTCAAGGAGTCTAGGTTTTCATCATTTAGCAGCTTTATTATCTCTATATAAACTTCGTCTGGTCCCACTGCCTTTCCTTGCTTGCTTTGTTTAATTGCCTTGAGGACTTCTGATTTTAGTATCTTTGGGGAGGGTTCACCTTCATAGTCTTCTGCGAAATTTCTTTTGTTTTTCTCCGCATATAGTTGCTGTGTGTATTCCTTCCAATGGAGAAGAAGGTCCTTGGGATCGGAGATGATTCGGTTGTCCTTCACAATATTGTTCATGTTACAAGACTTTTTTTGGCCTGTAACTTCCTTCACTAATTTATGTGTGTTAAAGTGGTCATGTCTCTCCTCCAGTTCTTCTATTTCTGAGCATTTTTCTTGCATCCATTGTTCCTTGGCTCTACGGATCTCTTTTCGTATTTCCTTGTTGATTTTCTTATACTCAGTCACGTCCCTGTTTTTAAATGGTCTTCGTTTCTCCATAAGTGCTAATATTTCCTCAGTCATCCATTTCTTCCTTTTGTTGATTGGAGGGCCTATTTCGTTGTTTGTGACAGTTACTATGGCCTTCCTAAAGCTGTTTTAGGTGTCTTCTACGCTGCCTGGGCTTTGGTTCAGTGACGAGGTTCCGGCGATTGCCTCGTTTACTTTCTGTTTAATTTTTGTTTGTACTTCAGGTTTCTTTAAGTTGCTTATGTCGATTCTCTTGGTTGTTCTACTCTTAGTTTTCTTTAGTTTTATTTTTAGTTTTCCCAGTACAGGGTTATGGTCAGACCCTATATCAGTACCAGGGTAGGTTCTGACTCCATGTCAGAACAACCTGTATAATGGTTTATTTTTCAAAAAAGAAGGCAATCTAAAATATAAATCGACGAGTCCCAGCGTTTTTCCAAAAAATAAAACGGCGTTTTTTTACTGAATTTGTTCAGGTTAAATTTTTAAAAAAAAATTTTTAGAAACTCGCACTGTATAAAAAGTCGTATGTATCATCATAGATACGATTGTAATGACTCAAACCGCCAAAAAAATTAAATGACTGCCCTAGCTCATCATCACTTCTCCACAGGCCATGATTTCGAATTTAAATACGTTAAAATCTTGGATAGGAAAGCAACACACCCCGTCGACAACAGAATGGAGACCCAGGGCACAGAATAGCCATACGTCATTATTAATAATAACATACAGAAGCGAAGCATCGCGTCGGAACCTTTGATCTCCGTGTCCCTAAAATTCGTGACCTTGAATGCGTTAGCTCCGCCCACTTTTGTAGTTAATACACTGAGAAAAAACACATAATAAAATAATTTTGTGGATAAAATGGTGGAAAAGATATTATTGTATTGAGTGAAACTGTTGAGTCAATATTTCAACCATGTTTTTTGCTCTCTTCAGGGTTAAGAAATAATTTTTCTCTTGGGACATGAGTTATCAATTGTGTCAAGACTTTCTGCTAACTAGAGCTTCACGAGACCATGAGAGAAGTCTCGGTCTCGGTCTCGGTCCCGTACGAGACCGAGACCGAGATCGAGACCGAGACTTTAATATCGACTTCGACACCGAGATCGAGACTGTCTTGGTCTCGATCTCGGTCTCGATCTGCGAAACCGAACCCGATGCCAATCGAGACTCTCGAGAGTCTCGGTCTCGAACAACATCATTCGTTTGCAAGATATTAGGGAAGTGTATTTATTGACTAGAAAAAAACGATTAACTGGGTATTTATTCTAATCAGATTTACACCAAACTTGGCACAAATGATGCTCCTGACGTGGAGCATACACTGTTAAAATTTCAGATTCAGATGTCCCTTCTAGGACACTACCCTCTAGAAAAATTTGATAAAAACCGATTGACTGGGTGTTTATTCTGATCAGATTTGCACCAAACTTGGCACAAATAATGCTACTGAACCGGAGCATGTAATTTTAAAATTTCAGATTCGAATGTCTATTCTAAAGGACAAAAGGACACTACCCTCTAGACAAATCTGATAAAAACCGATTGACTGGGTATTTATTCTGATCAGAATTACCCCAAATTTGGCACAAATAATGCTCCTGAACAGAAGCATGCACTGTTAAAATTTCAGATTCGGATGTCCATTCTAAAGGACACTACGCTCTAGAAAAGTTTGATAATAACCGATTTTCTGGGTATTTATTCTAATCAGATTTACACTAAACTTGGTACAAATGATTCTTCTCGCCCGGGGCATGTACTGTTAAAATTTCAGACTCAGATGTCCGTTGTAAAGGACACTACCCTCAGGAAAAATTTGATAAAAACCGATTGACTGGGTATTTATTCTGAACAGATTTACAACAAACTTGGCACAAATGACCGAGGACACATAATGTTAAAATTTCAGATTCGGATGTCCATTCTAAAGGACAAAAGGACACTACCAGGAAATTTCGTTTGAAAACCGGACCCGAGAATTTACAGGGTATCCCATTGTTGGCACTTCTAAATGGGATCCTGCTTTACTTTTAAAGGTAAAGGATTAAGGTTTTCGCGGCAGTGTGCTAATTTCTGGTGAAATTAAAGATGGCGCCAGCAGAATTTCCCATAACCATTTGGTTTTTGAGATAAAGGGTGATTTTGTAAGTTTGACATTTTGAAAACTTGTTTGTCTCTTTAGTTTCATGAAAAGTAAGAATGCTTTCTAGTAGTTTTTGTGACGTAGCATCCAGTGGCTCACCTAATTTTCAACTGCATATAGTAGTTTAGTCACCATTTAAAAAATCAAAAATAAAAAACATTTAAAATTTTTTTTTGGTTTTTTTAAAAGCTCTTGTTGAGGCGATTCTAAATATGCAATAATATAAACAAACAAACAAACGAATTTATTCGTGCTTACTACAAGTTTACACATGTCAAAAAAAAGAACAATGGAGATATTACCTTTTTTTTCGAGACCGAGACCGAGACTCGAGTGGCTACTACGAGACCAAGACCGAGATTACGCGAGTCTCGGTCTCGGTCTCGATGCACAAGACCGAGACCGAGACTTAATTATAAATTCGAGACCGAGACCGAGAGTATGTAAGTCTCGGTCTCGGTCTCGGTCTCGTGAAGCTTTACTGCTAACGTTATTTTAATTGCTTCACTTAAGATTGCCGTTAACAATCAGAAATTGGTGGATATAGTGAAAGATATATGAAGTTTTTTTATATTGGCGGGGTGAAATAATTATATGCGCTCAGTTTGACCATTTATTTTTAAATAATGTAACAAGCAAAATGCGAACCTAAAACTCAGTATTATTGAAGACTGCCCATAAATGTGACTATTTTACATATACCTACTAATTCACTAAATACTATTTTAATACTTTGGGTGCTGCTCGGGGTTAATATGCAATAATGTACGAGAAAATTTATAGAGGAAGAATTTGTATCTAGCTATATTTATATTATCTATCCTATAGCCTAGCTACTAAAACTAAAGCATTTCTTGCAAAGAAAAATCTTTTCTCCTATTACCACTATCGTGAAATCCGCACGGCCAGTGTCAAAATAAAGTTTGGATTTTAGCGACATTTCATCAATACATAAAGTGCAATGCCTGTCTGAGGGCACCATTTTCAATATTTTAATTTGAAGTCCTCCGAATATTGCTTCATTATTTAGACCAGGTCTGCAAATAAACTTTTGAGTTACTTTTTGAAGCGTACATACTGTTGGCAAAAACAACAATTTTGCCATAAAAGAATATGCAGAGGGCCCCAAAAAAAAACAAAGTTAAAGCGTTAAAGCAAAATGCTTGTATTCCAGCGAGTAGCCAAGCAATTGGTTTTTTTTTAAATAGCTTAGGCTTTGACGATTTGGGCTGATGGTTTACTTAAAAACTTGTCGCATAGGCTGTTAAAATCATCGAGGGTCCAAGATCTAACATTTGTTTCAAATCGTTTCTGCTTTTTATTTAAATTGTTAATTTTCTTCTTTAACTTTTCTTTCCTGGGAGAAAGTTTGGACATCAATTGACTGTGCCCCGACCTAAGATAGCAGACGCGAGATGTTTCTATCTGAAACTGAAATGTATGTGCCCTAATATTCGTAACTCAAATATATATAAGACTCTTTGATTTATTAGGGACTGTAGGGCGTTTTTGAACAACTTTTGGGAAAGGGATTATTGTTGCATCGTCAGCCTCGTGGTCCGACACTGCCATAGTTTTTGCATTATGGGTTTACTATCGTCTTTCTCATTTAATTCTAGAAAATGAATTGAATCTGTGTGAGAAAGCATTACAATAAAACTATATAGCTATTAGTTAATAATATATTATTTTGATATTTACCTGGTACAAAATGAGAGTTTTGCGAAGTGCAAGCTAGATGTCTTAATCTACGTATCTAGGTCCATGTAGCTGCTTCAGATGAAGCTAAAAGATTATTATATTTTACATAATGTTACGATTCGCAGCAACGCCGCATGGGAGGCGGGGCAACGCATGGGAGCGTGCTGGTTGGTGGAGCTTCGCGACCTATCCGCGCTGCGTCATGGCTGACACGAGTGATTTATTGCTCGTCTGGCTTAATCTAGAAGGCAGTTGTTTACAACCGTTTTTTTTATGTGAGATTATTCAAGAATTCTTATAAAGAACTTTCTAGGTTTTTCTGTAATTTTAGGATTGTATATAAAAGGCGCCTAGAGCGCCCGAGTAGAGTAGTCTTATTTTAAGCAAGCTATAAGTAAGTTAAAGTACGAAACGATATTAGAAGGCTATAAAGTGTTAAGGTAGCGAGTTATTTAGTAGTCGTGTGTATTTGTGGAATAAATAAATAGTGTTTTCGTGTTAAATCGTTACACTGGAATTATTGAACCCCGAGTTCGCAACAATTGGTGTCAGAAGTGCGATTCTAGTGGGAATTTGAGGACTAATATTACTGAAGTGTAAGTGAGTGCTTCATTGCCGGACATTACGTGTTTATGCCAGTGACCAGAAGCCAGCATCAAGCGATGGAGGATCAACTTGCCGCCCTGCTGTCCCTTATTCAACAACAGAGGGAAGAACAGGAAAAACGTGATCAAGTACAGGAGCGTCGTTATGTAGAACAAAAAGAAGGGCAGGAAAAACATTATAAGGAACAAACAGAGGAACAAGAAAGACGCGATCGAGTAGAGGAGCGACGTTATCAACAGCAGAAGGAAGAGCTGGAAAAACGTGATCAAATACAGGAAAGACGTTATCCAGAGCAGAAGGAAGAGCAGGAAAGACGTTATCTAGAACAGAAGGAACAGCAGGAAAGACGTTATCTAGAACAGAAGGAAGAGCAGGAAAAACGTGATCAAGTGCAGGAGCAACGTCATCAACAATTCAAAGAAGAATTAATGAACCATCTCGGAGCTAGGGAGCAACAATTGGAAGAAAGAATAATGCAATCCGTTAACGAATCCGTTAACGAATCCATTAACGGCGTCAACAAGGGACTCGAACCTGTCAACCAGAGGGTTCTCGAGCTAGAAAAGAAATTCCGGGAACAACTTGAGGACGACAACGTGTCTACAGAGAGTTTTAGCACAGCCAACGCTAAAATTAAGCCTCCCAATTATGACGGTACTACTGCATGGGAAATTTATAAAACTCAGTTTGAGGCAGCTGCAAAAGCTAATGGTTGGTCCGAGCCCCAGAAAGCTACATCATTAGTGGTAGCACTTCGTGGAAAAGCGGCTGAGTTACTACAATCTCTGTCGGCAGCGGATCAAAGTAATTATGCGGCTTTAGTACACACTCTGCAACTACGATTTGGAAATGAGCACAAAGAAACCGTGTTCCAGGCCCAGCTGAGGATGAGACAGCAAAAGTCAGGTGCATCCTTACAAGAATTTGAGGCGGACATAGACAGACTCATTCACCTGGCATATCCATCGGCCCCTGAATCTTTTCAAACGCAATTGGCCGCCGAAAGGTTCATTGAAGGAGTTCGCGATAGTGACCTGAGGTACCACTTACGTCTAATCAGACCAAGGAATATCAGCGAGGCACTAGTTCGGGCCCTGGAATTCGAGGCGTCACGAGTGTCATCTAGTTCTTCTCCACGTGTAAAAATGGCAACTTGCGATGACGAGGAGGATACGTCAAGGACTGAATCCATGGCCAGTTTACATAAAACGATTAAGGATATGGCAGGCAATATACAAGCCCTGTTGGGAAGGACCCCTCGATCAACAGACAATCGGGGCATAAAATGTTTTAACTGCCGCAGACTGGGTCACATCAAGAGTAACTGCCGTAATAGGGCAAGAAGTCCGTCGCCGTCGTTTAGAAGACCGAGCGGCGATCAAGAACGCCCTAGGTCCCAGGAAAACTAATTCCGGTCAAAGCAAGGGGGCAATTGACCGGGCCCGTTAAGACCCCCAGGATCTTTAAAGTCAATAATTTGGGTGGCAAAAGTCTTACAGTGGCCGGACGCATTAAGGGACAGAAAATCCAGATTACCATCGATACAGGAGCAGATGTGACCATTGTAAGGCCAGATAAACTTGTCGGATATACCATACAACCATTGCCCAATCCTATTATGTTAAAATCAGTCACTGGAGAGTCTTGCCCTGTAGACGGAGAAGCCGATGTCACCATCATTATTGGAGAAAGACTCGAAGTTCGGCATAAAGTGTTGGCTGCCAGGATCAAAGACCAGTTTATTTTGGGAATGGATCTCATCAGGAAACATGGATTCTCCTATGATCACAAACGGAATATTCTCACATTTGGAGATGAGGAGTTTGCATTGACCAATGGAAATTTGGAAACTAGTGTGCGTCTACTGGTGGTGGAAGATGTGAAAATTCCTCCAAATTCAGAACAAATTATCACAGTGACTTCTGAAAATGATCCTGGGTGGTCCATAGGACTTATAGAACCTAACCTGGATTTGACGAATGAAATCATGGTAGCACGAACTTTGACCGACACGAAGAAGACTATGCCAGTACGAGTTGCAAATATTGGAGAAAAGACCATCAAGCTCAAAGAAGGAACAGTTCTTGCCAATTATGAGCCTGTGCAATGGGTATGCAATTGTGTCGAAGCAGAGACATCCAAAGTTAAATCTTCTAACCAAGCTTCCCCAGAGGTTATTGATGCTGTCAAACGACATTGGCGTCATCTGTCAAGGGAACAACTTCAATCTGCCATAAAATTTGCTATGGATGAATCTGATATGTTCAACTTCAAGAGCAACGACAGTCAAACTGATTTAGTTGTCCACAAGATCAACACAGGAGATGCCCAGCCAATACGACAACACCCACGAAGGGTCCCTCTGGCTAAACAACAAGAAGTTAACAGGTTGCTGAATGAAATGTTAAAGGAGGGCGTCATAGAAGAATCATCTAGTCCATGGTCGTCGCCTGTGGTTCTTGTTAAGAAGAAAGATGGTTCAACGCGTTTCTGTGTTGACTACAGGAAACTTAATGACGTGACCAAGAAGGACAGCTACCCATTGCCACGTATAGACGACACCTTAGCAACTTTATCGGGATCAAAGTGGTTTTCCACTCTAGATTTAAAAAGTGGGTATTGGCAAGTAAAGATTGCTCCCGAAGACAAAGAGAAGACTGCATTTTCTACTGGTTCTGGGCTATACCAGTTCACTGTTATGCCTTTTGGATTGTGCAATGCTCCATCAACTTTCGAGCGACTAATGGAACTTGTTTTGAGGGGACTGACTTGGAAAACTTGCCTGGTATACTTGGATGACATAATTGTCATGGGACGTAATTTTGACGAGCATTTGAAGAATTTAAGAGAAATCTTCAGCAAGTTACGGAATGCTCACCTGAAGTTAAGCTACAAGAAATGCAGCCTATTCCAAAAGCAAGTCGAGTACTTGGGGCATACCATCTCAGAACAAGGCATTAAAACTAGCCAAAGTAAAATATCTGCCATTAAAGATTGGCCAGTTCCCCGAGACAAACACGAAGTAAGGAGTTTTTTGGGACTATGTACTTACTATAGGAGATTTGTAAAGGGATTCGCAGACATCGCAAAACCGCTGCACAAATTAACAGAAAAGAAAACACCGTTCTTGTGGAACCATGATTGCAGTCAGGCGTTTGCAAGGCTTAAAGCTGCCCTCTGTTCTAGTCCAATCTTGGCTTACCCTATAAAGGACGGACTGTTTATTCTGGACACGGATGCAAGTAACTGTGGTCTAGGTGCAGTACTCTCTCAAAGACAAAAGGGGCAAAAGAAGGTCATTGAATACTACAGTAAGACTTTAAGTAAGCCAGAAAGAAACTATTGCGTCACTAGAAAGGAGCTGTTGGCCATCGTTAAAGCAGTCGAACATTACCATCGCTACTTATATGGAAAAAGGTTCCTGATTAGAACTGACCATGGAGGCTTGAAATGGTTATTACAGATGAAAAACTCTGAAGGTCAAATAGCCAGATGGATAGAGCGCCTGCAGCAGTACGATTTCCAAATTGAACATCGACCAGGAAGGTCTCACGGAAATGCTGATACATTGTCTAGACGGCCATGTAAAGAAGATTGTCGGCATTGTCAAAGAACTGAGCAGCGTGAGGGACTTCCTTCTGTACGGAGAACGTCGGTGGAAATAAACGATGGCTGGACCACGCAGACCCTTCGAGAAGAACAAATGAATGATCCAGATATTGGACCCATCCTCTCTGCAAAGACTGACGACAAGAGACCAGAATGGCAAGAAATTGCTGGTAAAAGTCCAAACCTGAAGGCGCTATGGGCCCAGTGGCACTCTCTTAAAATAGAAAATGGATTACTGAAGAGAGCGTGGGAGAGTCCGGATGGCAAGACCGTAGTCAGTCAGTTGGTTGTTCCTGGTAGCAGAAAATCGGACGTACTACAGGAAATGCACGACGGAACCAGTGGAGGTCATTTTGGGGTCAATAAAACCTTGGCCAAAATTAAAGAGCGGTTCTACTGGGTGAATTATCATGAAGACGTCGAATCTTGGTGCCGCAAGTGCGAAGTTTGTTGTGCCACAAAAGGACCTCGAACAAGATCACGCGGCCGAATGGTGCAGTACACTATAGGTGCTCCATTCGAGAGGGTAGCAATTGATGTCGCGGGACCGTTTCCTCAGACTAAGTCGGGCAATAAATACATCTTGGTCGCCATGGATTACTTCACTAAAAGGCCTGAAGCATACGCCCTGCCTAATCAAGAAGCAACGACTGTGGCAACGGTGCTAGTAAATGAAATGTTCTGCAGATTTGGAGTCCCTCTCGAACTTCATTCTGATCAGGGCCGAAATTTTGAATCGGCTGTTTTCCAGAAGGTTATGGAACTTCTCGGAATTCGCAAGACCAGGACAACTCCTTTGCATCCACAGTCGGATGGGATGGTAGAGAGATTTAATCGGACCATGGAACATTACCTGTCTAAAATGGTGGCAGATCATCAGCGTGATTGGGACCAACATCTACCTCTCATGTTGATGGCATATCGAGGCTCTACGCATGAAGCCACTGGTTATACTCCGGCGAAAGTGATGTTCGGAAGGGAAATGAGGCTTCCTGCGGATTTGATGTATGGAACACCAGAAAAAGACTCTCTCAACTCTGAGAACTTTGTGGAGGAGCTCAAGGAGAGGCTGGACAATGTTCATGAACAAGTCAGGAATAAACTGCGGATATCCAGTGATCGAGCCAAAGCAAGATATGACTTACTAGCTAACTCCCGCGGCTTCCAGGATGGTGATTTGGTGTGGCTATACAATCCGCGGAGAAAGGTGGGGAAGTCGCCCAAACTTAGTCAAAATTGGGAAGGACCTTATACAATTATAAAGAAGATTAATGATGTGGTGTATAGGATCCAGCGGACCCCTAGGTCAAAGATGAAGGTCGTTCATTTGGATCGATTAGCACGATACCATGGAACTCTATCTGTTCGGGACGAACAGCCTTAGGAGGAGGGCAATGTTACGATTCGCAGCAACGCCGCATGGGAGGCGGGGCAACGCATGGGAGCGTGTTGGTTGGTGGAGCTTCGCGACCTATCCGCGCTGCGTCATGGCTGACACGAGTGATTTATTGCTCGTCTGGCTTAATCTAGAAGGCAGTTGTTTACAACCGTTTTTTTTTATGTGAGATTATTCAAGAATTCTTATAAAGAACTTTCTAGGTTTTTCTGTAATTTTAGGATTGTATATAAAAGGCGCCTAGAGCGCCCGAGTAGAGTAGTCTTATTTTAAGCAAGCTATAAGTAAGTTAAAGTACGAAACGATATTAGAAGGCTATAAAGTGTTAAAGTAGCGAGTTATTTAGTAGTCGTGTGTATTTGTGGAATAAATAAATAGTGTTTTCGTGTTAAATCGTTACACTGGAATTATTGAACCCCGAGTTCGCCACAATAATATTAAAATTAATTCCTAATCAGTAATCAAAAGCCCATTTAAAGTATTGTCATTGCTTTACTTATTTCAACTCACTTGTATTAGATGATTCTGAGCAGGAGCTGAATAAAGTTGGTGATGCTTCAGCGAACAGGGTTTTTCTTCTGGCACCTTTAGAAATACATTTGGTTCAAAGTGTTTTTCGCATAATCCATAGCTTTTGTGCAGTTTATCAATATTGCACTTCAGCAAGTCTTTCCTTCCACATGCCTCTAACCACAACTTAGCTCTAAATAAAAATCTAATATTATTTTATATTGAGTAATAATTTGTCAGTTTTACAGTCTTCATAAACAGTGTATGAAACTAGGTACAGTAAAAATTGACGCTTCTGCTACAGAATCCTCATATTTAAATACTTGTAATAGGGTAAGCTATAGAAATGTGAGTACTTTAACTTACCTCGCAGGATTTTTAGGAAAGTGAAAAACACTTGTTACAGTTCCAGAGAAAGCGCAGTGTCTAAAAGCCCAATGCTAATATTTTCGCTTCAGTTTAGTAGGTTCTGAAGCCATATCCTTCATCCAAAGAAACACTAGAATCTACATCCGATTGTTTACTATTTAAATTGTTTATTAAAACACAATCCTGTAAATTGCACTCTAAGAAACACTTAACACAGAGAAATTGCTTATTTAGCAAGGCAATGTCATTGATGACAACTGCTGTCAGTTTCAGAATGTGTACCGGGCTAAAGAGTATATTGTTTATTCAATCTGTTCCCGAGGTTTTGAACAAAAAGGGGTGTTTTCTCTCAGTGTAATAACTAGTAAAAGGGGGCATGTTCTAATGCATTCAAGGTCACGAAATTTACGGACATGAAAATAGCCAGCTTTCGCTTCTCTATGAGTAGGTAATAACATGCCTATTCTGTGCCCAGGGGTTGAACATTCAATATAACCATTTGATAAATCTCCATAAAAACCAACAATCAGCGTGACTCCGATATCTAAGGAGAAAAAAGAATGTAAACAAAAGCTTCTCTGGTGCATCGCTGGTTTCAGTACCAATTTGCTCGTCGATCGTTCACGGTTATTTGTCCTGGTCGGCCGCATATCGACAATGATATCGCAAAAATTGTACATGTGTCATGAATACGAGTTATCCAGACTTTGACAGGAAGCCCTTTAGGTCCAAACAGGTACGCCTTTACTTGTTTGTTATAATTCAGTGTTTTTGCTTCTTGTACGTTTTTTTTTCAATTTTTTTAATTTTACTTTTTGCTGGGTAGAACCATAAATCATTGCCATTTTAATCATTTTAATATATTAATTTTAACATTGTTGTTTACCGCCAATCCGTGGTTGTAATATGTGATCCCAATGTGAATTTGATGGGTGGAACCACAAAATCATTGTCATTTGAATAATTTTAATATTCCAATATCAATATGGTGTCTACCATCAACACGTGTTTGTAATATATGATCTTAATGTGATGCATAATGATGCAAAATGAGTTTTGGAGGCTATTTAAGTGTTTAAGTTATATGTGTGTGAGTCTTATCACCGTTTATATAAAGGTTCTCTTTAATTTGTAACCAGTCCCATGTCCCATACTTCGTGAAAAAGTTTTGGCTGATCTTCTGGATATGTGTTTGTTATACCCTTGAAAAAGACCAAGTATATGGTCGAAACGTCGGCGATTTGCAATATTAAAGGTGTTTCATTCTACCCTGTCCTAAACCCGCTACACTGCAAGACCACTTTACAACATTCGGGACGCAAACTACTAACCATAATAAAAACTATCTAAAAAGTCCATATAATTTATCTTAAAATCCTCTAAATACCACTAAGCTCTATTAAATTCCCAATTGATGTACATCAAAATTTACCACTGATTTCCTCCTCGTATCTTCACAACTTAAAAAAAAAATGGTTTAAAAAAAATCCTATTCAATGCACATTACAACTATTTGGGATTGGACGTACTCATCTGTCAATTACAGCTATGCAAAGATGTTGTTGTTCAGACCTACAAGGTGACCCCTCAAACTGGCATTAAATTAAAAAAAATGTTTAAACTTTATTTTCTGATTTCTGCTTGAATAAAAGTGAACTTTGAAAGTTAGTTTGTATTGACAGAAACAGAGATAACTAATCGATAATCTCAATTTTTATTTGGGATATGTCCAAGAATGCGGCTAATCTGATGAATTACGTATTACTACAAGGTGTCCCACATAAAATGAAAAAATTTTAGGTGTCTTGAAAACAATGAAAGATACCAACTTGATCGAAACGTAGGTCGTTTTAAATCATCCACTTACAGAAAATTCTGTCTTTCTTATTTTTAAATTGGACCCATAAAGTGAGTACTTATTTTGATATCTCATAACATTTTTAATAATTCTTTTCTCATTTTCAGCTACTTTTTGTCATCTAAGACTGTGGTGCTATCGTTTAAGTGGGAATTAGGAAAATGAAAGGTGGAATTTGTATTAAAGTAGATGATTTTTTTTCACCCACAACTAGATCGTATGCGGAATGATTGGTGTTGGAATGATGCGGATATGAATAAAGCAAATACTGCACTTTTAGACAGTTTTATCCTATTTTTGATCAGAAATCTAATTTATTTAATAAAACTAAAGATTTCACCTATCACATCCATTTTGCAAATTTAGACGGTTTGAGTTGATTTTGATCTATCTTGGCTCACAATTTGAATTTTTAGACGATTTTGATTTTGACCGATGTTTGTTCAAAAGTGTGATATTCACCGATTTTGGTTAACAAAGTTAATTTCATTCAAAACTTTCATTAAAAAATTTGATTTTATTAAAGTTAATTAAATAAACTAATTAAAGTTATTTAATTAATTACAGGAATAATCTTATGAATTAGGTACTCATTTTCAGCTACTTTTCTCCAACTAAGACGATGGTGCTTGATGCGATTTGAAGAAGCTGCCACTTAGTTCAGAATATTAAAAAAAAAAAATTGTACGACTGCCTCGCAAATGAACAAATGCCCGCTACTAATTACTGTTGAAAATCGCATATTGCAAACAGCGTGCGCAAAGTGCACATTGCGTGCACTTGCAGTCCACTTTGCATACGTTTCTGATTATTTTGCACACGCCTTGCATATAATTTATAATATGAATTATCAGTTTTGAAGCCAAACCGCAGTCGTAGAAAAAGTATAGTGTGCAACACGTACAAAAATCACTCTTCACTTGAAATGTGCAATTTCCGACACTAGTTGCACAATATACTATCTTCTAATTGCGTGAGAGAAAGTTTACTTCTCCGCACGCATTTGAGTGCGGAAAGCTGTACTTTTCCGCACTAGTTCGTAAAACTGAAAAACCTCAAATGGCTGCTATTTTGCTTCGTTTTTGTTTTAGTGATTACCTTGTGACGAACCAAAAAAGTTGAAATAATACTTGAAAATGGCGAATTTATTTCTATATTAATGAATAACAGGTAAAATCGAGGGTATAATATTTATTGTAATAAATAGCTAACATAATGAACAATGAATTGACCTACATTTGATTATTATTTACAACATTAATTGTAAACGTATTTGCATTTCTATACAATTTAAACTGAAGCAATAAATACCAATATATACTTATTTTTATTGACAGAGTTTTACTCGTAGTAGAAAATAGCTATTTTCCTAACTAGTGCGGAAAGTGATACTTTCCCGCACGCTGTCTGCCGATGCACGAACGACGCGAAGCGGAGTTCGGGCAGCTGACGAGTTCGGGACAGACACTTTCCGCACGAGTTAGGAACAATATTTTTTATACGAGCCAATTCATTATAACATAAACAAGGAATAAACATACAATCCATAAACAACTTTATCTTTGTCAGCAGTATGACAGCTGAATTAATCAACAATCAATTGGTTGTTATGACAAAAACTTGGTGTGATTGTTGGCGTGACGTAATGTTTCAGACATGAACTGGTGACATTGGAATAAAAAAGTACGTATTTTATAGGTATAGGTATTTTGTATCAAAAATCAATAAATGCAAGCATAATAGTTCCTTAAAACAGATAAAAATGTTTGATACGGCGGTAAGGCAGATGCACCTATCTAGATAGACAGACTATAAAGTCTACATTATATTATAAATCAGTCATTCTTTAAATATTTACTTTCCCGCACGCCAAATTTACTTTCACTCACGCCGTGTGGGAAAAAAAAAGTTATTTTCCTAACTAGTGCGGAACGTGATACTTTCCCGCAAGCTGTCTGCCGATGGGCAGCAGACGAGTGCGGGAAAGACACTTTCCGCACGAGTTAGGAACAATATTTTTTCTACGAGCCCAAGTTAAAAAACAGATAATCAGCCTTACGATAGGACGTTATCTTTGTCAACAGTCTGACAGCTGAATTAATCAACAATCAATTGGTTGTTATGACAAAAACTTGGTGTGATTGTTGGCGTGACGTAATGTTTCAGGCATGAACTGGTGACATTGGAATAAAAAGTACGTATATTATGGGGATATTTTGTATCAAAAATCAATAGATAAAAATGTTTGGCACGGCTGTAAGGCAGGTACACCTATCTAGATAGACAGACTATAAAGTCTAAATTATATTATAAATCAGTCATTTTTTAAATATTTACTTTCCCGCACGCCAAGTTTACTTTCGCCAAGTTTTCAAAAACAAAATGCGTGCGGGAAAGTGATATATTAAGAACGCCCGTTCAAAAAAATATATTTTTTTTATATTTGAAAATAATCCCATGAATTGGGAACTCATTTTCAACTAAGCCGATGATCAAATTATTCACTAAGCCGATGATACTGTCAGACTTCGAGAAACTTTTTTCTTATTTTTCAAATGAGACCCATGAAGTGGGTACTCGTTTTCATCTACTTTTTTCCAACGAACACGATGGTGCTGTCAGATTTGACGCAACTGTCACTCACGTCGAGAAAGTCCCAACTTTCTTATTTTCAAAATTAAATCCATGAAGTGGTTTCATTTTAGCTACTTTTTCCTAACTAAGACGATAGCTAGGACGAGAGTGCTCTCAGATTTGATGCAACTGTCATCCACTTCGATAAAATTCTAACTTTGTTATTTTCAAAATTATTCCCTTGAAGTGGGTATCCATTTTCAGTTTTTACCAACTAAGTTGATAATACTGTCAGATTTGAAACATTTTTTTTTTATATTTTTAAATTAAACACTTGAAGTGGGTCGAGAAGTGGGTACTCATTTGCAATTTTTAATTAGGCCGATGATCAAATTTTTCACTAGCCGATGATACTGTCGATTCGAAGAAACTGTCACCCACTTCGAGAAAATTCTTTCTTATTTTTAAAATTAAACGTATAAAGTGGGTACTCATTTTCTGCTACTTTTTTCCAACTAAGACGACGGTGTTGTCAGATTTGAAGCAGATGTCACCACTTCGAGAAAGTTCTATCTTTCTAATTTTCAAAATTAAACTCATCAATTGGATCCTCCTTCTTAACTACTTTTTTCCAACTAAGTTGATGGGGCTGTCAGATATGAAGAAGCTGTCACCCAGTTCAAAAAAATATTTTTTTTAATTCTTGAAATTAAACCCATGAATTAGGAACTCATTTTCAACTAAGCCGATGATCAAATTATTCACTAAGGCGATGATACTGTCAGATTGGAAGCAACTGTCACCCACTTCGAGAAAATTCTTTTTTATTTTAAACATTAAAGCTATGAAGCGGGTACTCATTTTCAGCTACTTTTTTTCCAACTAAGTCGATGGAGCAGTCGGATTTGAAAAAGCTTGGACCTATTTCTAGAAAGTTCAAAATTTTTTATTTTTGAAACTAAACCCCCCCCGCAGTAGGTCCTCATTTTCAGTTACTTTTTTCCAATTTTCCAACTAAGACGATGGTGCTTGGTGCGATGTGAAAAAGCTGCCACTAAGTTCAAAATAAAAAAAAAATGAAATTAAAATTATAAAGTGGTTTAATTATTAAAATTTTCAATTTTCAACTGAGCCGATGATCAAATTGTCCACTAAGCCGATGATAATGTCAGATTTGCAACTGTCACACCCTTCGAGAATTTTTTTTCTTACTTTTAAATTAGACCCATGAAGTGGGTACTCATTTTCAGCTACTTTTTTCCACTTAAGACTATGGTTTTGTCAGATTTGACGCAACTGTCACCCACTTCGAGAAAATTCCAAGTTTCTTATTTTCAAAATTAGATCCATGAAGTGGGCACTTACTCATTTTCAAGTACTTTGTTTCAATTAAGTTGATGGTGCTGTAAGATATTTGAAGAAGCTGTCACCCAGGTCATAACGTTTTTTTTTTCTTTTTTTTTTTTTTGACACATTAAGTGTGTACTTATTTTAAATTTTTAATTAGGCCGATGATCAATCAAATTTTTCATCAAGCCGGTTATACTGTCGATTCGAAGCAACTGTCACCCACTTCGAGAAAAATTTTATTTTTAAAATTAAACGTATGAACTGGGTACTCATTTTCTGCTACTTTTTTCCAACTAAGACGACGGTGTTGTCAGATTTGAAGCAGATGTCACCACTTCGAGAAAGTCCTATATTTCTAATTTTCAAAATTAAACTCATCAATTGGATCCTCCTTAACTACTCTTTTCCAACTAAGTTGATGGCGCTGTTAGATTTGGAGAAGCTATCACCAAGTCCAAATTTTTTTTTAAACTAATGACTTGGGTCCTCCTTCTTAACTACTTTTTTCCAACTAAGTTGATGGCGCTGTCAGATATGAAGAAGCTGTCACGCAGTTCAAAAAAAATATTTTTTTTTTATTTTTGAAATTAAACCCATGAATTAGGAACACATTTTCAACTAAGCCGATGATCAAATTATCCACTAAAGCGATGATACTGTCAGATTGGAAGCAACTGTCCCTCCCCCCCCCCCAATAGGTCCTCATTTTCAACTACTTTTCTCCAACTAAAGGGATGGTGCTTGATGCGATTTGAAGAAGCTGCCACTTAGTTCAAAATTAAAAAAAAATTAAATTAATATTATAAAGTGGGTACTCATTTTCAATTTTCAACTGCACCGATGATCAAATTGTCCACTAAGCCGATGATAATGTCAGATTTGCAACTGTCACATTGAGAAATTGTTTTCTTATTTTTCAAATTAGAACAATGAAGTGGGTACTCCTTTTCAGCTACTTTTTTCCAATTAAGACTATGGTGCTGTCAGATTTGACGCAACTGTCACTCACTTCGAGAAAATTCCAAGTTTCTTTTTTTCAAAATTAGATCCATGAAGTGGTCTCACTTTCAGCTACTTTTTCCCAACTAAGACGATAGCTAGGATGATAGTGTTCTCAGATTTGATGCAACTGTCATCCACTTCGAGAAAATTCTAACTTTCTTATTTTAAAAATTATTCGCGGGACGTGTGGGTACTCATTTTCAACAACTTTTTTCCAACTAAGTTGATGGTGTTGTTAGATGTGAAGAAGCTGTCACCCAGTTCAAAATTATACTTTTTTTTTATTTTTTACTTTGAAGCTTTTAATTTAAAATATGTAGAGAGAGATTTACAGTTAGGCCCTGTCTACATCTACCAGCTAGTATATTATATCTGAAGAAACTCACCTATTTTATAGTTTTGGCACCACTTTAACAGTGGGCGCCTTAAAAATGGCGGCGATATCCGCCGGAACTGACGTCACCTGACATCTTACGTCAAATAATTCAAAATCGCGATTTGCCAATTGATGTACTGAGTGGGAAATATAATTTCTCTAACAATGGTATTTGTTTGTTCTGTCCATAGTTCTTAGGTCATTGATCTACACTTTACATTATCTAGCACTAAAAATCGTCAAACGTCAATGCTATCATTAGATATTGTTTTATATTATATATATTTGATATTGTTTTATATGTATAAATGTTTTTCACTAAGCCGATAATACTGTCAGATTCGAAACAACTGTCACGCACTTCGAGAAAAGTCTTTCTTATTTTAAAAATTAAACCCATGAAGTGGGTATTCATTTTCAGCTACTTTTTCCAACTAAGACGACGGTGTTGTCAGATTTGAAGAAGCTGGCACCCAGTTCAAAAAAACATTTTTTTTTAATAATTTTTGAAATTAAACCCATGAACTAATAACTCATTTTCAACTAAGCCGATGATCAAATTATTCACTAAGCCGATGGTATTGTCAGATTGGAAGCAACTGTCACCCACTTCGAGAAAATTCTTTCTTATTTTAAAAGTTAAACGTATGAAGTGGGTACTCATTTTCAGCTACTTTTTTCCAACTAAGGCGACGGTGTTGTCAGATTTGAAGCAGATGTCACCCGCTTCGAGAAAGTTCTATCTTTCTTATTTTCAAAATTAAACTTATTAATTGGATCATCCCTCTCAACTACTTTTTCCAACTAAGTTGATGGCGCTGTCAGATTTGAAGAAGCTGGCACCCAGTTCAAAAAAACATTTTTTTTTTAATAATTTTTGAAATTAATCTCATGAATTAGGAACTCATTTTCAACTAAGCCGATGATCAAATTATTCACTAAGCCGATGGTATTGTCAGATTGGAAGCAACTGTCACCCACTTCGAGAAAATTCTTTCTTATTTTAAAAGTTAAACGTATGAAGTGGGTACTCATTTTCAGCTACTTTTTCCAACTAAGACGACGGTGTTGTCAGATTTGAAGCAGATGTTACCCACTTCGAGAAAGTTCTATCTTTCTTATTTTCAAAAATAAACCCATGAATTGGATTCCCCCTCTCAACTACTTTTTTCTAACTAAGTTGATGGCTATATCAGATTTGACGAAGCTGTCACCCAGTTCAAAAAAATATTTTCGTTTTTTTAATTTTTGACATTAAACCCATGAATTAGAAACTCATTTTCAACTAAGCCGTTAATCAAATTATTCAATAAGCCGATGATACTGTCAGATTGGAAGCAACTGTCACCCACTTTGAGAAAATTCTTTTTTATTTTAAAAATTAAACCTATGAAGCGGGTACTCATTTTCAGATACTGTTTTCCTACTAAGTCGATGGAGCAGTCGGATTTCAAAAAGCTTGGACCCATTTCTAGAAAATTCTAAATTTTTTATTTTTGAAATTAGACCCCCCCAGTAGGTCCTCATTTTCAGCAACTTTTCTCCACTAAGACGATTATGCTTGATGCGATTTGAAGAAGCTGCCACTTAGTTCAAAATAATAAAAAAAAAATGAAATTAAAATTATAAAGTGGGTACTCATTTTCAATTTTCAATTGAGGTGATAATCAAATGGTTCACTAAGCCGATGAAAATGTCAGATTTGCATCTGTCACACGCTTCGAGAAATTGTGTTCTTATTTTTCAAATTAGACCCATGAAGTGGGTACTCGTTTTCAGCTACTTTTTCCAACGAACGCGATGGTGCTGTCAGATTTGACGCAACTGTCACTCACGTCGAGAAAATTCCAACTTTCTTATTTTCAAAATTAGATCCATGAAGTGGTTTCATTTTAGCTACTTTTTCCCAACTAAGACGATACCTAGGACGATAGTGCTCTCAGATTTGACGCAACTGTCATCCACTTCGATAAAATTCTAACTTTGTTATTTTCAAAATTATTCCCATGAAGTAGGTACTTATTTTCAACCACTTTTCACCAACTAAGTTGATGATGCTGTCAGATTTGAAACATTTTTTTTTGTATATTTTTAAATTAAACACTTGAAGTGGGTCGAGAAGTGGGTACTCATTTTTACTTTTTAATTGGGCCGATGACCAAATTTTTAATCAAGCCGATGATACTGTCATATTCGAAGCAACTGTCACCCACTTGGAGAAAATTCTTTCTTATTTTTAAAATTAAACCTGTGAAGTGGGTATTCATTTTCAGCTACTTTTTACCAACTAAGACAACGGTGTTGTCAGATTTGAAGCAGATGTCACCCACTTCGTGAAAGTTCTATCTTCCTTATTTTCAAAATTAAACTCATGAATTGGATCCTCCCTCTCAACTACTTTTTTCCAACTAAGTTGATGGCGCTGTCAGATTTGAAGAAGCTGGTACCCAGTTCAAAAAAACATTTTTTTTATAAATTTTGAAATTAAACCCATGAATTAGGAACTCAATTTCAACTAAGCCGATGATCAAATTATTCACTAAGCCGATGATACTGTCAGATTCGAAGCAACTGTCACCCACTTAGAGAAAATTCTTTCTTATTTCAAAAATTAAACGTATGAAATGGGTACTCATTTTCAGCTACTTTTTTCCAACTAAGACGACGGTGTTGTCAGATTTGAAGCAGATGTTACCCACTTCGAGAAAGTTCTATCTTTCTTATTTTCAAAAATAAACCCATTAATAGGATCCTCGCTCTCAACTACTTTTTTCCAACTAAGTTGATGGCGCTGTCAGATTTGAAGAAGCTGTCACGCAGTTAAAAAAAAAGCCGATGATCAAATTATTCACTAAGGCGATGATACTGTCAGATTGGAAGCAACTGTCACCCACTTCGAGAAAGTTCTGTTTCTTATTTTTAAAATTAAACCCATCAATTGGATCCTCCTTTTCAACTACTTTTTTTCAACTAAGTTATTGGTGCTGTCAGATGTGAAGAAGCTGTCACCCAGTTCAAAAAAAAATATATTTTTTTAATTTTTGAAATTAAACCCATAAAGCGGGTACTCATTTTCAATTTTCAACTAAGCCGATGATCAAATTATTCACTAAGCCGATGATATTGTCAGATTTGAAGCACCCGTCACCTACTTCGAGAAAATTCCAACCTTTTTATTTTCAAAATTAGACCCTTGAAGTGGGTACCTACTCACTTTCAGCTACTTTTTCCCAACTAAGACGATGGTGATGTCAGATTTGAAAAAACTTTACCCAGTTCGAGAAAATTGAAATTTTTCTATTTTTGATATTTAGATCCATGAAATGGGTACTCATTTTCAGCTATTGTTTTCCAACTAAGACGATAGTGCTGTCAGATTTGAGACAATTGTTATCTACTTCGAGGAAAATTCTACCTTTAATATTTTCAAAAAGGTGCGTTCAACTACGTTTGGTTATTTTCAGCTACATTTTTCTTTGACGCAACTGTCACCCACGTCGAGAAATTTTCAACCTTCTTATTTTCAAAATTAGGCCCACGAAGTGGGTACAGATTTCTAGCAACATTTTTCCAACTAAGGCGATGGTGCTGTCAGATTTGGCGCCACTGCCATCCACTTCAACGAATATCTAACTTTAGTAATTTCAAAATTATACCCATAAAGTGAGTACTCATTTTCAGCTACTTTTTTCGAACTAAGTTGATGGTGTTTTCAGATTTGACGAAACTGACACCCACTTCGAGAAATTTCCAACCTTCTTATTTTAGAAATTAAATCCATGAAGTGGGTACTCATTTTCAGCTAATTTTTTCCAACTGAGACGATAGTGCTGTGAGATTTGAAGTAACTGTCATCCATTTCGAGAAAATTCTAACTTTGATATTTTTAAAATCATACCCATGATGTGAGTACTCATTTTCAACTACTTTTTTCCAACTAAGTTAATGCTGTTTTGACGCTACTGCCATCCACTTCGAGAAAATTCCAACGTTCTTATTTTCAAAGTTAAATCCATAAAGTAGGTACTTATTTTCAGCTACTTTTTTCCAACTAAGACGACGGTACTGTTAGATTTGACGCAACTGTCACCCACTTCGAGAGAATTCAAACTTTCTTATTTTCGAAATTAGACCCATGAAGCGGGTACTCACTTTCAGCTACTTTTTTCCAAATAAGACTACAGTGCAAGCAGAATTTTGATTACTCTAACTATAACGGAAATATTGACTAACTTTGTTATTTTAAGTGTTAGTTCCTTGTTGTGGGTACTCATTTTCAACTAATTTTTTCCAACTAAGGCGATGATGCATTCAGAATTTTAATATCTCTAACCATAGCGTAGATATTGGTAAACTTTATTATTTTAAATGACACTCTTTTAAGTAAGTACGCATTTTCAGCAACTAAGGGTGACTTTTGCGTTGTTTATCGGTCAGGTAAACAAAGCAATGTACGACATGTCTGATGTTTTAACTTCAAACTGAAGTTTTACTGATACTAGTAAA
The DNA here is from genome assembly GCA_951812265.1 of Taphrorychus bicolor. Classification (NCBI taxonomy): domain Eukaryota; kingdom Metazoa; phylum Arthropoda; class Insecta; order Coleoptera; family Curculionidae; genus Taphrorychus; species Taphrorychus bicolor. Next base: position 39,155,377 of record OX638299.1, on the reverse strand, counting down.
AGTCGTCCTTAGACGAATAGTGTTTTCAAAAGTGATAATACTTCTATTTTCCAACGCCTGCCAGTAAGGTAGATATGGAACTCTTGGAACGATTTTTTCCTTCTTTTGAAACCAAGACCAACATATGCCAGAAGTGAAGACCAAACTCGTACGTTGAATTCCGATCTAGATCGGGTGGCGTGAAATTGAATCAGATCGTTGCCATTACGCCACTCTCTCGCTAAAAAAACTTACTTATCCACACGACACAACCTTTTAAAGCAACCCTTAAATCTGTGGCCAATACCCCCAAAATCTGTCACCGGTAAGCCGCCCGATGGCCAGCCGAAAAGCGTAATTTGTTAAGAAAACCGTAAACTCAGAGTCATCACCGCGGCGGCGAAGAGATGCTCCGCACGCACGCGCCTTCTGCGGGGCGCCGGGCTTTCCCAGTGCGCCAGCGGGACGTCGACGGAACGCGTCGCGACGCCCTTTCAAAGTTTATCTGTCCGATTTTGCCGAGAAAAATATGCGACGCGTGACGAAAGTTTCGAGAAGCCGTCGCGTTTTGTCGTCGTTTTTGTGCGATTTTTCGCGGTTTTATCTCGATTAGGATGTGAGTGACGGGGAATGTTAGTGAGCGAGTGAGTTCAGTTGTTTTTCGGTGAAAAATGCACTTTAAGGAGATGTGGCTGGTTAGGATGGTGGTGCTGTCGATGTTCGCTTCTACTGGTAATTATTTAGGGCTGAAGAAGTGTAATAGATGATTTTTTTTTATAATACTAATTTTGTATTGAGAATAGTCTGAACACACCCTATTACCTAATTACCTATAAACGGGCGTCTGAAAAATATGTCAGAAAGCGGTTCGGTACAAAGTCGGTATTGATGTCATTTCTTAATTTCATGCAACTTCTGTAAAATGTGTTGGCGCCCAACATGGGGCCTATCAGTAAATTGCTTCCAAGTTCCAGTTATTTCTTCTCTATCGTCATCAAGTTGTAAATGTAAATGAATTGAAATTTTTCGTTTTTTTTTTGTCAATTGTCACCAGAGAAGAGGAAGTAGAAAATTACTAAAACTATTTAAAAGATATTTGGTAATTTTAATAATTTTTGAGTCAAAATTCCTAAGTAGTTATAATAATCTTTCAATTCACTTTTTTCGAGGAGTACTAGCTGTTTATTTGTATATCATGTCATCACATTTGATATTGGAAACATTTGAGAAATGTCATATATTAAAACATTTGCCACATTTGTCGGACATTTGGCCATTTTGTAGCTCTATTTGATTAACAATTTTATACATTTGCCAATATTGAATACATTTGCTACAAATAAATTTGCCGACATTTATTACATTTTATACAATCAAATGTGGTCTTCACTGTCGAGCCCAGAAGGGACTAAATCATCCAAATGAAATCTGAAGCAACATGCCCTAGAAATGATCTGTCATTAATATGACACCGAATTTGATGCATTGCGTCATTAACCTGTATTGTATGCGTTTCTGATGAAGATATATTACTATTATTTTAGCTGAGTAACGAGAAAGAAATAAATGATATATTAACATATTTTTCTTTTATTTTTCTGTAATGAGTGAAATGAAGAAATGACTTTTGACTAAAAATCATCTGTGCAGCAAGTCTGGCCCTGCTTTTTTTGTAATCTATTGTTTACAGCCAATTTTGAACGTTGTCATCGGGTTTAAGCTCAAGATTTATAGGGGTTCTAAATTTTGATTGGCTGATTCATCAATTTAATATTAAGATTAAGAACCTTTGCAACTTTTGCAAACATTTAGTCACATTTGCCTAACATTTGACCCAATTTGACGCATTTTCATCTGACATTCATCGCATTTCATAAAAATTTGGAATAGTTGCCCCATATTTGCTTAATGTTTGATAAACTTGAACACCATTTGATCGTGACCTCGATCGTGACTGTACACCACATTTGCTAAATTTCATAGTAATTTTTTTATTCTCAACATATGGCAAATCGACAGTAAATATCTATTGCTATTAGTCATCACATTTTTTATGAAAAACTCTATTAATTATTTTGAAATTGTTGACATACGAGTTCTCTGCATCGCAATTAGGTGCGTCAATGGGGTGATTTGGATGTGTATTAAAACTTGCAGATCAGTAATTTTATTTTTGAAATGTGTTTCGTAGTGTCGGGCAGGTTTTCTCCCAGATATCTCTTACATAATTTTTAAAAGTAAAAACTGATTTTTTGAAAAATTTTTATTTGAAACGGAAAAAGGGGTCGAGTTCGAACTCGTTTTGAATGTCTCATTAAAGTGTATTCACTTGTCAAATTTCATGTTATTTGGTCAAACCATTCCAAAATGGTAGCGAGTTAAATTTTAAAAAATTGTCATTTTACAAGCTTTAATTGGTTAATATGGTTTTCAGTCTCTTGTCAGATGAGGGGGTTGAAACTGCTGTTTTACTTGTCAAATTTTATGTTATTTGGTCAAACCATTCCAAAATGATAGCCAGTTAAATTTAAAAAAAAAGTCGATTTTACAAGCCTTAATTGGTTTTTATTCTCTTGAGGGATTAGGGGCTGGAAACTGCTAATACTTGTTAAAATACTTCGAATAACTAAATAATTTATAAATATGCGAATAATTATTATTATTTCGTTAATCTAATGGTAAAATGCAATATCATAAAAGGTTAATTAATATTTATTAATTTAATTCGTACTATTTGTCATTGCACATCCGATTAAAAAAATGTAATCCCTCTGACGTAATAATCATTTATAGGCGGTTGCCTGTTAAGAAGCGGTTGCTTCTTAACAGTTTACACCTGTATCAACATTTAGGTTAGAACCTAAACATTTTAATTTTTTACACAGTTTTGATTCAAAATTGTACTTTTTGAAATCCAAACAATTGCTTGTGCTCCCCCTTAAATCAAACAAAGTGTGATTTAATCTCTTGTCAAACTTTGCCGCAGTAATTAGATAAACTAAGAATCAATTGAAACGATACACCCCAAATTTTGAATAAACTTTAAAACTCTCTATCTCTGAAGACACTCAACCGATTTTCGTTGGAGGTGCCATTTTGGTAAGATCCATGTATAGACTGCTTTAAGTGGCTATGGACTCGGTTATATGTTTTGCAGGTTTCCTAATACAGGGTTCAACAAAACTTGATGTATTTTTGTAAAAACTTTTTGATCAGATAATTTTGTGGAAAAAAAATCCGAACATTTTTTGCTACGGGAGTATGTGGAACGCGTCATACCTCGGGACGTATTTGGTGTTTTTTGGATCTTTTGTCTGGTTCCATAGATATTTAGTTTTTTTCTATAAAAGGGGTATCATTTAACACTGGGGCTCCAATTTGCCACATTATAAAAATATTGACAAAAATTTCATATTTAATATAAAGACTATGCATAGGGCAAGCTAGACGAACAGGCGTAATGACTAAAAAGTTGGACATATATACAGTGGCGAACAGAAAGTATAATTTTTTCAAATATTGAATTGATTATCGAATATCCACAATTAAGTGATGTAGAACAAAATGTATGGATGAATTTGGAATTCCGCTTCCTGTTTATTGCAGCTATCAATGATACCTCGGGACCTTTTTCTGTTCTGCTTTATATCTTCATTAGTTTAAACAAAAATAGGTTTTTTTATCAAACGGACTAAAAGTACGTCATTTGTTCTCTCCATACGCACACCTAAAGTGGGCTTTCTAATGCTGAGACCAAAAAAAGTAGCAAAAAAGTCCTAGGCAGTAAAAGTAAAGTCAAATGTCACCGCTATTGTCATGGTGGCGCATATATAAACCATCTTATTGCCATCTTTACATTCTTGTTGAAAAAACAAAGGATAGGAATACTCTCAGAGCGCTCGAGAGCACCACCCGAAACCGTTTTTAGTCGAAATCGCATAGGTTCTCGAATTCTGTTAAATGTCGTTAGTTGTCATCATATTTATCTGTCAATGTCATTTTTATTAATTTAGTATTAATAATAATGCTATACATTTTTAGTTTACCATAATTTACCTCGACCATCTAAACCATTGGTTATGATTTAATACCATTAAAACCATTGAACATTGAACACCACCGTTCTAACACATTCTATTTATATACACTACTAATTGGGTAAGTACCTAGACCTGCTTAAAGAGGATGAAAGAAAATTGCAACACTGAATCACTCTGAAATAGACTTTCCTGCATGCTTGAAAAAAAATAATATATGTTACGCGGAGTAAAAGGTCTTTTTGTGCTTCGCCCAGTTGCAGGCCTCAGCTTCGCTTCGGCCGTCAATCTCTGGGCTCAGCACAAAAAGACCCACTTTTACTCCTAGTGACATAATCTACTATTTTTCTAAAAGTGTAACATTTCAAGACCATAAGAAAAATAAATCTATTCCATAAAGTGACACTAATCCTCATTTTTTTGATCCACACATTCTGAATTTTGGCTGAATGAAACTAAACTTAGAAAATTGTTTGTGTTAATCGAAACACAGCGAATTAACGAATAGTCGCAATTTTTAATTTGAATAATGTTCAGAAAGTACGGCTAATCTGAAGAGGTACGTATAACAAGATGTCACACGTAAAAATGAATAAACTGAGGGCTTTGAAAACACTAAAATATACTAAGTTGAATAAATAGGAAAAGCTTAGAACAATTTAAAGCTTATCAAAATTGTTTTTAAAAACTTAAAAACTTTAAACTGCGTTCGAGAATCTTTGAATAAATCCAAATCCTTGAAAACAATTCATCTAGTCTGACAGTCAAAGCAATGTCCGCTCTTTTAGAGGTATAGTTGTATTATCATAAAAGCGACTGATAAAATTTTGATCGGAGAAAAATTATATTAAAAATAACAAAGCAACAAAATTAACAGCTTATTAAAAGTATGGAAGCAATAATAAAAAACATTTTTTTGTTAAATGGTAATTTTGGATGAATGATGATCTGATGTGTTTGTGGCTCTATTTTTTTTAGTACCTTATTGCAGCAGCACGAACTTGCAGCACTGCCTCTAATAAAGTGTCTAAAAAAGCAAATTTGTAAAAATGTTTGTTAGATTTAAAGCTAAAATCGGGTTAAACAGGACCGGCATTGTCTAAACATGCAAACTTTTTTGTTTTTGGAGAAATTATTTTTTTTATGAAAATAAGCGAAATGTGACTAAAAATGCTATGACGCTGTGACTATTAAAAAAATGTTTCGCGTTTTCCGAAAATGTGAGGTTAGGATTATTATCGGAACTCGATAAAAAAAATTACTCAACATTTGTAAAAATAAAAATTTCCAGGTAAGTCGTTTAAAAATGCAAATTTCGATTTTATGCAAATACTTGAGGGAGGACTAGACTAAAAATCGTTTAAAATTTACACAAAGTGTATAAAAATGCAAGTTTTTAAAATTTTTTGTTGGAATTAAAGCTATAATCGGATTAAAGACGACCTACATGCAAAGTTTGTGTTTCCGGAGAAATTCATTTTTTTTATCAAAATAAGTGAAATGTAACCAAAAACACTTCAAAATAAAAATTTCGTGTTTTTCGAGAATGTCAGGTTATATTTAGTATTAAAACTCGATAAAAAATGACTCAACATGAGTAAAAATGAGAACATTTTTTGTTAATGCGTAAATTCAGATTTTGACCAAAATCGGTTGAGATTACTCAAATCGTTCAAAAATGCAAATTTGGATTTTGTTGCAAATACTCAAGTGAGGAGTAGACTATAAATCGTTATAAACTTACACCATAAAGCACCCGAAAAGCAAATTTGTAAAAATGTTTGTTAAAATTAAAGCTAAAATTGTTTGCAGAAAATTCAATTTTTGGAACAAAATCAGGATGATTCAAACTTCATGTTTCTGACAAAGTATGTTTTTGGTCTAAAATAAGTGAAATTTCACTTAAAAAGCTTCACTATTAAAATGTGGTATTTTTTACTGTCTTTGATTGAAATGACCTAATAAGACTGAAATTAGTCCCATAAAAAAAATATTTTCTAAATGCCAAAGCACGTTCTAAGGGTCAAATTCAACCTCTGAAGGGGGATATCTCTCAAACTGTTGAACCTACGGGACTTTCTTTGGTAAGAAGTGAAAGAGGACATAAAAAGAAAACAAGAAACCGTTGGATTCACACCAATTGTTCTTCAGATTAGCCGTACTTTCTGAACATATTCAAATTAAAAATTGCGACTATCGGTTAATTCGCTCTGTCTCTATTAACACACACAATTTTCGAAGTTCCGTTTCATTCAGTCAAAATTCTGAATGAAAAGATTAAAAAAATAAGGATTAATGTCAGTTTCGTGGCTCACCCTGTACATCTAAACAACTAGGCATAGCTCTGGTTCTCAGATTACTATGTCCAATTCCAAATTTTTCTAATGCTCATGGAATACTAGATTTGTTTTTCGTATGGTCTTGAAATGCTACACTTGTAGAAAAACCTACTTTTTTTTTAAACTAATGAAGATATAAAGGACAGAAAAAGGTCCCGAGGTATCATTAATAGCTGCAATAATCAGGCAGCAGAATTCCAAAATTATCCATACATTTTGTTCCACATCACTTAATTGTGGACATTCGATTATCTCTTCGGTATTTGAAAAAAATTTTGTTTCTGTTCGTCACTGTTAGTGTCAAACTTTGTCGCCACCATGCCTATACGTCTAGCTTGCCCTATGCACAGTCTTTATATTCTATATGAAATGTTTATCAATATTTGTATTATGGGGCAAATTGGTGACCCAGTGTTAAATGACACCCCTTTTATAGAAAAAAACTAAATATCTATGGAACCAGGCAAAATATCGAAAAAACACCAAATATGTCCCGAGGTATGACGTGCCTTCATATACTGCCGTAGCAAAAAATTTTCTGAATTTTTTTTCCGCAAAATTATCTGCTCAAAAAGTTTTTGCAAAAATGCATCAAGTTTTGTTGAACTCTGTATTAGGAAAGCTGCAAAACATATAACCGAGTACAGGGACATCATTTTAAGTGTCTCACCCAATTTGCATCCCTTCCTATTCCGATTTGAAAAAAAGTTTATTTGCGCTTCCTACTTCGGCCACGAGAGGACACAAATCTGTATCTATAAAATTTTTTGTACGGCAAATGTGACAGTTGTGACGTAAGGTTAATTTTTCTTAAATGGAATGATATATATCATTTTTAAGCTAGATCGATAGAGCCGAAGAAACTAATTTAAAAGAGCACTTACTTTCATATACCTAACGTCAATGGTTTCCGATATACAGGGCGACAAAGTAGTTGAATGTCTAGAATCATTTTAAGTGTCTCACCCAATTTGCTCCTTTCCTATTCCGATTTAAAAAAAAAAGTTTATTCGCGTTTCCTACTTCGGCCACAAGAGGACGCCAAATCTTTATTTAGAAAATGTTTTATACGTCAAATATAACAGTTGTGACGTAAGGTTAATTTTTCTTAAATGAAATGATACATCATACAAAAATAATTGAAAACGGCGTAAAACTCATCAAATGTCATATGACTCAACAAATGTCATATTGACATCTTAAGTAGTCTTTTTTTATGTCAAAAGATGGACAATTTCATCTTATATATGACACATATACAGGGTATTACTTAATGGTATTTCGTAACTCTCAGAGCGCATTCCTGATCTAAATTCAAACAGAAAAGTTCATATAAACTTGTGTCATAGAGAGTCTGGTTTCCAAGATATAGGGTGTCAAGGTAAAAAAATATTGATTTTTTTACTAAAATCTCAAAGATTCATGTGCCGATTCATAGTTTGGTTGGAATTTGGCTCTTTTGTTCACTGCAATAAGGCACTAAATTAGCGGGAACGAGATTGTAATTGGTACTTCCAGTTGCGCTCCGAGGGGTTAGTTATACGAATAATATCGACAAAAAAGTGTACGCCACTGACTTTTTAAAAAGTTTTGTATTTTCTTTAGACTGAGCAGCTAAAGATACAACTTTCTTATCTCTTGTGATTATTTCCTATCTCACTCCATTTTCGAGCAAAAAACTAAAAACCAATTTATTGCATATCAAAAAACTATTAAAATTAAATCTTGAATGCAATTTCTTTGACACCTTCAACCAAACATTTTGGAAACCAGACTCTCTAGAACACAAGTTTATATTAACTTTTCTGTTTGAATTGCGATCAGGAATCCTTCCTAAGATTTACGACATACCATTAAGTAACACCTTGTATAAAGACAAGTAGTTTTCAAAGCAGCCTCTCTAGCTCTATCGAGCTAGGTTAAAAATCATGTATCATTTCATATAAGAAAAATCAACCTTACGTCACAACTGTCATATTTGACGTACAAAATATTTTCTAAATAAAGATTTAGCGTCCTCTTGTGACCGAAGTAGGAAGAGCGAAAAAACTTTTTTCAAATTGGAATAGGAAAGGAGCAAATTGGGCGAGACACTTAAAATGATTCTAGACATTCAATGACTTTGTCGCCCTGTATATCGGAAACCATTGACGTTAGGTATATGAAAGTAAGTATTTTTCAAATCAGCTTCTTCGGCTTTATCGACTTGGCATAAAAATTATGTATCATTCCATTTAAGAAAAATCAAACTTGCGTCACAACTGTCACATTTGACGTACAAAATGTTTTCTAAATCCAGATTTGGCATCCTCTCGTAGCCGAAGTAGAAAGCGCGTATAAACTTTTTTTCAAATCGGAATAGGAAATAAGCAAATTGGGTGAGACACTTAAAATGATGTCCTTGCACATAGCCATTTAAAGCAGTCTATACATGGATTTTACCAAAATGGCAACTCCAGCGAAAATCGGTTGTGTGGCTTCAGAGATAGACAGTTTTAAAGTTCATTCAAAATTTGCGGTGTATCGTTTCAATTGATTCTTAGTTTAGATGGAATAGCCGCATAAAACAGTAATTTACTCTAATTTCGAAAAGTTGCAGTGTCTATTTAAAAGAAAATAATTGCAAGTATGTATCTCTCTATAATCTCTCTCATAATCTTTTTTTTAACACATGTTGCTGAATGAATTACTTATAAATACATATAAATCCAGCTAAATACATACAAATCCAATCAATTCCACTAAATACAAGCTAAAAGGCAAAAATAACTTTAAATACATTTGTATTTATAGTTATGGTGGTTAGCAGGTTTAAGACAATGAAACACCCTTTTAACTCCAAAAACGGCCCATGTTTCGACGTATAATTCACCTCTTCTTCAGGGCTATTTTCGTATAACAAGGACGGTGTCAATGTTTAATTATAATATCTATGACGACTTAAAAAAAACGGCAAACAAAGAGAACAGCATATTCCACACAACCGCAATAACAAAGGATTCAGTTTTTTTTTAATTCACAAGACACGGTGTTCGTATCCAAAAAAAAAACACAAACAAGGGTGTTTCGTTGTCTTTAACCTACTAACCATCATAACAATAAGTGCTTAAAGACGCAATCATCATCAACATTTGTTTTTATAATTAGGTGTACCAAATTTGACCAGTGACATACTCCTCGATCGTCCCTTCCCAACACACTCAGCTCAGCAGTTCTTCTTGATAGGATCATATTCGTACTAGTTAATATACTACGAACGTCAATCTTTCCCCACGGATTAAAAGTGCAGCTTCTAGTGATCCATGGAAACCAAGATTAGGCTCACTGCTTGCTAATGCGCAAATTCTTCTGCGCAGGACGAGGGGTACCCCGCAGGCCGAAATCTTGTACACTAATGCCGACTAATGCCAAATAAATGCCAACTAATTCTTACTTATGCCACTAATTCCTCGAGTAATGCCTACTATTCCTACTAATGGCACTAATTCCTCGACCAATGCCTACTAATGTTTTCCCTCGATCTAATATAGGTACAAGGTAAGAGACAACACAATCACAAACATGTTTGTAATTAATATATTCACTCGACTGAAAATTAGATATAATGTCTTTTGAGCAGGTTTTTTTTTCAATTTGGCGTTTTCCAAAAAATTACTCTTTGCCACCATAAAACGTTATTTGACCATCTTAGGTCACCATATAATGATATCTGTTGACCCGTTTTCGAAAAACTAAAAAAAAAATATTACAGTGACAGTTTCTTGTGGCCAAAGGAAGCAACTTTGGACATATGTAAGTTTGGTTAAATCGCCTAATTCAGCCTCAGCAATATCTCGATTCTCGTCAAGTGTTGTACTCGTTGAATTGGGACAGGCTGTATAATCAAATCAAAATAAAAGGCCTCTTACGTAGTAGGTATTAACTTCATAATTGTTTATTATATAACAAGCATTTAATGGGAGTCGTTATTTTCGAGGGTAACGTTTGAGCCCACGAGCAAGGGCGTATCCAGCTTAGAGTAAAAGGGGGGGGGGGCAGGGAACAGAACATCTTCACGAAAAAATAGCGCCGCACGCAAACCTTTTCTAAAATGTATTTATTTTTTGTTCGGCGTTAATTTATTAACTTATTGTCCGGCTTAAAAGGGGGGGGGGAAATTAACCTGGATACGCCCCACCACCTGGATACGCCTTTGCCCACGAGCGAAGCGAGTGGCACAAGTTTCCCAAGAGAATAACACTCATTAAATGCGAGTTGAATACTATACTTTATCCACGACCAAGATTCAAGGTTTTCTCAAAATATGATAGGTTATGGCTGAGGTTATATGTGCCACAAAGATAATTCACAATTTTAAAACCACGACTGGTTTCGCTAATCGACGGCGCGACGTTTGGTGCGTCAGATAGATGTCGGTCTAGTCGCTCGTGCATGTTCTATGAGGGTGAACGGTAAATTACTTCATTTTATGACCTATTTTAAGTATTTTTCAGTGAAAAGTACATTTTTTAGTGAAAAAGAGACACTGTAACCTACATTTGTCTCAATATACCTCCATCCTAAAAAAAAAGGATAATTATTTGAATAATTAGAACAGTTTAGAACAGTTTACTTTTTTGAGTTGCCAGTTGCCTACGACATGTTTGGTTTCTACGACAACTCATTATTCACAAGTGAATAAAGATTAGCATTAATCTTGAGAATGTGGAAGAGTAATGTGGTTATTATAGTATGTTCGTGGATCAAACATATATTTATTGCAGAAATTGATACCTACTTTTAGAAACATTAACATTAGGAATACAAGTTCTTTGGTTTTAACCACTGTTTTACCCCCAATTTTGTGTAAATGGGAATGTCGGTACAAGAAACCAAATAGGTAAGTAGAAAATACATCGGAAAATACTTATCAAAAAATATTTCAATTAATGAAAACCTCGTTGAAATCAGAGAAAATGGATATCTAAGTACTATATCTTTATGTAGTAAGTAGATATCCAATGGGCGAGTGGGGGGGGGGGGGGGGCTCAATAAAAAATAAAAAAAGGATGGCTAAACTTGTTTTGTGTCTTAAAGCATATCGCGAAACATGTCGTGGATTATTGCGCCTGATGTCACGTAATTATTTTTGGACAAGTACCATGTGTTCATTAGAAACTTCATCCAGTCGGCTGTGAAATGTCAAAAGATGGAGAAACCAGAGGGCATTTAGTTTGATTATTGGAGGACACTTTTTTCTGTCAAAATTTCATAGCCTGCTAGATGAATTTGTATTCGATGTGGGTGGACGTAGGTACAGTCCTCCACCGCGACCTGCGGTCTATTGTGGCTCTGCTAGATGAAGTTTTATAATAAACACCCGGCATACCTACTGAACCCTGCCTGAGCATCATTATTTTGTTAATTTATATAATTTTTGGATCTTGCTTAGATCTTGTCTTTTTAAATTAAATGGTTCACATCCGACAAGTTCAATTGGTCCATACAAGAAAGGTTTTTTTTAACAATGTCAGTATCTTCCTGGCGGGGCCAAACAAATTGATTAAGATTGGATTTTAAGAACTTTACCTTAAATTAGTTACCTTCCATACATGGCATGACCCTTCCTATATACCATTGCTTTTCATACGCAGTCATCACGGAGCTGATCACAATCTGTTTTTCTTAAAACATGATACACTTTTTACTTCATACTGTATCATTTAGGACACTTTAACTTACGTACTTGATTTTAGTCCGGTAAATAGCTTTTTACAGCACTGGATATCGTAAAGAAATTTTTCCTACGAACGTGCGCTAAAGTCGCTTTACCGCACGCATTTGCATGCGGGAAGTAGCACTTTACCGCACGTGTGCAATTTTCAGAGGACATTTAGCACTATTAATTAGATACCTACCAGACGTGCGTGGGTGTAAAGGGTAACCCACGTTCATATTTAATTGACCTTACAGAAGACAACAAAATTAACACACGTGCGCTCGTAGAAATTTAGCATCCACGCCGAGAAATTAGAAAAAAAAGTTGGTCCACAACGGTATTCGAACCCACGACCTTAAATTCACAAAGCAGGTGTGTCAACTACTACACCACGCATTTCTTATGTTGACATGTGTTAAACCAAAATAAGTTTGGATTAATAGCAGTTTGACAAATGTCATTTTTGATGTTTTTAAAAATACATTTTCAGACAAAATAGAAAGTATACTCTGTTCAGCGAGGGTTAAATATTACGTCATAAATTGTGACGTCATACACAAAACACGTCTGTCTCTGATAAAAAGTCAGTTTAGCCTTTTGTGCAAACATTCCAAAGTTTTCCCATTTCGGGTATTAATTCAGAAGGAATATCCGCAGCAGCTTTACCATAGATACCCGCTATGACTCACCCGGCCATGGACGTAGATCATAAGATACGGATAAAATCGGTTAACCGGCGTGCGGTAAAACTTTTTATCGCACGCAGATTTAAAGAACAAAACTAGGGAAGACGAAAAAGATTAAGAGGAATTGGCTCGTAGGAAAAATATTGTACCTAACACGTGCGGGAAGTGATCTACCGCACTCGATTGCTGACCGAACTCCGCTACGCGTCGTTCGGTCATTGCAATCAGCGTGCAATAAAGCATCACTTCCCGCACTTGTTAGGTAAATAGTTATTACAGTATTGAATACCGGTACATCCTATGCCGCTACAGGATACCATAATAAAACTATACCGGATTTCTCAAAAATATATTCGTCCGTCTCAAAAATATATCGTTACAGTAGTCGTTTCGAAATTACAGACTCGGCTGTCGCCTCGTCCAAAAACGTTTTTCTCCTACTGTAAAATTATTTTTACCGGACTTATAACGTAAATAACTATTATGTAACGTGATAAAATTGTACACGTTCAATTAGATTTTTAAGGCAAGTCGAAAAATTTCAACCAAATTTAGAAACCCAGGTTAGAATGGTGGTAACCAGGACCGGCTTAGAGTATTTTTAGCCCTAACTTTTTTATTATTAACTTTTTCTGGAGTTTGAACACAGGAACTGAAAAATCATTGATTTTTACATTAAAAAGATAGTGCACGCAAATTTATTTGTTTATAGTCTTTTGATTGTAAAAGGCTACTTTGGAGTTTCCAACTTCTGTTGAGGTTGGAAGACTGCAATCCATTTGGACCCGGACCAATGGGCAGTGGTTTCAGAAATATTCCCAAAACATCCAAATTTTTAAAAAAACTTTTTTATTCCTTCTATAGTCTTAATTTGAAGAGATACCTAATTAAAAACTAATTGACAGTTCTTTATAGCTACTTTTGCTCCCTTCAACCTTCAATGTGGTATTTTCAAATTAAAATCCGACGTTTCGTTTTCATGCAACAATCATCAACTTCATTTTTTAAAGACGGTTCTGGATTCCACTTTATACATATCCGATTCTGGATCTCTTTGCAATAATGCGGTGATATGTGACAATTAATAATTCTATTAAGGTTAGATTTTGAGATGTGATTGTTCGAATTTGTTAATTCGGCCCTGTTTTCATTTTCACATGAACGCTTACTAATGACCTTTGGTGCGGTTTGACCTTTGAAATAACTACTAATAAACATTCTACCCCACAACCTAATTTTCTCTTTAAATTAAGACTAGAAAATTGAACTTAAAAATCCAGGTAACCATGTCTTGGCATCTCACATTAGGTAATTAATTTAGATATTTTTCTCTTTTACAATAAAATTTCCTCATAAGTGCCTACTAATTCCCACTATTCCTTGAACAATTTCTACTAATTCCACTAATTCCTTGACTAATGCCTACTAATTCCCTCTAATTCCCAGTAATGCCAACTAATTCCTCGAGTAATTCCCACTAAGTCCTACTAATTCCTCTCTGCTGTACACCCCAATTCCTTTGCGGTTTACCCCTCGGCGCAAGACCACCAAAAAAATAGCGTTTTCGGCCGGACGGCCTAGTGCGCTCTCGGAGTATTCTCGTGAGAGTTCGCAATGAGAAAACAAAAGGTGGTGGTCATGTCGCAGCGCACAGAGCAGTCTACCGAAAACTCTAAAAGAACAAAAGCTTGGCATCGTCGATTTTTCAAAATTAAGGGGCGGAGAACAAAAGCTTGGCATCGTAGATTTTTCAAAATTAAGGGGCGGAGCTTGGCAGCCGCGCATGCGCTTTTGTTGCCACTGAGCCGGACTTTTTCGGGCTGAACTTTCTAATGTTACGCTATAATTATATGTCAATTATTGTTTATATGGATAGGATTTGAAGGTCTCATTAGAATTTTGAAAGTCTCGTAGACCTCTCATTAGGTGGTCAACTGCTTGCATATACAGATATCTCGTAAGGGATTCAATAGAAAAAATTACAAGAAATGTAGTTGTGCGATTAACCAGGCTTTTGAGAAAGTTCTACTGTACCTTTTTATATGCTTCGTACATTAAGCAAAGAGGAAAATCTCCTTCAACAACAACCCCATTGACTTCGTATCGAGGGTGAATCAGCTTCTCCTTGAAAACCCCATCAATTATTAGATGCAACAAACGTACTTCGCTAATTCCGGCCAAAATGATGAATTGAATTATGATTTATAGCAACTACTAATTCATCACCGATCGCTACATTATTTGTAACAAAACCCTCAAAATATCGCTACTGCTCAATGATTTCAAAGCGGGCACACAATCGCATTCAGCGAAATCTGAGTTGATCCCCCAAAGCAAATTAATTTCGCTTAATTAATAATGTTCGTCGTGACATGGTAGCATAGAGGGCGCTCGTGGTGCAAATAGTGTAACAGCACCATCGAGCGTGCTGTCTGCATGTGTACGTTTTAGGGCTCCCTCTTGTTTGCTCAAGGAGCAATTAGTACATGATGGCTCCATATGTTAATTCTATTCAATTACTCATCTCCCTTGTATTACGCACTCCCCGGGGGTGATGTGGCAAAACTCACTTTTAGTAGAAGGCCCGTGTTTACATTGCAAAAAGCGGAGTGATTTAATTACCTTAGGAATTTGCATGTACGCTTTCCGGCGGGTCGAGGACGCGGTGAAAAAATGCGGAACAAAAGAGAGTTGTCCCCAATTTGTAACCCCCCCCCCCCTTTCGGGGCACACGACCTTTGCGAAGGGTGACTTGCGTCAAACCACAGCCCTGAAATATTATTCATTACTAAGGCTCCCTAACCCAGGAAAATTTATACGTGCCACAGGCCCAAGACGCGGTTTAGGTGGAATTACAGGAGCAGCTGTTGCCCCCACCCCCACCCACCACTAACGAAAACCGCGGAATTAGTACCCGTTTTAACACTACATACTTAAAAACCCCCGGTTAACTTCCTCCGGTTAATAATTTATGACTGGCAGGACCCTCATCAACCGTTCCACCGAGGAGTAATAATATGGCTTTATATGACGGTTTCCAGAGAGGCAGCAACAACACCCTCTAAACGTCGCCGCGTGGCCCTTAAAATAGGCCGGCGACCCATTAAGGAAGCCCCGGCCTAGTCGTTTTCGAATTAACTCTCGGTGATGGTTAATGGTGTTAACAGTTGATTTTGACGATGTCTAGACAATGCCGTTGAAGATGATGAGGAAAGTGAAGTAGGTTTTGGAGGAGTGACGACATTAAAACGGAAAATATCGGTAATCGAGCCGTACAGAAATTATCAATATAACCCGATATGTATTGATGGTTTTCAAGAGGCCCATTACGGCATTGCGCCCCCCCCCCCCCCACCCCCTGTTCCACCCGTAACCCCTAAACTTACGCATCGAGATTCTAATCAAAAAATTGCTACAAATTGTCTAAAATTTATGATCAGTCATCATATTGCGCTTTGTGTCCTATCAATAACTAGAAAGGTGTTGGACAAATAGCCACTTCATTTTCTCGAAATCGCCAACTTTTCGACCATTATTTTTAGGTATTCCTCTGGGCTACAATCACAGTTTGTGATCAGTTGCGTCTCAGAAGAGTTTTATTTTTTTTTGCGTTTCTGACCTGACTACTCCTGAGAATTCTCACTTGTTCAAAATTGTGTCAATTTTCTTATGAAGTGGGTAATCATTTTCAGTTAATTTTCGGCACTAAGAGAATACCTTCTTCAGATTTCATCAATAAAGTGGGTACCTATTTATAGCAATTTTTTTCCATCTACGACACGAGCATTGTCAGATTTGGCGTATCTCTCGCCCAAGAGAATGACAACTTTTTTATTTTTAAAAATAGTATTATGAAGTGGGTACTTATTTTCCACTAATTTTTTCCAACAAAAAGATGTCGTTGACAGTTTTGACGTATCTCCCACCAACTTCAAAATAGCATCAATTTTTTTAATAAAGAAATAAATCTATGGGATAAGTAGTAATTTTCAGCATTATTTTTAAGTGATTCTTTGCTACTACGACAAATCGTTTTCAGATCTGACGTATCTCTTACCCACTTTAAGAGGGTGTTAACTTTCTAATTTTTAAAAGTAGTGTTCTCCTTTTCAACTAATTTTTTTAAAGATAATGCTTTTGATATTTAACTTATCTTCTACGCAGTTTAAGATAGAATCAAATTTTTTAGTAGTCATTTTTGGAAATGTTTTTCAATTAAGACAAAATTACTGTCAAATTTGACGTATCCCTCATCCAGCTCAAGAGAGTGTCAACTTTTCTATTTGTAAAAGTATTACCATGAACTAGTAGTAGATACTTGTTTTTAACTAAGATTATGTCTATGACAGTTTTGAAGAATCTTCCACCCAGTTTAAGGTAGTCAACTTAAAAAAAAAATTGGACATATAAAATGAGTAGTTATTTTCAGAAATTTTTTTTAGTTCAGGCAATACTGTTGTCAAATTTGACGTATCTTTACCCAGTTTAAAAGGGTGTCAACTTTGTTATTTTAAACTGTAGTCCCATGATATGACAGTACTCGTTTTCTACTAATTTTTTCCAATTAAGATGATGCCGTTGACAGTTTTGACATAATTTCCAGCAAGTTCAAAATAGTGTCAATTTTTTTATTAAAAAAAATTGATCTGTTGAATGGATCTATCAAGTGGAAAAGGTGAGACAACTTTTTTTATTTAAAAAAATTGATTTATGAGATGGGTAGTCATTTTCAGCAATTTTTTTTAGTTAAGGCAATACTGTTACAACAAATTTGACGTATCTTTATCCAGTTTAAGAGAGTGTCAACTCTGTTATTTTAAAATGTAGTCCCGTTGACATGACAGTACTCGTTTTCTATTAATTTTTTCCAATTAAGATGATGCCGTTGACAGTTTTGACATAATTTCCAGCCAGTTCAAGATAGTGTCAACTTTTTTATTAAAAAAAATTTATCTGTTGAATGGATCTATGAAGTGGAAAAGGAGGGTCAACTTTTTTTATTTAAAAAAATTGATCTGTGAAATGGGTAGTCATTTTCAGCAATTTTTTCCAGTTAAGGCATTATTGTTGACAAGTTTGACGTATCCCTCACCCAGTTCAAAAGAATGTCAATTTTCTTATGAAGTGGGTAGTCATTTTCAGTTAATTTTCGGCACTAACAAGAGAATACCTTCTTCAGATTTCGTCGATAATGTGGGTACCCATTTTCAACAATTTTTTTCCATCTACGACACGAGCATTGTCATATTTGACGTATCTCTCGCCCAAGAGTATGACAACTTTTTTATTTTTAAAAATAGCGTTATGAAGTGGGTGCTTATTTTCCACTAATTTTTTCCAACTAAAATGATGTCGTTGACAGTTTTGACGTATCTCCCACCAACTTCCAGATAGCATCAATTTTTTAACAAAAAAGTAAATCTATGAAATAAGTAGTCATTTTCAGCATATTTTTAAGTGATTTTTTGCTACTACGACAAATCGTTTTCAGATCTGACGTATCTCTTACCCACTTTAAGAGGGTGTCAAGTTTCTTTTTTTTAAAGTAGTAGGTACCATGGAGTGTGTTCTCGTTTTCAACTAATTTTTTCTAAGATAATGCTGTTGATATTTAACTTATCTTCTACGCAGTTTAAGATACTGTCAAATTTGACGTACCCCCCATCCAGCTCAAGAGAGTGTCAGCTTTTCTATTTTAAAAAGTATTACCATGAACTCGTAATAGATACTTGTTTTTAAATAAGATGATGTCTATGACAGTTTTGAAGAATCTTCCACCCAGTTTAAGGTAGTCAACTTAAAAAAAAATGGATATATGAAATGTGTAGTCATTTTCAGCAATTTTTTCTGTTAAGGCAATACTGTTGTCAAATTTGACGTTTCTTTACCCAGTTTAAAAGAGTGTCAACTTTGTTATTTTAAAATGTAGTCCCATGACATGACAGTACTCGTTATCAATAATTTTTTCCAATTAAGATGATACCGTTGTCGGTTTTGACGTATCTTCCACCCAGTTCAAGAAGTATCAAGTTATTCTATTTTGAAAAATGTATCTGTGACATGGGTAGTCATTTTCAGTAAATGTTTCTATTAAGTCATATCTGTTGTCAAATTTGACGTATCCCTCACTCAATTCAGGAGAGTGTTAACTTTTTTATTTTTGAAAGTAGTACCAGGAAGTGGGTTACTCGTCGACTAATTTTTTCCATCTAAGATGATGTCGTTTAGTTTTGGCTTTATCTCTTATCCACTTTAAGAGAGTGTCATCTTCTTCGTTTAAAAATATGTTAGCTACCTATGAAATGGTAGCCATTTTTAATAAATTGTTGTAGTTAAGGCAATACTGTTGTCAAATTTGACTTTTACCGTATTTAAGAGAGTCAATTTTTTAATTGAAAAAAAAAAATGTATCTATGAAATGGTAATCATTTTCAGCAAATTTTTCCTGTTAAGGCACTTTTGTGGTTACATAATATGACGAATCTCTTACCCAGTTCAAGAGAGTGTCAACTTTTTCAGTTTTAAAAGTAGTACCATGAAGTGGGTACTCGTTTTCAACAAATTTTTTCCAACAAAGGTGATGCCTTTGACAATTTTGACGTATCACTTCCAGGTTGTGTCCACTTTTTTATTTAAAAAAATTTCATTTTTAGCAAATTTTTCCAGTTAAACCAATACTGTTGTCAAATTTGACGCATCCCCTACCCAGTTCAAGAGAGGGTATTTTTTTTTAGATGGATCTATGAAATGGATGGTAATTTTCAGCAAATTTTTCAAATTAAGTCAATACTGTTGTCAAATATTCACTTAGGTTAGGTTACTCGCACTTCTTAGCACTAATGGCACTTCACAAATATTTTGTTAACATATCCATTTCTCTGTAAGAGAAGCTAAAACTATAAGAATTTCTATATATTTAGATTTTTACTTTCAAGTTTTTTAATAAATTTTTCTCTAATAGTGCAGTTGTCGATCATCCTATTTTCCAATCTGTCAATCTCATTTATTTTTGTCAAGCTTGAGCCAAACACTTTTCTGAGAGTAGTCTTCACCCAGTTTCAGAGAGTGCCAACTTTTTTATTTAAAAAAAGGCCTATGAAGCAGGTTTTGAATTTCAGCAAATTTTTCCAAATAAGATAATACCCTTGTCAGATTTGACCCAGTTCAAAAAATGAGGAATGCGTCAACCATTTATAAGTTTTTTTTTACTTTTAAAATCAGGTGTACGAAGTGAGTACTTATTTTTAGAATAATTTTTTAGAACTGAAATGAAGTTTTTTGTCACATTTGACGTACGTTTTTTGTTGTTTGCATATAAAAGAACTGGTAGCGAATTTTGGGGAGAATCGATCGCCAGGTTTAGAACTGAATCTCAAAGAGACTGAAGTTCAGAATCAGAATCAAAAATCACAATCCGGAAAAGACTGAAACTGTCAAACTTTGTAAACTCCAGTATATACCCCCGGATAATAGCGATTGGTTAGCCCCATTATCACACACATACAAGCGGGTCATAGGGA
Source organism: Taphrorychus bicolor (assembly GCA_951812265.1). Lineage (NCBI taxonomy): Eukaryota > Metazoa > Arthropoda > Insecta > Coleoptera > Curculionidae > Taphrorychus > Taphrorychus bicolor. The sequence goes on along the minus strand of OX638299.1, from coordinate 39,135,118 downwards.
TTGTTGGATCCCATTTTTATACACACAAAGGTCATTGTTGGGCCCCATTTATTAACATATTTTAGACACCTTAGCGATTGTCGGGCCCACTTACGCACGGGTCATAACGTTTATTGCGCGCCTTTAATTCATTCCTAAGTACAAAGCTTAGGATTGCTGGGTTCCATTTTCATTTGTATACAGATGCAAGGCTTAGCGATTGTTGGGCCCACTGCTTAACGATTGTTTGGACGCACTTACACACATGTGGGTCATAGTGTTAGTAGGGCACCTCTCATTCATTTAGGCGTACAAGGTTTAGGATTGTTGTTCTCCATTTTCATTCATTCAGAATTTGAATATTTAAAGTACATAGAAAATAAATTAATCAAACGACTCTCCAAACTTGAGAATTTTTTTTGACCCCATGTTGGGCGCCAATTTGTCTTCTTATTTACGGGAGAGTCTTGCAGCGAGAAGGTTTCCGACAAAACATGTTTAGAACTTGAATACTCAAAATACTTAGAAAATAAATGAATCAACCGACTCTCCAAACTTGAGGATCTTTTCCGACCCCATGTTGGGTTGGCACCCAACAACCAATTGCTATTTACGCAAGCGCCTTGCAGTGAGAAGGAATCCTACAAAATGTGTTCAGAACCTGAATTTTCAAAGTACAAAGGACATATGAATCAACCGACTCCTCAAAAGTATTGATTTTGTTTGACCCCATGTTGGGCGCCAAATTCCTATTTATGAAAGCGTCTTGCAGTGAGAGGGTGTCCGACAAAACATGTTAATAACTTGGATATTGAAACTACATAAAAAATAAATGAATCAACGGGCTCCCCAAACTTGAGAATTTTTTCTCGGCCGCACGTAGGGTGCCAATTTGTGCAAAAAAAACAGTGTTCAGAACCTGAATAATCAATGTACATAGAAAATCAATGAATCAAACGACTCTCCTAACTTGAGGGTTGAATCCGACCCCATGTTGGGCACCAATTTGTTTTCCTATTTACGAAAGCGTCTGGCAGCGAGAAGTGTTCCGACAAAACATGTTCAGTAATTGAATATGCAAATTACGTAGGAAATAAATGAATCAAACGACTCTTCAAACTTGAAGAATTTTTTGGACCCCATGTTAGGCGCTAAGTTGCCGTCCTATTTACGAAAACGCGTTTCAGCGAGAAGCTTTCCGACCAAACATGTTCAGAACTTGAATTTTCAAATTACGTAGGAAATAAATTAATCAAACGACTCTTCAAGCTTGAGGTTTTTTTTCCGACCTCATGTTGAGCCATAAATTGGCTTCCTATTTACGAAAGCGTCTTGCAGTGAGAAGGTCTCCGACAAATCGTGATCAGACCCTGAATATTCAAAGTACCTAGGAAATAAATGCATCAACCAACTCCCCAAACTGGAGATTTTTTATTGACGCCACGTTGGGCGCCAATTTGTCCTCCTATTTACGAAAGCGTCTTGCAGCGAGAGGGTCTCTGACAAAACGTGCTTAAAACGTGAATATTCAAAGTACATAGGAAATAAATAAATCAACTTTCCAAACATGAGAATTTTTTTCCGACCCCTTGTTGGGCGCCAAATTGTCTTCCTATATGCGAAAGCGTCTTGCAGTGAGAGGGTGTCCAGCAAAAAGTGTTAACAACTTGGATATTGAAATTACATAAAAAAAGAAATGAATCAATCGATTCCCCAAACCAGAGGATTTTTTTTGGAACTCACGTTGGGCGACAATTTGTCTTCTTATTTATGAAAGGTCTTGCAGTGAAAGAGTCTTCGACAAACATTGTTCGAAACCTGAATAATCAATGTTCTTAGGCAATAAATGAATCAACCGACTCTCCAAACTTGAGCATTTTTTCCGACCTCTTGTTGGGCGCCAATTTGTTTGTTTTTCTTTTTACAAAATAGTTTTGCAGCGAGAAGGTTTCCGACAAAACATGTTCAGAACTTGAATATTCAAATTACATAGAAAATAAATCAATCAACTCTCCGAACTTGAGATTTTTTTCTGACCCCTTGTTGGGCGCCAAGTAACCGTGTTGCAGCGAGAAGGTTTCCGACCAAACATGTTTCGAACTTAACTTTTCAAATTTTATAGGAAATAAATACATCAAACGACTTTTCAAGTTTGAGGATTATTTCCGACCCCATGTTGGGAGCCAAATTTTCATCCAATTTATGAAAGCGTCTTGCAGTGAGAAGGTCTCTGACAAATCGTCTTAAGAGTCTGAATAATCAAAATACATAGAAAATTAAATGAATCAACCCACTCTCCAAACTTGAAGAATTTTTTCGACCCCATGTTGGGCGCTAAGTTGCCTTCCTTATTACGAAAACGCGTTGCAGCGAGAAGCTTTACGACCAAACATGTTCAGAACTTGAATTTTCAAACTACATAGGAAATAAATGAATCAACCGACTCTCCGAACTTGAGAATTTTTTTCCGACCCCATGTTGGGCACCAAGTAAGCGTGTTGCAGCGATAAGGTTTCCGACCAAACATGTTCCGAACTTAGATTTTCAAATTTTATAGGAAATAAATTAATCAAACGACTCTTCAAGCTTGAGGATTTTTTTCCGACTCCATGTTGAGCGCCAAACTTTCTTTCTATTTAAGAAAGCGTTTTGCAGTTAGAGCGTCTTCGACAAATCGTGATCATAATCTGAATATTCAAAGTACGTAGGAAATAAATGAATCAACCAACTCCCCAACCTGGAAAAATTTTTTTCGACCCCACGTTGGTCGCCAATTTGTCCTCCTATTTACGAAAGTGTCTTGCAGTGAGAGGGTCTCCGACAAATCGTGATCAGAATCTGAATGTTCGAAGAACATAGGAAATAAATGAATCAACCGACTCTCCAAACTTAAACATTTTTTTCGACCTCATGTTGGGCGCCAAGTTGCCTTCCTATTTACGAAAGCGTCTGGCAGCGAGAAGGTTTTCGACCAATCGTGATCAGAATCTGAGTATTCAAAGTACGTAGGAAATAAATGAATCAATCAACTCCCCAACCTGGAGAATTTACTTCCGAGCCCACGTTGAACGCCATGTTGTCCTCCTATTTACGAAAGCGTCTTGCAGCGAGAGGGTCTTTGACAAAACGTGTTTAGAACGTGAATATTCAAAGTAGTTCCTCTTGTTGGGCGCCAAATTGTCTTGCTATTTACGAAAGCGCCTTGTAGTGAGAAGGAACCCTACAAAAGGTTCAGGACCTGAATTTTCAAAGGACATAGGAAATAAATGAATCAACCAACTCCCCAAAGTTGAGCAATTTTTTTCGACCTCACGTTGGGCGCCAATTTTTCTTTTTATTTGTGAAAGCGCCTTGCAGCGAGAGGGTCTCTGTCAAAACGTGTTTAGAACGTGAATATTTAAAGCACATAGGAAATAAATGAATCAACCAACTCCGCAAACTGGAGAATTTTTTTCGACCCCACGTTGGGCGCCGATTTGGCCTCCTTGTTATTTAAGAAAGCGCCTTGCGGCAAGAGGGTCTTCGACAAATTGTGTTCAGACTCTGAATATTCAAAGTATATTGGAAATAAATGAATCAACCAATTGCCCAAACTCAAGGATTTTTTCCTGACCTCATGTCGGGCGCCAAATTTTCTTCCTTTTTACGGAAGCGACTTGCAGCGAGAGGGTCTCTCACAAAACGTGTTTAGAACGTGAATATTTAAAGCACATAGGAAATAAATTAATCAACCAACTCCCCAAACTGGAGATTTTTTTTGACCGCACGTTGGGCGCCAATTTGGCCTCCTATTTACGAAGGCGTCTTGCAGCGACCGGGTCTCTGACAAAACGTGTTTAGAACGTGAATATTCAAAGTACACAGGAAATAAATAAATCTACTTTCCAAACATGAGAATTTTTTTCCGACCTCTTGTTGGGCGCCAATTTGTCTTTCTATTTACGAAAGCGTCTTGCAGCGAGAAGGTCTCTGACAAAACCTGTTTAGAACGTGAATATTTAAAGCACAAATGAAGTAAATTAATCAACAAACTCCAAAACTTGAGGATTATTTTCCGACCCCATGTTGGGTGCCAATTTACGAAATAATACGAATGACTAATACGAAAAAACGTGTTCAGAACTTGAGTATTCAAAGTACATAGGACATAAATAAATGAATTAACGATTTCCTTAAACTTTAGGAGGTTTAATCTCCGCATTTTTGTGTCTCGGATCACCTACTCTCAACTGCACTCGTTATATATACGAAGCCGGCAACTTTTCCACTCAATTCCCGAACCTGCATTTTCCGGCCGGCAGCCACCGGAATACTTAATTCCGCAATAAAACAGACGCCCGGAACGGTGCAAAAGGGACCGATTTTTCACCGAATTTTTGCACTATGATAGCGATCGTGCTGAGTTTTCGTTTCGCGCCCAGGTATTATTCAAATCGGTCCATAAAATTCGCGTTTGAGAAAGGGCCGTTTGTCATTCGTCCGCATACGTCAGACGCGCGCCGCGTCCTCTGCCGGCTCATTAGGCAAATGGCTGCCTCCAGCAATATATCAAGTACCGACCGTAAGCCTAAATCTGCTCATTAATTTCCCATCAATCCCCTTGGATTACATGTTCTTGGACATATCATCGAGGGACGGGGGCTACAATGCCGCGCTGCTTCATGGGGTTTAAGTGCACCCTCCTCCCCGCCGTATAAGGAAAAACAAAATTGTAATTGCGTTTCGCTCTAAAACGCGCCAAGCTGGGGCTTACAGCGTGCATAATTTGGGCAAATTCAATTAAAAGTTCCATTCAAAGTCGTTAGACCGTGCGCTAGGTGCGAAATTGCGAAATTAGGGCTCCGTCAAGCTCCTCGGATCTTTGTTTTTTCGCGGGGGGGCGAACGTTTAATAAATTGAATCCGATGGCGCCACGTCGTTGTGAGAGGAGGAGGGGCGGGGCGAGAAGGACAATTGCAAAAATATTAGCTCCGGCTTAAGGGCAAAGTGTATAGAAATAATCCGCCGCAGTTTTAAGCTTAATTGCGAAAGTTTCAATTAAAAGTTTGGGCGGACCGGATTACCAGCGAAAGGCCGCTTTTTGCTCTCAGGGAATTTTAAATTATTTCGGAAAGTTGGTCTACGTCTACTAATTAATGATAAGCGACTTGAACTGAATTTGGCGTAAAGGTAATTATTTCTGTGGCTTTGTTGATTTTTGGCGCCCAACATGGGCCTGGTCAGTATAGAGAAATTGGTCCATCTTTAAGCTTTCCTATCTATCCTTACCATATCACATCGTTTTTTCTTTCAAAATTAGAATTAGAGAACTTAGGCTTGCAAATCAGGTAATAAAGAAATCTAATATAGATCCAGGTATACTACCAGCAAGTAGTTCAGTAGACAATTTTGGCTCCCCAGTTGGGGCCTTTAAACAATTTTTGTGATGGTGTTCACTTAACCACTTAGACAAATTCTAAACTGATTTAGGATAAACCATTTTAAAGTTCTTGGAAACTTAATTGGCTGTTGCGTTTTAGACTCTTAAGTTTTTATATAAACCCATGGGGGGTCCTGCTCCAGCACGTTTCAAGTAAAGTGACAAATTTTTCGCGAACATGATAGCATATTCGAAAAGTATTAGTAGGAGCCTTCTTTTAGGTTTACGGAGGATGACGGAGGATGAGGAGGGTTCCTCCTATATGCCTCATCAATGCTTGATGTTGTTTGATAAAAAAAAAAATAAATCGACAGAGATTTTTTTCTTAAATTCCTCAATGCTGCGGTTAAATTTTGGCGTGCAACATAAAACTTAAATTTTTTTATTTTTTTTGCACTAATAAAGGATGTTCATGAAGAAAACCTCGTAGCAAGCCATGGAATTAAAACTCTTATCTGAGATATGTTCATAAAAAAATGACGAATCGAAAAACATTTTATGACATTTTCGACTTTCAATTTTTTTTATAAAATTATCTCAGACCTACTGTTCTAATTCCATGGCTTATTTGAGTTTTTTATTTAAATTATCAGCAAACCAAAACGAATTTTGTTTGCCCTTTCGAAAGTGAAAAGTTTTGCCACATAAAAATTTTGGCGCCCGATCTGGGGAATCGCCTGGGGTTCGGAAACTTTCAGTTTTCACATTTTTTACTTTCACATAACGTAAAACTTTTTTCTTTCTCGAGTGTTACTTTTAAGCGGTTCTTTGCTTACTGATCATCAAATTACAACTACTAATTATTAAATTATTTTGATTGTTTTAATTTAATAATATTTCTTAACAAAAAAAGGAGGAAATGGAACTACATATATTTCCATGAATGTTGGGCTATTAAGGACAATTTTTGGCGTCCAATATCGTGCTGGAAAATAAGTGGCGCTTTTTATAGGCTTTTGCGTTCAATTGTGCGACTTTTTGCTCGTTTTCTTGATCATTGTTAAGCTTCATTATTTTCATAGTCAGATTGTGAAAATGCACCTAAAATTAGTAGTAATTTTGTCACACAGTGCGACATTTTCAATAATTGGATAAAGAAAATATTTGGTTCCCAACTTGGTACCTGAAAACATTTAATAATCTATTTATTAATAGTAGTTGTTAATTTTGTGTGGGAATTTTCTCGTTGAGTTTATTGTTTTCCAGTGTTTCCGTTGACTTTGCGATCAATTTTGTGACTTTTTGTTCGTTTTCATGATCATTGTTGCGCTTATTTTTCATTATTTTCATAGTCAGATTGTGTAAATGCACGTATAATTAGTAGTAATTTTGTCACACAGTGCGACATTTTGAATAATTGGATGAAGAAAATATTTGGCGTCCAACTTGGTGCTTCAAAACATTTCTTTATTAATAATAGTTGATAATTTTGAGTGGGAATTTGCTCGTTGAATTTATTGTTTTCCATGACTTTGCGTTCAATTGTGTGACTTTTTGCTCGTTTTCTTGATCATTGTTGCGCTTATTTTTCATTATTTTCATTGTCAGATGGTGCAAATGCACGTATAAGTAGTAGTTTTGTTACACAGTGCGACATTTTCAATAATTGGGTGGAGAAAATATTTGGCGCCCAACTTGATGCTTGTAAACATTTCTTGATTAATAATAGTTGATAATTTTGTGTGGGAATTTGCTCGTTGAGTTTATTGTTTTCCATGACTTTGCGTTCAACTGTGTGAATTTTTGCTCGTTTTCTTGATCATTGTTGCGCTTATTTTTCATTATTTTCATTGTCAGATGGTGCAAATGCACGTATAAGTAGTAATTTTGTTACACAGTGCGACATTTTCAATAATTGGGTGGAGAAAATATTTGGCGCCCAACTTGATGCTTGTAAACATTTCTTGATTAATAATAGTTGATAATTTTGTGTGGGAATTTGCTCGTTGAGTTTATTGTTTTCCATGACTTTGCGTTCAACTGTGTGAATTTTTGCTCGTTTTCTTGATCATTGTTGCGCTTATTTTTCATTATTTTCATTGTCAGATGGTGCAAATGCACGTATAAGTAGTAATTTTGTTACACAGTGCGACATTTTCAATAATTGGGTGGAGAAAATATTTGGCGCCCAACTTGATGCTTGTAAACATTTCTTTATTAATAATAGTTGTTAATTTTGAGTGGGAATTTGCTGGTTGAGTTTATTGTTTTCCATGACTTTGCGATCAATCGTGTGACTTTTTGCTCGTTTTCTTGATCATTGTTGAACTTATTTGTCATTATTTTCATTGTCAGATGGTGCAAATGCACGTATAAGTAGTAATTTTGTTACACAGTGCGACATTTTCAATAATTGGGTGGAGAAAATATTTGGCGCCCAACTTGATGCTTGAAAACATTTCTTTATTAATAATAGTTGATAATTTTGTGTGGGAATTTGCTCGCTGAATTTATTGTTTTCCATGACTTTGCGTTTAATTTTGTGACTTTTTGCTCGTTTTCTTGATCATTGTTGCGCTTATTTTTCATTATTTTCATAGTCAGATTGTGCAAATGCACGTATAATTAGTAGTACTTTTGTCACAGAGTGTGGTATTTTCAATAATTGGACGAAGAAAATATTTGGCGCCCAACTTGGTGCCCGAAGACTTTTTATCATTTCGATATTAATAATAGTTGTTAGTTTTGTGTGGGAATTTGCTCGTTGAGTTTATTGTTTTCCATTACTTTGCGTTCAATTGTGTGAATTTTTGCTCGTTTTCTTGATCATTGTTGCGCTAATTTTTCATTATTTTCATTGTCAGATGGTGCAAAAGCACGTAGAAGTAGTAATTTTGTTACACAGTGCGACATTTTCAATAATTGGGTGGAAAAAATATTTGGCGCCCAATTTGGTGCCCGAAAACATTTCATCATTTCGTTATTAATAATAGTTGTTAATTTTGTGCAGGAATTTACTCGTTGAGTTTATTGTTTCCATGACTTTGCGTTCAATTTTTTGATTTTTTCCTCGTTTTCTTGATCATTGTTGCGCTTATTTTTCATCATTTTTATACTCAGATTGTGCAAGTGCACGTATAATTAGTAGTAATTTTGTCACACAGTGCGTCATTTTCAATAATTGGATGAAGAAAATATTTGGCGCCCAACTTGGTACTTGAAAACATTTCTTTATTAATAATAGTTGATAATTTTGTGTGGGAATTTGCTGGTTGAGTTTATTGTTTTCCATGACTTTGCGATCAATCGTGTGACTTTTTGCTCGTTTTCTTGATCATTGTTGAGCTTATTTGTCATTATTTTCATAGTCAGATTGTGCAAATGCACATATAATTAGTAGTAATTTTGTCACACAGTGCGACATTTTCAATAATTGGATGAAGAAAATATTAGGCGCCCATCTTGGTGCCTGAAAACATTTAATCATTTCGTTATTAATAATAGTTGTTAATTTTGTGTGGGAATTTGCTCGTTGAGTTTATTGTTTTCCATGATTTTGCGTTCAATTGTGTGAATTTTTGCTCCATTTCTTGATCATTGTTGAGCTTATCTTTCATTATTTTCATAGTCAGATTGTGCAAATGCACGTATAATTAGTAGTAATTTTTGGTTTGGCGCCCAACTTGGTGCTTGAAAACATTTCTTTATTAATAATAGTTGATAATTTTCTGTGGGAATTTGCTCGTTGAGTTTATTATTTTCCATAACTTTGCGTTCAATTTTGTGAATTTTTCCTCGTTTTCTTGATCATTGTTGCGCTTATTTTTCATTATTTTCATAGTCAGATTGTGCAAATGCACGTATAATTAGAAGTAATTTTGTCACACACTACGACATTTTCAATAATTGAATGAAGAAAATATTTGGCGCCCAACTTGGTGCTTGAAAACATTTCTTTATTAATAATTGTTGATAATTTTGTGTGGGAATTTGCTCGTTGAGTTTATTATTTTCCATGACTTTGCGTTCAATTTTGTGAATTTTTCCTCGTTTTCTTGATCATTGTTGCGCTTATTTTTCATTATTTTCATAGTCAGATTGTGCAAATGCACGTATAATTAGAAGTAATTTTGTCACACACTGCGACATTTTCAATAATTGAATGAAGAAAATATTTGGCGCCCATCTTGGTGCCTGAAAACATTTAATCATTTTGTTATTAATAATAGTTGTTAATTTTCTGTGGGAATTTGCTCATTGAGTTTATTGTTTTCCATGATTTTGCGTTCAATTGTGTGAATTTTTGCTCCAATTCTTGATCACTGTTGAGCTTATCTTTCATTATTTTCATAATCAGATTGTGCAAATGCACGTATAGTTAGTAGTAATTTTTGGTTTGGCGCCCAACTTGGTGCTTGAAAACATTTCTTTATTAATAATAGTTGATAATTTTGTGTGGGAATTTGCTCGTTGAGTTTATTATTTTCCATGACTTTGCGTTCAATTTTGTGAATTTTTCCTCGTTTTCTTGATCATTGTTGCGCTTATTTTTCATTATTTTCATAGTCAGATTGTGCAAATGCACGTATAATTAGAAGTAATTTTGTCACACACTGCGACATTTTCAATAATTGAATGAAGAAAGTATTTGGCGCCCATCTTGGTGCCTGAAAACATTTAATCATTTTGTTATTAATAATAGTTGTTAATTTTGTGTGGGAATTTGCTCGTTGAGTTTATTGTTTTCCATGATTTTGCGTTCAATTGTGTGAATTTTTGCTCCATTTCTTGATCACTGTTGAGCTTATCTTTCATTATTTTCATAGTCAGATTGTGCAAATGCACGTATAATTAGTAGTAATTTTTGGTTTGGCGCCCAACTTGGTGCTTGAAAACATTTCTTTATTAATAATAGTTGATAATTTTGTGTGGGAAATTGCTCGTTGAGTTTATTATTTTCCATGACTTTGCGTTCAATTTTGTGAATTTTTCCTCGTTTTCTTGATCATTGTTGCGCTTATTTTTCATTATTTTCATAGTCAGATTGTGCAAATGCATGTATAATTAGAAGTAATTTTATCACACACTGCGACGTTTTCAATAATTGAATGAAGAAAATATTTGGCGCCCAACTTGGTGCTTGAAAACATTTCTTTATTAATAATAATTGATAATTTTGTGTGGGAATTTGCTCATTGAGTTTTTTATTTTCTATGACTTTGCGTTCAATTTTGTGAATTTTTCCTCGTTTTCTTGATCATTGTTCGGCTTATTTTTCATTATTTTCATAGTCAGATTGTGCAAATGCACGTATAATTAGAAGTAATTTTGTCACAAACTGCGACATTCTGAATAATTGAATGAAGAAAATATTTGGCGCCCAACTTGGTGCTTGAAAACATTTCTTTATTAATAATAGTTGATAATTTTGTGTGGGAATTTGCTCGTTGAGTTTATTATTTTCCATGACTTTGCGTTCAATTTTGTGAATTTTTCCTCGTTTTCTTGATCATTGTTACGCTTATTTTTCATTATTTTCATAGTCAGATTGTGCAAATGCACGTATAGTTAGTAGTAATTTTTGGTTTGGCGCCCAACTTGGTGCTTGAAAACATTTCTTTATTAATAATAGTTGATAATTTTGTGTGGGAAATTGCTCGTTGAGTTTATTATTTTCCATGACTTTGCGTTCAATTTTGTGAATTTTTCCTCGTTTTCTTGATCATTGTTGCGCTTATTTTTCATTATTTTCATAGTCAGATTGTGCAAATGCATGTATAATTAGAAGTAATTTTATCACACACTCCGACGTTTTCAATAATTGAATGAAGAAAATATTTGGCGCCCAACTTGGTGCTTGAAAACATTTCTTTATTAATAATAATTGATAATTTTGTGTGGGAATTTGCTCATTGAGTTTTTTATTTTCTATGACTTTGCGTTCAATTTTGTGAATTTTTCCTCATTTTCTTGATCATTGTTCCGCTTATTTTTCATTATTTTCATAGTCAGATTGTGCAAATGCACGTATAATTAGAAGTAATTTTGTCACACACTGCGACATTTTGAATAATTGAATGAAGAAAATATTTGGCGCCCAACTTGGTGCTTGAAAACATTTCTTTATTAATAATAGTTGATAATTTTGTGTGGGAATTTGCTCGTTGAGTTTATTATTTTCCATGACTTTGCGTTCAATTTTGTGAATTTTTCCTCGTTTTCTTGATCATTGTTGCGCTTATTTTTCATTATTTTCATAGTCAGATTGTGCAAATGCACGTATAATTAGAAGTAATTTTGTCACACACTGCGACATTTTCAATAATTGAATGAAGAAAATATTTGGCGCCCATCTTGGTGCCTGAAAATATTTAATCATTTTGTTATTAATAATAGTTGTTAATTTTCTGTGGGAATTTGCTCGTTGAGTTTATTGTTTTCCATGATTTTGCGTTCAATTGTGTGAATTTTTGTTCCAATTCTTGATCACTGTTGAGCTTATCTTTCATTATTTTCATAGTCAGATTGTGCAAATGCACGTATAGTTAGTAGTAATTTTTGATTTGGCGCCCAACTTGGTGCTTGAAAACATTTCTTTATTAATAATAGTTGATAATTTTGTGTGGGAAATTGCTCGTTGATTTTATTATTTTCCATGACTTTGCGTTCAATTTTGTGAATTTTTCCTCGTTTTTTTGATCATTGTTGCGCTTATTTTTCATTATTTTCATAGTCAGATTGTGCAAATGCATGTATAATTAGAAGTAATTTTGCCACACACTGCGACGTTTTCAATAATTGAATGAAGAAAATATTTGGCGCCCAACTTGGTGCTTGAAAACATTTCTTTATTAATAATAATTGATAATTTTGTGTGGGAATTTGCTCATTGAGTTTATTATTTTCCATGACTTTGCGTTCAATTTTGTGAATTTTTCCTCGTTTTCTTGATCATTGTTTCGCTTATTTTTCATTATTTTCATAGTCAGATTGTGCAAATGCACTTATAATTAGAAGTAATTTTGTCACACACTGCGACATTTTGAATAATTGAATGAAGAAAATATTTGGCGCCCAACTTGGTGCTTGAAAACATTTCTTTATTAATAATAGTTGATAATTTTGTGTGGGAATTTGCTCGTTGAGTTTATTATTTTCCATGACTTTGCGTTCAATTTTGTGAATTTTTCCTCGTTTTCTTGATCATTGTTGCGCTTATTTTTCATTATTTTCATAGTCAGATTGTGCAAATGCACGTATAATTAGAAGTAATTTTGTCACACACTGCGACATTTTCAATAATTGAATGAAGAAAATATTTGGCGCCCATCTTGGTGCCTGAAAACATTTAATCATTTTGTTATTAATAATAGTTGTTAATTTTCTGTGGGAATTTGCTCGTTGAGTTTATTGTTTTCCATGATTTTGCGTTAAATTGTGTGAATTTTTGCTCCATTTCTTGATCACTGTTGAGCTTATCTTTCATTATTTTCATAGTCAGATTGTGCAAATGCACGTATAATTAGTAGTAATTTTTGGTTTGGCGACCAACTTGGTGCTTGAAAACATTTCTTTATTAATAATAGTTGATAATTTTGTGTGGGAATTTGCTCGTTGAGTTTATTATTTTCCATGACTTTGCGTTCAATTTTGTGAATTTTTCCTCGTTTTTTTGATCATTGTCGCGCTTATTTTTCATTATTTTCATAGTCAGATTGTGCAAATGCACGTATAATTAGAAGTAATTTTGTCACACACTACGACATTTTCAATAATTGAATGAAGAAAATATTTGGCGCCCAACTTGGTGCTTGAAAACATTTCTTTATTAATAATAGTTGATAATTTTGTGTGGGAATTTGCTCGTTGAGTTTATTATTTTCCACGACTTTGCGTTCAATTGTGTAACTTTTCGCTCCTTTTTTTGATCATTGTTGAGCTTATTTTTCATTATTTTCATAGTCAGATTGTGCAAATGCACGTATAATTAGTAGTAATTTTGTCACACAGTGCGATATTTTCAATAATTGGATGAAGAAAATCATTGGCGCCCAACTTGGTGCTTGAAAACATCTCTTTATTAATAATAGTTGATAATTTTGTGTGGGAATTTGCTCGTTGAGTTTATTGTTTTCCATGACTGGCATCTTTAGTTCCTGGAAACTTATGGCAAATTCATGCAAATGTGCAACGTGGGCATAATTAAACGTTCCCCCGGGCGGACAACGTCGAATCGCATGCCTCGATTTGTCCGAATTATCCGTGATTACCGTAATTCTGTGTAATCTCCGAAGGCGGAATCTTGATGCGATGTCAAATGCACTTTGAGTCCATTAGCGGGATAACGTCCGTCCGTATTATACTATACGTCGGGGGCTAAGTCCGTTAATAATTGGCTTTTAACCTACCCCCAACCCCCAATTTGATCTCGCTCATTTAAACTAAAGTAAAGGCGTCTTTAAATCATCACCCGCCTTTGCGAGGCTTATTTATTATTCATGTTCTAATTAATCTCGACGTATTCCTCATTCGCAAAGTAATTGAACCAGAAACCGAGCTCTCGACCGAGTAACTGTTATCACGTTTTAGTTGATTGATGCCGGATTAAAGCGGCGCTAAGATGATCTCTCTCTTTCTCTCGCTCTTTACGCCTCTACCCTTCGTTTCGTTTCCTGCAGGAATTTGTTAAAGCCCAAGTGATGAACGCCACTGCTTAACCGGGAGTGACACTCGCAGCTAATTTCGCCATTTTTCCTTATATCGTTTAGGCTAATGGCCCGACCGTGAGTTTCGAAATCCGAACAAATAAGCCGCCTGCATCATGCATAGAGTGGAACCAGGGAAAAACTGCTCCATTTAATGTGTACACCAAAATTGCATTTTCAAGAAAAATTCCAAAAATTCCGTATAATTCAATTTAAATTCCACTAACTTTCATTAAATACCATTAAATGTCCCTTTTTTAGTCCAAATCTCATAGCTATACTTGTTTACTTTTTCAATTGAACCTTCTCTAAGTCTATTAAGTTCATAAAAAAATTGAAAATTGGAACATTTTATGACATTTTCGACTCTCAATTTTTTTATCAAGTCATCTCAGACCTACTGTTCTAATTCCAAGGTCTGCTTGAGATTTTTTTTATAAATGAACGCATGATATAGTTCCAAACCAATGGCGATTTGACTAGGTAGGTACCTTAAACCAGCTTAAGCTAAAAGTGCACCTTAGGGAACTACATTTTGGAGACATTCTTCAAATTTGTTGTTGGTGGTAAAACTAATTTTTGAACGAAACTTAGTAAAATTTTACTAAAGACGTACCAAACTAAAAATTTAGTTTTTTTCGAGGAAGTCATCCCAAAAAATTATTAAAATTTAGTCAAAGCGTGTAAAAATAAAATTTAAAGTTTTTTGAAAAACTCAAGATACGTACAAATAGAAGCAAATTGTTAAAAAATGTCTTAAAGCGTCTAAAAATGCAAATTTTAATTTTTTTAAAAGTATTTTAAGATCTAAAATTAATTAAAAATAGCAACATCGTCTAAGAATGGAATTTTTTATGTTTTTGGAGTTATTCTTCAAATTTGGTGTTGGTGGTATAACTAATTTTTGGACGAAATTAAGTAAAATTTTACTAAAGACGTCCCAAACTAAAAAATTTATTGCTCTTCGAGGAAGTCAGCCAAAAATCGTTAAAATTGAATCAAAGCGTGTAAAAATAACATTTTAAGTTTTTTGAAAAACTCCGAATACGTACTAATAGAAGCAAATTGCTAAAAAATTAGTTAAATGGTCTAAAAATGCAAATTGGAAATTTTCGAAAAATATAATAAGATCTAAAATTAATATTAAAATTACCGACATTTTTTCAAAATGTTTATGTTTTTGGAGATATTCTTCAAATTTGTTGTTGATGGTTAAACTAATTTTTGGACGAAAATATGTAAAATTTTACTAAGGACGTCCCAAACAGAAAATGTAGTGTTTTTCGGGGAAGTCACCCAAAAAATCGTTAAAATTGTGTAAAACCGTAAAAAAATAAAATTTGAAGTTTTTTGAAAAACTCAGGATACGAACTAATAGAAGCAAATTGCTAAAAAATGAATTAAAGCGTGTAAAAATGCAAATTTGAAATTTTTTGAGAAATATAATAAGATCTAAAATTAATATTAAAATTAGCAACATCGTCTAAGAATGGAAATTTTTATGTTTCTGGAGATATTCTTCAAATTTGTTGTTGGTGGTAAAACTACAAAAAGTTTTTTGAAAAACTCAGGATACGTACAAATAGAAGCAAACTGCTAAAAAATGTGTTAAAGCGTCTAAAAATGCAAATTTGAAATTTTCGAGAAATATAATAAGATCTAAAATTAATATTAAAATTACCAACATCGTTTATTAATGGAAATTTTTTTAAAGTTTTTGGAGATTTTTTTAAATTTGTTATTGGTGATAAAACTAATTTTTGGACGAAAATAAGTAAAATTTTACTAAAGACGACCCAAACTGAAAATTTAGTGTTTTTCGAGGAACTCAGCCAAAAATTGTTAAAATTGAGTCAATGCGTGTAAAAATAACATTTGAAGTTTTTTGAAAAACTCAAGATACGTTCTAATAGAACCAAATTGCTATAATATGGGTTAAAGTGTCTAAAATGCAAAGTTGAAATTATTTGTAATACGCAGTATGCAATTAGATCTAAAATTAATTAAAATTGCTAACATTGTCTAGGAATGGAAACTTTTCATTCGTTCATTATCCGGCAAAATTTATTTAAATCTTCTAATTTGTTGTTTTTGATAAAATTTATTCTCGGACCAAAACAGATGAAAATTTACTAAAGTTGTCCGAAAATAAAAATGTATGGTTTTTTGAGGAAGTCAGTTAAAAAAATCGTTAAAATTGACTTGAAGTTTGAAAAGTTCGAGTTACGTGCTAATAGAGTCAAATAGCCAAAAAGTGAGTTAAAGCGTCTAAAATGCAAACTAAAAATTTTTGTAAATTATGTACAAAAAAATTTGTAATTATTTAAAAATTACCCACTCCGAATGACAATAAATTACCGATACTTTTTCCAAAATAAAAAAAAAAAAATACCATAAAATTTAAAAGTGAGTTGAAAAATTATTATAATTATTTAGAAATTACAATTTTTACTGAAAATTATTTTAAATAATTTTGAAAATGTTAAGGGTGTCCCTGTGGCCTTGCTTGTGTCATACCCCTCGGTTGTGACTATCGGTTAATTCTCTCTGTTTCTATTAATACTGTTGCGAACTCGGGGTTCAATAATTCCAGTGTAACGATTTAACAAGAAAACACTATTTATTTGTCTCACAAATACACACAGATACAATTCGATTACTAAATAACTCACTACTTAACACTTTATAGCCTTCTAATATCGTTCGGAACTTTAGCTTACTTATAGCTCGATTAAAATAAGACTATCTCCCTTCGCGCTCTATACGCTTTTTATATACAATCCTAAAATTACAGAAAAACCTAGAAAGTTCTTTATAAGAGTTCTTGAATAATCTCACATAAAAAAAAACGGTTGTAAACAACTGCCCTCTAGATTTAGCCAGACGAGCAATAAATCACTCGTGTCAGCCATGACGCAGCGCGGATAGGTCGCGAAGCTCCACCAACCAACACGCTCCCATGCGTTGCTCCGCCTCCCATGCGGCGTTGCTGCGAATCGTAACATTGCCCTCCTCCTAAGGCTGTTCGTCCCGAACAGATAGAGTTCCATGGTATCGTGCTAATCGATCCAAATGAACGACCTTCATCTTTGACCTAGGGGTCCGCTGGATCCTATACACCACATCATTAATCTTCTTTATAATTGTATAAGGTCCTTCCCAATTTTGGCTAAGTTTGGGCGACTTCCCCACGTTTCTCCGCGGATTGTATAGTCACACCAAATCACCATCTTGGAAGCCGCGGGAGTTAGCTAGTAAGTCATATCTTGCTTTGGCTCAATCACTGGATATCCGCAGTTTATTCCTGACTTGTTCATGAACATTGTCCAGCCTCTCCTTGAGCTCCGCCACAAAGTTCTCAGAGTTGAGCGAGTCTTTTTCTGGTGTTCCATACATCAAATTTGCAGGAAGCCTCATTTTCCTTCCGAACATCACTTTCGCCGGAGTATAACCAGTGGCTTCATGCGTAGAGCCTCGATATGGCATCAACATGAGAGGTAGATGTTGGTCCCAATCACGCTGATGATCTGCCACCATTTTAGACAGGTAATGTTCCATGGTCCGATTAAACCTCTCTACCATCCCATCCGACTGTGGATGCAAAGGAGTTGTCCTGGTCTTGCGAATTCCGAGAAGTTCCATGACCTTCTGGAAAACAGCCGATTCAAAATTTCGGCCCTGATCAGAATGAAGTTCGAGAGGGACTCCTTTCGAGAGTCGTTGCTTCTTGATTAGGCAGGGCGTATGCTTCAGGCCATTTAGTGAAGTAATCCATGGCGACCAAGATGTATTTATTGCCCGACTCAGTCTGAGGAAACGGTCCCGCGACATCAATTGCTACCCTCTCGAAAGGAGCATCTATAGTGTACTGCACCATTCGGCCGCGTGATCTTGTTCGAGGTCCTTTTGTGGCACAACAAACTTCGCACTTGCGGCACCAAGATTCGACGTTTTCATGATAATTCACCCAGTAGAACCGCTCTTTAATTTTGGCCAAGGTTTTATTGACCCCAAAATGACCTCCACTGGTTCCGTCGTGCATTTCCTGTAGTACGTCCGATTTTCTGCTACCAGGAACAACCAACTGACTGACTACGGTCTTGCCATCCGGACTCTCCCACGCTCTCTTCAGTAATCCATTTTCTATTTTAAGAGAGTGCCACTGGGCCCATAGCGCCTTCAGGTTTGGACTTTTACCAGCAATTTCTTGCCATTCTGGTCTCTTGTCGTCAGTCTTTGCAGAGAGGATGGGTCCAATATCTGGATCATTCATTTGTTCTTCTCGATGGGTCTGTGTGGTCCAGCCATCGTTTATTTCCACCGTCGTTCTCCGTACAGAAGGAAGTCCCTCACGCTGCTCAGTTCTTTGACAATGCCGACAATCTTCTTTACATGGCCGTCTAGACAATGCATCGGCATTTCCGTGAGACCTTCCTGGTCGATGTTCAATTTGGAAATCGTACGGCTGCAGGCGCTCTATCCATCTGGCTATTTGACCTTCAGAGTTTTTCATCTGTAATAACCATTTCAAGGCTCCATGGTCAGTTCTAATCAGGAACCTTTTTCCATATAAGTAGCGATGGTAATGTTCGACTGCTTTAACGATGGCCAACAGCTCCTTTCTAGTGACGCAATAGTTCCTTTCTGGCTTACTTAAAGTCTTACTGTAGTACTCAATGACCTTCTCTTGCCCGTTTTGTCTTTGAGAGAGTACTGCACCTAGACGACAGTTACTTGCATCCGTGTCCAGAATAAACAGTCCGTCCTTTATAGGGTAAGCCAAGATTGGACTAGAACAGAGGGCAGCTTTAAGCCTTGCAAACGCTTGACTGCAATCATGGTTCCACAAGAGCGGTGTTTTCTTTTCTGTTAATTTGTGCAGCGGTTTTGCGATGTCGGCGAATCCCTCTACAAATCTCCTGTAGTAAATACATAGTCCCAAAAAACTCCTTACTTCGTGTTTGTCTCGGGGAACTGGCCAATCTTTAATGGCAGATATTTTACTTTGGCTAGTTTTAATGCCTTGTTCTGAGATGGTATGCCCCAGGTAGTCGACTTGCTTTTGGAATAGGCTGCATTTCTTGTAGTTTAACTTCAGGTGAGCATTCCGTAACTTGCTGAAGATTTCTCTTAAATTCTTCAAATGCTCGTCAAAATTACGTCCCATGACAATTATGTCATCCAAGTATACCAGGCAAGTTTTCCAAGTCAGCCCCCTCAAAACAAGTTCCATTAGTTACTCGAAAGTTGATGGAGCATTGCACAATCCAAAAGGCATAACAGTGAACTGGTATAGCCCAGAACCAGTAGAAAATGCAGTCTTCTCTTTGTCTTCGGGAGCAATCTTTACTTGCCAATACCCACTTTTTAAATCTAGAGTGGAAAACCACTTTGATCCCGATAAAGTTGCTAAGGTGTCGTCTATACGTGGCAATGGGTAGCTGTCCTTCTTGGTCACGTCATTAAGTTTCCTGTAGTCAACACAGAACCGCGTTGAACCATCTTTCTTCTTAACAAGAACCACAGGCGACGACCATGGACTAGATGATTCTTCTATGACGCCCTCCTTTAACATTTCATTCAGCAAACTGTTAACTTCTTGTTGTTTAGCCAGAGGGACCCTTCGTGGATGTTGTCGTATTGGCTGGGCATCTCCTGTGTTGATCTTATGGACAACTAAATCAGTTTGACTGTCATTGCTCTTGAAGTTGAACATATCAGATTCATCCATAGCAAATTTTATGGCAGATTGAAGTTGTTCCCTTGACAGATGACTCCAATGTCGTTTGACAGCATCAATAACCTCTGGGGAAGCTTGGTTAGAAGATTTAACTTTGGATGTCTCTGCTTCGACACAATTGCATACCCATTGCACAGGCTCATAATTGGCAAGAACTGTTCCTTCTTTGAGCTTGATGGTCTTTTCTCCAATATTTGCAACTCGTACTGGCATAGTCTTCTTCGTGTCGGTCAAAGTTCGTGCTACCATGATTTCAGTCGTCAAATCCAGGTTAGGTTCTATAAGTCCTATGGACCACCCAGGATCATTTTCAGAAGTCACTGTGATAATTTGTTCTGAATTTGGAGGAATTTTCACATCTTCCACCACCAGTAGACGGACATTAGTTTCCACATTTCCATTGGTCAATGTAAACTCCTCATCTCCAAATGTGAGAATATTCCGTTTGTGATCATAGGAGAATCCATGTTTCCTGATGAGAGCCATTCCCAAAATAAACTCGTCTTTGATCCTGGCAACCAACACTTTATGCCGAACTTCGAGTCTTTCTCCAATAATGATGGTGACATCGGCTTCTCCTTCTATAGGGCAAGACTCTCCAGTGACTGATTTTAACATAACAGGATTGGGCAATGGTTGTATGGTATATCCGACAAGTTTATCTGGCCTTACAATGGTCACATCTGCTCCTGTATCGATGGTAATCTGGATTTTCTGTCCCTTAATGCGTCCGGCCACTGTAAGACTTTTGCCACCCAAATTATTGACTTTAAAGATCCTGGGGGTCTTAACGGGCCCGGTCAATTGCCCCCTTGCATTGACCGGAATTAGTTTTCCTGGGACCTAGGGCGTTCTTGGTCGCCGCTCGGTCTTCTAAACGACGGCGACGGACTTCTTGCCCTATTACGGCAGTTACTCTTGATGTGACCCAGTCTGCCGCAGTTAAAACATTTTATGCCCCGATTGTCTGTTGATCGAGGCGTCCTTCCCAACAGGGCTTGTATATTGCCTGCCATATCCTTAATCGTTTTATGTAAACTGGCCATGGATTCAGTCTTTGACGTATCCTCCTCGTCATTGCAAGTTGCCATTCTTACACGTGGAGATGAACTAGATGACACTCGCGACGCCTCGAATTCCAGGGCCCGAACTAGTGCCTCGCTGATATCCTTGGGCCTTACTAGACGTAAGTGGTATCTCATGTCACTATCGCGAACTCCCTCAATGAACCTTTCGGCGGCAAATTGCATTTGAAAAGATTCAGGGGCCGATGGATATGCCAGGTGAATGAGTCTGTCTATGTCCGCCTCAAATTCTTGTAAGGATTCACCTGACTTTTGCTGTCTCATCCTCAGCTGGGCCTGGAACACGGTTTCTTTGTGCTCATTTCCAAATCGTAGTTGCAGAGTGTGTACTAAAGCTGCATAATTACTTTGATCAGCTGCCGACAGAGATTGGAGTAATTCAGCAGCTTTCCCACGAAGTGCTACTACTAATGATGTAGCTTTCTGGGGCTCGGACCAACCATTAGCTTTTGCAGCTGCCTCAAACTGAGTTTTATAAATTTCCCATGCAGTAGTACCGTCATAATCGGGAGGCTTAATTTTAGCGTTGGTTGTACTAAAACTCTCTGTAGACACGTTGTCGTACTCAAGTTGTTCCCGGAATTTCTTTTCTAGCTCGAGAACCCTCTGGTTGACAGCTTCGAGTCCTTCGTTGACGCCGTTAACGGATTGCATTATTCTTTCTTTCAATTGTTGCTCCCTAGCTGCGAGATGGTTCATTAATTCTTCTTTGAATTGTTGATGACGTCGCTCCTGTATTTGATCACTTTTTTCTGCTCTTCCTTCTGTTGTTGATAACGTCGCTCCTGAACTTGATCACGTCTTTCTTGTTCTTCTTTTTGTTCTTTATAACGTTTTTCATGCTCCTCATTTTGTTGTTGCATAAGGGACAGCAGGGCCGCAAGTTGATCCTCCATCGCTTGATGCTGGCTTCTGGTCACTGGCATAAACACTTAATGTTTGGCAATGAAGCACTCACTTACAGTTCAGCAATATTAGTCCTCAAATTCCCACTGGAATCGCACTTCTGACACCAATTGTTGCGAACTCGGGGTTCAATAATTCCAGTGTAACGATTTAACAAGAAAACACTATTTATTTGTCTCACAAATACACACAGGTACAATTCTATTACTAAATAACTCACTACTTAACACTTTATAGCCTTCTAATATCGTTCGGAACTTTAGCTTACTTATAGCTCGATTAAAATAAGACTATCTCCCTGCGCGCTCTATATGCTTTTTATATACAATCCTAAAATTACAGAAAAACCTAGAAAGTTCTTTATAAGAATTCTTGAATAATCTGACATAAAAAAAACGGTCGTAAACAACTGCCTTCTAGATTAAGCCAGACGAGCAATAAATTACTCGTGTCAGCCATGACGCAGCGCGGATAGGTCGCGAAGCTCCACCAACCAACACGCTCCCATGCGTTGCCCCGCCTCCCATGCGGCGTTGCTGCGAATCGTAACAATACAAACAATTTTCGAAGTTCAGTTTCATTCAGTCAGAATCCAAAATGCAAAGAATAAAACAATAAAAATTAATGTCAGTTTCGTGGCTCACCCTGTACATTTAGACAATTAGGAATAGCTCTGGTTCGCAGATGACTACGTCCTATTCCGAATTGTTGTAATGCTTATTGAATAAGAGATTTGTTTTTTTTATGGTCTTGAAATGTTACACTTTTAGAAAAACCAATTTTTTTAACAATTTTTTCTAACCTGCACTAATGTCCTATGCATAGTTTTTATATTGCAAATTAAATTTTTACCAATATTTGTATTATGGGGAAAATTGGAACCCCAGTGTTAAAAGAAGCCTCTTTTATAGAAAAAACTAAATATCTATGGAACCAGGCAAAATATCCAAAAAACACCAAATATGTCCCGAGATGTGATGCGTCTCCATATAATCTCGTAGCGAAAAATATTCTCATTTTTTTTTAAGTTTTTACAAAAATGCATCAAGTTTTGTTGAACGCTGTATTAGGAAACCTGCAAAACGTATAATGTAGTACATAACCAATTAAAGAAGTCTATACATGGATTTTACCAAAATGGCATCGCGAACGAAAATCGGTTGAGTGGCTTTAGAGATAGACAGTTTTAAAGTTTATACAAAATTTGGGGTGAATCGTTTCAATTGCTCCTTAGTTTAGATTAACATGCCGTAGTAATAGTATATATATATATATATAACATCTATATTTCCAGGGAAATAGGCTATCGACCATTTGGTCTTTCTGCCCATGTTATAATATTACACAAATGAATTCCATATACAAATATTACAAACTTAGGGAAAGGAAGAAAAGCGACTCATTTCTGAGCTTGGCCTCTCTACGTTTGGAAATTTTCCATTAGGGTGGTTGTAGGGAAAACGAAGCGGGACTGTCTATTTTGTCTTGTTAAGCAAAGTGGGTTCAGTAGAGTCATATTGTGTGGGTTGTTTTTCCATTCAGTCTGAAGTTGTATCAGTCTTTCACTTATTTTTGTCATGTGTGTGTTTTCGTAGAGTAGTTGGTTGGAAGGATTGTGCAGCGGGTTTTCGGGGTGTCTTATCTTGGTTATCATTCTTAATGCGATTTGTTCTGTTGTTTGTGTGTATTGTTTAGTTTTCTCTGACGCATTTGCTCTTAGCACGTGTCCATAGTCTAACAGTGGTCTGCAAATGGATTTGTATATTTTTATAGTCGTTTTTCTGGTAATTCCTTTGTTTTTGTATGTCAGGGATCGAAAGTGTTTTGTCCTTTTAATAATTTCCACTCTAGTATTTCGTACTTGTTTAGTAAATTTTAATTTTTTGTCGATTGTTACTCCCAAGTATTTTATGTCGTTTTTTGGTTCGGTTGTGTGACCGTCTGCTGTTATTGTTGGGGAGTCTGCTTTAATTTGGTGGTTTGAAAGAAGGAGTTGGTTTTTTGTGGCAATTGGTGTTAGTCTCCATTTGCAGAACCAGGCCATTGTGTCGTTCGTTAGTGTCTGCAGTCTCTGAACTGCCTTTTTAGTGGTCTTGTCGTGTACAATGAGGGCTGTGTCGTCTGCGTATTGTAGTATATAAGCTGTTTTGTCTAGGTGGTCTCTATCGGGAAGATGATAGTTGTATATATCATGGCAATACACGTTATAAAGCAAGGGTGAAAGCGGCGAACCCTGAGGGAGTCCTTGTTCAGGAGAAAAAGGGAAAGAAAGAGTGTTATCAATTCGCACTTCTAGTTGTCTGTTTTCAAGTAGGTTGTTAATAGTATAAAGTAAGTATTTTGGTGTTTGAAGTTGGTGAAGTTTGTACAGGAGACCCCTGTGCCAGACGCTGTCAAAGGCCTTGTTAATATCCATAAATAGACTTGCTGTTTTTCCACCGTTTAGGTGTGTTGTTTGTATGTTGTTAGTCAGAACAAAAAGTGGGTGGATAGTCGAGTGTTTCGTCTTAATCCAAATTGGTATATTGGAATATATTTGCCGATCAGTTCTTGAATTCTTTTTTTAATTATGTGTTCAAATAATTTACTTAACACTGGGAGTAATGTAATAGGTCTATAGTTTTGTGTTAGTGTGTTATCTAAACCATTTTTTGGAATGGGTATTATTATTCCATTTTTCCATGTCCTTGGAATATTGTTATTTATAATACAGTCGTTCAGTTGGTTAAGTATGTACGCGTGGGTTTCTGGGGTTAGGTTTCTAAGTATTTTACCCTTTGTTTTGTCTTTTCCCGGTGCTGTATCTTTGATTTTAGTCAGTGTCTCGTCATATTCCGTGTCTGTAATTAGTGTGTATGGGTGGTCAGATTGTTGTGTAAAGTAGTTGTCGTACCAGTCATTTACAAGATTCCAGTTGTCTGCATCAAATTTAGGATTTGTTGACGCACTGAAAGCCCCCTGGAAATGTCTGGCAAAGGCGTCCGCTTTGTCTTTGTCTGTACATCGTTCTGTTCCGTTTTCGTTAATCATACCAGTGGCGTTGTTTGTTTTGTAGCGTGACAGTTTCTTTATTTTTTGCCAATACGTTTTTCCTTGGACTTTTTCGATTTCTTGGCATGCCTCCAGCCATTTATCTTGTCGATGTTGGTCGATCATCGTCTTTATGTTTCTGTTCAGTTGGTTGATTTTTCTTTTTAGTTCATTGTCTTGTGTGTGTATGTAGAGTCTGTAGGGTTCCCTTTTGTGTTTAATCAATCTCAGGATGAATTTCGGTAAGGTGTGTTGGTAAAAGGCTCTGCTTGTCCGGGGTGAAGATTTTTCTATTGCCAGTGTCAGTTGCTGTTGGGTTTTTTCAATTGAGATGGGATGTGTCTGTGTTTGGATGAAGTTATGAATTTGGTCCCTCACTCTATCCGCGTCAGTTTTGTTCAGGTTTAGTTTTTCAACGTTTTGGTTTGTAGAGGTCATAGGTTGCATCCGCTGAAGGTCTAG
Source organism: Taphrorychus bicolor (assembly GCA_951812265.1). Classification (NCBI taxonomy): domain Eukaryota; kingdom Metazoa; phylum Arthropoda; class Insecta; order Coleoptera; family Curculionidae; genus Taphrorychus; species Taphrorychus bicolor. The sequence continues at coordinate 39,109,852 of OX638299.1, read as the reverse complement.
ATCAAATGTCACCGCCAAATGATCTGACCCCAGTTCGTTGGTCAGAGTCACGTTATTTATGTTGTTAATAAGATTTCTTGTATAAAGTAAGACATCTGGTGTTGAGTCTCTATTCTCTGGCATTAAAAATGTGGGAGACGTATGTTGCTTTACAAAGTCGGAATTTTCTATAGAGGTGTTTAGCTGTCTCGTTTTCTGTCTGTTGAGGTTGAGATCTCCGATAATTATTGCGTATTTGTAGAGGCATGCTTTAGTCAGTATGTTTTGTTCTATGTTGGAGAATGGATGTATGTATACTAGGAAAACATGAATGTTGTCATGTAGGGAATGGTAAAATGAAGGCAGTCGTTTAAAGGGTTGTTAAGAGCAGGTGGATTTGCTTTGCCTAGTTTTGCTTTTGGTTTGAGTAAGACCGTTGCCCCTCCTCTTGCATTATTTATCATGTTGCCGTGCTTGCAAATATACTGCCAGTCTCTGTATGTCTGTGTCTGTCCCAGTTTGGTTTTAGTTTCTACGAACATGCAGCAGTCAATGTCATTACGTTCTATGTAGTTGTAAATCAGATGTTTTTTGCGGTTTAGTCCGTTGATATTGGCATAAAGTAATTTTAACGTGAATTTTCTACGTTTGTGATTGTTTGTTTTAGTTGGTCTTGGGGTTCTGTGTGGGAGTTTGTGTTTGGTAGGAGCAGGTCAATCATTAATATATACATATGAGTGCCAAAGAAAACGACCGAGGTGTCAATGTTCAAGTCATCGATAAATTGTTTTCGCATTTTTTTTAATGGCTCTTCTCTGTTTGAATTGCTTGTTTTGTTCAGTTGATGCTTGTATTTGTTTATTATATAGTCGTGAGTTGTTATAGGCAAATGAATTCTACTTCCCTTCGTTATTGATTTTGACACGTCGGTCGATTTCTTGTTAAGGCATTTGATTTTAACATTGGGAATACCCTCAATTGGAGCGGTAGGTCTGTTGGGGCACTTCATACTCCAGGCCGCGTGCTCTTCTGATTTGCAGCTGGCACATTTTATGGGGAGCGGTGATTTGCATGAGGACGTTGTGTGTGGTCCTTGACATCTGTTGCATTTCGTTGGGCTCTTGCAGTCTTCTGTACGATGGTCGAATAGGTTACATCGGTTGCATGGAGCAGGAATAGGAGCCGGTGGCTTACTTTCCACGATTTTAAATATTCTGCCTAGAAAGTATATGGTACGGTCGTTTATCAGTCTTTCATAAGTGTTCAGGTCCCCTGTTATTAATCTCATCATCAGTGTTGGTGTTCCTCTCTGTCTTGAGATAATTCTCTTACAAAATCTAATTCGAAGACCCAACTTTTCCAAGTTTTTTAAAAACATGTCGTCTGTTATTTCTAGATCGACACCCGTAGTAACAACAGAGTAGGAAAGCGATATCTGGCGGTTTAAGTTTGTCCCGTGTGCTGTTGTATTGTTGTTAAGGTGCAATTTGAAAGATATTACTATTTTGTTTCTAGTGAGCAGTTGCAACGTCTCGGTGGCTTTGTTCTCGTCGTTTGTTTTAACAAGAATTTTTTTTTCCTGTTTTATAATAATGTCTTTGTTGTGCTTGTTAAGTTCATCCCATTTTAGGGCAAACTCCACTCTTGATGTTGTATTGGTTGTAAAGATGGTAAATGTGTGGGAAAATGTTGGACGGAGATGTTGTTTTGTCTTGGATGTTGTTGCATTTGTTGTTGTTCCCTCCCTGTTGCCACTAGTTGTGGGACAATCCAGTGCTGGTCTTTTTGTTTCGTTGGTTGGTGTAGTAGGAGTTGTGGGTGTAGAATTGGGCCTCCTGCCCCTCTTCCTTGTTTTTGGTTTCAGAAAAAAGCCCCCTCCTGGGAGTTCTGGTCCGATTCGGACTCTTGCGAACTCCCAAGAAACATCTCGGTTCAAGTCGACAAAAAAATGTTTTTAAAACTTCGCACTAGACACGTCTTATCTGCACAGAGGTTCGATCGATTCTCTGTAATAATAGTATTTTATCCAACAAGCATATAATACAGGCCGTCATGAATAGTAGAAAGTAATAGCTCATAGACAGCCATGAAGAGAAATCTCTAACCACTCCAACCCTTCAAAAGGCACCGAAATCAACGCAGGGGTTCACGAGTTATTTCAATTTGAATGTGACCTAAAATTTTGCCATTTTTGTTTCAATTGTTGACTACTGTAGTTATAATAATAAAAAAAACTCTAGAAATATAGTAACACGTACGTCGGTAGTAAATGTAAAATAATACTGTGAAATAGTACATACCGGGTGTTGCATCGTCGTGTGGGACATAGGAAATTCCATGTAAATTTTAAAAGGGTCTATTATTGGCTTCCCTAATTATTTCAGACAAAAAATCTATTTAAATTATTTGAAGAACATTAAAAACCACAACTAAATGGACAACTTCAGGCATTTTTGATTAACCCGTTTACGAGTTATTTCCAATAACTTTTTGTAGTATTTTGTCCTTTTTATCGCCCTGTATTTACGGACACCAGTAAGACTTGGCTATCAAACACTAAAAATTCATGACTGACAGCTTTATTTGACAGCCAACTCTTACCTCGACTGGTGTCGGTGAATACGGGGCGATAAAAAAGACAAAATATTAAAAATGTTACTGGCAAATCATTCGTAAACGGGTTGATCAAAAATGCTTGAAATTATCCTATTGGTTGCGAATTTTGGCGCTCTTTAAAAAAACTAAATACATTTTTTCACCGAAATAATTAAGGAAGCCAATAATTGACCCTATCAAAATTTACATGGGATATCCTATGTCCCGCCCGACGATGCAACACCTGGGGCATTATTCTATAGGAAAGGGTGAAAGTGAAAATGAGAATTTTGACAACCTTGATTGGTCAAAAAATTCTGTTGACGAATTCCATTGGCCAGTAATTCTCACTTTCACTTTCACTCTTTCCTATAGAATAAGGCCGCTGGTATAGTAGAAACATATGTTCGAAACTCTCATCCATAAACTCCTGAAATGTCATCAATGTCACTTGTCCATCTTTAGGACAAATGCAGCCATCTCGAATTCATTAAACTCCAGGTGATGAACGCCACTGCTTAACCGGGAATGACACTCGCAGCTAATTTCGCCATTTTTCCTTACACATTTTGCTAATGGTTCGACCGCGAAGTTCGAAATCCAAACAAATAAGCCGCCTGCACCATGCATAGAGGAGCAGCAGAGGCTTTGAGCTATCGACTCTTCCGGCGTGGCGTCGATGCGAACCGAGAAAATTTGCATATGAGACATGCAGGCGTCTTTGAAGTTGTTGCCTCCATATTTCCACGTTCGATAAAAAGAGAGAAAAACCTCGAATCGAGCTTTTATCTGCGAATCGGAAATGCTGCAACCCGACACCGCCGTGAATCGCAGCACGAAAAATTACATTACGGAGCGTTGTTATTAATTGCCTAAGGAATAATTTGTATAGAGCCGAAACGTCTGGTTAGCGGCAGTTAAGTTGCTCTATTAGCGACTAGGTTTCGGGTTATTAAAGATTCACATACAGGCTTTGGATTATTAATATTGCGGCCTTAATGCGCTCTCAAAACTGATGTTTGGGGAGCGGAACTAGGTGAAAATGAGCGATGGTTCGGTCGTGTTTGCTACGCTAGTTTCCAGTTGCAGATAGTTTGGCACTCGATAAAGTCCTTTCGCAAATATGACATAACTGATTAGATAGTCTTTAGGTGCTTTAACGGCAACTGCAGTAATTGTTTGTCGATAGCCTTAGTGGGAAGTTTTGGAGAATAGAGTAAATGGAGTTCCAATTTGTCGAAAAAGTATACGTGAAGTAAACTTTTTTTTTGTTCTGACTGAAACTTAAAAGTTTACTTGAAGTGATTTACTAAAAAAAATCTACAAGAACAACTACGTAAGGTGTCAAAATGTAGTGAATTATGGTTATATTACGGGGTGTTCATTATTCGTTATTTGTCCGTCAAAAATTCAAATTTAGGCACGTTCACACTTTTCGAACGTTTTCCTGGTTGCATACTCTTATGCTCTCCTACAGTGTTTCCATCCTTTTCTTTTGTCAATAAAAATCTAAGGACAGGAATACTCAAATAAAATTAACGAAATAATAATGAATGGCAATTGACGAACAATCCATAATGTTGATAAATAAATAAGTCGGCCTTAATTTTTTTGATTTTTTAATTATTTCAAGATTTTTAAGATTCTATAGGCTTTAAAATTTACTTGAGGTATTCTCGTACTACGAAGGCGTAGAAGGGCCAACAAGATTTTTTTTTCTTAAATTCCGAGTTCAAAGTCGGAATTTAGTTAAATTCCGAGTTCAAAGTCGGAATTTAGTTAAATTCCGAGTTTAAAGTCGGAATTTAGTCAAATTCTGAGTATATGATTGACAAATCAGTGGCGTAGGCGCATGGTTAATAAAACATTTCTTTTCCATGTTGTACAAGAACGGCAAAATATTCTTTGTGAAATGGATCAATATTTTGTTAACCTTGACGTCCTCTTTAGGACTCCTATTGTGATTACTTTTAAGAGTTATGATCGATATCTCGGGACGTTTTTTGCGGTATCTCTGGAATATCCGCGCCAATAATCTCTGGAATACCATATCTCTGGAATACCCGCGCCAATAAAACACATAGGCTTTAAAAGTTCATTGATTTTAAAATCATTGGCGTATATTGATAGTTAATAATGAAAAAAAAATAAAATTGTAAAGACAATAAAATAAAAAAGAAAACTGCTAACATAAAAGTCGATACGACATAATTTTTCGTAATTTTGAAAGCGTTTTATCTCAGAAACCAGTTATGATAAATTCATAGTTTGGGCAATTTCACGTTGGGCAATCTTTAAGTAAACCAGTTTTATCAATATGATACTGTGTAAAACTTTAAAATTGAACTCACTCCATTTGATTGGCGTTGGGCAGAAGAACATTTGCACTGGGGAATGGCAGAGTGCAACAATAATTGCATTTTTACAAATGAATGTAGATTTTTGTTGTATGCATCAGATGGACGTATTTTAGTGTTGAGAGGTCGGAATGAACGAAACCTGCAAGAAAATATAGAAACTTACAGAGTGCCAGTTGGGAGTGAAAGTGTCAGCGTATGGGGAGGCGTAATGGGAAATGGAAAGACTGACTTAGTGGTTTTGATTGGTTTTAATTTTAACCTGAACTAACCTGAACGCAGTTAGATATCGATATTTGTGTATGAATGAAATTGTTATTCCCTTTGCTCAGAATTTTGGTGATGGTTTTATCTTAGTTGACGATAATGCATGTCAGGACGGCTGGGGTAATACGAGTTTCGGTGGGCCCACACATTATTAAGTACATAAATTCGTAGATTTAGTTTACCTCATTAAATTTTTGAATTGCACTCGTATCTTATTCGAGACCAAAAAACAAACATCCCCAAAACCGTTCGGATATTTATCAAACCTATTAAATAACACTTCACTTAAGTTAATAGTACACTTTTAAAGTTACAGCAAAGGAGCTGGGAAATCATTAACAGTGATAATGTCACAGAAGTAATATTAAAGTTTTGCGAAAACATCCGAAGCAGTCTTTATGAACTAGGGTTCTACGTCACTAATTTTGTACTTAATGAGCTTTTAAATTTAGTTTATATCATTAAAATCAAGTGACCTACACTGCTATACAGAGCAAAAAATAAAAATACTCCAAACTTTCTGAAAATACCCTGTAACTTTTTCTCGAGCATAAAAACAAAAACAGCCGAACATGTCCCGAGATATCTACCAAGCCTATAAAATGACATGACAAAGTTGAAAAGTTAAGATTTACCATAGATATCAAATAATGCAGTGAGTTCAAATTTTACATTTTTGAGCCGTATCACAATGATAAAACTGGTTTAGTTAAAGATTGGTTCAGGTAGTTAGTTCTAGAAGAAAAATAAATTCTTTCAGAGCCTTTTTAAACTATGAATTTATCGTAAATGATTTCTGAGATAAAACGCCTTGAAAATTACCAAAAATTAGGTCGTATGGATCTTTTTTGTTAGCAGTTTATTTTTTATTTTATTGTCTCTACAATTTTATTTGTTTGTCATTATTAACTGTCAATATACGCCAATGATTTTCAAATCAATGAACTTTTCAAGTCTTAAAGTTAGGACACCCTCCATGACGTCGTAGTTAACAAAATATTGATCCGTCTTTTAAAAATGTTTTTGCCGTTTTTGTACAACTTGGAATACAAACGTTTTATTAATCTTGCGTCTACGCCACTGATTTGTGATTCATATTTAACTAAATTCCGACTTTAAACTCGGAATTTAACTACATTCCGACTTTGAACTCGGAATTTAACTAAATTCCGACTTTGAACTCGGAATTTAACTAAATTCCGACTTTAAACTCGGAATTTAACTAAATTCCGACTTTAAACTCGGAATTTAAGAAAAAAATCTTGTTGGCCCTTCTACGCCTTCGTACCGAGCTAACATTTTCCATAGAGAACTTAGAAAGACACCCCACTCTTTATGCCAAATTATGTGTACCTAGACGGAGATAGTGGACCTTGGGAGGTGAGATAAACTAAAATTTTGCGACCCTGAATGAGGCAATGAAGACAAAGCACTCCAATCACCAGCCCCTGCACAGTATAACTTTTGGGGAGAGGAGTTTTTAAGGCCTGCCCCTACTAACTGCAACTCCAACCAAAAGTGCCTACAAACCATTTTGTGTTTGAAAAACTGAAAACTAGTTTTAAAATCATTAAAACAAGTGTACGATTCTAATGTTTTATCTCTGTAGAATTGGAAATGGAGTGGTTTTTCAAAGGTATGTAAAATTAAAACATTAGAGCTGAAGACGAAAATAAATTAGTAATTAAAGAGTAATAAAATTAAATTAAAATTTTAAATATAAATTTATAAAAATATTGTAGGGTCAATTCCTGAAGCTAAACCTGCAAGTTTTGCACCAAAATCGGTATGGTGTGCGACCATTGAGACCTAGAAGAAAAGATGTTTCGAAAAATGTATGTGTCAGTAGATACTCTAGAGGCTTAAATTTGTGTAAAAGTGTAATAATTCTCTTCCCTCCCCTGCCCGGAAAACCTATATGCAACCGTACTATTAGCAGTTTGTAAGGCACATGTGTGTACATGCATAAACCATTTTTGGTCTGAAAGCCAATTTTGATGTGATTCAAAGGTATGAAAAATGTATGAGATATTTTGTCACCATCACTATGAAGTCAGATATTGTGTTGATTTTAAAAGTAAATAATAATTAAAATATTAGCGGTAGAGACAAAAATAACTTTATAATAATACCTATTATAGGCTTGAATCTTGAGGCATATTCCAGATATCTTGGAACAGATCAGTATGGACTTGAGTTTACGAGCAAGAATGTAGGAAAAACGTCTCTATTGGTATTGGTATATGGTATTTTCATGTTCAATAATAAATGCATTTTTTTTTATAATGGCAAAGTAGTTTAATATGTGTCAAATTGCATCAACAGCTACTAAATAATGTAGGATCATCCATCTTCATATTCCTAATGTATAATTTAAACTGAATTTATGTAAAAATGTTATAGACAGAAATTAAGTTTGCAATGATTTAATAGTGTTACACTGAATAATCTTGGTCAATGCCAGATTTGTAGTTTAAAAGAGTTGCTGTCCACCATGTTTCAAATCATGAATTTACAATTTGGCTGGTTAAAACCTGTGTATTCAAAAGCGCCAGTGCTCAATTTCTATGATCATAAAAGTCCTTTTCGGAAATTGCAATCCAGATTGGGTCGATTATTACTATAAAAGCTTATTGTCAACCAACCTGATTGGCTGTCCTGTTATCAGTCATCAATCTGGTTGGATGAAAATCAGCTGTAGAGATCAAACTGATCCAGGTTTAGCATTTCCAAAAAGTCCTATTGTGTCTATACTAATAGGAATATGAATGACAAAATTTGAGTCACACACTTTGTCACAATTGGAAGTTTTTGGAAATATTGATCCTGGATCGGACTGATCCTTACAGGAGGTTTTCAGGAATATCAAACTGATCCGAATTGCAGTTTTTGAAAAGGGCTTGTATCTCCTATTAGTATATGGAAAATTGACATATGGGTTCAATGGTGTATGTGTTTAATGCGTTCGATAAGACCTGTAATAAAGCTAATCATATTTTGACATTTTTATTGAGTTTTGGGAAGTCATCAACTGTTTAACTTATCTTAGTTATCTATATTAGTTTAACTTATCTTAGTTATACAGGGTCTTTTTTAAGTGCGTGCAGTATTACTATCTCCGAAACGGCTGTGGTTACAAAGTCGATTAAATTAGCAAAAAGTTGACTTTTGTAGAGCTTGTTTAGAAAACGTTCACAGGGTTGCCACATTTCGACTAGTTTCTGAAATATTTAGAAAAATCTAAAAATGCCAAAAATTTAAATCTCTTCTATTACACATCATTCTTTATAAAACCCCAAATAGAAGAATCCATAAGAGTTATATCAGGGGACCTAGGAGGCCAATTAACTGGCCCATTATTGCCAATCCAGCGATAGGGCTTAGATAAATTTAAATAACGAACACATCGGTGATTGTTGGATACAATCCACCATAAATTGGTTGGTAACAACCCTTATTACTGTCAAGTGTCATTAATGTCATTGCGTTTAGCGCCAAAAGCACCAGATTTCATAAGTTTAGTCTCAGTTTCAGGCTGTCTCTCGTAATGTTTGTGGCGCAGCAGACTTGTTCTCATTTTTTATATAAAAAATTATCCTACTGAGGTTTTGTACCGGTTGTAGAAGTTCAGCATTTCGTATGCTTATTTATTATTATTAAACTAAGGTTTCGTACCGAAAATTAAGTTATCCTTTTTGGAAGTGTACTATAAGTTAAAGAAGAGAATATACAGTGCAGTGTTTCCAGTTGGTGTTTCATTTGCTGTGATCATGCTATAAGCATCATTTCAATGTTAATCTAGCGAAGGGGGTTAACATTTTTGGTCATTCGAGTCGGATGTTCCAGGTTATCCAGATTGGTCGCCGTGAAAGTTGATGGTAAGCCCATTGCCCATTTCAGTGTTGCCAGAGCAGCCAATGGAGGAGGATCGAGAAGTGTCTCGATAACCACACCACTTCGATCATTATGGATTAATTGAGCTATCAAGAGTGTCAGCTGCCACCTAGGTCCATTTCGACAGGCAACTGTAATTTCTACATGAAGTTTGCATCTACAAGTAAACAAACATCTGGGAGCCAAGAGAGGGCGCCTCTATCTTTGGATTGGAAGACGTCAAAGCCGAATACTGTTGAGATTTATACGAAGAGTCGCCTTTGGTTCCAATGTTCGAAATGTGAACGTTCGAGTAGGCGTTGGAATCCCGACATCAGCCCGGTTGGTCTTAACTGCGCATGCGCAAAATTTATTATGAGGATTCTGGGTTACTGGGTTCTTTTGTTTACGGTTCCGGCCATTTTGACAATCAAAAATTACGTTTTGCAAATAATTTACAGTAATTTTTAATTTCAGCAAAGTTGGTGTAATAGAATTGCTGTTTTCAATTAGTAAAAGGAATCTTTGTTTAGCAAGAATTGCGCGAGATTCGTTAACGCAACGTGTCAAGTGACGGATTTATTGGATTCTCGTATTTCGAGAAAGCGTCATGCAGGTACACCAGCCGGCACCCAGTTTTCCTGTTTCTGCTCCACTCATTTCTCAATAATATCAATTTTTCTTATTATCAAATGATCTACACACACTTTTCAGTACAGTCTTGTGCTTGTGTAGTACCTAAAGATGTAAGTATCCAGTATCTAGGTGTGTAATAATTTGGTATGGTGTTGGTGTGAAAGAATGAAAGGTAGGGGCAGCATGAGTTTGAGGTAGTTTTTGAAATAGTCCCTACAAAGGAACATTGTGTTCACAGCTGTTAACAACCCTGGCCTTGTTGTAAAGACTGTAAAGCATACATGAGTCCACAGTAAGGTTAGGGCTCATGTATGCTTTACAACTTTTCTTTTATTCAACAGCTCATAAGTATGGCACTCTCCTTTCATTTTGTTCATCACTTATGCCATTTGCATTTGCTAGTATGATTAAGTAGGGCTATCGGCTATCCTTACCCCTATTTTGAAATGATAAACACTGGTTGTGGTAGGTAAGTTAAAAATTCTCGTTTTTTAGGAAGGGTTTAGTAAGTCCTGCACACTGGAGAGTAAATAGAACCTTTGTTTAAAAGAGAAAAAGGATATATTTTAATCAAGTTCCAGCAGATGCTCTATTAGGCCAGAGATCCACTATCCCAGTTAATAATGTATTTATATCCTATTCATATGGAAGCAAAGTGACTCTCGTCTTGCTAGACAATTATGCTATGGGTACATCCACAGTGCAGTTAAGGTTTGTATAAAGATTTTGATACTTACATTAAAACTACTAGGACCAGAAATAGATTTATGCCTATGCCATTTTCAATGTGTGCACAATAAGCTCTCCTCTCATTTTTGACTCAAAAGCAAGTAGCTGGTTTGGCAATTTATGCTGCATTAGCTTTTCTGCATACTTATGTCTATGTCAGCTACCTTACTAGAAATGTATTTATGAAGGTTTACGGGTGCACTATTTACTAAGAAGCATATTAGAAGGCATACTATTATACCAAAAAACTAACAATATAAGGATGCATCTTAGCACTTAAGTTAAATTATTACTTTTCTTTTGCAATGACTAAAGTTCAGAAGCCTTTTACTGTTAAGGTACCAAATTAATTTTTTTTAGTGAGATATGAGGGTAAATAATTACATATTGTGTAAACCCTGTTTTTTATCTCTTTTTTTACTTACCTCTTATCTTGTTTTAGGGTTTCAGAATAGTCTTGAGAAGAGGTTTTTTTGTGGAAATGAGATGTGGCAGAGTTTTTTTCCTTATGTAGTACCAACCTAGGATTCAACCATGGAAAGGCGACTTATAAATAGATAATAAAGGAAAAGATTTGTGTGTTTCAAGGAAATTCCAGGGTGCCACTAAGGTTTCAAGCATGTAAGTTAGCATCAAATTTCATACTTGATTAAACCCTCCTTTTAATCTAAACTAAGAATCAATTGAAATGATACACCTTAAATTTTGAATGAACTTTAAAACTGTCTACCTCTAAAGCCACTCTACCGATTTTCATTGGAGATGCCATTTTGGTAAGATCCGTGTATAAACTGCTTTAAGTGGTTATGTACTCGCTTATATGTTTTGCAGGTTACATAATACAGGGTTCAACAAAACTTGATGCACTTTTGTAAAACCTTTTTGAGCAGATAATTTTGCGGAAAAAAAATTCAGAACATGTTTTGCTACGGGAGTATGTGGCGACGCGTTATACCTTGGGACATATTTGGTGTTTTTTGGATATTTTGCCTGGTTCCATAGATATTTAGTTTTTAACGAGGTATCATTTAACACTGGAGCTCCAATTTGCCCCATAATACAAATATTGATAAAAATTTTATATGGAATATAAAGACTATGCACAGGGCGAGCTGGATCTTACCAAAATGGCATTTACAACGAAAATCGGTTGAGTGGCTTTAGAGAGACAGTTTTAAATTTCATTCAAAATTTGGGGTGTATCGTTTCAATTGATTCTTGGTTTAGTTTATAGATTGCTCACATTGTTGACACTTAACACACTCAATAATGTTCGCTCAGTTGATTCCTGAATGTAGTTCCTATTTTTTTGTCTCTTCGTCAAGTCTAGCCAACAAGCTATGAAATGTGTTGCCAGTTTAACAAAAGTCCTTTTTTCACTTGAATAATCCTTTTTTTGCGATTGTCTTACTATATGCACATATTCTGCTCAAAAACTCATTTTTTTCTGTGTAATAATAATCCTGAAAATTGTGATCAAATACTTATTGGTTAATTATGGATTTGCAATACGCTTCATTAATAAAAAATGACGGTTTTGTATTTCATATATTTTATACTTTATTTTCAGTACGATAAAAAATCATGAAAAAAAGTAAAATGTTTAAGTACAAAGATAACGTGCAGGTGAAGAAGTTAGTAATTCCTCTCTATTATAATATGCCTTCTACTAATTACTCCTGCTGGAAAGTAAGCAGAGGATCGAAAAATTAATAGGGAGCATATGACTTAATCAATTAATAGGCATTCCGTGATCACATTATTACATTAATTATGATTAAGCAGTCTTTTGATCAAATGTGCTCAAAACAATTAATTTTTATATTAAATTGAGAATTTTATTTGCCAATTCAATTGTTACATATTCAACATTAGAAAAATGTATCGGTGTTTTTATTTGTTACAGGGTTGATAAACATTGGTCTAAGTGAAGGACAAAGAAAGTCTGTCATACTGGCTTCCAATTTCCTGGGAAGGAAAACGGAAGTAGTTCGGATATGGAGTTTCCATCCTGCATTGAAACCCACAGTTTAAATTTGAAGATGAATGAAGACAAGCGCGTAAAAAAGGTCGCGCCACTTCTGCATGCTGAAGAACTGTACTGCTATGACGTCTATAAAACTCTTGGGTACCACTAGCCTATAAAAAGATATCTTCAATTGAGTAATGGTCAATGAAACAATACAACTATTTTACGGTAATCTGAAAAACAAAAAATGTGGATTTCTTCATTCAGAGGTTTAGGAAACATATGTTGAAGATATGTGATATTAAGGTTTGAAATGTTAGGTAAATTAAAAACACATATTTTATATATGCCATGTTTATTTGTGCACCAAAATCAAAATAAACGACATTGATTTTTTACTTATTTTACTTAAAAAAACGTATAAGTTATGTATTCAACGTATAGGTTATTGTAGTGTTATTTACAGTGTATTTCAGAAAGCAATTTTCAATAATTCCAAAGGATCCTTCGATTAAGTTTTATTTCTTTGTAAAGCTATTAAAGTCAAATAAGACGATGTAAGGTTAATTTGTTATTATTATTTTTTTTTGTGTCAGTTATTACAAGTCTTGATAAGTATATAAGAATTATAAAAACCATACCTAAATAAAAATAAATTAAAAACTAAAGAGCAAAATAATTTTTTAACATCCTGTATTCAATAACTGATTTTGAGATTTTTTTTTAAATTATCTACGTTTTAACAATCTGTGCTTTGAAGTAGAGCTAACATGATAATTATTATAAATTATTATTGTCATATTATATAATAAAACAATCTTTCCAGTAGATGATCTATGGATTCATTAGATAGAAGTTCCTTTTTCCTGATAACTATTAGAAGAGATCTCAAAGATTTTATTCGGGTCTTGGACCCTCATAATTGTTTTGCCTTTGAAAATAATGTGACGCTCTTGCGACGAACATATTTCGCCTTCTGCGGTTCCTCCATGTCAATGGTTGTACACTCATCAAACTTGAATTTTGGACCTAGAGATTGACAGGAAATAAATATATTAACGGTCATACATTCCGCCAAAGCGATAAGGGCGGTCGGTTAATGAAAACAACTATTAAGACTTAGTGACTATTAACTGTGAAAATGAAACTTAACTATGAAAATAACTATTAAGACTTATCCATGCTGGAGCAAAAAACTGACAGATATATATTATATAATTTTAAATAGAACATAAATAACTTTACTCCCTCATCTGACTGTATTGTCTGTATAAGTACCATATTTTAATTAGAAAGAGCAATGCCTTATTAAGGCACTTGCTCTTTCTAATTAAATTTAAAAATTAATTATTACTTGTTGCATATTAATTATTGCAGAGTTACAGGGAGATTCAGAATCTGATATAAAAAATACAGGACTGTATCTAAAAAAAATTGAAGCAATGTTGTTTGCATGAAAATGAAACGTCGGATTTTAAATTTGAAATTACCGCGTTGAAGAAAGCAAAAAGTGGCTATGAAGAAGTGTTAAATTGTTTTTAATTAACTCATTAAATTAAGGCTAGAAAAAATAAAAACGTTTTGTGAATATTTCCAAAACCAGCCGAAGTTTTCAAAATTTGAAAACAACTTTTATACACTTCTAATTGCGCAACTTTGCCCTAATTTAACCTTCGTTGTATCTCTTCAAATAACCAAGATCCCCATGGTTAAACTCCAAACGATCACCCTGTATTTCTTCCTTTAATGTTACAAAAGTTCATACCAGGTTATAGGAAATTATATACAGGGTCAGAGTCTGGCAATAGGGACTGATAGTTTCCAAAGTCTTATGATAAGGATACCACTTAGAATGTCATCAAAACTTGTGGAAAAAAGTTACACAGTTTGGACAATGTATCTTTTGCTTCACATTGTTTTTCCAAAGTTGGTCGAAAATCTAACATTTATAAAATCCTTTGAGTTTTGAAAAGATAAAATTCAAAGTTGAAGTGCCAAATTGCATAAATCCTCTGAAGGACACTTGATCTTGCCCAAACTCCATGGACTTGTTTGTCAATATTTTCTAGTATTCTATCATCCTGTAGGTTGTGGATGTACCTAAATGTTCTAGGTATATAATATCAGTGTTATTGAACCTTTAATTGACACATAGAAGAAAAATATTGTAAGCATGACATGCTCTATAGGCTCTACAGAACAAATTACTTTGTGCTGTTTATACATCAGAATAACAATATGGCCTTAAGCATAATAATATGGTTTTACTTAGGAATGAGCTTAGGAATAACCTACCTACAATATTATTTAAACATAAAACCATTTAAATTGAAAGATTGCTTAATCCTTAGGTAAGCATTAAGCAATATTTGTTTAATAATCACATGTTTTGGTTAATGCGTAACCAACCATTACAACTTATTCTTTCCGAGATTCTTTCATTCTTAAACGTTATTCTTTATTCTGATGAATAAACCTACCATTTATAGCTAAAAAAAATAAATCAATGTTTTTTTTCTCTACATATTGTGTCACTATTTCTGATCTCTATCTAAATCTCTCATCATGTAAGGCTCGGAAAACTATCAGTACCCAACAGTTAAATTTAACAGGTAGTTCTAAATTTAGAAGAAAAACAAAAATTAATTTTGCATAAAGAATAATTTCTAATTACCTGGACTGTGGGAGCAGCATATTTTCTCAACTTTTTCTTTCCCAGGTCTTCTGCCATAAAGTGCCATTCGCCTATAAAGTGGCTCCGGATGATGAAGTCAATTTCTCCTAGATGCATAACCCCACAACCAACACTAAAATCTATGCCAGAAATTTTAACCACTGGATCCTACAGAAATCTGAAAAGATTTAAAAAAAAATTATTAGCTACCTCCAATTCTATTAAATAACTCTTATGACAAGCTTCAACACTTCTTAAATTATAATCCTCCTCATCATTTCCTGGGTTGGAATCCATTATTGGTCTTATCATGTTCAAAATATGAGTTCAAAGTTTATGGTAGTTGGTAGTATATTACCTACACCAACAACATTTAAGTAAAAATAAAAATAGGTAGTACTTCATATCATATAAGTAGCTACCTAAATACCTACCTAACTAACTATTTTTCTGATACTCATTCAACTAGATACATATGAGAAAAAATTCCTTTTTCTCATATGTATCTCATCTTCATATTTATTTTAGAAAAATAGACTTTTTAATAAAGTGCAAAAATGCTAGGTACTGATGTTGCTATAGTACGGCATCTATTTAATTGTGAAGATTTCTTCCAAAGCCTTTAGTTACGCAATATTGCCAATAAAAATGTTATCCCTTAGTTATCTACATACAAATCTACAAGTATAAAAAAAAAGTAAATACATACTACATCTACTCACCCCAAGAAAACTCCATCCACTGGAGGTTTTTCAGCATCTCACACTTTTCACACTATGCATTGCACGTTTTATAATTATGTTCTTCTTGGCATCCACGTTTTTTTTTATGGATATTTGGGCTTGTTAATAATTGCAAATAGAATAATGTTGAAAGATTCCGGAATCTTCAGTTTCAAGTTTAAAGTAATCATTTAATAGCACAGAACTTAACAGAACAGCAGAAACAAGCAAAATAGTACAGCAATAAACTGAAAGGCTATTGAAATAATTTAAATTTGAAATTAAAACAACACCAACACAAACTAAAGCTGCTAAAAGGCCAAAATTTACAACTAAAATTGTATTTTTTGGATGCTTATGATTTACAATTTTATAAATTGTAGGATGATCAGGAAAGAGGTTCTATACTAACACCAAGCGCTTTTGCATTTTACGTCACGAAAATTATGACGATGTTATTTGGCTGAGAAATTCCTTTAGCCAACGTTGATTGGCTCGACGTCGGCAAAAATGAAGCTTAACTGTTTAGAGGACGCATGCGGATTAGTTAGCAACCGGGCTGATCTTCGGGTTCCAAGCTACATTTTTGAGGCAACGCCACCTAGACAATATAAGGCCTGGAAGCGACCGAGCGGGAGAGCGGTGACGTCATCATATGTGGTACGAAAATTCGACGACCGATTCAACGTTCAAAACCCGAAGGCTTTGGAAAGCTTTTTAGGTGAATACTTTGGTAATTGGGATCATTATGCTCTACATAGACATACTTACCATCTGATTTTCAAAGGTGCCTGCTTTCGTAATAGGGATTTAGATGGAAAAAATAAAAATATTTGATCATTTTAAAACATTATAATATTAAATAAAAAACAAACAAATTAAATATACATGTGACAAAATACCCCGCAGAAAACACTATTTGGTTCATTGCACACACTACCTACACACTTTGTCTTATACTAGAGGAATTCCTTCTTTTGCAAACAGGAATTGGTTGATTTGATTCTCGACAACTAGGCCTAGGAAACAAATATAAAAATCTGTGATGGATTTGGATAAGATATTTGTAACAAACTAACTATAGCACCAACATAACACAACAAAATGTTTAAAAAAAAGTCCTACCTGGAATTAATCTTGGAACATGTAATAATAACGGTAGGGCTTCTAAGGACTGGCCAGTTCTTTCACACATGTAAGTATGTTACTTTCCTCTACATTTCATGTGAATGAAAATGTAACTCGCATACCTAAAATTAAAAAAAACCCAATTAATTCTGCTGATTTTTTTAATATGAGAGGTTTTTTCCGAAGATATTCCTATACTTACGTTTATGTAGTGTTGTATGAGGTTATGTTAGTTACAGACTTACCCTGCTAGGTATGTATATTTGGTATAAAATTATCCCTTCTAATACCGCAAACCCACTTTTCTTTTAAAATAACATTCTCTGGAAATCTAAGCACTGAATTTCGCGGACCAGTCTTATAATTACTTGCAATTGCATCTCTCTATACAGCATCCGTGAGGCATGCGATGGTTTGCTAACTTTTGAATCTTTAATTCCGAGCTAATCCACCTAAAACTAAAATGCACGTTTCTAGAAAAGACACAGAACTGTTAATTATACAAATGTAGGCAAAAAACAACTTGAATATCCACGAAAAATGCAAAACTAGGAGCAAAATACTACTAAAGTCCTTATGGAACAGCTGACCCGTCGTACCACTCTGGCGGCCATTAAAATATCGCTTCCAGGCCTTATGTCTAGGTGGCATTGTTTGAGGCCTTGACTACTTCTATATTCAATTGTTTTCTATTTGGTCAAAGCAGTCAGTTTTGCTGTCTTGTCATTTTTATCAGACAACAGCTGATTGTGATTATGTAAATAAAGTGAAAGTTGTTTGTTATTTTTTAGCTATATGTGAACTATAAATATCTAGTAAATAGTCACAAATTAGCAAAACCATGTCCAGGAAGGAAGCGGCAAAGATTATGCTCACTCTGGAACATCTACACGAGTCGTTAAATAGAATTAAAAGGTTTGTGGAAGAACGTCTGGATGGCGAATCTTCTGAGTTGGTGTTGAGGCAACTAGAATCAAGAAGAGAACAGTTGCATGGTTATATGAAATCATTTCATGAAAATGTAATAAATCTTGTTTGTATCGACCCAGCTCAGAAATTAGCGACTTCTGAAATGAATGAATTATTTGAACCGGATTATTTTGATATTTTATTCAAATTAGAGGTAAGCCTATCAAAATGTAATTTGAGCAAGGCGCCTGTTATTGATGCAAATATTAATATAGCAAGTAGTAGTAACATTGGTGTTTCAACAGCCAAGTTACTGAAAATTGACATACCCTTATTTAGCGGAAAAGACTTAAGTGAGTTTAAGCCTTTCATTGAGTTGTTTATGGCAGTAATAGATAAGAATTCAGCAATTTCTGATCTTGAAAAATTGTTTTACCTTAGGAGCTATTTGAAAGGTGAAGCTCTATCATTGATTAAAAATGTATCACTAATTAATTCTTCATATGCCGAAGCTCTTCATATTCTTAATGATAGATTTTATAATAGGTTTGTTCCAACACACCAGAGAACCGTTCCAGAACCTTTAGAAAATCATTCTGGCCAACACACTGGTAAAAATTCCTAATCGAATTAAGCAATTTAGGTACTCTAGAAGCAATTTAAAGAACCTTATAAGATTTGTTCCAACTCGCCGAGGAACCAAAATCCTTGCACAACCACTCTGGACAAACACATTGGTTTTCCCAATTTTAAATTTATATTAGTGAATTGACCAGAATGATTTTTTAACCATTCAGGAACGGTTTCTTGGTTGGTTGGAACAAACCTAATGACACAGTATTAATATATTCCCACATTAACGCATTGTTTGATATGCCATGTATACTAAGGGAACCCCAATTTTACTTAGGGAGTTTATTAGCGTTGTCAAGCAACAGATTGGTGCCTTGAAAAATTTGGGGCAACCTATTGAAAAGTGGGATGTGGTATTAATTTGTATTTTGACAAGAAAGCTAGACCAACATACCAATCGGGCATATCAGATAGACAGAGACACATCTAGGCTGCCAACAATTGATGAGTTTTTGTCATTTCTTGAAAGCCAAGCCACTGCTTTGGAGGCTGTGACTAATTCTGATAAAACACCAAGAGCTCAGGTGTCATTGTTTGGACAGGAAATTAAAAATGAATGTAGCTATTGTAAATTGGCAGGTCACAGGCTTTTCAATTGCAAAAGGTTTAAGTTGATCTCTGTGCCAGAGCGAATGTCATTCGTTGACAGGTCTAAATGTTGCAGGGTGTGTCAACAGTCATTTTGGTAAATGTATATAGCCTATTACCGCGGGGTCTAGTTTTAACAGAAGTAGTTAAAGTTTTTTCTGTCATTAATGTCAGATGACGTCATGATCAACAGAGTCACGGAAATGTCGTGGTTTTAACCACAACTTTCTAACCACTTAAAACTTCGCGTCGCGGTAATAGTGCTAAAAAAACTAAAAACAATGAGGTTAGGGTTAATTTTGTGTGGAACTAAACAAAAAAGATATTAAAAATGTTTCAAAACTCAAACTGAGTTTTAGAATAAAAGTTAATTTTTCAATAAAACATGACGGGTCCAAAAGACGTAGAGATGTTATTCCTTTGTTTTGCTTATGAAGATTTCTTTGCAAAAGATGTCAGAATCGGTATTGACAAAACTTTAGACGATTGGGATTCATCAAAAAATTGGTTCTTTGCCCGTTATTTTATAAAAAATTACCTTTCAAAAGCAAAATTAACAAGGTTGAGTTGGTTAACAGAGTATAGCGACAATGAATTTTATAAGATGTTTAGAGTACGTCATACAACATATGAAGAATTATCAAATGTTATGTGCAGAGTTGATCATAATAAATATCATTTAATAACTCATAAATATCGTGGTGGCAACTTCCCTATTCTACCAGAACATTCTATTTTACTGTTTTTATGGTATATGGGCACGCAAGACACACTGTTCAATATTAGTAATCGTTTCAAATTGGCCGCAAAAACAGTAATGAAAATTGTAGACTGTTGCTTATTTCTTATTTTAAGCATGAGGAACCAATATATTTTCTGGTCAAAAACACAAGAAGAATTTGATCATGTGGAAAAAACATTTACTCATTATACTGGTAATTTATTGCAAAATACATCAAACTTATTCACTTATCTACAGTTTGTGCAAATTATAGGAGCAATAGGAGCAATAGATGGATGCCATATATTTTTACGAGTACCAAAACGCCAACAGGACAGTTATATTGACCGATATCATCGTCACTCCATTAATTTAATGGGCATATGCACTGGAAAAAAAATATTCACTTATATTTTTGTAGGCTTTCCTGGGTCAGCACATGACTCAAGGGTAAGTTTCAAATTTGCTGAAAAGTATAATGTTTGTCCTTGCATGTACTCATGATAGTCAATGTCACTCACCTGTGCATAGCACAGGGTATGTCATGAGTATCCTGTCACTCACCTGGTGCATAACACAGGTGATTCATGACTTAACTCCTCGATATCCTTATTCAGACCTTATCTAACCTTAATTATTAATATATTAAAATTATTATTTACTTCAGGTCTTTGCAAATTCGTCATTTTTTTATGAATATTCAAAGATATGGACCAAGTATGTACTTTCCAAGGAAAAATAATGTAATAGATTACTATCATATCTTAGGAGATAGTGCTTTCGCTATAAGGAGATGGCTTATGACACCTTATCGTCGTAATGAAAATTTGGATGCCATTAAAAGAAGGCACAACTATCAATTAAGTGCTGACAGAGTGTGTATTGAAAACACATTTGGTATATTGGAAGCCAGATGGGCCAGGCTACAATTTATAAATACTAGAACCGTTTCAAAATCTGTAGAAATTGTTTCAGCAGCTTGCATTCTGCACAATTTTTCCTACATAAAAAATGATGAATGGAATAACATATATTTTGAAAATGTTGATGATGTTCATTGTGAAAATCCAATTGGCACTAATGAAGAAACACAACTAGGTCGTGAAAAGAGAAACAGATTAGCATCAGATATGTGATTATAGAACAGAATAGACATATTATGCTTGTATCTACAGGTTTTATTTGTATAAAATTATTGTTTTTTTTTTAATTTATGTTAAGTCGAGTGTTAAGTAGAACTTTTGTTTCTTGTAATATTTACAAGGATTTCTAAATCAATAAAACATTTGTAAGAAAACAAAATTTTTATTTAAACAAGTCTTAAATGTGGTTATAAAAAAACTGGTTATACATATACCTAATACTATAAAATAAATATTTATTAATCCTCTTAAAACTTAAATCTTCAGTCTTATTAAGTAAGCAAAGAAACACTGATTTGAAATGTGTTAATTAGTAGTGTTAGTGAAAGTTATAAAGGGTGGCCAGATAAGAATAATAGAAAAAGAAGTTTAAATAAAACAACAGTTTGAAATATCCTGAGATATAAAATTGAAGCTTGAATGAAGATTTGCTGTTTCATCTACAGACATGAATGTAGGTTTGTAATGTATAAAATATAGATAAAATCAA
This sequence comes from Taphrorychus bicolor, assembly GCA_951812265.1. Taxonomy (NCBI): domain Eukaryota; kingdom Metazoa; phylum Arthropoda; class Insecta; order Coleoptera; family Curculionidae; genus Taphrorychus; species Taphrorychus bicolor. Next base: position 39,088,440 of record OX638299.1, on the reverse strand, counting down.
TTTGATATCACATCTTACACCATAGTCATTTTATTTAAATTTCTTTCCTGTCATTTTTATCTGGTCACCCTATATAATTATCATTTAATGCCTAATCATCAACATCATCACTCTCCCTGGCCCTCTTTTTTCCAGTACTCTTTGGCACAAGCTGTTTCATAATGCTGAGAAACTCACCTCTTTGCTCTATAGTCTTTTTCGTAAATTCTTCTAATTTCTGAAACTGTTTGTTTCTCATTTCTCTATCTTTTTGGAATTCGGTTTTCATTGCCTCTAGATATTTATCTGCAGTTGAAGTTGCTTTTTGTTGTCTGTTTAAGCTAAATCTATTAATTATTTTATCCTTTGGTATCTCAGTTTGCTCAGTTTTTTCCTGACACTGAACAAGTTCCTCTTGTTCAGTGTCCACTAAATGCACTGGTTTAGTTTTATCTTTACTACCTGCAAACAACAGAAGCCTAATCATTTGAGAATTACTGGCATGGAAAATAATTCTACCTAATATAGAATGCAACTTATCCCAATATTTGGGAAAATCTTTTTTCTCCTCTCCAGTTTTTCTCACATGCAACTGATAGTCATTACATTTTTTTGTAAGGTTTAAAATTTTTTGTCTACATTTCTATGCTCCATCACTTCCCAATTTATATCCCATTTCTTCCAATTTTTCAGCAATAGTCTTCCATAGAACTAGTTTGGGTGTTTTTGAGTTGTTAAACCTGTCTTGTAACTCCTCTCTTAAATCCAATAGTGCTTCTGTAGCTTCAATGTCTCTTTCGTTTCCTTTCCTTTTGGTCCATATTTCCTCATTATTACCATTGTATGTCCCACATGTAAAGTTTTTTGAGGAGTTTTTAGGGGGGTGCAATTGAGCTGCTGCTGATTGATCTTCAAAGTTAAAAATAAAATATTCTTTGTGTCCCAAGTTGTATTGGAAATGGTAAAATTTACATACTTAAATTAAGACAAAGGTGCCAATTTGGGTGCGATTTTTGCCTATATGAATTATAAAAAAAGGAAGTGTTATTTGCTTACCATTTCCACCTGTGTTACACATTGTAGATGACCCTGGAATGGGAAATTTGTTTGGATCCATATTATTTAAAAATTGGATGGCTGCTGATTGATCTAGAATAAATTTACATTGTTAAATTAATGCAAAATGTAGACCAAGTACAACAGCACTGCTAAAAAATCCAGGTGTCCTTTTTTTTGTATTTGCCTAAAGACTTACCATTCAAAAGTAAACTAGCTGTTTGTAGGTCCGCCTGAACCTCTATATTTTCACCTAAATAATTAAGATTAAACTGATACAATTCTTCTCCCATTATCGACAATACACTCTGCGATGGTTACTTATTTTGTGCCTTTATTCCTAAAGTTGAACGATAAAATATGACCAAAATCAGTAATTCCGTTATTTTACAAATTAGAAAGACCATGAAATGTCAAATCACATGTCAACCACTCAAACTCTGCTCTCGCTATCGGTTAATACATTTTTAACCGTGACGCCATAATTACGTAAACTAATGACGTCAAAGTTCAAACCAAAGCTCGCGGTAAGAAAGCAGTTTTAACCATAGTTAAAACTAGGATTCGCGGTAATAGGCTATTAAATTAGTTTTGAAGTGTCAGATTTGTGGTAATGAGCACAATACTTTGTTGCATTTGGACAGGACTCCTGTTTTGTGACATGGACTTCAATCGAATGTAGGTTTTTTAAGGACTATTAATAAGACAGTGCTTTTGCGTACGTCACAGGTACTAGTCTCATCTAATGATGGTAATTCTTTAAAAGTTCGTGTTCTGCTTGTCAGTGGTTCACAAATTTCATTAATTTCACAGGATATTTTTGCTAAATTGGGGGCTAAGTCTTTTAAAAACAGAATAGATGTTATGGGTATGTCTAGACATGTAACCACTATAACAGCTTGTGTATTGGTTTCAGTGCAGAGTTTGTGTCATGATTATAAAATAATGGTAAAATGTGCAATACTTGATAGATCAATTGTTTTGCCACAGACTGAATTTGAATCTTTGCAGAATGTAGTTTTACCTGAGTCTTTTTGTTTTGCAGATCCTTCATTTGCCAAGCCTGGTAGTGTTGAAATAATATTGTCATCTGACATATTTTTTGATGTTTTGCTATCAAAAAATTATAAATTACCAGAGGGTTTAATACTTCAGGACACTTTGTTATGTACTGTGGTCAGTGGCACCATACCTCTGGGTGTTGTTAAAGATAAAAATTATTGTGCTTCTTTGTATTCTCATATGGTAAATATTGAGAAACAAATGGCTAAATTTTGGCACTTTGAGGAGGTGCCAACCATTTTTCCTGAGTATACATCTGAGCAGCAGGCTTGTGAAGCTATTTTTATTGAATCAGTTTCTTTAATTAATAACAGATTTCAGGTGGATTTACCATTGAAAAAACCTTTATGTGAGATAAATATTGGAGACTCGTTTTCCATAGCATATAAGAGGTTTGAAAACCTAGAAAAGAAATTTAAAAGCAATGTTCAATTATTTGAACATTACAAAAAGTTTATTGATGAGTATTTGGTGTTGAATCATGCTAAAGTTGTTGAGTTGAATTATGAGGATTTTATGTGAATTATGAGTATGATGGGAAAACTTACTTTATGGGTCATCATCCTATCATAAGAGAAGATAAGCGAACAACAGCATTTCATGTGGCGTTCGATGGTAGTATGAAAACGAAAACTAAAAAGTGTTAATGATTTTCTGTACAATGGTTCAGTAGTCCAGAACTCATTGTTTGACATATTGATTCTCTTCAGGATCTACAAATATGTATTGTTGAGTGTTTGATTAAAGCAGAGCATCGATGCCTCCAGAATATTCTCTGGCGAGAAAGCCCAGCTGATAAAATTAAATGTTTGCAATTACAAACTGTCACATATGGTTTAAAAAGTTCACCTTTCTTAGCAACTCGTTGTCTTGCACATTTGGCTAGTGCGTATGTTGGAAAGTTTCCTTTGGCTAGTGAAGCTTTACTACGAAATACCTATGTTGATGACATTTTGGCGGGTGCAAATACATTGGATGATTTAGGTAAATTGAAAAATGAATTGATTGAATTGTTGAGATTAGGCTCATTTAACTTACATAAGTGGTGTTCTAATAGTGCCTCAGTTTTGCATGACATTCCTAATGATTTGCGCCATTTGGATGAGGTTGACATGAATAAGAGTGAGTCTGCTATAAAGACATTGGGATTGACTTATGTGCCAATGAGGGACTGTTTCAAGGTAGTGTCACCAAAAATCTCTATGAGCAGGTGCACCATCATGCTGAAAATACTCATAATTTCTACACACGTTCAATGGTAAATTTTCAACAAAACCCTCGAGATCATTAGCTAAAAAATTTAGATACATTTGGCCGTTCAAGTGGTCATTAAAAAAGAAAGGGTCCATTACTTTGTTATCGAGAACACCGATCATCATTTTCTGTCAAAAATTTATAGTCTGGTAAATAACGTTTTCTAATGAACTACCGTAAGATGGGGTGACTTTGATAATTTCAAATATATTTTTGACAGTACACATTTTGTTTCAATAACAAATTTTTAAGATAACATGTCAAACAACCTTTCTTGACAGCAGGAGTGCGATCCTGCCATCAGAGAGAACAAATTTAGTGAAATTTGAAAAAAAAGCAACAAATACCTTGCTGATCAACTTTATACCCGATGTGGGGCGACTTTGATACCCCACCCGAAAATGCACTTTATTCTATCTATACGGGTCTACTTTAATCATACTCGCCCCATACGAAATTCGGTTTTGAAGTTTTCAAAACATATTCGATTTTATTTTTGGGGCGACTTTGATAGTCGTATTTAAGTGCCTATTTCTAGTTCATAAATACATATTAATATTAAAACTTTATTGAGGTCAATAAAAGGAACATTTATAATATTAATGTTAGTATCTAAATATAAAAAAAATAAAAAAAAAACTAAAATAATAAAAAAACTTTTCCTGTCATTGTTTCGCTCGTGGCCAGTGGACACTACTTCAAAAGTTCCTTTACAGCAACTCTTTTATCAAAATTAGCTGTTGTAAAATCATCCGTAATGAATGGTTTTGGTAACACTGCGCATATATCTGCTATTGATACAGTGGATATATCCTTTGCAACGAGTTTAAAAGTTTTGTTGGTTTCATCCATTGACTTGTAACCAACAACTGTAAACTCATTTTCCGCAAATTGGCTCTGTATTTTGCATACATACTTGTATTCCACGGAATTTCTTTTTCCACCCATAAATTTGCAAAGAACAAACGTTTCGGATTCTAAGTACTTCACATCGGGTTGCAGATATTCTACTTCTTCAATTGGCTCTTTATCGCTCTCCCCACTAACAGATGTGTCGTCTGACATATCTAAAGCCTCTTCACTTTCCGATGAGCTGCTGCTATCACAAGTAGTTACACTTTTCCCTGGCTCCACTTGAATTCTTTTTCTTTTTTGCAAGACTTTGGGATTTTCTTTATTAAACCGATTTTCACGCAGTAGCTGAGTAAGAGCATCGTTGACTAGTTGTCCTGGGTCATGGTTGTCAATTCCTGGAATTTTGTCCAGAACTTTGCTGGGATTGAAAGGGTACAAACCAGTTGCGTAGAATCCATTAATTAAGTTTCGCTGTATTGCTGATTCTTGTTGGTCCCCTGGCTTAAATTTTGATTGCGTTGTAACTTGATCCATTTTTTGTAGAGCGCGTTTTAATAGTGAAGGAAAAATCTCTTTTGGGATCCCCTGTGTCTTGGATTTCAATTTGTAGTCCGTAATTACGGCACGCCAAGCCACTTTCATTGGCTTAAAGAATGCTACGTCTAGTGGCTGACAAATATGCGTTGAATGTGGTACCAGGCATATGAAAGAAATGTCGTTTTCTTGACACAAACGAATGACAGAATCACTGAAATGGGAGGCCAGATTGTCACCTATCAATACTTTTTTGCCTTGCAAACGTTTTGCATGTGGCAAGAAGCAGGTTTCAAACCAATCGTTGAATGTGGATGCATCAATCCATCCATGAGATGTTCTATTAAACCTACACCCTTTTAGGCAACATGGCTTGTCACAACATGGTTTTCCTTGAATACCTCCTTCTTTCCAAGTATTATATAAATGTTCACTTTTATAAATAACGTATGGGGGTAGTAAAGTTCCATCCGCAGAGCCGCAGATCATTATGGTGGTGTTGCTTTTAGAATGGTTTAAAACTCGTTCTGGATACTTGATCCCTCTTCGATAGAAGGCGCGGAACTTTCCTGGATCATCTCCAACGTTGGTTTCGTCATAATTGAATAGGTTTTCAGGCTTTACACCTTCCAGGACTTTTTGTAAATTGTCAAAATATTTTGTCAGGCTTTCCTTAGAAACAGCTGAACGGCTTTTGCTTATGTTGGTAGCAAAGCGTTGCGCCACGTCAGTCTTGTGTCTCTTTAGAACATTTAGCGCCCAATCTTTACCGGGAATGTTATTCTTAAATTTAGGTACCACTCGTCCGCACTTATCCAAATAAGCTTTAGCAAGCATTCTCAAGTCAAGCAAATTAAGAGGAAATCCCCAATCGGCACATGTAACTGCTGAATTTATAATGGCACGTTCTTCTGCAGCGGACATTACCGATTGACCACCAGCAGTGCGTGTATGCCTTCCATGAAATTTATTATGTAATGTTCCGAAGGGTATTTTATATTCGGCAACTGCAGCCCTCATCGAGAGTTGTCCATCAGCGATTTTTTGGAGTGCCTCTTCAAGTTGGGCTTCTGTATAATTTTTATAATTTCGAGATCCAACTACCCTCTTATACTTCCGCACCATCTACAACGAAAAGTATACGTATTTAAAAAACTAAACGTACAAATTACCAACCAAGGGGTCAAATTGATATATATCAAAGTCGCTCCAAATATGATCAAGTTAGCCCCGCTCTTCTGATCAAAGTGACCCCTCGATGTATTTTGCGCATTACCAGCTTAAATTGTTTTACGTTGAAAATAAAATTTAGGTTATGTCTTCCCAACACATGTCTGATTAGATATATGGACTACAAACTGCTCTAAAATTAGCACTTACCGTTTTGCATTCAAAGTTAGAAACACACAAAAAAAGTACCGCAATTTTGCAATGTACTTACACTAAATTTTTGTACTTAGTCAGCTCAGTAATGCCTTTCTATCGGGCGCACGTGTAAGCAGAGTTGTTTGGCTATCGACTGAATTTTACGCGGGAGTTTTAAAAGGAGCCTCCAAGCCTGTGTTGCGACTTCAGTTTGTAGAGGGGGCAAATATCAAAGTCGCCTCCTAGTATCAATCTCACCCCATCTTATGGTATGTAGACCAAAACCTATTGAATAAAATTAGGTTTATAGTGGTAAGTAAGGTCGGTTGGTAAGTGTCGTATTAAGCCAATGGATTTATGACTTTGTACTGAACATAGCGATGTAAAATGTTGTTTATTATATTTTCTATCACAATTAATTTTTAAGAAATTTAATACACTGGTCAACTAAATTAACGCATCACATAAAAATTACCAAATGTTTAATTATTATTTTTGGCAAACCTACTGAACGGATTTGTTTAATTCCTTTTTTTGGTTGAAAAGTCGCTTTTTTAGAAATTTAACGATTTCTAAGTTTTTGATTGAAATGATTGTTTTTGGAGTACAGGGAATAACAACTATACCTACAAGATCGTGCCTTAGAAACCAAGGATGACAATTTGAAAATTTAATTCCTTAAGACAATAGTGATTTACAAAATAAATAGCATTAAGTCATCGCTTTATTTCTAAAATAAGTATCTTGTTCATATTAACACAATAATAAGATTCGTTTCTTTTAATTTTTGTAATAATTTTCTTTAAGGTACTAAAAACATTGCAAACAACACAATATTAATTTTCTTTACTCCATATAAACAGGATCGGATTTAGATAGAATACTTTGATGATGGACTTAACTGGTCGAAACGTTTAAAACCCTAATACAAACAACTTTCAAATTATGAAAAAAAAAACCAGGCCCATATTTAAAAAATTAACTTTATACTGGTAACTAGGTTGGTAAGCGTTAGACGAAGCTAATGGAGATGTCTGAGAGAGATTAGAGTGTAGTGAAATATGAGAGAGATTAGAGTGTAGTGAAACTTTGTAATTTAAACATTTTTTGTGTCACCAATAATTTTTGAAATAGAAGAGATTTAAATTTTTGGCATTTTTTAGATTTTTCTAAATATTTCCGAAACCACTCGAAATGTGGCAACCCTGTGAACGTTTTCTAAACAGGCTCTACAAAAGTCAACTTTTTGCTAATTTAACCGACTTTGTAACTACAGCCGTTTCGGAGATAGCAATACTGCACGCACTTAAAAAAGACACCCCGTATATAAATCTTAGTTATTAAACATATTTTATAAATGTGTAAAAATAGGAGTAAGTTGAATAAATATTTGTTGTATATAATGATATAATTGATAATTCAAATAAAAAAAATTAACTGAAATCACTGAAGAATTTTATGTAAATTATTTTCTCCAAGTCTCCAAGTTTTTCTCCAAATTCAGTAGCTTATACAGGTGTCCAATTGGTAATGCTTGACGTGTCCTGCCTTCAACGAAAACTAGACCAATCAGTCAGCGAGCTGTGATTCCTACCCAAACTCTCAATTTTTTCCGTGTGTAGTCCTTTTTCAAATCATGGGGGTATTTTCACTACTCCAAGTTCACATAACCACTTGCTACACCATATCTACCAACACCATGTCTCATCACTAAATATGGATTTTTGGAAAATGTTCTGGTTAATATCCCTATCAATACACCAAAATTGCAGTCTTCGGGGAAAGTCAGTTTCATGCAATTCTTGCACTTCTGTGAAGCGAATTGGGTACACTTGCAGATCTTTATGTAAAATTGCATGGGTGGCACTTACAGAAAGGCCTATTTGATGATGTAACTGTCGAATAGAACTACTTGGTGTATTTTGCATTGTTTCTTATGCCTCTGTAACCACTTCATCGGTATGTTTCTTGTGAGATGCACTGCCCGGTTTTCTTTGTAGACTACCTGCTTCTGCAAGCAATTCTAAAACGTGCTCAAAAGTTTCCTTGAACTGCATATAGACCATAGCAAAGGTATGGAAATTCGGTCTGGAAATCCTCCCTGTACTTTCGAATAGAATAAACCCATTCGCCATCCACTTTGATTCTTCTTGAAGTTCTTCTCTTGAAATGTGGTGAAAGGCAAAAGCCATGTTGTACCAAACACAAAACAGATTTTATAGCAATAAAAATTACTGTTTTTTGCAAAAAATTTTTTGATAAAACTAGAAAACTACAATAAAAATGTGGGAAACGGGAAAGTTTACCAACAAGGTTAAAAAAAGACAAGATGGCCGCTAATAACGTTGAAGCACTGAAAGCTGATTGGATAGTGGCAATGGCAAATCTGCTTTAATGGCGAATCAAGTTGCGACGTACTTTTATAACTCTCTTTCTTTCTGTCAAAAAATCATAGCTGGCTAGATGAAATTTTATAATGAACACCCCGTATTTTATCAAGGCAGTCTTCATTCATACATAGACGAGCCTGGGGGAAGTGCGTACGTGATTTCAGTCAGCTCGCTCCGGAAATAGTAATAAAATCAATATTTACTACTAAACTCACTACGCTTCAAACAATCGAACTAGTACGTTAGGAAACGAAGTAGTACGTTACGAATTAATGCATTTAAAATATTCCAAAATCAAAAAGAGCAAAAAAATTCTTTAATTTTTTTGAGATTTACCAAAAGGGGGGTTATTCCTACTTTTTTCTCAACTTTGACCTTGTAAAACGCGTCGACCGATTTTAGTAAATTCAACTTTTTTTACTCTTCTTGCTGCCTTCTTTCACCTCTCACCAACCAAAGTCTCGTAGGTTCAATAGTTTGGAAGATAGACCTCTTCAGTGCTCGATTTTTAGGCACTTTTAGAATCAACGTTTATATAATTAAAAAAAAAACTCTCTTAAAGTACCTACTGCGCTCATATTAAGTTTGTTACGTTCATAGGAGATTAAAGTCGACCTCACTCCCACCAAAATTAAAACTCCTTTAGAGGATCTACTGCGTTCGTATTAAGTTTGTTAATTTAAAAACAACTAAACAAAATTCAAAATTTTTAAGTTGACTAAGGGGGGGGGGGGGTAATCCTTATTTTTTCAACTTACAACTTTGACCGTTTATATTTTTAAGACGCGTGTTTTTTACTTTTATTTATGTCTAGACCTCCTACCAACGAAATAGACCCCTTCGGTGGTCGATTTTTAGGCATTTTTAGAATGGAGTCCTACTCCCTTAAAGGTATTTCCTCTTTTTTTCTCAATTTTCAACTTTGAGGTCGTTTATAACTTTAGAACGCTTAGACAGATTGTAGTGAATCCAACGGTTTTTTTATTCTTTTAAATGTCATCTTCCACCTTGTACCAAAACAGTCCAGTAGGTTCAATACTTTTGTAGATAGACCTCTTCGGTTGTCGACTTTTAGGCACTTTTAGTATCGACATTTTTGTCATGTTTTAAAAATAACTCTTTTAAAGGACCTACTGCGCTTAAAATAAGTTTGTTACTGTCATAGGAGATTAAAGTCGACCTCACTCCCACCAAAATTAAAACTCCTTTAGAGGATCTACTGCGTTCGTATTAAGTTTGTTAATTTAAAAACAACTAAACAAAATTCAAAATTTTTAAGTTGACTAAAGGGGGGGGGGGGGGAGGGGGGTAATCCTTAATTTTTTCAACTTTAAGGTTTGACCCTTTATATTTTTAGGACGCGTGTTTTTCACTCTTATTTATGTCCTAGACCTTCTACCAACGAAAGTCCCGTGGGTTCAATAGGTTGGAAAATAGACCCCTTCGGCAGTCGATTTTTAGGCATTTTTAGAATCGACGTTTTTATCATTTTTTAAGAAACTCCCTTAAAGGATCTATTGCGCTCGTATTAAGTTTGTTACGTTCATAGGAGATTGAATTCAGATATAGAATCATTCCGATCAAAAACAGCAAAGAATCTTTTTTTATTTGAAATTTACGGAAAGGGGGGATGTATTTCCTCTTTTTTTTATCAACTTCCAACTTTTACCGTTCATATCTTCAAAACGCGTGGAGTGATTTTAGTGAATCCAACGGTTTTTAACTCTTTTTAATGCCCTTTTTCGATCGACGTTTCTATCATTTCAAAAACTTTCTTAAAGGAGCTACTGCGTTGGTATTATGTTTGTTACGTTCATAGGAGGTAGATCATCTCACTCAGATCAAAAACAGCAAAAGAAAAGTGCCTCTTGTTTTTCAATTTGCAACTTTGAGACCGTTTATAACTTTAGAACGCATAAACAGATTTTAGTGACGGTTTTTTATTCTTTTTAATGTCCTCTTTCACCTTCTACCAACGACAGTCCAGTAGGTTTAATAGTTTTGTAGATAAACCCCTTCGGTGGTCGACTTTTAGGCACATTTAGTTTCGACGTTTTTACATTTTATTTTTAAAAAGCTCTTTTAAAGGACCTACTGCGCTCAAATTAAGTTTGTCACGTTCATAGGAGATTGAAGTCTCCTGAGGAAGTTGGTCGTCTTACTCCGACCAAAACCAGCGCTCATTTGCCTCACTCCGACCAATATTTTTAAAAATCTTGTTAAAATTGACCAAAAAAGAGGCGTATTCCATCATTTTTTCTCAACTTGAAATTTTGACTGTTTATAATTCTTAAACGCGTGGACGGATTTATGTGAATCCAACGATTTTTACTCTTGTTAATGTCCCTCTAACGAAAGTCCCGTAGGTTCAATAGTTTGGGAGATAGACCCCGTTTCAGTGGTCGATTTTTAGGCACTTTCAAGGTCGACATTTTTATAATTAAAAAAAAAACTGCTTTACAGGATCTACTGCACTCGTATTAAGTTTGTTGCATTCATACGAGTTTGAAATCGTCTCATTTCGATCAAAAACAACAAAACAAAATTCTAAATTTTAAAGTTGACTAAAGGGAGGGGGGGGGGGGGAGGGGTAATCCTTCTTTTTTCTCAACTTGTAACTTTGCCGGTTGTATTTTTAGGTCGCGTGTTTTTTACTCTTTATTTATGTCCTCCTAGACCTTTTACCAACGAAAAGTACCGTGTGTTCAGTAGGTTGGGAAATAGACCCCTTCTGTGCTCGATTTTTAGACACTTTTAAGATTCGACGTTTTTATCATTTTTTAAAAAACGCCCTTAAAGGACCTACTGCGCTCGTCTTAAGTTGGTTACGTTCATAGGAGTTTGAGGTCGTCTCATTTCGATCAAAAACAACAAAACTTAAAAATTAAAAATTTTTAAGTTGACTAAAGGGGGGGGAGGGGTAGTTTTTCTTTTTTCTCAACTTGCAACTTTGACGGTATGTATTTTTAGGACGCGTGTTTTTTACTCTTTATTTATGTCCTCCTAGACCTTTTACCAACGAAAAGTCCCGTGAGTTCAATAGGTCGGGAAATAGACCCCTTCTGTGCTCGATTTTTAGGCACTTTTAAGAATCGACGTTTTTATCATTTAAAAAAAAAAAAACGCCCTGAAAGGACCTATTGCGCTCGTCTTAAGTTTGTTACGTTAATAGGAATAAAAAATTTTTAAACAGAGAATAAAAAGAGCATTTAAAGAGAGTAGGTATGCAAATTTTTATGCAATTTAAGTCAAAACTATGGTCACAGTTAAAAAAAAATCAATTTTTTAAATTTAGGTTTCTGATGGTCCCTCATGGCCATTCGGTCTCTTTCAATAATCTTCAAAAAATATATATTTTTTATTTTTAAAACAAAGGAACGCGTGAACCGATTTTAGTTAATGCGATTTGTTACGTTTCTCTCCTCTTTCACTTTCTGCCAACGAAAGTCCCGTAGGTTCAATAGTTTGGAAGATAAACCCTTTTGGTGTTCGATTTTTCGAATCGACGTTTTTATAATTTTTTAAAAACTATTTTAAAGGAGTTACTGCGCTTATATTACGTTTGTTACGTTCATAGGAGATTGAAATCGTCTCATTTCGATCAAAAACAACAAAACAAAATTCAAAATTTTTAAGGTGACTAAAAGGAGGGGGGGAGGGGTAATCCTTCTTTTTTTCTCAACATGCAATTTTGATTGTTTATAATACTGGAACGCGTGGTCGGATTCGATTGATTCCAAGGACTTTTACTCTTGTTAATGTCCTCTTTCATGTCCTTCTAACGAAAGTTCCGTCGATTCAATAGTTTAGGAGATAGACCCCCTTTGAGTGGTCAATTTTTAGGCAGTTTTAAGGTCGAAATTTTTATAATTTTTGTTTTAAAAAACTCCTTTAGAGGATCTACTGCACTCGTATTAAGTTTATTACTTTTATAGGAGTTTGAAGTTCCGATCAAAAACAATAAAACAAAATTAAAAATTTTTAAGTTGACTAAAGGGAGGGGGGGGGGTTCCTCAACTTGCTACTTTGACCGTATGTATTTTTAGGACGCGTGTTTTTTACTCTTTATTTATGTCCTCCTAGATATTTTACCAACGAAAAGTCTCGTGAGTTCAATAGGTCGGAAAATAGACCCTTTCTAAGATCGATTTTTAGGCAGTTTTAAAAATCGACGTTTTTATCATTTTTAAAAAAACGCCCTTAAAGGACCTACTGTGCTCGTCTTAAGTTTGTTACGTTTATAGAAATACAAAATTTTTAAACAGAGAATAAAAAGATCATTTAAAGAGAGTAGGTATGCAAATTTTTATGCAATTTAAGTCAAAACTATAGTCACAGTTAAAAAAAATAATTTTTTTAAATTTAAGTTTCTGATGGTCCCTCATGGCCAGCCCGTCTCTTTCAATAATCTACAAAAATATTATTTTTTTTTATTTTTTAAATAAGGAATAAAAAGAGCAAAAAAAAGTCAATTTTTAGGATATATATTTCCGATGGTCCCGCAGGACCAGTCCATTCCTTTCAATAATGTCCTAAAATTAATTTATTATTTTTTTATTCTTAAAACGAGGAGTAAAAGGAGCATTTAAGGAAAGGAAAGTATCTAATTTTTTATGCAATTTTAGTCAAAACTATGCTCACACTTAAGAAAAAATACTTTTTAGTATTTAGATTTCTGATGGTCCCGCAGGGCGTCCCTTTCAATAATCTCCAAAAATTATATATTTTTTATTTTTAAAACAAAGGAACGCGTAAACCGATTTTAGTGAATGCGATTTGTTACGCTTCTCTCCTCTTTCACTTTCTACCAACGAAAGTCTCGTAGGTTCAATAGTTTGGAAGATAGACCCTTTTGGTGTTTGATTTTTCGAATCGACGTTTTTATAATTTTTTAAAAACTCTTTTAAAGGAGCTACTGCGCTTATATTACGTTTGTTACGTTCATAGGAGATTGAAATCGTCCCATTTCGATCAAAAACAATAAAACAAAATTCAAAATTTTTAAGTTGACTAAAGGGAGGGGTGGGGGAGGAGTAGTCCTTCTTTTTTTCTCAACTTGCAATTTTGATTGTTTATAATACTGTCTTAAGTGTCTTAAGTTTGTTACGATCATAGGAATACAAAATTTTTAAACAGGGAATAAAAAGAGCATTTAAAGGGAGTAGGTATGCAAATTTGTATGCAATTTAAGTCAAAACTATGGTCACATTTAAAAAAAACAATTTTTAAAATTTAGGTTTCTGATGGTTCCGCATGGCCAGCCCGACTCTTTCAGTCCGTCTCATTCAATAATCTTCAAAAATCTTTTTTTTTTTTTATTTTTTAAACAAGGAATAAAAAGAATAAAAAATCAATTTTTAGGATTTATATTTCCGATGGTCCCCCAGGGCTCCATCCCTTTCAATAATGCCCAAAAATTATTTTATTATTTTTTTATTCTTAAAACGAGGAGTAAAAGGAGCATTTAAGGAAAGGAGAGTATCTAAATTTTTATGCAATTTTAGTCAAAACTATGCTCACACGTAAGAAAAATTAATTTTTAGTATTTAGATTTCTGATGGTCCCGCAGGACCAGTCCGTCCCTTTCAATAATCTCCAAAAAATATATATTTTTTATCTTAAAAACAAAGGAACGCGTAAACCGATTTTAGTGAATGCGATTTGTTACGCTTCTAAATGTCCTCTTTCACCTTCTACCAACGAAAGTCCCGTATATTCAATAGTTTGGAAGATAGACCCTTTTGGTGTTCGATTTTTCGAATCGACGTTTTTATAATTTTTTAAAAACTCTTTTAAAGGAGCTACTGCGCTTATATTACGTTTGTTACGTTCATAGGAGATTGAAATCGTCTCATTTCGATCAAAAACAATAAAACAAAAAATTTTTAAGTTGACTAAAGGGGGGGGGGGGGAGGACTAATCCTTCTTTTTTTCTCAACTTGCAATTTTGATTGTTTATAATACTTGAACGCGTGGTCAGATTCGTTTGAATCCAACGACTTTTACTCTTGTTAATGTCCTCTTTCATGTCCCTCTAACGAAAGTCCCGTAGATTCAATAGTTTGGGAGATAGACCCCCTTTGAGCGGTTGATTTTTAGGCACTTTTAAGGTCGACATTTTTATAATTTTTGTTTTAAAAAACTCCTTTAGTGGATCTACTGCACTCGTATTAAGTTTGTTACATTCATAGGAGTTTGAAATCGTCTCATTTCGATCAAAGACAACAAAACTTAAAAATAAAAAAATTTCAAGTTGACTAAAGGGGGGGGGGGGGGGGAGGGGTAATCTTTTTTTTTCTCAACTTGCAACTTTGACCGTATTTTTAGGACGCGTGTTTTTTACTCTTTATTTATGTCCTCCTAGACCTTTTACCAACGAAAAGTCTTCTGTGCTCGATTTTTAGGCACTTTTTAGAAACGACGTTTTTATCATTTTTAAAAAAACGCCCTTAAAGGACCTACTGCGCTCGTTTTAAGTTTGTTACGTTCATAGGAATACAAAATTTTTAAACAGGGAATAAAAAGAGCATTTAAAGAGAGTAGGTATGCAAATGTTTATGCAATTTAAGTAAAAACTATGGTCACAGTAAAAAAAAATCAATTTTTAAATTTTAGGTTTCTGGTGGTTCCGCGCTGCCGATCTTCCAATAATCTTTAAATTTATTTTTTTTTATTTTTGAAAGAAGAATAAAAAGAGCAAAAAAATCAATTTTTAGGATTTATTTTTTCGATGGTCTCTCAGGGCCAGTCCATCCCTTTCAATAATGTCCACAAATTATTTTACTATTTTTTTTATTTTTAAAGCAAGGATTAAAAAGAGCTTTTAAGGAAAGGAAAATATGTAAATTTTTATGCAATTTAAGTCCACACTATGCGCACACTTAAAAAAAATAATTTTTAGTATTTAGATTTCTGATGGTCCCACAGGGCCAGTCCCTCCCTTTCGATACTCTCGAATTTTTTTTTTAACTTTTAACCGAACGGAACTGCAACAAACGTAGACCGATTTTAGTAAATTCGGTTTGTTACGCTTCTTAATGTCCTCTTTAACCTTCTACCATTGAAAGACCCGTAGGTTCAATAGTTTGGAAGATAGACCCTTTGGTGGTTGATTTTTCGAATCGACGTTTTTATAATTTTTTAAAAAACTCCGTTAAAGGAGCTACTGAGCTTGTATTAGGTTTGATACGTTCATAGGGGATTGAAATCGTCTCATTCCAAACACAACAAAAACATTTTAGAACATTTTTGATTCTGACCAACCCAGGGGAGTATTCTCCCTTTTTTCTCAACTTGCAACTTTGACCGTTTATAACTTTAGAGCGCGTGGACTGACTTTAGTGAATTCGACGGTTTTTTACTTTACTTACTGTCCTCTTTCGTATCCCACATCAAAGGTCCTGTAGGTTTAATAGTTTGGGAGATAGACTCTTTTGGTTGTTGATTTTTAGGCACTTTTAAATTCAAAGTTTGTATCAATTTTTAAATAATTTCCTTTAGAGGACCTACTGCACTGGTACTAAATTATTTGAGAGTTTATGGGAGATCCTTCTCCTCATTTGCACCATATGAGAGAGCATCCTCCTCATTTGCATCCTATAAGAGAGCATCCTCTTCACAAATACCCAAGCGCAAACTCCACACACCCATCCATTGCCCCACCATTACCACCTCCACCAATACTGCATTATACTTATATGAGCGTTCGAGTGCAAGACTAGTTTGGTTTACAAACTGTAAGCAGAGGGATATTATTAAAAGTAGTATGAGTGGATTAGTTCAGTTGACACCAATAGTTGAAGAAGATGAACCCATAGAATGGAATTGACACAATTAATTGAATTAGATTGGAACCAAATAATGAGATAATTGATTTGAACAATGAAGACTTAGAGAGTTTCTTGTCTACAACTGATCCAAGTGTAGACTTACCAAGTTACCCTTACCAAACAAAACTCTCCACCTTATTCAAGTGAGGAAGACAGAAACGATTTTAAAATGAAATCTGCAACTAAAGAAGGACAAAATGAAGAAATAGTGACTTTTGAAGAAGTGAATGAAGTCTGTCACTCAAATAGTTGTAATCATAAATTGTGTTTGCAATGTATTATAAGATGGACAGATAAATGCAGTTTGTCATTGTTGAAGTCAAAAAAATGTCCATATTGTCCCCAAAGTTTTTCTTATTTGAAACTACAAAAGATATAATAAGACATCACAATATTTTTACAATGAGAAGGTATGATTAGTTTTAAGAAGTTCTATAGTTTAAGGAATTTGTGAAATAAAACATTACAATGGTTTTGACTCAGTATATTTTTAAAACC
The DNA here is from genome assembly GCA_951812265.1 of Taphrorychus bicolor. Classification (NCBI taxonomy): domain Eukaryota; kingdom Metazoa; phylum Arthropoda; class Insecta; order Coleoptera; family Curculionidae; genus Taphrorychus; species Taphrorychus bicolor. The sequence continues at coordinate 39,071,618 of OX638299.1, read as the reverse complement.
AAACACGAATTGCTCTTAACTACTAAAATTATTAAAAAAATAACCCATAAGCTTAGGAATATTTTATTTCTATGCTCTTTACTTAGTATAGGATTAATTATGTAACTACAGCTACCATTTCTTTTTTGAATCGAAGTCTGTCACAGTATAATTGAAGATATTCACTTTTTCGTGCTTGTCTATATGCAAAGTCCCATGTCACTAGCACATGTAGTTTACTACTACTTTCGCTAATAGTCACATATTTCTTTATAATATTTCCTTTTTGTTCCATGCTTCTGCAGTCGGTTTTCTAACTCATCTGGATTTAACATCAGAAACTCTAACATGGTGCTGACATTCTCACTATTTGGATTTTCACTTGGATTTAAAACATTATATACATTGGTGAGCAAGTCACCAATTTGATTTACAATTGTTGTTTTGTAAACATTAAAGTAATTTTCAAAGTGTTGTTTTTTTATAATAAAAATTCTATATGATATCAAATCTTTCCAGTTTCCACGAGCTATCAATGGATTCTTGACCAAGATATACATAATTAGAATCTGGCTTAATTTTTAGAATTGGAAAGTCATTAATTTTCTCAAAACTTAAAGTAACGTTTCCACATTGAATCGTAGACGTATCAACACTATGATAGTAGAAATAATTTGCAATTACACCTTCATACTTGCAAAAGTTTATCCACTCATCTTTACTGAGAGTCATGTAGAATCTATTTCTGCCACCAATTACTATTTTGGGTGAAAAGCGGTTTACACTAATTCTAATTAAAACGAGTGTTGTGAAAGAGCTGTTCAGATAAAAAAATTGGTTTTCACAATATTTAAAACTTTGTTGGTTATTCCACTCACACTATTTTTCTTACTATTTGACAAGTAATCATTATTTTGACTGTGTACCAAATTTAGAGAATGACATTTTTGCAAATAACAACAACTAATAACAACATTTATATAAGTAAATATTGATGGTGGAGGGGGATCGATGGGTGAGTGGAGTTTGCGCTTTTGTATTTCTGAGTAGGATGCTCTTTCATAGGCTGCAAATGAGAAGGATGCTCTCGTAGGGTGCAAATGAGGAGGTGGAACTCCCATAAACTCTCTACTTAAATTTGTTACGTTGTTATTCCCATGAAAAAAAAAACAAAAACAATGTTTTCAAACATTTTTTAAATGGATCACTTGGGGCTTATTCCTTCTTTTTTCACAATTTTTGACCGTTTATAACTTTAGAAAGCGTGCACCAATTGATGTGAATCTAACGGTTTTTTACTCTTCTTAATGTCCTGTTTCGCCTTCCCTACTAACGAAAGTGCCGTAGGTTCAATAGTTAGGGAGTTAGATGCCTTCGGCGGTCGATTTTATGCCCTTTGAAGGATCGACGTTTTATTTTTTTTTAAACCTCCTTAGAGGACCTACTGCGTTGTGTCAAATTTGGTTCACTCATAGGAGATTAAAGTCGATTCATTCCAATCAAAATTCCAACAACAAAATTTTTGAAATCAACAAAAGTGAGGTATTACGTTTTTTTTTGTTAATTTTTAGATTTGACGGCCTATGATGTTAGAATTAATGCACCAATCGGACCGATCTAACTGTTTTTCTGTATTCCGGCGTTTCTTCGAGAAATATTTGTTTAGTTTATTATTAAAAATAGATAGAACCATTTTAATTTATTTTTTATTAAAAAAAATCATTGTCATGACGGTTTAAAGTAAATTTTCTGCATGTCATGTTAGCACTCAGAACAGCTGTTATTTCTATTACAACTGAATCAACTGAGCAAAGAGTCAAACCCAGATGGAGGCAAATACGCCACAAAATGTAATACAGGTTCAAACCTAATGAAGTCATTACCCTCGAGCAACTATTCGCATGCAAACACAAAATAAATTGAAATCAAAGCGGCAGCACGACTTTGTGTTAGTGCGCGCCCCCAGTTTATACGAAAAGCTTTTTGCCCGTTGCTCTCGGAGGCAAATAAATAAGGGAATTATCATGGGGCGCAGCTAGTTAGCTGATAAGTTAGTTTCGTTTCGTAGCCGGTTAATTAATTAAGAGCGAGGGGAGGGGCGACGCCTTCGAGGCATTCGTAGCTGCGTTTGCCTGCAGAAGAAACCGGGCGACTGGAAACTTGCTCTAATTTGTAACCAGCCCTTCGGAGAGGTGATTTAGGGCCGCTTGTTGTGCATCACAGAAATTGAATTGGAACATGGATAGCAGGTGTCAAATCACGGTCCGGAAGCGTTATTAAGCCACGGAAACTCGTGCTTGAACGCGATCCGGGCGAGTCATTCATCAATGTTAGAGGTCCGTGTATAGCGCACCGGACCAGTAATCGACAGCAATCTATTGCCCCGGCGTTACTTATTCATGCCGCTTCCTTAATACACGTCACGGCCAAACTCTCGCCTTATAATATATTGAGCTTTTCATTAAGTTTTTCGACATAGATGGCCATGGAAATCTGACAGTTTGTAGATTTTTTGAACAATCTGCCTTATGCAGTAAGCGCTTGACTTAATGACATTTCGTCAAGAAATTGAAATGAAGTCAAGTATTGCTGGGGGTGCTGTAAGCAAACTATTGATATACATTAAAAGTTAAAGTTTACAAGAGTCAATAATTTCAACGGGCACTTGAAATGTTCACGTTAAGATCTTTAAATGCATGTCAATAGATGCGATTTTGACAGATTCCCGCCAAATACTTATTTTGAGTTTTTTTATAGAGTTGTTTCAAGATAATCCCAAGGTCAGTAAGAATTTAGTTATTATATTTCGAGGTTGTTTGCCTTTACTGCTATTTATTTATAAGGTAGATTTGAATGAGAAGAGAATGAATGAGACACACGCGAACAAAAGTTTTGCGTGCTACCAGACGTGCAGTCAAAAGGCAATTTCTACCTCAAACAATTATTTCCAATAGTGGAATGTTTGGCTAGCTTTATCCTGTTCTTCGAGATGCATTATTTGAAATCGGCGTTACTTAAAGAATTTTGGTGCTGATGATGACCTTCTTTTCTTATCCACTTGCGTACCAAAGATACATTTTTTGTAATAGAATACCAAAAATATTGTAGCTTATGCAATTCATGGCTTAACTGTTATTTTAACTTCAAACTGAAATTTTACTAATAGTTGTAAAAGTCGCCCTAAGGTCAAAGTTCAGATAATTAAATATGAATGCTGGGTTCCTAAGTGTCTACTTTGTACTGTTGACTGTACTGTGTTGTGTTTGTATTTATTATAATAAATGGTGACACTGAAATCTACTTATTTCATGAAGATTTTATTTCACTATCATAATGTTGATAATGCTGATATAGGTATTAATTTTGGGCATTTTGGACGTTAGTAGAAAAAAATACTATTTTGACCAGGACAAAAAAACAACAATAAAAACCAGTGGGTAAAACCACACTGTCCAAAATTAGCCAACCCTGCTTTGGTTCAAATTCCGAACCTGACTTTTTCATAAAATGCCAAATTTGCATTTTGATGGGATTTCAAGTCAAATTTTACTTATTTTGCTCCAAGAATGTATTTTTTTATCATATACTTGAATTAATTTTGCCTTCTAAAATTGAATTTGTCCAAAAACATCACAATTTACATTTTTAAACAAAGTGGGTAATTTTTAATCGATTTTAGACCTAATTTTATACTAAATTTCTCCAAAAACTCTATATATATACTTTTAGCTATGTGTCATTTTTTCAATATTTAACGGCTTTGCTACTAAACTACCCCTCAATTGTATGGATATTGGAAGCACGATATTCTGTCGTTAAGACGTTTTTTCGACGTAACTTGGTCCAAAAAACTTCACTTGGGCAGTCAATCGGACGTCTTTGTGACTTCAGTTAGACACATTCAGAAGATGTCAGATTTAAGACGTCTCATGAGCTTATATAAAGGCAAAATCTGGACGTTAGTAACCACCAAAATAGTGACCTAAAACATGTTTAATCGATGCTCAAAATTCTGCACAATTTTTTTTTGTTTGCCTAAGTAACAAGTTTTACAATACCAAAAATATTGTAGCTTTTTACAGTACTTTTGTACATTTTACACCATTAAGTAAAGAAAAACAAATTACAATAAATATTTCTTTTTCGTTTTCTTGTATTGTAGAGAAAATCAAAACTAACGTTTTTTTTTTCGTCTGGATCGATAGCACAATTTGCATAAAACATTTTTGTCGTTCTGGAAACGGTACTTACAACAACGCATAACAGACAGGGTGGTCACTTTTACAATGCTCATCATTGGGATCTCCCAAAGGGTGATACTTACAGGTCCCCCCTACAAATTACAAAATACTTGCGCTTTTGAAGGCACATTAAGAAGCCGACATGAAATTTGGATTTATCTGTCATGGTTACGGAAATATATTGTCACGAACGAGTGAGAGCCGTGTGCGTACTTATTTATGTGAAATTACTATATTTGACTGGGCGTTAATTTAGGCTTTAAATCTCTATTCTTTAAATGGGTACCGGGTCGTCGTTACCTCCCCCGAAGGGTCCTATGCTGATTTACTCACTAAATGGGGGCTTTCAAAAATATGGGGGGTTTATATTTAAAATAAGAAGATGGGATTCAAGTAAACTTCTATTTTCCGTGCCTTAAAATTACCCTAACTACTTTACTGAAATGACTAATATGAAAACAAACACCGTTATAACAAAAGGGTCTTACCTAAGTCAAGTGTAGAGGAGGACCGTATCGTGCCAACCAATTTAACGTACTTCAGGGGTACTCCTATGCGTACCCGTGACTTCTCTTAGGACAACAAGGACTTCTAGGACAACTTTCTTCCTTTTACTCGGACGATAACAAATTTTGGAAAACACTTAATTACTCTTCGACGGGTGGTCGTTGGTCTATATGACGTAACGCCCCCAAAAGGATCAACCCGAACTTCAAAAAATCTTGGAGTCTTGCCTAGGTGCAAGCCACCGAGCAAGTCCTCATCGCTAGCCCAAAAATCCTCGAGCTACTTCTCTTTTCGTCAGCACTTTTTTCCAATGCATTGCAACGTTCTTTTCCATGACGTCAATCAGCGGTTCAAAGTACCCACTTGTTGAACAAATTTATGATCTATGATTTATAAATTTGGGTCAACTATTCCTTGGTTACTAAACCGGTCATCGGCCGACCATTTCTAAGGACGCTGCAATTTTACGTCTTTTTGCTTCTTTGTGACATATCGAAAAAAGTGAAAGATTTTGATGAACTTGGGCCAGTGACATTTTCTGTGATGGCGCCAGTAGTTATAACGACGTGGTTCTGAGACACTTTGACCTTGAAATCTACATGAGCCCTAGTGTAAAAAGGGGTCCGAGCCCCAAATACTATCATTCTTGTCAAATGTGATAGACTTGACAGATGACGTGTGATATATATGACAGTTGTGTGGCATAGTACAGGTGAGGTGAGATATAGTATAATAAAAATATAAAAAAAACAGAACAAAAATATATCGGATTGATAGTTTTTGGCAGTAGTTAATTGCAGGTTGCGAGGCGTGCTCGTAAATGATGAATGGTCCTCGAAGTGAGAAAAAAGATGGCCGACGGTTCGGATGCCAATTCTGAGGCTAGCGCGAAAAGTGAGAAATGGAAAAATGAGAAATGGAAGTCACAGGTTTTAAATGCTGCAAGAAAAAGAAAGGCAGTGTGTGTGTGTCTGCATTAATTGCTATGCAATATACCACACAAGCTGTGCCAAGCGAAATAACAGTATCTTGCGAAAAATAGACGAAGCAAAAATGGAGTGCTGTGGGCATGAAAATAAAGAGGTTAGAAATGGCGCCAACAATGACACCCACGAAGTAAATCACGTAGGCAACTTAAAAAAGCTACACAAGATGGAAAGGTCCAAATTATTGCTGGAAATTGAATACCTAAAAAAGATGCTCCTAAGAATATCCTAAAATTCAATGCAAAACTACTCGTTGAAAAAAGTGCGGTTACCAAACAGAGACCAGCAAAATCGATGGCGACATCGAATATAAATAGCGAGGGAGAGAAACGACCATTTGGCAACATCGACAGTGGCCTTGATGATGTAAATAACCATCATACAAACAGAAACCAAGGCATAGAAGGCACGTACACGTCTACCTCAACAATAACAAAACCCAAAATATAACAGACCAATATAACCGATAAAATATAAAAAAAAAACAATGGATGGCCGGATGACGAATCTGATATTGAATTTACTGAGATAAACGGGAGCTCCCGATAGAAACTTTGAAGGAGGTGACCGAAGGGCATGGCTTTACATAAACAGAGTGAAGAGAAATGCAACTGATAAAACTATTAAAGTTTTGGTTAAAAAAGCCTGGTTTTGACAAAGCTAACATCCTAGTACCGAGAATTTCCTTCAGAAGCGGATAGATAAAAATCATTTGTTGTTGTCGCGCCTTTTGATAAAAAAGATGAATTATATGACTTAGGTGTTTAGCCTAAGCATGTAGGAGTGGGGCGTTTGGATTTCAAGAGGCACCAAGACGTTGTAAAGAATATTCTACAAACCCAAAACGATGGGGATTTTTTACAGAACAAAACAAACGCAATAAAGAAGAAAAAGTCAAACCGAAAATACCAAAAAACGGCTTAGAAAACATCTCACAACCATCTAAAGATCTAAGACTATTCTACTTAAATGCGCAAAGTATAAACAATAAAGTGTGTGAAATAGAGGTTCTTCTATCTGAAGTTTGCCCTCACATTTTCCTGGTTATTAAGCGTTGGTTGCAGCGACATGACACTCAAAAACTACATTTACAAAACTACCAATTGCAAACCTATTAATCGAGGTCTGAGCAGCGGGGAGGAGGCATTGCATGTTTTTCTTCCAATATAGAATTAACTGATTGTAAAACAACCAAAAAGTGTAGTGAAAAAAAATTTCGAGTTCTCTACCGCCGTTATGTCTATAAATAATCAAAAATGTATTTTATTTTGTATTTATAGGTCGCCTAGTGGTGATTTAAATTACTTTCACTCGGAACTGGATGAAATAATATATGAAGTGTATTCAAAAGAAGAATGAGACTTTGCAATAAATGATAAATTCACACAATCCTTAGTAGATATAATGGAGTCTTACGGTCCGCATTCCTATGTAAAAGATTTCACGAGAGTTACTGCCACCTCTTCAACTCGAGTTGATAATATATTCCCAAACATGCACCAAGAAATGGTAAGTTGTGATGTGTATAAAACTTTCATTTCTGACCATTTTGAAGTTCTTTTTGATATTAAAACAGAAAAAAAAACAGAGAAAACAAAAAATTTAGTAATAGCAAGGCATTTTAATTAAAATAACTCACAGTTTTTGAATTTTCTTCAAGGAAGGCAATAAAGCTGATGGGATAAATAACAAGTATGACACTTTCAGCAACATACTCTTCTACCGGTTTGATAAGAGCTTTTCTTTAGTTCAATCTAGAGGAAGGCATCAGAATGTCGATGGGTGGGTAAATAGGGAAATAAAAGAATATTCATCTCATATAAAGGATCTATATGTCTGGTATAAAATGACAAACAGTCAACAAGTCTATCAGCAATACAAGGAGGCAAGAAATCAGTACAGACATTCCGTAAAATCATATAATAAAGCACTAAATGACAATAAAATACGAAATTCAAAAAAGAAATCTAAAAGAGCTTGGACAATTTGTTAATAAATATACAAAAAAGACAAAGAACGAAAAAAAAAACCTAATTATGCAAAGCTATGAAGGTGATATTGCTAACCCATCCGATGTGGCTGACAAATTTAGTGAACATTCTTGCTTATCCTCCCCTCAACTCAACTCACAGCCTTTTTGCATGGTCGGGTATGTACCTACTATTTTCCTTCGACCAACAGATCATAGAGAAGTTCACTCTTTGATATTAAGTTGACGGCACACCGATCAGGATTCTTAAGATGCAGTGTTTGTTAGCACACCGATATCTGATTTAATTAATGAATGTTTTACAACGGGTATTTTCCCAGATCACTTAAAATTATCAAAAGTGACGCCAGTATTTAAGAAAGGGAACAGTAGGGTAATCACTAATTACCGACCTGTCTCGCTTCTACAATCATGTTCAAAAATATTTGAAAAGGCATTATACAACAGAATATTCCAGTTCATTAAGAGATACGACATTCTAGAGAACCACCAATTTGGTTTTATACCCCAAAAATCTACTGAAATAGCAGTATTTAACACTCTTAAGGTTATTACAGAACGCCTAGATAGAAATGAAAAAGTATGTGGTCTTTTTTTCGATTTGTCAAAAGCCTTTGAAACAGTCAATCATAACTTGTTGTTAAAAAAACTAGAATCACTTGGTTTGAGGGGGCTCTGTGGCTCCTTAATAACTTCATATCTGAAAAATAGGCATCAGTCAGTATGTCTGAAACATGATGGTAAACAATACTTTTCAAAGTCTAAACAAATTGAGCAAGGAGTACCGCAGGGGTCAATTTTGGGTCCACTATTATTCATACTGGACGTAAACGATTTGTCGAAAATCATGACAGCTGGTTTAATTTGCCAATATGCTGATGACACCTCAATTATCATAAATAATGTATCAAAGGACGCTTTGTCTGTCCTATCAACAGTGACCGTTAGTAAAATGTGTCAATGGTGCGAAAGCAACTTCTTAAAGTTGAATTCTGCAAAGACGGGCCACATGTGTTTGTCTAAATCCCCACAAAATGAATCACTGTATGTTAAGGTGCAGGAAAGCTCCATTCCAACAGCTGATTCGATATGGTTCTTGGGACTATTTATTGATCCCCAACTAAATTGGCACAATCATACGTCGACACTCATTTCTAGACTAAATAGTTATTGCGCTCTTTTACGGAGGCTTCGTGATGTAATATCGCTTACATGTATAAGAACTTTTTATATATCATGCATACAATCTATTATTTATTATGGTATCCTATCTTGGGGCTCTTCTAGTGAAGCCAAAAATGTTTTTGTGACACAAAAAAAATCATAAGAGCCATTTTTGGTATTCACCGAATGACCAGCTGTGAACCTTATTTCCACAAATTGAACGTTTTAACTGTCCCTTCAATATATGTTCTGAGTTTAGTAATGTTTGTCAAGAAGAACTCCTCGATGTTTAGTACAAACATCGGGAATCATTCGAATATGAGCATATACACAAGGGGTGGAGGTGCTCTAATGATTCCTGCCCACAGATCTGCTTTTTTCCAAAGAGGCTCCTATTAGCGAGCCATAAAAGCATACCTGTGGCTGCCAAGGGAAGTGCGCAAAATAGAAAATGCAATTCAGTTCCGAAGAGAGGTTCTTTCTCTTTTGAGAGCGAAATGTTTATATTCATTTAATATAGGTAATTAGCTAGTAGTGTAATGATTGATTCTTTCAAGTTTAGTATATTAAGGGTTGGAGACATATTTGGTGTCAACATGTTCCAAATTTGTTATTCTATTCATTTTTTGTTCTTGTTCTTTTGACGTTGTCTTTGTGATTGTTTGTAATCACTTTGGTTCCTTCTAGGAGCTGCTACTAAGTAAAGTAGATTATTCGAAAGTTTGAAGGAAAAAAGTGCGAATTTAGGGTTGTCTCAACTGAATTTCCAGCAAGAAAGTGGTAATAACTTTTTATTATTATTTGTGGGTTGAGCTGGGTTTGATAGAGCAATATCATGGCCTTCACGTAATTGTAGGTTCAAGATTTTTACTTATTTACTTACTTTTTATACTATTCGACTTTTTGGACATTTACCACTGAGTCAAGTTAAGATTAAGCCGAATACTTGAAAGTGCAGCAGCATGCAGAAAATGCAGCAAGTGAAAGAGCAGCTTGAGAAACAGCAGCGTCCAACATTTGGTATTTATACAATACTCTAGTGGATGTCACCTTCTCTTGATTTCTTACCGCTTTTGTGATTGTTCTGTTAGGTGCTCAATACAGAATCAAAAATATTTCAAATTTTTGATTGCTTTTGATTCTTTACTGTGCAAATGAAAACCCACCATAGAAGTGAAGAAGACTATACCTGTTAGAGGTAAAATCCCGAGGTTTTCAAGGAGGAAAGGAACCGATTACAGTTCACAACTCCAATATTGAGAAGAATTAAAAAAACAGAACACATATAACTAAGTGACCAAAAATTGAGATGGAAAGAACAAATAATCCAAGAAAAGGTAGTAAAATTAAAAAAATCCGTTAAGGGAATGGAGGTTTAGATGAAGACACAGCTTGTTGCATTTTAATGCGGACAGTACAGATATAAGCATTATTATTCAAGAAACAGCATCGGTTAGATTTTAGAAAATCCCATGGACATCTGAAATTCAGTTAAAAAAACTTAAACTCTACAATCTAAAGTGTTTTCCGGGCTTTGAAGCCGTGGGTCAATGGAATTTCTTCCTAACGTTTTGTCTACAGCTGCGGCTGACATTGTCAAAGGCGATGAGGTAATAAGCGAAGTGATCTCCCGCTTCTCGACGTTGAATGATTCGACTGTGAAGAGCTCCGTGGTATATGTTCCCCGCCGTCGCGCTGCAGTGGAGAAACTGAGGTGGGAGTAGTGGTGGAGCGGGGTTTCGGCGCACTTGAAGTATGTTGTAGAACTCGCTTCCAGTCTGCTTTTAGAAACGTAATTTCCTTCTTCCTGTTAAAATTGTTGTCGTGCTTGAAGATCTCAATGGCCTCTCTCGTTAGTCTCGGATAGAAACGCTGCCATTGATATAAGATATCCACCTCGTTGAAAAGGATGTCGTGACCTTCGGAGAGAGCGTACTCTGCTAGTGCTGACTTTTGTGTTTGTCCCACCCTGTAATTTCTCTTGTGCTCAGTAATCCTCGTGTTGACACTGCGTTTTGTGGTGCTAATGTATACCCAACCACAGCTGCACGGATATGCATACGGTAAACTCCGGATGCCGATAGGGGATTTCTTTGGCCGATCTCAAGCTCTGTTGTGTTGTACGAGTGGGTTGAAAGATAGTTTTAACAATGTGCTTTCCTGGTGTTCCTTCCTGGCGCCCTACATTCCTTGGACGGATGGCCCTATCGAACTCGTGCTTGTTGTATCCATTCCAACCAAAGGATCTTTCCAGATGCTTCATTTCCCGTTTCAAATCAGCCTGCTCACAAATTCTCTTGGCACTGACGGATAGAGTCTTTATGACTCCCCTTTTCTGTCTGGGATGATTTGATGCGTTATTGAGATATCGGTCAGTGTGTATTGGTTTTCTATAAACGATGTGCGAAAGCTTCCTATTCGGCTTTCTTGATACTAAGACATCCAAAAGGTGTAAGGAAGTTTTGATGTTCGCCCACGCCATGGCTCCAAATAACAAGGGTGTCGTCCTCGTATCGGAAGCAGCACTTTGGCCTCTTATTTGCGGTTGCCAATGCCTTGGCCTCGAAAATTTGCATAAAATAGTTGGCTATTACTGGACTAAGGGGGCTGCCGGTAGCCACATTCATCAGTTTGTTCGTAGAAATCCTCCTTCAATTGGAAATATGTAGTGGTTAGGCAGTATTGGAATAACATGGCAATGTCTTGTGGAAATTCTTGTTCCATGGCTTCCTTAATGGGTACCATCGTGAAGAGCAATACAACATCGAAACTAACGAGAATTTCTCCTGGAGCTCAGCAGTAGCAGAAGGTCACGACATCCTTTTCAATGAGGTGGATATCAATCGCAGCGTTTCTATCCGAGACTAACGAGAGAAGTAATTGAGATCTTCAAACACGACAACAATTTCAACAGGAAGGAGGAAATTAGGTTTCTAAATGCAGACTGAAAGCGAGTTTTACGACATACTTCAAGTACGCCGAAACCCCGCGCCACTACTACCCCCACCCCAGTCCCTCCCCTGCAGCGCGACGGCGGGGGAATATAAATACCACGGAGCTCCCCACAGTTGAATCAGTCAACGTCGGGAAACACGGGAGACCACTTCGCCCACTGCCTCATCGCCTTTGATAATGTTTGCGGTAGCTGTACACGAATGGTCAGGAATAAATTCCATTAGACCACGGCTTCAAAGCACCGAAAACACTTTAGATTGTATTTTGACCGGCCGTGAAATCCTTCACAGTCTTATAAACTTAAACTGTGTTTTTTTTTTGAGATTTTTAAGAACAATTGAAGATTGTCATAAATTTCTTTTTTAGATTTTACATTATTTTGACAAGATATCAATAACATTCTGCATTAACTTTTGGTGTCTTACAAAAAACCGTTAAAAATATCACTTGAAAATATAGTATATTTTTTAAGTCTTTCCAAAATTAAAAATCCGTCAATGTCAAGTCCAGTGAGCGAGCGGGCCAGTTGATGGGACAAGGTGTGTTGTGATTATTAAAAATTTGTATGTTGTGGGCAGGACAACCATTTTGTTGTGACCAAGTCGTGTTTGTTCGCCATGAAAAGCTGATTTAACATTTGCGTTAAAGAGTGCAGCACGGTGTTTAAAATAACAAAGCTAAGCATGAATCCAGAAACTTTATACTAGTAACTCGGTTGATAAGCGTCCCTGTATATAAAAAAAAACAAAATTGTTTGTACTTTTTTTGACATGTCTATGTGATTCTCTGAAACTTTCCTTATTTAACTGAAGCTCTACCACATGTGAACATGTAAACTCCACATGAAAACGGACAAAGTATTTAAACTAAAAATTAAAAACTTAAAAATAAAAAAAAAATAACTCAATGAAAAACTTAATTTGTTAAATAAAATAACTTTTGCTTTCTTTCACTTCACACCACAGACTCAAATGCAGTAAACCAAAGAAAATGACATAAAAATTTGTTGAAAGTATCAAAGAATTTATAAAATTTGTATCAAAGCCAGGAATTACGAATTGAGACAGGACCCTAATTAATTGGAAAAAAAAATAGTTATATTTCAATATAATAATTTTATATTACGTAGGCTTTATTTTAAACACTTCTTATTTGTTATCTTCTTATTAAATTATCTGATATATTTGGGGTATTGAATAGTATATTGGACAGCTTATCATAATTTTCTAAAAAACCGATATAGATTTTTTCTATTTCGGTTTTGATAATAGTTTTTCTACACTCTTATGACGTCAAAACACTAAAAAAATTGAAAAAAAAAACTGTTTTGTTTGCTTTTTTTTCTGTTCATTCAGGAAGAGAAAAAACAAATAGAAAAGAAAATTTTAAAACGAAACAAAAAGATAAGCCTTTCTAAATGTGTTCTAGATATGTCTTAAATGCCATTATGAATAAAAATTGTATTCATAATTATTGACAACAATCATAACACGATACAACTACAACATATTTATTTTACATAATCTTAATATAAAACTAAAACATCTTCTGTTAAAAAAATGATAACGTTAAAAAAAATAATGTATTGCAATTCTTTAATCTAGAATAAATAAATAAATATTTATTCAAATAAGTATTCAAAGAGTTTCAATCAAAGTCTCGGAATTTTTATTTTCTGAAGAAAAGCGTACTTCTAACTTCTCTAAATCTACATTTTGGTCAATACTAAAATTACTAACATAATTATTTTACTAATGACAAATAGATTATTCAACACTCAAACACAGCATTTTTAGAGCATGTAGATTATTTTCACTTTTAGCCCTAATTCTAAGCTAACTTTTTAAACAAAAATTAAATTTGTATTTTTGCCGCTTCAAGTCATTTTTTAACATTAACATCAAAGTTTGCATTTTTAGACCATGTGATGTGACAAAGCTTTAACCCTAATTCTAACCTTAATATTTCTCCAATAAAAACTACACTTTTGTACTTATTTTGCGACCTTCGAGAAATGTGTATACGATTTCGACCCTAATCCTAACTTTAATTTTTTCACGAACTCCACATTTGCAGTTTTAGTCGTTTTGAGTAATTTTGAATCGATGTTGGCCCTAATCCTAACCTGTTTTTCTCGAAAAACATCAAATTTGCATTTTGCAGGGTTTTGAGTCAAATTACGCTTATTTTGGTCCATATGATTTTACCATTTATTTGAATTGGTTTTACCTGTAATAATTAGAAAATATAATTTCTGCAAAAAATATCTAAATTAGTATTTTTAGACGAGGTGGGACACTTTAAACCGATTTTACTTTGCGACTTTGCGACGCTTTGACACATTTTTATCTGGTTTTAGCTTTAATCCTTATCTGACTTTTCCAAAAACTTATTACTGATGTTTTTAGACAATTCATATCCTAATCTTAATCTGCATTTTAAAAATTTTAAGTTTGCGTTTCTAGAGGCTTTATGTATTTTAAAACCGATTTTGACCTCTAAACTTGATGCTAGCATAATCTGTTTTTTGTCTAAGGTAAGGATCTTAGTCCAAAAGCGTAAATTTACCCAAAACGATAAATCAGATGTTTTGGATCAGTTTTGCCTTATTTCTCTAAAAAAATCAAAATTTTGCCTCAAAATCACAATTTAGCACTAATTTTAATCTGCATATTTAAAAAAATTCAAATTTGCATTTTTATACTTAGTGGAAGTAATTTTTAAATCGATTTTGGCCTTAATCATAATCAAAATTGTTTGAAACACTTAAATTTGTACTTTTACACGATTTGGGTCATTTTTCATGTCCTTTGGCCGTAATCCTGACTAGAGATTGAAGGGTTCATGAAAAATCGGACAGGGAGAAACGTTTTTTTTTTTCACAATTTTTTCGTTTTGCGTTTTTTTTTACAGACATTAGAGATAGGTACATATTGAAAAAAATTAAGAATATATTTTATAACTAGGGAGAATATAACCGGTGCCACCAGTGCATTTTTTACGCTGCGGCGTTTCATATTGCAATGTTGTCTACTCCTACTGGTTGCCAAGGCAACATATATAACTTAATTGGCGAGCGGGAAAAATATCATTATTACCGCTGTCTGACGCTATATGAGCCCTATTTAACTTCTGTCAACAAGCTGAATATCAATATATTATGAAGTGGTCGTGGACAAACTAATTTTAAATGATTTGTACCTTCATTTTTAGGATTAACAAACTTTCTGTTAACGTATTATGTTGTATATATTTTTTATTTATTTCCCTTCTAGCTTCTATTTTTAGTAAGTTGTGGCACCATCATTTTTGGTAACGACAGTATTCTTAAACCTTTAAATTTTGGAAATATAACCAAACATACTAACAGCGTTCATACACAGGGTATGAACTGTCAGATTTCCACGGCCATCTGTGTCGAACAACTCCGCACGACCTTCTCAGATTATCAAGTTTAACAACGGCGAGGGATGAAATTGTCCCTCGCGCGAAAGAAAGTTCTAGAACGCACTCTAATTAATCGCCCCCTCACACACATTCCACGTGTTAATAAACGTTTCCTCATTCTTAATGTGTCGGGGTAAAATACTCGCGGGACGCAGAAGGTTCTTATTAAATTCTGTCTCTTTTCTTGCAGGTTTCAGCCGGGTGAAGAGGCAAGAGGACTCGCGGCACTCGTATCAGGACGGCGATAACGACGTGGAGCCCTTGATAATCGACCGCGGGCCCTATTTCGACAAGACCGTGTCAAAGAACGTGACTGCCCTGGTGGGCAAGACCGCGTACTTGGGTTGCCGCGTGCGCAATCTGGGCAATCGAACGGTAAGTCTATACCCAGTCAATTGACTGACTAGTTAAGTAAAATTGTAACTTTAGTATTTATTAAGATAGACCCATGAAGTGGGTGCTCATTTTCAGTTAACTTTTTCCAAGTAAGTTGATGCTGTTGTCATATTTGATGTAGCAGTTACCCAGTCATCGAAAACCATAACTTTCTTATTTTCGAAGATAGGCACATGAAATGGGTACTCATTTTCAGCTAACTTTTTCCAACTAAAATGATTCTTTTGTCAGATCTGACGTAGCAGTTACTCAATTATCGAAAACCACATATTTTCAAAAATAGGCACATGAAGTGGGTACTCATTTTCAGCTAACTTTTTCCAACTAAGATGATGCTGTTATCTGATTTGACATATAAGTCGCCCACTTAGAGGAAATTGTAACTTTTTTAATTTTAAACTTTCCTACGACAATTCTGATGCTTCGAACTAAGATAATTGTTTTATTAAATATGGCACATCAGTCACCGAGTTTGGCAGACAAATATCCTCGCATGTCAAAATAAACACCTTGAGTGAGTTTTAATTTTATTTTAATAATTTAAATTTTATCAGTTTCGACGTATTTCACACAGTCTGATAAATTACAACTTTTGTAAAGACTCATGAAGTGGGTTTTTTGTTAACTTTTTGCAACTATTAGTCCCGCTGTCAAATTTAATGTAGCATTGACCCATTTCGAGATAATTCTAACTTATTTTATTCTTATTCTTTAAATTTGATCTATGAAGTGGGTTCTCATTTTCAGCTATTTTTTTCTAGCTAATTTAATGCTGTGGTAGGATTTGACGTAGCAGTCAGCCAGTTTGAGAAAATTCTAACTTTGTAAGTTTTAAATTTATATCCATCATCTATGAAGTGGCTACTTATTTTCGTTTATTTTTTCTAAGTATGACAATGCTGTCAGATTTTACCTAACTCTCACCCAGTCCGAGAAAAGCTTAACTTTCTTATTTTTAAATTCATTCATTCATCTGTAACTAACTTTTTCCAACTAAGATGATGCTGTTGCTAGATTTGACGTGACACTTACCCAGTTGGAAAAACTTCTAACTGTTAACTCTTAAATATACATCCATGAAGTGGGTTCTCGTTCCCAACTATTTTTTTCTAACTAAAATAATACTGTTGTCAGATTTCCTCGGGTATCTCCCACCCAATCCGAGAAAACCTTAGCTTTCTTATTTTTAAAGATAGACCCTTTAAGTAAGTAGTCATTTTCAACTAACTTTTTCCAACTAAATTTACGTCCATGAACTTTCGCTCAATCAGAGAAAAGCTTAACTTCTTCATTTTTTAAGATAGACCCTTGAAGTAGACAGCAATTTTCAACTGTTGCTTTTGCTAGATTTGAAGTAGCAATTACCCAGTTTGAAAAACTTCTAATTTTTTTGTTTTTAAATGTACGTCTACGAAGTGGGTTTCTGACTAAACTGATGCTGTTGTCAGATTTACCGTATCTCTCTTACCCAGTGTGAAAAAAACTTTACTTTTTCATTTTTTAAGATAGTCCCTTGAAGCAGGTAGTTATTTTCAACTATTGCTGTTGCTAGATTTGACGCAGCAGTTATCCAGTTTGAAACACTTCTAATTTTTTATTTTTAAGTTTATATCCATGAAGTGGGTGCTCGTTTTTAACTACTTCTTTTCTAACTGAAGTAATGCTATTGTCAGATTTGACGTAACTCGCCCACTCAGAGAAAAGCTTGACTATTTCGTTTTTTCAGATAGACCTTTGAAGTAGACAGTGATTGAAGGAATTGACGTATCTCGCTCCCAATCCTAGAAAACCGTAACTTTCTTATTTCTAAAGATAGACTCATTAAATCAGCACTCATTGTCAGCGATTTTTTTTCAACTTTAAAAGAGAATGAAATTATATATTCCTTCTCTTTTTTTTAACTAAATTTTAGTTTTTGAGAATTTTTGATTTTTAAAATTTATTTTCAGTTTCTACAAAATATTTTGTCTTAATATTAACTAGGTGTTTTTTTTTAATTATTGTTTTTTTTGATAGTGTCTTTTTAGACGACCTTTTCCTGTTTTAATTATAAAGAATTTTTTTCTTTCATATTTTGCATTTTTTCTACATTGGCTATTTTTATGGAATTTGATTTTTTTTTTACTATTTTTACTGTTTATTTTTTATATGTCTTCCACTATGTTTTTTTGAAAAATCTCAATTTTGGGGTTGGTCACCTTCTTTGACCTTTTATCCTTTTAATTAAAAAGGATTTTTTTCTCATTAGTTTTTGTTCTAATATCTTTTGTTGGAGTTGTCACAGTTTAAGAGATTTTCCGTCACAGTTTAAGAGATGGTTAATTTTATTTTTTAAAATAGATCCATGAAAAGGGTATTCATGTTCAGTTTTTTTTTAACTAAGGGCGATTTTTACAAGTTTAAGTAAAATTTCAGATTGAAGATAAAACACCAGATTTCATGTACATTGCATTTTTTACCTGACAGATAAACAATGCAATGTAGGTTATATCTGAAGTTTTACTTGAACTTGTAAAGTCACCCTTAGAAAGTGCTTACTTTAATGTAGTTCAAGTTAGTTAATTTTTTTAAGACAATGCTATTTCTGATTGGATAAAACTCTCCTAAATCAAAAAAAATCGTAAATTTTTTTAGTAAATAGATTCTGTAGTGGGTAATTATTTTCAGCAAACTTTTTCCAACTAAAACGATGGTGTAATTGGAATTTTGAAACCTTTATCAGTAATAAAGATATTGGTTAACTTTGTTATTTTCAAAGATTGACCCCTGAAGTATATTCGATTTCAGCTAGTTTCTTTCCAACTAAACTGCTGGCCAATTGCTTTGCAACACTCGATTTTTGCACCAAGCTTAAGGAAGCATAACTCTGAAATGGACCAACGGATTTCTTGGAACAAAGCGAATTTGAGTAGACCTGCCCCTGCACTATTTTACGTGGAATATTTAAACAATATTAGTTATGCGAGTGAAATTTTACATTATAATTTTCGTTTGCACAACTCTCAGAAAATAAATCAAAAATTATTTTTTGAAACAGGACTATAGAGATTGATGTAACACCTCGAGTCATATTCGGATTTTTTTCGATATATTACCTAGTTCGATAAATATACCATATTTTCGAAAAAGTCCCAAAGTACAGTTGACATTCTTTTTCATTGCATCATGCAGAATTGATGAAGTAAGGATACGGGAAATTTATTCATGAGCTAAAAATTATTTATACATCCGGTAGATATACCGGGGGAAAGAAAAATTATGAAATTTAACAATCTTTTTTAATCTGTTAAAATCGACACCCATTATCGATATTATTATCCATTCAGTTATTTTTGGCGTTAACCCATGCCATGGAATTTGCCCAGTATAACATCGATAGCTTTTGTGTGTTTACTTGTTGTCAAAACAAATTTGTCAAAAAGTGTCATTGAGATTTAGCTGTTGCCCTTTTTAATACGTATTATCAAGTGCATTTTTATGTTATAAAACTTTATTTTGCAACTAAAATGCCGAAAATAGTTAATGCGAAGATCCAAACTTGCTCAGCATCACCTTAGCTGAGCAGATTTTCAATAATTTTGGGGTAAGTATCATCTAGACAATAGACATTTTTAAGTATGGGCAATGGGGCCTATTTGAAGACTGAAAATACTACCTAATGTCTTCTTGCTTACTTTATTAATAATAATTTAAAAGAATAATGCACAATATCTATTTTTTTGTCCATATAGTGCAATAATAATAGATTCATTAACGAAGTTATGAGCAAAGCAAAATAATGTATGCAAGTACCAGAGCAGCCCCAACATGTAATGTCAACTTGACAATATACGAGTCAGATGATCACAGAAGCTTATCGGCTGAAAAGTGAGTCAGACTCAGCAGATTTCCTGTAATCTCAGGCTAATTTGTTAGATACTAAAACCAAAAACTATTCAAATTCAAACTGCCCTCAATAGGGTTGAGCCACAGCGCTTACATATGGGATAACCAGGTACCAATTAATTTTTTTAAAAGTCTAAATTTACAAAATAGATTTCACTTGAGTTAACAAAGAATAAAAATGCACCCACTCGGTGCACCTGCCCTAGTAGAGCTGTAAACAGTTTTCTTATAATAAATTATATACAATTTTAAAACTTACTCTTCCAAATGTAAAAAAAAAGATTGTTGTGCATACTCTGGTTGCCCTTGTTCATCAAACTTTTACGTCTAGTAGCATTTCCAGTTTGAGAAAAAAAATGAGAGAGAATTATTAAATTAAATTGTTGTTAATTAGATGGTGTTTTCCAAACCTAGTTATATCTTAATTTTTAGGTTGGTGGCACTATAAAAGTCTCAGAACAACAAGTTTAAAGTAACAGGAAAATTTTTAAAGCCCATCAGAACAGAAAAAGTCGTGCAATATATATCAGTTCAGGACTTTTAGGTGTTTTAAAGAGGGATGAGGGAGTTGCATAGAAGACATTTCTTAGGGAAATCACTTTAACACTACCGATAGCGTTAAAGACCGCTGGCTGTACCTACCGAGAAGATTCAACGCCCCTAAAAATATTGCTGCCTAAGGCATGGTCGAGAAGCATGGAATACCTCAGCACCTTCGCCGTCTCAGAAGTCCATGAATGAGTTTTTGTTCATGGAAATATGGACTGTCCCTAATTTACGTAATCATTTGTTACCAGCTTCTAGAAGGTAAGACCGTTTCGAGGACCGTTTCCTTTACTTCTTCACTGACAAGATTGATATTATAAAATCTATAATTTACTACCAAGCCTTACACACTGCAATTAACCACTGACGATAACAAATAATGCATCCCGAAGAACAGGATAAAGATGGCCAAAAACCTCACTATTGGAAATAAATGCTTGAGGTAAAAATTGACTTTTGAAACTCCATCAGGCTCCAAGGCTAATAAAGGCCTTGTTTGCTTTGGAATGTGAATGTTTTGTTTCGTTATAATCTAGCAAACAAAAAGAAGAAATGTATAGAAAATAAAGATTGCAAAAGAAACAAGATATTGTTGCTAAGCATAAAATATTTTAGATTATATGGACACATGAAGCTAACCCATGCAGAAGTTATTTAACTCCAATGAAGAACCCTGTTAATGGGTAAGAGAATCATATCTGGGCGGTTTATCGAAGTTGGGGGCGCATTATTTTCTTCTAAGGATGAGAAAATAGTTATATAGTAAAAAGGTCATAATTATTAAAAAGTTAGTTCGTAATCTTGTGTTCAGTCAACAGTTCGAATCCCAAGCTGCACAAAAAGAAGCACTTTAGTGACTTTTGGGTGCTGTAACAGCTGTGTATATTCAATGTTATATTATTGTATTGTCATTAATATATATGCGTTAATAAAAAATCTTGCAAGCATTTATGGCATGAAAATTGGTGTCTTTTTCTCTAGGATTCAGCTATAGCCATTTCCGAATTTCTTTGTTCTATATAATCAAGCATTGAAGTGGGGTAATGAAGTAATTAAGAAACAATGGGTTCAGTTTTTAAAATATAACATATGTTCACAGTCAGCTTTGAACTCAAAGTCAGCATATATCATTGTCCTTGTCCTTATCTATATCCCCTCCAATATCTATATTTCACTTTTTTGGTAAAAAAAAAACTTTTTATAAATATTGTCACTAGTACTTATGTAGAGTGCATTGCTAAACACATATTCAGACCATAAACCATGTCTTCTACTATCATTTTAGAAGATTTCTTTTAAAATATATTAATAAAATATAATATACCTACTAGCGAAGAGCCCATTACTAGATTCTCAATTAATAATCAACATTATTAAAAACTTGAACAAATAAGACTATCTGGCAACCATGTGAGCATAATTGTAAACAATAATTTTAACCTCACACCGAGTAATGATCACTGTCACTGTCAGTCATGTTATACCGGGTGAAATATGTCATATTTCCAACGCCTACTTGACGACAGCAAAAACTGAATGGATTTTATTCATGAAGGTTTCTATTGCTTTTGAGATTGTTTTGCAAAAATTTCTGAGCAACTTCATAATTATCTATTACTAAACAAGGATATTTGAATGTTTGACCTTGAAACATTTATTACATCATACGGCAGAATTGGATTTCAAATTACATATTGATGTAAAATGGACTTATTAAAAAAAAATCGTTCCACTTCTTGAAAAAACAAAAAAAGGTCCCGAGAAAGGACTTGGTTTAACAATTTTCTATTCGCAAATTTCAAAAACAAGAACAACCTTTATAAATAATGATCATCATGTGTGTATATATGATCAGATTAGAAAATGTGGTGCAAGTTTAACATTTTTCTTACGCCTGGTATATCTGATGGATGTGGAAGCCATTTTTAGCGCATGAATAAGTTCCAGTAATTTTACTGCATCGATCATGAATGGCGTCTTGAATAAAAACATCATGCTGAATCCATTTCATGCTAAAATGTTACGAAAATGGTCTTTTTCGAAAACGTGGTTTATTTATCGAACTGAGCAATATATCGAAAAAAATCCGAACATGCCCCGAAGTGTTACATTATTCTTCTTAATCCTGTATCAAAAAATCAATTTTGATTTTTTTTTGAAAGTTGTGCAAATGAGAAATATACGCAAAATTATATCACCTTATCTTCAACCTTGTATAATTTCACCTGACTAACTTACTTTTTTGATCATACCACGTAAATTAGGACAAGGACGGGTCTACTCAAATTCGTTTCGATCAAAGAAATCTGTTGGTCCATTTCGATTTTATATCGATGGTGTAATCAGAATTTTGACATCCCAACCGCAATGGAGATATTGGTTAACTTTGTTATTTTCAAATATTGACCCGTGAAGTATGTACCTATTTCCAGCTAGCTAATTTTGTGCAATTTGAATTTTTATATCTCTAACCGTGACCGAGATATTGGCTAACTTTGTTATTTTCAAAGATTGATCCCTGAAAGTCTACTCATTCTTAGCTAACTTTTCCCTTTCCAACCAAAAAAGATGATGTAATCGGAATTTTGATATCTCTAATCGTGACGGAGATATAAAAATTCCGTGACCGAGATATTGGCTAATTTTGATATCTCTAACCGTAATGCAGATCCTGATTAACTTTCTTATTTTTAAAGATTGACCCCTGAAGTATGTACTCATTTTCAGCTAATTTTGTGTAATTTGAATTTTTGTGTCTCTAACCATGACCGAGATATTGGCTAATTTTGTTATTTTCAAAGATTGACCACCGAAGAATACTCGTTTTTAGCTATTTTTTTTCAGTTTATTCAGAATTTTGAGATCTCTAACCGTAATGGAGATATTGGTTAATTTTGGGATTTTTAAAGATTTACCCCTGAAGTAGGTACTCTGTTTCAGCTAGCTAATTTTGTGTAATTTGATTTTTTATATCTCTAGCCGTGACGGAAATATTGGCTAACTTTGTTATTTTAGCTAACTATTTCCTTTCCAACCAAAAAAGATGGTGTGATCGAAACTTTGATATCTCTAATCGTGACGGAGATATTGGCTAATTTTGTTATTTTCAAAGATTCACCCCGAATTATACTCGTTTTCAGCTAGTTTTTTGCAACTATATCGATGGTGTAATCAGAGTTTTGATATAACTAACCGTCACGCAGATCTTGGTTAACTTTGTTATTTTTAAAGATTGACCATTGAAGTGTGCACTCATTTTCAACTAATTTTGTGTAATTTGAGATAAGATTGACCCCTGAAATTCTACTCATGATATCTCTAACCGTGACGGAGATATTTGCTAATTTCGTTACTTTCAAAAATTGATCCCCGAAATATACTCGTTTTCAGTTAGTTTTTTGCAACTATATCGATGGTGTAATCAGAATTTTGATATCTCTAACCATAATGGAGATATTGGTTAACTTTGTTTTTTTAAAGATTGACTCCTGAAGTGGGTACTCATTTCCAGCTAATTTTGTCTAACTTGAATTTTTATATCTCTAACGGTGACCGAGGTATTGGCTAACTTTTTTATTTTTAAAGATGGAACTCTGAAGTTGGTACTAATTTGAATATAAATTATTCTAACTAAGATGATGGTGTAATAGGAATTTTGATACCGTTAACCGTGACGGAGATATTGGCTAACTTTGTTATTTTCAAAGAATGATCCCTGAAAGTGTTCCTATTTTAGCTAACTTTTTCCTTTTCAACCAAAAAAGATGGTGTAATCGGAATTTTGATATCTCTAACCGGGACGGATTTATTGGCTAATTTTGTTACTTTCAAAGTTTGACCCCCGAAATATACTCATTTTCAGCTAGTTTTTTTTTCAACTATATAGATGGTGTAATCAGAATTTTGATATCTCTAACCTCAATGCAGATCTTGGTTAACTTTGTTATTTTTAAAGGTTGAACTCTGAAGTGTGTACTCATTTCCAGCTAATTTTGTCTAATTTGAATTTTTATATCTCTAACCGTGGCTACCTTTTTTATTTTTAAAGATGGAACCCTGAAGTTGGTACTAACTTTCATATAAATTTTTCCAACTAAGATGATGGTGTAATAGGAATTTTGATACCGTTAACCGTGAGGGAGATATTGGCTAACTTTGTTATTTTCAAAGAATGATCCCTGAAAGTGTTCACATTTTTAGTTACCTTTTTCCTTTCCAACCAAAAAAAATGGTGTAATCGGAATTTTGATATATCTAATCGGAACGGAGATATTGGCTAATTTTGTTACTTTCAAAGATTGGCCCCCGAAATATAGTCGTTTTCAGCTAGTTTTTTGCAACTATATCGATGGTATAATCAGAATTTTGATACCTCTAACCGTAATGGAGATATTGGTTAACTTTTTTTTTTTAAAGATTGATTCCTGAAGTGGGTACTCATTTCCAGCTAATTTTGTCTAATTTGAATTTTTATATCTCTAACCGTGACCGAGATATTGGCTACCTTTTTTATTTTTAAAGATGGAACTCTGAAGTTGGTACTAACTTTCATATAAATTATTCCGACTAAGATGATGGTGTAATAGGAATTTTGATACCGTTAACCGTGACGGAGATATTGGCTAACTTTGTTATTTTCAAAGAATGATCCCTGAAATTGTTCACATTTTTAGCTACCTTTTTCCTTTCCAACCAAAAAAAATGGTGTAATCGGAATTTTGATATATCTAATCGGGACGGAGATATTGGCTCATTTTGTTACTTTCAAAGATTGCCCCCTGAAATATACTCATTTTCAGCTAGTTTTTTTTTCAACTATATCGATGGTGTAATCAGAATTTTGATATCTCTAACCGCAACGGAGATCTTGGTTAACTTTGTCATTTTTAAAGGTTGAACTCTGAAGTGTGTACTCACGGGACGGAGATATCGGCTAATTTTGTTACTTTCAAAGATTGGCCCCCGAAATATACTCGTTTTCAGCTAGTTTTTTGCAACTATATTGATGGTATAATCAGAATTTTGATATCTCTAACCGTAATGGAGATATTGGTTAACTTTGTTGTTTTTAAAGATTGACTACTGAAGTAGGTACTCATTTCCAGCAAACTTTGTCTAACTTGAATTTTTATATCTCTAACCGTGACTGAGATATTGCCTAACTTTTTTATTTTTAAAGATGGAACCCTGAAGTTGGTACTAATTTTCTTATAAATTTTTCCAACTAAGATGATGGTCCTAATAGGAATTTTGATACCGTTAACCGTGACGGAGATATTGGCTAACTTTGATATCTCTTACCATAATGCAGATCTTGATTAACTTTCTTATTTTTAAAGATTGACCCCTGAAGTATGTACTCATTTTCAGCTAATTTTGTGTAATTTGAATTTTTGTATCTCTAACTATGACCGAGATATTAGCTAAAAAACAGCTATTTTTTTTTCAGTTTATTCAGAATTTTGATATCTCTAACCGTAATGACTAGACACAGACTAAAAGTGCTGTGTCATTCTCTCGTAATGGAGATATTGGTTAATTTTGGGATTTTTAAAGATTTACCCCTGAAGTAGGTACTCCTTTTCAGCTAGCTAATTTTGTGTAATTTGATTTTTTATATCTCTAGCCGTGACGGAAATATTGGCTAACTTTGTTATTTTAGCTAACTATTTCCTTTCCAACCAAAAAAGATGGTGTGATCGAAACTTTGATATCTCTAATCGTGATGGAGATATTGGCTAATTTTGTTATTTTCAAAGATTCACCCCAAATTATACTCGTTTTCAGCTAGTTTTTTGCAACTATATCGATGGTGTAATCAGAGTTTTGATATCTCTAACCGTCACGCAGATCTTGGTTAACTTTGTTATTTTTAAAGATTGACCATTGAAGTGTGTACTCATTTTCAACTAATTTTGTGTAATTTGAGATAAGATTGACCCCTGAAATTCTATTCATGATATCTCTAACCGTGACGGAGATATTTGCTAATTTCGTTACTTTCAAAAATTGATCCCCGAAATATACTCGTTTTCAGTTAGTTTTTTGCAACTATATCGATGGTGTAATCAGAATTTTGATATCTCTAACCGTAATGGAGATGTTGGTTAACTTTGTTTTTTTAAAGATTGACTCCTGAAGTGGGTACTCATTTCCAGCTGATTTTGTCTAACTTGAATTTTTATATCTCTAACGGTGACCGAGGTATTGGCTAACTTTTTTATTTTTAAAGATGGAACTCTGAAGTTGGTACTAATTTGAATATAAATTATTCTAACTAAGATGATGGTGTAATAGGAATTTTGATACCGTTAACCGTGACGGAGATATTGGCTAACTTTGTTATTTTCAAAGAATGATCCCTGAAAGTGTTCCTATTTTAGCTAACTTTTTCCGTTTCAACCAAAAAAGATGGTGTAATCGGAATTTTGATATCTCTAACCGGGACGGATTTATTGGCTAATTTTGTTACTTTCAAAGTTTGACCCCCGAAATATACTCATTTTCAGCTAGTTTTTTTTCAACTATATAGATGGTGTAATCAGAATTTTGATATCTCTAACCGCAATGCAGATCTTGGTTAACTTTGTTATTTTTAAAGGTTGAACTCTGAAGTGTGTACTCATTTCCAGCTAATTTTGTCTAACTTTGTTATTTTCAAAGAATGAACCCTGAAAGTGTTCACATTTTTAGCTACCTTTTTCCTTTCCAACCAAAAAAAATGGTGTAATCGGAATTTTGATATATATAATCGGAACGGAGATATGGGCTAATTTTGTTACTTTCAAAGATTGCCCCCCGAAATATAGTAATTTTCAGCTAGTTTTTTTTTTCAACTATATCGATGGTATAATCAGAATTTTGATACCTCTAACCGTAATGGAGATATTGGTTAACTTTTTTTTTTTTAAAGATTGACTCCTGAAGTGGGTACTCATTTCCAGCTAATTTTGTCTAATTTGAATTTTTATATCTCTAACCGTGACCGAGATATTGGCTACCTTTTTTATTTTTAAAGATGGAACTCTGAAGTTGGTACTAATTTGAATATAAATTATTATAACTAAGATGATGGTGTAATAGGAATTTTGATACCGTTAACCGTGACGGAGATATTGGCTAACTTTGTTATTTTCAAAGAATGATCCCTGAAATTGTTCACATTTTTAGCTACCTTTTTCCTTTCCAACCAAAAAAAATGGTGTAATCGGAATTTTGATATATCTAATCGGGACGGAGATATTGGCTCATTTTGTTACTTTCAAAGATTGCCCCCTGAAATATACTCATTTTCAGCTAGTTTTTTTTTCAACTATATCGATGGTGTAATCAGAATTTTGATATCTCTAACCGCAACGGAGATCTTGGTTAACTTTGTCATTTTTAAAGGTTGAACTCTGAAGTGTGTACTCACGGGACGGAGATATTGGCTAATTTTGTTACTTTCAAAGATTGGCCCCCGAAATATACTCGTTTTCAGCTAGTTTTTTGCAACTATATCGATGGTATAATCAGAATTTTGATATCTCTAACCGTAATGGAGATATTGGTTAACTTTGTTTTTTTTAAAGATTGACTACTGAAGTAGGTACTCATTTCCAGCAAACTTTGTCTAACTTGAATTTTTATATCTCTAACCGTGACTGAGATATTGCCTAACTTTTTTATTTTTAAAGATGGAACCCTGAAGTTGGTACTAATTTTCTTATAAATTTTTCCAACTAAGATGATGGTCCTAATAGGAATTTTGATACCGTTAACCGTGACGGAGATATTGGCTAACTTTGTTATTTTCAAAGAATGATCCCTGAAAGTGTTGCCATTTTAGCTAACTTTTTCCTTTTCAACCAAAAAAGTTGATGTAATCGGAATTTTGATATCTCTAACCGGGACGGAGATATTGGCTAATTTTGTTACTTTCAAAGTTTGACCCCCGAAATATATTCACTTTCAGCTAGTTTTTTTTCAACTATATCGATGGTGTAATCACAATTTTGATATATCTAACCGCAATGCAGATCTTGGTTAACTTTGTTATTTTTAAACGGTTGAACTCTGAAGTGGGTACTCATTTTCAGCTAATTTTGTGTAATTTGGATTTTTATATCTCTAACCGTAATGGAGATATTGGTTAACTTTGGTATTTTTAAAGATTGACTCCCTGCAGTAGATACTCATTTCCAGCTAGCTAATTTTGTGTAGTTTGAATTTTTATATCTCCAGCCGTGACTTTGACAAACTTTGTTATTTTCAAAGAAGATTGACCCCCGAAGTATACTCGTTTTGAGCTAGCTTTTTTCCAACTATATCGATGGTGTGATTAGAATTTTGATATCTCTAACCGTAATGCAGATCTTGGTTAACTTTGTTATTTTTAAAGATTGATCCCTGAATTGTGTACTCACTTCCAGCTAATTTTGTGTAATTTGAATTTTTATATCTCTAATCGTGACCGAGATATTGGCTAACTTTTTTATTTTCAAAGATGGACCTCTGAAGTGGGTACTCATTTTCAACTAATTATTTCCAACAAAGCCATTGGTCTAATCTGAATTTTGTTATCTCGAACCATAATGGAGATAATGGTTAACTTTGTTATTTTCAAAGATTGACCCCCGTAGTGGATACTCATTTCCAGCTAATTTTTCCATCTAAAACGATGGTGTAATTGGAATTTGGATATCGCTAACCGTGGCGAAGTATGAGCTAACTTTGTTATTTTCTAAGATTGACCCCTCAAAGTTTTTAGTTAACTTTTTCCCAATTTTTTCCTACTAAGTCGATGATGTAACCGGTATTTTGTTATCTCTGTGGAAATATTGAGATAGTGGAGATATTGGTTAGCATTATTATTTTGAAAGATAGACTCCTGAAGTGGGTGTTCATTTTTTCTAACTCGGATGATGCCCTTGTTAGATTTGACGTAGCAATCACTCAGTACGAAAAAATTCTTATTTTTTTTTAATAAACCCATGAAATTGGTATTTTTATTTTGTTGTCAGTTTTCACTTCTATCTTATACAGTTTGAGAAAATCATCACTATCTTATTTTTTAAGATAGACACATGGTACTCATTTTCAGCTAGTTTTTCCCAACTAAGACATTACAATTGTTAGATTTTACGCACCTCTCGCTCAGTTGCAGAAAAACTTACTTCTTTTTAATTTTACAATTTCAGAAAGGTAAAAGGAAACTATTGAGTGTTCAGTCACGTCTATGATATTTTCAATCCGACTTGCCTCAAACAAAATTATATGTAATCTTTTGCTGGGATTTACGCAACTGCGACCTAGCGTAAAACTATCCCTTTGGCACGAAATCAGCCCATTCATCCATTCCGCAAGGATAGCGAGTCATTTGTTTTTCAATATTGCCCGAAAAACGTTAGCGTTATCGAATCTATGTGCCTTTGAGCGTCATAAATAATGCATAGCTACGTTCAGCGCCTCGTTCCTCACCTCGGGCCTGACTTATACTTAGGCCGACATGTTTTATTCAAGCCTAATAGCCGCCCCTAGCCGCCGGCCTACCGCCATTAAGCTAAACACTGTCTTTAGGCTGATACATTCCCGCCAGCATTGGCGTGAAAAAGGTTTTTATTGTCATTTTTCCATTGCTATTCGAAAAAATATTTTTAAAAGAGGTTGCTTTATTAAGTTGGTTTGAGGGCTCTCCTTTACTCCATCGAATGGAGAGAGGGGGGAGATATTTATAAAGCCATAATAAAGCGACTCCAACGTACGTTGGTTAGATAATGTCCGGTGGCGGCCTGCGGCTGTCCAATAAATAAATTCGCGGTAGTCCAGTTAAGAATTATCTGATGGCTCCTAAATTACCCGGAAGGGAGCAATTGGAGTGGAAAGAAACGTTGTTCGTGGTGGTGAAAATATTCGTTTTTCTCCCTTTTTCCCCAGAGAGTATGGAAGGGTGAGACATAAATTGGACCGTCAGGTTATATTTATAATATTAATTCGCCGGGGAGAGTTAAGGTTCGTAGTAGTAACTCCATTAGCCCCAGGATAGATCGCATTAAGTCGGGTCAGCGAGCCGAACTTATCTGTTTCCCTATTATATTTGGCTCGTGGCCCGCGGCGAAATTCGCTTAAGTCTGGGGCATTGCTGGTTGGGTTGTTTACCTTCCGAGGCGGTCTGCAAATATTAATTTGTATGTTCAAAACTGATCAATCTCTAAAAACATCAGCATCATACAGTCACGTGATTTGCTTGGAGTGGAATTACAAATTGTAATTTTGATGAATGCCTCTATTCGACATCCGCGCACACATGCCCCGAATCCCGGAACAAAGCTTCGTCACAACATACATTAGTGGCATCAAGTTAATTTGTTTCGAGGTCTGCTCGACGAGTACCCTCGTACACAATAATTGGAAAATTTATTAGATCAAATGGGATTTCGGCAGTAGCGTTGACAAGTGCATAAATACTGCGGGCCGGGCACCCTCTGCTCCGGCGTCAGTTAATCTTTTCAAATGGGCGATTAAAAACGCCGCGTGACGAACGCCGTTTAAACGGGGGAAACCTCGAAACAAGTGCAAGAGTTTTATCGAACAAATTAACCCCTTTCCCGAGGCGTAGAAATAATTCAGGACTCAAGATAACGAATTCCGGCACGCCACGCTGAAAAAGTGAGACGTTTAAAGCGGGTGCGTCGCGTTTAGTTAGAATAGAAACTTTGGACAAACTTGTCTTGTGCTAGAGAGAAGGTTTAAAATTTCCCTCCAGAGATGTTGCAACAATCCCAAAAACTACGATAAACTCCCGGACCAGACAGCACAGTGGATGAAAACTGTAGTTTTTTGGAAAAAATATATGTCTTTAAGACCATTCCAAATCTTCTATAATAATTTTGATTTATCTACATGATGACGCCAATGGCTTTATTTGATATAGATTCTTTTTTTTTATGGAAGACTAGAATAGGTACTGTTGGGAAAACACAACATAAGAAGGAAATAATAAACAAATCTTAAGACGATTTCAAACAGTAAACATCCTAAATTAACCCTCTGTTTCTGTGCCAGCAAAACGGCAATAAATCGTGCTGAATATCTTCATATTCAAAGAAAAGCCGTCGTAATAATATCTAAAAATAGCCAAGACCACAGTTTTATTACCCTAGATAACGAAGACGACGTGTCGCGACGGATAAACGGTATGGATAGCTCAATATGATTGGCTGATGTCTGCATAAGTGCATTCGTTCACCGGGGTGAATGAGAGCTCAAGTTCAGTTTTCGTAGGTAAAACATCGCTGTCTCCCAGGCGAGAAATACAGTGTGTCTAAGATAAGGATGCACTGCATGGGCATCTCCAAAACGGTAGGAGATACGAAGGCGGTTAAATTAGAAGAAAGTTGCACAATGGGGAGACCTTTTACATGGTGTTTGCAAAAATGAGTTGTTTGTTTTAGTTTTTTAGATATCTCAAAAACAGTCGTTTTTATGGATTTCGGTTCTTATTTATTTTTTGAGTTATTTCAAACAATACTCGAAAACGAAAAAAAACTTTTTCATTGCACCTTTTTAAGCTCTACAGGATAAAGTTTGTTACTTTTTATTCCAATGTTTCGTTATCGATGAACCATCATCAACTTTACTTTTTTTTATGGACCGAAAAAAAGTAGAGAAAGCAAAAGATAGCCCTTTTTATATCCAATTCAACAATGTGATGTACGTCGGAAAAGCAATTTGTAATAAAATATCTACATTTTTTATTATTAGTAGGAAATGAATAAAAATGCGTAACAACAAATAGAAAAAACAAAAAGGATGCAAAATTTACAACAAATGTTCAAATAGATAACCATTATTTTCTAAGCACAGGTAAGATCTTCTTACTGTTGATTCTAAGACTCGGGATAATAATTCTGGAGTGATAGTATTAAATGCTGCCGTAACTGCTCTCAAAAGTTGATCTTCTGTATCAAATTGGTGAACGTATACTTTATGTACACGGTTTTTATGTAACCCCAAAGAAAAAGTCTAGTGGAGTTAAGTCTGGTGATCGCGCTGGCCAGGAAACCTCACCATAAATACCGATTGTTTTTCCCGGAAACTCTTCCAAAAGATACCTTCAAACTAGTTTAGCATTATGTGCAGGTGCACCGTCTTGTTGAAACCAACAGTCTTGTATATTCAGTAGCGGCAGATTATCTAGTCTTTCTTCCAATTCATTTCTCAATAAAGAATAGTAGCGTTCTGAGGTTAAGGAGTTGTGGTAAATAAAAGGTCCCAATATTCTAGTGCCCAGAATTCCACACCACATGTTGAAGCCAAATCGGTGTTGGTGCTTGGATGATTTTTTCACCCGGGGGTTGCTTTGTGCCCAATAATGGGTATTGCGTGTATTAAAAATTCCGTTGTTTGTTACCTTGCTTTCGTCCGACCAAATAACTTTGAATGGAAAGTCATTATCAATGTGACACTTCCTGGTATACCATTCACAGAACTTCCGCCTTCTAACTTCATCCCCAGGTCGCAGTCCTTGGCAAATTCTATAAGGGGTGAAAGCTATTTTTCTTTAAAATAAATTGGGCTGTAGATCTGACTACTCCTGTTTGACTTTCAATTTCCCTTGTTGATACCTCAGATTTTTCAATGACTGATTGAATAACTTGATACTCTTTTTCTTCAATAGAAGTTTTTTTCCTTTGTTTTAATAGTTTTAATTAAAAGTTAAAAAATTTAAGTTTTAATAGGTTGGTTAAATGAAACATACTCCTTCAGGTTGAAAGCTACACGTCTGAAGATTGATCTATTGGGCTGTCTTCTTTCAGGATATTTGTCGATGTACATACTTTCGACAGCCACACAATTGTTTTGGGAAAAAATGTAACATGATAACATATCAAAGGTTTCTACCCCTGTGAAACTATTCCCCGGCATAATTTTAATGGATAACTGAAATGATTTTCGCTACTTCTAATGAAACATTTCTTGACAGATGTTACAACCGACAATTATAATGCTATTCATCGCCTGCTATTGAAAAATGTAGATAATTTAATAAAAATGGCTTTTTTAACACAAGAACTGATATAAATCATGTCATGTAACACATCGTTGAATTGAGTATAAAAAGCAATATCTAATACAGTAGGTATGTACTTTTTTCTAAGTCCATATGAAAAAGTTAAGTTGATGATAGTCTCTCGGCAACAAAACGTTGTAACAAAAATTAGTAAAAGTCATCTTGTAGAGCTTAAAAAGGTGTAATGAGAAAGTGTTCTTTATTTTTGGATACTGTTTGAAATAACTTTAAAAATAAATAAAAACAAAAATCCATAAAATTACTGTTTTTGAGATATCTAAAAAACTAAGACAAACAACTCATTTTGGCAAACACCATGTAAAAGGTCTCCCCATTGTGCAACTTTCTTCTAATTTACCCGCCTTCGTATCTCTTACCATTGCAGAGATCCCCATGCAGTGCATCCTTATCTTGGACACACTGTATATCGATCGAAAAATATCAATGTCAGTACGTCAACAAGTTGGCTGAATGTTCAATAAAGTAATCGTTTGGTGTTCGTTTGTGCTTGATTGCAGTCTCGTGTACTGAATTGAGTGTTTCTGTAATCTGGTCATTCTTGATGGTCTCTTTTCGTGAGTAGTTAGACCGACGGAGTTCTGGGACACTTTGACCTTGAAGTCTACGAGAGCCCTAGTGTAAAAGGCTCCCCGGGACCCCAAAATGCTGTCATTCTTGTCAAATGTGACAGACTTGATAGATGACTTATGACAGATAACGTGTAAAATGACAATTGTTTGACATAGTACAGGTGAGGTATGTCACATGACAGACTTGAACTTGTGACACCTAGGTGAGGCTAGACAGGTTAGACAGGTTTGACAGGCATGGCAAGCAGTGTAGATGGAGTAACTCCACGTGCTCCTCAGTGGAAAATAAAACAAATAGTTTAAGAACAAAATTTTATTTAAGTTAGGAAAAAAGTTTTACACAACGGTGCTGTTTGGGACGCTAAATAAAACAAAAAAAATTAAATAAGTCCCCAATATTACACTAAACGATTCAAATCGAGGAGATTGAGTTTTTGTATTTTTTCGAGGTCAAATCGAGGACTTTCTCCTCGATTTCTGCTTGGTCGTCCAGGTACGCCTGCACCAGTTCGATGCCCTTTCGCAGGCGATCTTGCCAACTAATGTCGTAATTGATAACACTAGAAAAAAAATAATATCCCACAATTGTAATCTAACATTTTGTCAGTTTGAAAGTATAGAAAGTTTTTACAAATCGCTGAAAAACACACTGTGCTTACGCAAATTTTGGACCACCGGCATCCAAAATGCGCTAGGAAAATGATCAAGACTATGCTCAAGACATTTAACTACCACAAGATATTTCGCAAATCGCATTCATCAATCTGAAAGTCCTAGGCCTTTTGCAATCGATAAGCGTGTTTTTGATTGCAAAAATCATGTTGTTCTCGCCCTTTTCTAAATCAGTTTGTCTCTGTTTCTGCCCATAAATCTGAGGTATGTGACTACAGAGTTCTTTTAACGTGTTGTGCAGTTAATTATCGTGCATTGATTGCATTATTCGTGTTTATTTTTCCGTGTGTCCCAGTAGAGTGTTGTTGTCGCATAACTGCACTATTCTCTATCCTGGACTGATCAAAGCTGGGGATAATTAATCCAAGCAGACTTTCTCACGTAAGTTGCGCATTGAAAGTGTTTTTAACTGCGTAATCAGACATTTACTCTCTTGTTATTGATGTTATTGATTTACTGAATCAATAAGTAGTGAAGTGAAGAACTGCTTAGCTCGTGCATCTCATAAGCTTGACAAGTTGTGTTATTGAATTCTAATATCGAGTAATAAAGTTTGCAGTGCGTTGACCACTTTGTTAGTGTTTATATCTGCATAAACGGTACCGATGACTGGTAGACCCTGTGTTCATTAGAAAACGTCATCTAGAAGGCTATGAGTTTTTGACAGAAAAGGATGACAATTAAAGTAAATGGACTTCTGTTCTTTCATCCCTTCAAATGAAAACCCCTATATACTAATCTGTTTGAACAGTACCTACTGGTAGTGTGCATCCATTTGCTTAAATGGTACATATTTTTATATTTAATTGCATAGACGCCATAACTTAGTTTAAGAGTTTCATTTAGTTTTACTATTGCTGACTTGTGTCAAGTTGTTTCTGTTCAGGTAGTCGTGTAATAAATACCATCCTATTTTTAATTTACCATGGTCCAAGTTATAAACAGAGGTTGTCGAATTATTGCAAAATTACTAGAATCTTGCATTTCCTTTTTTTTGTAAATATGTCATAAACCGGTGACATTAGAAAAAAATGGTAAATTCAAAAAAATGAATGATATCCTTCGGGCTATCGTTTGACATTATGGACATAATTATAGAAATTTATGTATTGGTCCTAGTGGTCTTTTGTTTTTCTTATGGACGTGTATGCGTTTTTTTAAGGGCTTGTCATTCTAAATCTATCGCTAAACCCCTAAAATAAAATCTCATCTTGTTTCCATCTTATAAGCAATTTGCTTTTTCTGGATGTAGGGGAAATCGGCGGAGTTGGGATAAAGCAGCAAAACATACAACTACCTCTTCGTCGACTCTCGGACTTCTCCTCGATAAAGAGGAAGTTGTATGTTTTGCTACCTTGTCCCAATTCCGCCGATTTCCCCTACATGGTGATTTTATTCTGGGACACAATCTTCATTCAATTTTGTTTTTTATTGGTTGGAAAATAGAAATTGTTCTAATGGGAGACAATTTATAGGCTTCAGGCATGCGGATTTTTGCACGAGTTTGTTTATATATCGTGATCATAACCTTATTAAGAATCGTGGTTTGTGTTGCTTCCAACTTTATTGAGAAAAGCACAGATTATAAATAATAAAGCAGTAAAAATTTTTGTATTGTGCAGGGTCTTCTGTTAAAAGTTCCTTTTCCAATAAACTAAAGACATCTCGACCGGCATCCTTCTTCTTCTGCAGGTTTTATTTGAAGTTTTCGTTTTCGTTTCTTCGATTAAAGACTTTTTGAAATCAGAAAAACATATCCCAGAAGGTAACAAACAAATATTATTAAGCGAATTGTGCGACAACTTTAAAAAAGAAAAAACTTAATTACAGTAATTAATATAACAAATAATTGTTTGGAGTTTGTAGCCTGAAAACCGAGGGAAACCTCTTACCGGCGTTTTGTCATATATTATGTCAAAATCTGGCAAAGTATCTAGTGATTTGGGAAATGTCATCTGTGAAATCCTTGTCAAACGCGTCCTATTAATGTCAATTCGTTATAGTTTTGGGTCATTTTTTGACTAGTTTATTACAGAATGTACAGTGAGCGTAAAATGAATGGCTTATAATTATTTAAAAATTAGGTTTTTATTTTTCGAAAAATCACTCGGACCCTTCGATTTTTCTTTTTAATTGCGCATTATCTGAACCAATTTTTGTTTATTCTGGGTGACCCATAAAAAGTTGTGATAGGCCAACTTTTTTTAAATAGAAACTCCTCTTTGTGATTTCATTCAGTTCGTTACGAAATTCTAATCATTTTTTATGTAGCATACCCTAAACTTATCTTTAACGGTTTTCGAGAAAATGGCGTCTGGAAATACTAAGCAAAATTATTACCCAAATTAGTAAACTAATTAAAATTAAGACTAACAAAGTTAAATTAAGTACTCAACCATCTATCTATTGGTTTCCTGACCTCTGCCATCCACTGGTTTCCTGACAATATCCAAACCTATGTACACATTCATATCTTGAACATTATTGAGTGTGCTTCTGTCAATATTTCTAAATTCCTGCCTAATTTTGGCTTTTAAGTCTTCGATCTTTTGCGGTCCATTTACATAAACTTTGGATTTTAAATAATCCCATAAGGAGTAATCCAAGAGTGTGAGACCAGGTGACCTTGGAGGTCACTCTATTGGTCCCCGTCTTCCAATCCAACGTCCAAAAAAACCACTCATCTAAATAATTTCGGACTTGTTGAGAAAAATGAGGGGTGATCTTGTTAAAAATATAAGGTTTCGCTGGGTTATTTTCATTTGGAAAACGTTGAACCAGAGCAGGAATTAGGTCAAACTGAAGAAAATCCAAAAGTAATTAATCAAAGCGGATTCTAGCCCACGTTCAAGGTCACAGAGACATCCATGGGTTTCATAGATAACGCCAGACGAGGTTGCTAGACGTTGACCTTGAAAATCGCGATGACCTTGAAAAGTCACGTGACCTTGAAAACCGTTTGACCTTGGACTGGGTCCACACTAGTCACGGACCTTGAGAGCCTTTATTCCACCTTGACGCGTCCACGAGGTCATACTATCCCGGCCGCATTTCGGCAGTGATTCATACGACCATGTTCGCAACAATCGTTTCCAAGGAAAAAAGTTTTCAAGGTCACGTGACTTTTCAAGGTCATCGCGATTTTCAAGGTCAACGTCTAGCAACCTCGTCTGACGTTATTTATGAGGCCCATGAATGTTTCTGTGACCTTGAAAGTGGGCTAGAATCCACTTTGATTATCTACTTCCAAATATGTTTGTCCCGTGAGGGTTTTATCGAAGAAAAAAGGGCCAAGAACCTCGTCATTAATAAAGCCTGCCCAAACATTCACCTTCTGTGGGTACTGTGTATGTGCCCCCGTCATCCAATGAGCATTGTCTTGACTCCAATACCTGCAGTTTTGACGGTTAACAGTGCCATATAAACAGAATGTTGCGTCTTGAAGGATTGGCTAAGAAAACCGTGGTCTGCGTTCACATAATGTTGAAATGCTTTCACAAAATTGAAGACGGCGATCAGGATCATCTTCTTTAAGTTCTTGCAGTAAATTAATTTTGTAAGGGTGATATCTCTCTCTTTTTTGAAATACGCCAGACTGATTCTTGCGAAATTGTATTTCCTCACGCAATATCTTTGGTAGAGAGGTGAGGATTTTCTTGCAGCTGCAATATGATATTTAACTAAACGTCATCGTTTATTTTGGAACGGCTTATTTTGGGAATGTATTTATGTGACCAGAATCTCGAAATTTCTTGGCAATTGTGTTTACATTGCTTTGTTCGATTATCTAGATATTTATTATTGGAGATCTCGCGCACTTATTGCTGTGTTCGGGGTTTGTCACCGTGCCCTAAATAAATTTGAATTTCTATCCGCTGCGTTTCTGCTAGATGCGCTATTTGGTTCTCGTGCCATTTTCGGTATAAAAAGGTATTGAGAAAGTTGAAAGAAATTTATTTTCTGCGAAGTATGTTAGTGATCGAAATTTTTAGCTTTTTCTCAGAAAACTCTAGTTTAAAATATGCAAAAAGGCAATATTTACTAATTGGAAATTGAAAACTTATCTGTTTTCTATATTTCCAAAATATTACAGCGGTTAAGAAGGAAACAAACAGAAACAACTACTCCGAGGGCTAATACCTAATAATATTTTTTTTTTGGC
The DNA here is from genome assembly GCA_951812265.1 of Taphrorychus bicolor. Taxonomy (NCBI): domain Eukaryota; kingdom Metazoa; phylum Arthropoda; class Insecta; order Coleoptera; family Curculionidae; genus Taphrorychus; species Taphrorychus bicolor. The sequence goes on along the minus strand of OX638299.1, from coordinate 39,033,047 downwards.
TTTATAAAATGAGCCTTGAAACAAACAGTGTAATTCAATGCCGGTAAGGGCATTAGCCCTCTGAGTAGTTGTTTCTGTTTGTTTTTTCAATAAGAATGTAAAGATGGCAATACACTCAGATCGGTCTGTCTGGTGTCATCTAGTGTTCAAATAATTTTGGTGAATGAAAATCGTTTATATATGCGCCACCATGACAGTAGCGGTGACTTTTGACTTTACTTTTACTGCTTAGGACTTTCTTGCTACTTTTTTGGTCTCAGGATTAGAAAGCCCACTTTAGGTGTGAGTATGGAGAAAACAAATGCCGTACTTTTAGTCCGCTTGAAAAAAAAGTAACTTTTTTGCTCTCGAGTGATTGCCGCTCTCCGCTTCGCGTCGAGCTGCTAACCCCTTCCGCCTCTTTTCTAACTTGTGATATTGTCTTGAAATTTTGAGATGTAGTATAGGCCTGACAATTCTAGGTGTGCGTTTTGCAAGAGAAAAGTGGGGTCATCATATTACTTAGTTCAAGATAGCAAGAGATGGTCTGTGCGTGGAAATGAAACGAGAAAAAAAAAAGTTGTGTTCCTCGCCTTCCCTATACTATGCGTCATGCTGAAAAAGTGAGACGTTTAAAGCTGGTGCGTCGCGTTTATCTAGAAACAGAAACTTTGGACAAACTTGTCTCTTGAGCTAAAGGGGAGGCTTAAAATTCCCCGCCAGAGATGTTGCAACAATCCCAAGAACTACGATAAACTCCCGGACCAGAACGCCGCCGTGTAGCTCGCGGCAGTCCGGCACGCGAGTCACGTAAAACATAGAAAACATTTTACCGGAACATGAAAATTAAATTGCCTTAGTAGGAACAAGGATATTAACTAATCCGGCCGGGAAGCGGACCGGAATGTTAACCTTCCTTTAAGGTAGTAGTTTCCACATTCTTCGCGTCCCGGAGATTATCTTTTGTCTCTGAATGCTTCCGGATGCCGGTCTCATTCCCCCCTTTGTTCGCCTTTAGGCGATGAAAAATTAGTGCACCGTCTAATGAAGATGAGTGGCCGTTCTGCAGGACAAGGCCGTACGTCACGCGGACCTCCAAACGTCTTCGTAGTTGAGCTCATTAATTGCGGGGGCCCCCCGTTGCAGCGAGAGGGCTGGGTGGTGGTTGGTTGCCACGTTTCCTCGGATGCGATCCTTTATCGTTAAACGGCGGGGACGTGATAGATGGCTCGTTTGTTTTGGGTCTTAAGACAATGGATGTCCCTGCAGGTGTTCGTGTTCAGCCTTGAACTATGGCTCGATACGTCACCGACTAGTCTGTGTTAAAAATTATTTAGCGACTTTACAACTATTTGAGCCTTACAGATTGCTGATGTCCTAGGACTAGGTAAAGATCTAGTGTAAAAATAGTCGCATGTGTCATTATGTTAGGCGACCTTTAAATTTATCCGGGTTATCACAATCAACCCCCTCCCCCTTTGAAAAGTGGCATCTATGTTTCACATGTGAAAAAGTAAGATATGTGCGTAAGGGTAAAGTTCCTGTTAAATTAATTACCATTAATTTAATAAGTGTGTAGATAAATAAAGTCTTTGGTTTTTGTTTATAAAAAAATAATAGTTACTGTTGGCCCCAAACCTGGTACTACAAAAGTGAGTTGTTTTCCTCAAAAAAGGATACCCTCTAAGTTCAAGACAATTCTAACTTTCTTATTTTTAAAGATAGACATGTGGAGAGGGTACTCATTTCTAGCAAACTTTTTTCAATTAAGACGATGCGGTTATCAGATCTGACGTCACAAAGTTAGCCAATACATACGTTACAGTCTGATTGCACCATCGTCTTAATTAGAAACATTTGGCTGAAAATGAGTACCCACTTCAGGGGTTCATCTTTGAAAATAACAAAGTTCTCTTACTCTACTCTCTAATAAAGTAGATAGTACCTCCAGTACGGTTTGAGTTATCAAAATTCTGATTACACCAAGGTCTTAGTTGGAAAAAATTAGCTGAAAATGAGTGCCCACTTCAAGGGTCTATTTTTGTAAATAACAACTTAATCAATACCTCCGTTATGGTTACAGACATCAAAATTCCGAATGCAACATCGTCTTAGTTGGAAAAGGTTAGCTGAAAATGAATACCCACTTAAGGGATCTATTTTTGAAAATAACAAAGTTACTCAGGATTTCCGTTTAAAGGTTAAAGGTATCAAAACTCCTAATGAAAAAATTTGTTGAAAATCAGTCTATGAAATAATTTTTTCCAACAAAGACGATGCACTTGTCAGACTTGACGTAACAGTCACCCCGTTCGGGCATATTTTAACTTTTTTATCTTTAGAAAATGGACCCACGAATAGTGAGTACTCTCTCCTATGTTTTTCTACCTTATGTCGTTCAATTCGAGAAAATTCTGCTTTTTTTATATATAAAATTAGGTTCATGCAATGAGTATGGATCACTTTCAGCTATTTTTTCTGGCTACGCCAATACTGTTGTCAAAGTTCACGTATATCTTACCCAGCCCAAAAATTCCTAACTTTCTTATTTTTAAATACTCATGAAATGCCATTACATTATGTCAGATTCCCTCGGATTTCGGATACGATTATCGGATGCATGTAAACGAAAATTTATTTCATCCGTTTGTCCGTCAATTTTTCGGCCATCGGATGTCGGATTTTGGATGCATGAGAAGGAAGCTTCAGAATTTGTGTAAAGTGTAAACTGTCACTTTCCGTCATTTATATTTATAAATAACTATCAACTATCATAAATAAGTTCTATAGATTCCTGAGCGTGACTAGCCTGCCAGTTAACATATGAAGATGAAGTTTTTGTGTTTGCAAAAGTATTGTATTATTTCTATATAGGGTAATTTTTAAGTTGGTGACTATTGTGACTTACTTCATTCTACCACAAAATAAAGCTAAAAAATAGGATTTATTCCATTAGCGGTATGTGCACTTTTTCGAAATGCATATTCCAATTCATAATATAAAATCTGATTTGAAATATTTCCACATTTTCAATGAAATTTTGTAGCTGTGTCGATAGCTAAGTATATAGGACGCATACGAAGCCCATTGGCTGTTCAGCTTCGCGGCGGAGCAATGGTATCGATAGCTCGATATGATTGGCTGATGTCTGCATAAACGCATTCGTTCATCGGAAAGATGATAGTTCAAGTTCAGTTTTCGTAAGTAAAACATCGCTGTCTCCCTGACGGGAAGTGTATCAATCAAAAAGAAGGTCAGCAAGTTGTCTAGAAGTTCGATAAAGTAATCGTTTCTTGTTCGTTTGGATTTAATTGCACTCTTGTGTATTGGATTAAGTGTGTTTCTGTTATCTGCGCATTCTCGATGATGTGCAGATTTTCTTCTCGTGTTTTGCAATTGAAAAACGTGTTTTGTTTGCAAGTAGGATTAAGAAAAACTAGTCAACAGTTCGTCAGACAAAAGCACAAGTTTCACGTCATTAAGCGATCATTAGGTCTGAATCGAGCTGCTTAATATAAAAAAAATAGGGACACAAATTAGAAAGCTTCATCTGCTTAATTCTACCAATCAACATGTCTGTTATGTCACGATCATACTCCTTATTAAGAGCAATCTATTCAATAGTATCAAGAAGCTTTTTGAAAATTTCAGCTAAGATGAAGATACTAAGAATTCTATCAACATTAAAAGCATTAAAACGCTGCCATGTTATGTTACAGTTGAGTAGATAAAGAGAGAAGTTGAGCTTGCTGTCTAGTTAGTGGTGATTAATTTATAAATTGTTTTCTAACTTTCACACCCAACTGCTTTTATCCAGTTTTTGTTCTAAAGTCAGAAACTCTTTGTGCAAACGTTTTTTTTTCACCATTTATTAATATACACAGAGTCATTGTGTAATACTCGGCAAAAACGCAGATTTTTGTATTGGTTGCGATTCTATACGCGAACCCGCATGTTGCTCTCAACTAGGTAAAAGTTGCTATTACTTGATTGTTACTAAAATCACTATCTTATTGTGTAACTTTCTCCTCATACGCGGTCAAATGTTCCAGAACCAGAGTTTTCTGCCAGAGGGGTCGTATAAGTTTAATTTATTAACTCATTTATTGAATCTATGGCATTGTTGATATGCGAAGAGTCTTTGTGTAACTTTCTTGGTTCAGTAGTGAGATTATTTGGTTTGAACTCAGACATCAAACTGAATACCTTCATATAACGACGCGTAGCTATTGGTTGGGTTGGCAGAGCCATTGTGTAACTAGCGTTCAATTTGTAAAGCAAAATAAATTACCATTAAAAAATGTTACTCAATTGAGCTCCCCATAAAGCAGCTGTGTAACTTTGTTTGTGTATAAATAAAAAAAAAATGTAATTCTGAAGCGGAATGATGCAGCAAAAAAATTTTTTTTCCTGTAAATGTTTGTAATTAGGAAAATTACGAAAAACAATTCGGCTAAAAAGCTAATAGAGGTCGACCGGAAAGCGGTGGGTGCATCCACTATTAATGCGGAAGTAAAACGCTCCGGTTCACGGGAACTGCATATGGATGCGGCTAATGGGGATTAAACGAGGGCTCAGTCCAGTTGCCCAAATAAAACGCGCGCCGTAACTTCATCAGTTATGAAATTAAGTCCCGGAGCGTAACGCAAGCAAGCACACACGCGCCACTCCAATCACGCTCTAATCGCTCTATCTGAATTTCAAATGCGCCTTATAAATATTGAAATGTAAAAAGAAGGATGATATATAGATAGGGAGCCGCTAATTCATTATAAGGGCAGGTGTACAAATAAAAATACTGCCCTTTAATTACCCACGGGCTCTAAATTTTAGGGGGTTTTAACAGAAATGGGTCATTAGGGCGGCGGTCGCTCTGGGCTCTGTATTTTCGTGTATTTGCATCTAAATGAGAAAGTCTCTAGAAAATTAAATGCCCGGGGCAATTTTTTGTTTTTTTTGGTTACAGCCGGACCGAGGCCTGCTGTGCGATTTTTCCTTGTTTACAGACGGCAGAAATCAGAACGAATTCGCTTTGCTGGTCTCAATTAAGTAATTCATTGGAGAGGAAAACTCAGCGGCTAAAATATCTATGCTATGTGGCAAAAACACAAACGATGGGGAGAAAATTGCTATTTTTTATCTCTTTTTTCCCGAAATCTATTCCCAGCACGTTCGCCCCAAGGTCGGAGTATTTGTCGGGCCCCTTCAGGGCGCAAATAGGCGACAACTAGGTGGATATCGAAAGAGATTATCGACTTCCTTACAAGATCGTACGATAACGGCTAAATCCCCTAATCGGAACCCTCCGAGCGACTTATCCTGCTTATCTGGAACAAATGCGGTTGAATAATGGTCCTACGCTTTGTTTATGGCCTTCTAGATTAGGAAAACTACGTCTTCGAAAGGATTAAATAAGTGAGAGCTGTGTCAAACGGTATTTTAATTAGGTGCATTGTTTGCTCCATCAGGACTCGTGTTTACTCAAAGCTCCCCTCCTCCTGACCCTCCGCCCGCTCGCATTACGTGCCTCCTAAATAACTCAGCAAATACCGAATTTAATATAAATCTTAAAGAGCTTTCCCCTCGACTGACTCGGGTAAATATTTGAATAAACATCCAGGGGTAAATCTCTGGCAAAAGATCGAGAGAACGCACTCCGGAATTCGCAAAAAGCTACAACTTTTGCGGTCTGTTGAATTTGCGCAACAAAAGATACATGCCGAACGCACCCTTCTGCATAAATCCCCAGCAAATAATGGGAAACCTGATCGACTGACCGGGATTTTGATACGAAACGAGAACGCACCACCGATCTATATGCCGGAAATAAATCGGCGAAATGATCGATGCCGCCTTTATACATTGATATGTATCGTATTGTGGATTGTGGTGCGCGTCAGAGGCGAAACTATTGCCCATTATTCGAACTGGAATCTGGCAACTGCGATAAACTGTGAGAAAATGGCTAAGCTGGGGCAACAATGACAGTGACGAACAGTGAACTCGATTATTTGATTCCATGTGGAGAGCTGAAACTTACGCTGTTACTCGAGGGCCCAAGTTGGGCGCCAACAACATATTATTTTGGAATTCGGATGGTTTCTTTCTGGCTGGTGTAAAACGATTGAAACCAGAAGAAAATGTAAAAGAAGAAGTTTTTGGAGAGCTCAGAGCCATGCTAAATCTATGGATACCAATTCGAAATAGTCCAGACGAGGAATATTGCTCTGCATATAGCAGAATTACCTAAGAGGTCACAGTGGGTAATTGGAGTAGCTAGAAAGAATTCATTACAATAAATAAATAAAAATTAAAAAAAAAAAATGTAGAAGAGACAATTTACGCAAAGATATTTTATCCTCGTATTTAGGTCAATATATCTGCAAAAACAAGAATATAACAAATCAACTCTATTTTGCAACTTAAACTTCCAAAGTTACACGTCGACTCTACCAGATTAAATTGCACTAAAATCTGAATTGCTGAGCTAAAATTTAATTTGTCTCATCGATACGTGAGTCGGTAGATTTATCTACAAACGCAAAAAATTACAAATCGTCTCTATTCTTCAAATTAAAACTACAAAGTCGCCCATTGACTTTATTAGAATAGATTTATCTGAAAATACACAAAAGTTACAAATTGGCTCTATTCTGCAACTTAAACCCGCAAAGTTACACACTGACCCTATCAGAATAGATTTCTCTAAAATCGGAATTGACGAGAAAAAAAATCCGCAAAAGATAAGAGAGTCGTGGTTTTAACTAATCGAAATTGATGAGAAAACATTTGTCGCAAACCTTAAAAAGTCGATGATGAAATGGTTTTGCTTCTATTTGTACTGTTAAATTGTTTTAGAAATTGAAATCTGGTTACACAATGAAAATATTCATATTGATGCCAAAGTTGAGTAAAGGAATACAAAGACTATTTGGATATTAATAAATGTCAGATTCAACAAACGAACCAATAAATTAAACTTATGCGACCGGTCTGGCAGAAAACTGTGGCTCCGAAGCATTTGGCCACGTGTGAGAAGCAAGTTACACAATGAGTTACTGATTGTAGAAAACAAACTAAATAATAACAACTTTAAATAGTTCAGAATATGCCTGTTTACCTCTAGAAATTGGACACAATGGCTCAGTTTTAACAAAAAAAGTTTCGAGTTTTTGACGAGAATGTTACACAATGACTCTGTCTGTATTAAAAAATGATGAAAAAACTGTTGCGCATAAGAGAAAGTTGGAAAAGTAAAGTTACATAACAAACGTCTAATATCTTAAAAATAGAAACTGGATTCGAAAAGAAAGGTACACAGTGGCTCTAGCACAGAAAACTCAAATAGAAACCATCTTTCAGTTATAAATAATTCAAGTGACATTCTTAGCTTGTTATAATATTGCAATTAGACTATGTTTCAAAACTTTAAAGAATTACACAATGGCTCTATCAATGCGGAATGTTCGGCATTACATAGAAACGATTCTCACTGATGGGTAAGTTAACATCGAATAAGGTCAGTAATAGTCGAATATAATGTCATCACTAACATAAATGAGAATGTTACAGAAATACTCTGTATACACCAACAAATGCCATATTGAACAGATGAAACAATGAATTTCTATGGAGAGGTGCTTATCTACCTGTAAAAACAATGTTACACAATGAGTTCTTGACTTTAGACCAAGAACTGAGTAAAAGCAGTTGGGTGTAGAAACTTATAAAATCACTCTAGCATATAGTTTACCTTTAAAAATAGTTAATTTATGAAATGTATGTTCGAAATATACTCTATGTATTAAAAATAGAAATTAAGTTACCGAATGCCTTTACCAGTAAAAAAGATGAACTTACCGAAACGGAAAGGAAAGACCACTAAAATAATTAGAGGTATTTGAGAAATTACACAAAGACTCTCTCATAATATCTCTTTTGAAAGAGCACTCAATGACTATAAAGGGTCTTCTTTAGACTCAGAACAACATGCTAAGGGATTTTATCTATAAGAAGTTGTATCTATAAGAATTGCTCTATCGCATATATTTATGACATTTTTGGTTACACAAGGGCCTTAAAAAATTATTTCCTACCGAGAAAGATAACCAAAAACTGCAGTGTCAGTTTTATCTGCAAAGACAAAAAGTTATAAATTGGCTCTATTGTGCAATTTAAACCCACAAAGTTACACATTGACTTTTCTAGAATATATTTAGCTAAAATCTGAATTGGTGGGTTAAAATTTAATTTGCCACAAACGATAGGTGAGTCGGTGGATTTATATCCAAAGAAACAAAAGTTAGAAAGTAGCTCTATTCTGCAACTTAAACCCGCAAAGCTACACACTGACTCTATCAGAATATGTTTAGCTAAAATCTGAATTGGTGAGCTAAAATCTCACTTGCCAGAAACGATAGGTGAGTCGGTGGATTTATATCCAAAGACACAAAAGTTACAAAGCGGCTCTATTCTTCAATTTAAACCCGCAAAGTTACACACTGACTCTATCAGAATATATTTAGCTAAAATCTGAATTGGTGAGCTAAAATCTAATTTGCCAGAAACGATAGGTGAATCGGTGGATTTATATCCAAAGACACAAAAGTTACAAAGCGGCTCTATTCTGCAACTTAATCCCGCAAAGCTACACACTGACTCTATTAGAATAAATTTAGCTAAAATCTGAATTGGTGGGCTAAAATTAATGTTGCCAGAAACGATAGGTGAGTCGGTGGATTTATATCCAAAGACACAAAAGTTACAAAGCGGCTCTATTCTTCAATTTAATCCCGCAAAGTTACACACTGACTCTATCAGAATATATTTAGCTTAAATCTGAATTGGTGAGCTAAAATCTAATTTGCCAGAAACGATAGGTGAATCGGTGGATTTATATCCAAAGACACAAAAGTTACAAAGCGGCTCTATTCTGCAACTTAAACCCGCAAAGCTACACACTGACTCTATTAGAATATATTTAGCTAGAATCTGAATTGGTGAGCTAAAATCAATGTTGCCAGAAACGATGAGTGAGTCGGTGGATTTATATCCAAAGACACAAAAGTTACAAAGCAGCTCTATTCTTTAATTTAAACCCCCAAAGCTACACACTGACTCTATCAGAATATATTTAGCTAAAATCTGAATTGGTGAGCTAAAATCTAACTTGCCAGAAACAATAGGTGAGTCGGTGGATTTATATCCAAAGACACAAAAGTGACAAAGCGGCTCTATTCTCCAATTTAAACCCGCAAATTTACACACTGACTCTATCAGAATATATGTAGCTAAAATCTGAATTGGTGGGCTAAAATCTAATTTGCCAGAAACGATAGGTGAGTCGGTGGATTTATATCCAAAGACACAAAAGCTACAAAGCGGCTCTATTCTGCAATTTAAACCCGCAAAGTTACATACTGACTCTATCAGAATAGATTTAGCTAAAATCTGAATTGGTGGGCTAAAATCTATGTTGCCAGAAACGATAGGTGAGTCGGTGGATTTATATCCAAAGACACAAAAGCTACAAAGCGGCTCTATTCTGCAATTTAAACCCGCAAAGTTACATACTGACTCTATCAGAATATATTTAGTTAAAATCTGAATTGGTGGGCTAAAATCTATGTTGCCAGAAACCATAGGTGAGTCGGTGGATTTATATCCAAAGACACAAAAGTTACAAAGCGGCTCTATTCTGCAACTTAAACCCGCAAAGCTACACACTGACTCTATCAGAATATGTTTAGCTAAAATCTGAATTGGTGAGCTAAAATCTCTCTTGCCAGAAACGATAGGTGAGTCGGTGGATTTATATCCAAAGACACAAAAGTTACAAAGCGGCTCTATTCTTCAATTTAAACCCGCAAAGTTACACACTGACTCTATCAGAATATATTTAGCTAAAATCTGAATTGGTGAGCTAAAATCTAACTTGCCAGAAACGATAGGTGAGTCGGTGGATTTATATCCAAAGGCACAAAAGTGACAAAGCGGCTCTATTCTGCAATTCAAACCCGCAAAGCTACACACTGACTCTATCAGAATATATTTAGCTAAAATCTGAATTGGTGGGCTAAAATCTATGTTGCCAGAAACGATAGGTGAGTCGGTGGATTTATATCCAAAGACAAAAGTTACAAAGCGGCTCTATTCTGCAATTTAAACCCGCAAAGTTACATACTTACTCTATCAGAATAGATTTAGCTAAAATCTGAATTGGTGGGCTAAAATCTATGTTGCCAGAAACGATAGGTGAGTCGGTGGATTTATATCCAAAGACACAAAAGCTACAAAGCGGCTCTATTCTGCAATTTAAACCCGGAAAGTTACATACTGACTCTATCAGAATATATTTAGTTAAACTCTGAATTGGTGGGCTAAAATCTATGTTGCCAGAAACGATAGGTGAGTCGGTGGATTTATATCCAAAGACACAAAAGTTACAAAGCGGCTCTATTCTGCAACTTAAACCCGCAAAGCTAGACACTGACTCTATCAGAATATGTTTAGCTAAAATCTGAATTGGTGAGCTAAAATCTCACTTGCCAGAAACGATAGGTGAGTCGGTGGATTTATATCCAAAGACACAAAAGTTACAAAGCGGCTCTATTCTTCAATTTAAACCCGCAAAGTTACACACTGACTCTATCAGAATATATTTAGCTAAAATCTGAATTGGTGAGCTAAAATCTAACTTGCCAGAAACGATAGGTGAGTCGGTGGATTTATATCCAAAGGCACAAAAGTGACAAAGCGGCTCTATTCTGCAATTCAAACCCGCAAAGCTACACACTGACTCTATCAGAATATATTTAGCTAAAATCTGAATTGGTGGGCTAAAATCTATGTTGCCAGAAACGATAGGTGAGTCGGTGGATTTATATCCAAAGACACAAACGCTACAAAGCGGCTCTATTCTGCAATTTAAACCCGCAAAGTTACATACTGACTCTATCAGAATATATTTAGTTAAAATCTGAATTGGTGGGCTAAAATCTATGTTACCAGAAACGATAGGTGAGTCGGTGGATTTATATCCAAAGACACAAAAGTTACAAAGCGGCACTATTCTGCAACTTAAACCCGCAAAGCTACACACTGACTCTATCAGAATATGTTTAGCTAAAATCTGAATTGGTGAGCTAAAATCTCACTTGCCAGAAACGATAGGTGAGTCGGTGGATTTATATCCAAAGACACAAAAGTTACAAAGCGGCTCTATTCTTCAATTTAAACCCGCAAAGTTACACACTGACTCTATCAGAATATATTTAGCTAAAATCTGAATTGGTGAGCTAAAATCTAATTTGCCAGAAACGATAGGTGAATCGGTGGATTTATATCCAAAGACACAAAAGTTACAAAGCGGCTCCATTCTGCAACTTAAACCCGCAAAGCTACACACTAACTCTATTAGAATATATTTAGCTAAAATCTGAATTGGTGGGCTAAAATCAATGTTGCCAGAAACGATAGGTGAGTCGGTGGATTTATATCCAAAGACACAAACGCTACAAAGCGGCTCTATTCTGCAATTTAAACCCGCAAAGTTACATACTGACTCTATCAGAATATATTTAGTTAAAATCTGAATTGGTGGGCTAAAATCTATGTTACCAGAAACGATAGGTGAGTCGGTGGATTTATATCCAAAGACACAAAAGTTACAAAGCGGCTCTATTCTGCAACTTAAACCCGCAAAGCTACACACTGACTCTATCAGAATATGTTTAGCTAAAATCTGAATTGGTGAGCTAAAATCTCACTTGCCAGAAACGATAGGTGAGTCGGTGGATTTATATCCAAAGACACAAAAGTTACAAAGCGGCTCTATTCTTCAATTTAAACCCGCAAAGTTACACACTGACTCTATCAGAATATATTTAGCTAAAATCTGAATTGGTGAGCTAAAATCTAATTTGCCAGAAACGATAGGTGAATCGGTGGATTTATATCCAAAGACACAATAGTTACAAAGCGGCTCCATTCTGCAACTTAAACCCGCAAAGCTACACACTAACTCTATTAGAATATATTTAGCTAAAATCTGAATTGGTGGGCTAAAATCAATGTTGCCAGAAACGATAGGTGAGTCGGTGGATTTATATCCAAAGACACAAAAGTTACAAAGCAGCTCTATTCTGCAATTTAAACCCGCAAAGCTACACACTGACTCTATCAGAATATATTTAGCTAAAATCTGAATTGGTGAGCTAAAATCTAACTTGCCAGAAACGATAGGTGAGTCGGTGGATTTATATCCAAAGGCACAAAAGTGACAAAGCGGCTCTATTCTGCAATTCAAACCCGCAAAGCTACACACTGACTCTATCAGAATATATTTAGCTAAAATCTGAATTGGTGGGCTAAAATCTATGTTTCCAGAAACGATAGGTGAGTCGGTGGATTTATATCCAAAGACAAAAGTTACAAAGCGGCTCTATTCTGCAATTTAAACCCGCAAAGTTACATACTTACTCTATCAGAATAGATTTAGCTAAAATCTGAATTGGTGGGCTAAAATCTATGTTGCCAGAAACGATAGGTGAGTCGGTGGATTTATATCCAAAGACACAAAAGTTACAAAGCGGCTCTATTCTGCAACTTAAACCCGCAGAGCTAGACACTGACTCTATCAGAATATGTTTAGCTAAAATCTGAATTGGTGAGCTAAAATCTCACTTGCCAGAAACGATAGGTGAGTCGGTGGATTTATATCCAAAGACACAAAAGTTACAAAGCGGCTCTATTCTTCAATTTAAACCCGCAAAGTTACACACTGACTCTATCAGAATATATTTAGCTAAAATCTGAATTGGTGAGCTAAAATCTAATTTGCCAGAAACGATAGGTGAACCGGTGGATTTATATCCAAAGACACAAAAGTTACAAAGCGGCTCTATTCGGCAACTTAAACCCACAAAGCTACACACTGACTCTATTATAATATATTTAGCTAAAATCTGAATTGGTGGGCTAAAATCAATGTTGCCAGAAACGATAGGTGAGTCGGTGGATTTATATCCAAAGACACAAAAGTTACAAAGCAGCTCTATTCTTTAATTTAAACCCGCAAAGCTACACACTGACTCTATCAGAATATATTTAGCTAAAATCTGAATTGGTGAGCTAAAATCTAACTTGCCAGAAACGATAGGTGAGTCGGTGGATTTATATCCAAAGACACAAAAGTGACAAAGCGGCTCTATTCTTCAATTTAAACCCGCAAAGTTACACACTGACTCTATCAGAATATATTTAGCTAAAATCTGAATTGGTGAGCTAAAATCTAATTTGCCAGAAACGATAGGTGAATCGGTGGATTTATATCCAAAGACACAAAAGTTACAAAGCGGCTCTATTCTGCAACTTAATCCCGCAAAGCTACACACTGACTCTATTAGAATAAATTTAGCTAAAATCTGAATTGGTGGGCTAAAATTAATGTTGCCAGAAACGATAGGTGAGTCGGTGGATTTATATCCAAAGACACAAAAGTTACAAAGCGGCTCTATTCTTCAATTTAATCCCGCAAAGTTACACACTGACTCTATCAGAATATATTTAGCTTAAATCTGAATTGGTGAGCTAAAATCTAATTTGCCAGAAACGATAGGTGAATCGGTGGATTTATATCCAAAGACACAAAAGTTACAAAGCGGCTCTATTCTGCAACTTAAACCCGCAAAGCTACACACTGACTCTATTAGAATATATTTAGCTAGAATCTGAATTGGTGAGCTAAAATCAATGTTGCCAGAAACGATGAGTGAGTCGGTGGATTTATATCCAAAGACACAAAAGTTACAAAGCAGCTCTATTCTTTAATTTAAACCCCCAAAGCTACACACTGACTCTATCAGAATATATTTAGCTAAAATCTGAATTGGTGAGCTAAAATCTAACTTGCCAGAAACAATAGGTGAGTCGGTGGATTTATATCCAAAGACACAAAAGTGACAAAGCGGCTCTATTCTCCAATTTAAACCCGCAAATTTACACACTGACTCTATCAGAATATATGTAGCTAAAATCTGAATTGGTGGGCTAAAATCTAATTTGCCAGAAACGATAGGTGAGTCGGTGGATTTATATCCAAAGACACAAAAGCTACAAAGCGGCTCTATTCTGCAATTTAAACCCGCAAAGTTACATACTGACTCTATCAGAATAGATTTAGCTAAAATCTGAATTGGTGGGCTAAAATCTATGTTGCCAGAAACGATAGGTGAGTCGGTGGATTTATATCCAAAGACACAAAAGCTACAAAGCGGCTCTATTCTGCAATTTAAACCCGCAAAGTTACATACTGACTCTATCAGAATATATTTAGTTAAAATCTGAATTGGTGGGCTAAAATCTATGTTGCCAGAAACCATAGGTGAGTCGGTGGATTTATATCCAAAGACACAAAAGTTACAAAGCGGCTCTATTCTGCAACTTAAACCCGCAAAGCTACACACTGACTCTATCAGAATATGTTTAGCTAAAATCTGAATTGGTGAGCTAAAATCTCTCTTGCCAGAAACGATAGGTGAGTCGGTGGATTTATATCCAAAGACACAAAAGTTACAAAGCGGCTCTATTCTTCAATTTAAACCCGCAAAGTTACACACTGACTCTATCAGAATATATTTAGCTAAAATCTGAATTGGTGAGCTAAAATCTAACTTGCCAGAAACGATAGGTGAGTCGGTGGATTTATATCCAAAGGCACAAAAGTGACAAAGCGGCTCTATTCTGCAATTCAAACCCGCAAAGCTACACACTGACTCTATCAGAATATATTTAGCTAAAATCTGAATTGGTGGGCTAAAATCTATGTTGCCAGAAACGATAGGTGAGTCGGTGGATTTATATCCAAAGACAAAAGTTACAAAGCGGCTCTATTCTGCAATTTAAACCCGCAAAGTTACATACTTACTCTATCAGAATAGATTTAGCTAAAATCTGAATTGGTGGGCTAAAATCTATGTTGCCAGAAACGATAGGTGAGTCGGTGGATTTATATCCAAAGACACAAAAGCTACAAAGCGGCTCTATTCTGCAATTTAAACCCGGAAAGTTACATACTGACTCTATCAGAATATATTTAGTTAAACTCTGAATTGGTGGGCTAAAATCTATGTTGCCAGAAACGATAGGTGAGTCGGTGGATTTATATCCAAAGACACAAAAGTTACAAAGCGGCTCTATTCTGCAACTTAAACCCGCAAAGCTAGACACTGACTCTATCAGAATATGTTTAGCTAAAATCTGAATTGGTGAGCTAAAATCTCACTTGCCAGAAACGATAGGTGAGTCGGTGGATTTATATCCAAAGACACAAAAGTTACAAAGCGGCTCTATTCTTCAATTTAAACCCGCAAAGTTACACACTGACTCTATCAGAATATATTTAGCTAAAATCTGAATTGGTGAGCTAAAATCTAACTTGCCAGAAACGATAGGTGAGTCGGTGGATTTATATCCAAAGGCACAAAAGTGACAAAGCGGCTCTATTCTGCAATTCAAACCCGCAAAGCTACACACTGACTCTATCAGAATATATTTAGCTAAAATCTGAATTGGTGGGCTAAAATCTATGTTGCCAGAAACGATAGGTGAGTCGGTGGATTTATATCCAAAGACACAAACGCTACAAAGCGGCTCTATTCTGCAATTTAAACCCGCAAAGTTACATACTGACTCTATCAGAATATATTTAGTTAAAATCTGAATTGGTGGGCTAAAATCTATGTTACCAGAAACGATAGGTGAGTCGGTGGATTTATATCCAAAGACACAAAAGTTACAAAGCGGCACTATTCTGCAACTTAAACCCGCAAAGCTACACACTGACTCTATCAGAATATGTTTAGCTAAAATCTGAATTGGTGAGCTAAAATCTCACTTGCCAGAAACGATAGGTGAGTCGGTGGATTTATATCCAAAGACACAAAAGTTACAAAGCGGCTCTATTCTTCAATTTAAACCCGCAAAGTTACACACTGACTCTATCAGAATATATTTAGCTAAAATCTGAATTGGTGAGCTAAAATCTAATTTGCCAGAAACGATAGGTGAATCGGTGGATTTATATCCAAAGACACAAAAGTTACAAAGCGGCTCCATTCTGCAACTTAAACCCGCAAAGCTACACACTAACTCTATTAGAATATATTTAGCTAAAATCTGAATTGGTGGGCTAAAATCAATGTTGCCAGAAACGATAGGTGAGTCGGTGGATTTATATCCAAAGACACAAACGCTACAAAGCGGCTCTATTCTGCAATTTAAACCCGCAAAGTTACATACTGACTCTATCAGAATATATTTAGTTAAAATCTGAATTGGTGGGCTAAAATCTATGTTACCAGAAACGATAGGTGAGTCGGTGGATTTATATCCAAAGACACAAAAGTTACAAAGCGGCTCTATTCTGCAACTTAAACCCGCAAAGCTACACACTGACTCTATCAGAATATGTTTAGCTAAAATCTGAATTGGTGAGCTAAAATCTCACTTGCCAGAAACGATAGGTGAGTCGGTGGATTTATATCCAAAGACACAAAAGTTACAAAGCGGCTCTATTCTTCAATTTAAACCCGCAAAGTTACACACTGACTCTATCAGAATATATTTAGCTAAAATCTGAATTGGTGAGCTAAAATCTAATTTGCCAGAAACGATAGGTGAATCGGTGGATTTATATCCAAAGACACAAAAGTTACAAAGCGGCTCCATTCTGCAACTTAAACCCGCAAAGCTACACACTAACTCTATTAGAATATATTTAGCTAAAATCTGAATTGGTGGGCTAAAATCAATGTTGCCAGAAACGATAGGTGAGTCGGTGGATTTATATCCAAAGACACAAAAGTTACAAAGCAGCTCTATTCTGCAATTTAAACCCGCAAAGCTACACACTGACTCTATCAGAATATATTTAGCTAAAATCTGAATTGGTGAGCTAAAATCTAACTTGCCAGAAACGATAGGTGAGTCGGTGGATTTATATCCAAAGGCACAAAAGTGACAAAGCGGCTCTATTCTGCAATTCAAACCCGCAAAGCTACACACTGACTCTATCAGAATATATTTAGCTAAAATCTGAATTGGTGGGCTAAAATCTATGTTTCCAGAAACGATAGGTGAGTCGGTGGATTTATATCCAAAGACAAAAGTTACAAAGCGGCTCTATTCTGCAATTTAAACCCGCAAAGTTACATACTTACTCTATCAGAATAGATTTAGCTAAAATCTGAATTGGTGGGCTAAAATCTATGTTGCCAGAAACGATAGGTGAGTCGGTGGATTTATATCCAAAGACACAAAAGTTACAAAGCGGCTCTATTCTGCAACTTAAACCCGCAGAGCTAGACACTGACTCTATCAGAATATGTTTAGCTAAAATCTGAATTGGTGAGCTAAAATCTCACTTGCCAGAAACGATAGGTGAGTCGGTGGATTTATATCCAAAGACACAAAAGTTACAAAGCGGCTCTATTCTTCAATTTAAACCCGCAAAGTTACACACTGACTCTATCAGAATATATTTAGCTAAAATCTGAATTGGTGAGCTAAAATCTAATTTGCCAGAAACGATAGGTGAACCGGTGGATTTATATCCAAAGACACAAAAGTTACAAAGCGGCTCTATTCGGCAACTTAAACCCACAAAGCTACACACTGACTCTATTATAATATATTTAGCTAAAATCTGAATTGGTGGGCTAAAATCAATGTTGCCAGAAACGATAGGTGAGTCGGTGGATTTATATCCAAAGACACAAAAGTTACAAAGCAGCTCTATTCTTTAATTTAAACCCGCAAAGCTACACACTGACTCTATCAGAATATATTTAGCTAAAATCTGAATTGGTGAGCTAAAATCTAACTTGCCAGAAACGATAGGTGAGTCGGTGGATTTATATCCAAAGACACAAAAGTGACAAAGCGGCTCTATTCTTCAATTTAAACCCGCAAAGTTACACACTGACTCTATCAGAATATATGTAGCTAAAATCTGAATTGGTGGGCTAAAATCTAATTTGCCAGAAACGATAGGTGAGTCGGTGGATTTATATCCAAAGACACAAAAGTTACAAAGCAGCTCTATTCTGCAATTTAAACCCGCAAAGCTACACACCGACTCTATCAGAATATATTTAGCTAAAATCTGAATTGGTGAGCTAAAATCTAACTTGCCAGAAACGATAGGTGAGTCGGTGGATTTATATCCAAAGACACAAAAGTTACAAAGCGGCTCTATTCTTCAATTTAAACCCGCAAAGTTACATACTGAATCTATCAGAATATATTTAGCTAAAATCTGAATTGGTGGGCTTAGATATATGTTGCCAGAAACGATAGGTGAGTCGGTGACAAGACAAGACACAAAGTCAAAGCCAAAGACACAAAAGTTACAAAGCGGCTCTATTCTGCAATTTAAACCGGCAAAGCTACACACTGACTCTATTAGAATATATTTAGCTAAAATCTGAATTGGTGGGCTAAAATCAATGTTGCCAGAAATGATAGGTGAGTCGGTGGATTTATGTCCAAAGACACAAAAGTTACAAAGCGGCTCTATTCTGCAATTTAAACCCGCAAAGCTACACACTGACCCTATCAGGATATATTTAGCTAAAATCTGAATTGGTGGGCTAAAATCTATGATGCCAGAAACGATAGGTGAGTCGGTGGATTTATATCCAAAGACACAAAAGTTACAAAGCGGCTCTATTCTGCAATTTAAACCCGCAAAGTTACACAGTGAACTGGAATATATTTAGGTATAATCTGAATTGGTGGTCTAAAATCTAGTTTGCGAGAAACGTATGTGCGTCGGTGGATTTATAGCCAAAGACACAAAAGTTACAAAGCGGCTCTATTCTGCAATTTAAACCTGCAAAGTTACACAATGACTCAGCGAGAATATATTTAGCTAAAATCTGCATTGCTGATCGAAACTCTAATTTACCGCAAGCGATAAGTGTGTCGGTTAATTTATCTGCAAATACACAATAGTTACAAATCGGCTCTATCATTTAACTTACACTTCCAAAGTTACACATTGACTCTATTAGAATAGCTTTATCTAAAATCTTTTTTGTTGCCAGAAACGATAGGTGAGTCGATGGATTTATATCCAAAGACACGAAAGTTAAAAAGCGGCTCTATTCTGCAATTTAAACCCGCAAAGCTACACACTGACTCTATCAGAATATATTTAGCTAGAATCTGAATTGGTGAGCTAAAATCTTTGTTGCCAGAAACGATAGGTGAGTCGGTGGATTTATATCCGAAGACACAAAAGTTACAAAGCGGCTCTATTCTGCAATTTAAACCCGCAAAGCTACACACTGACCCTATCAGAATATATTTAGCTAAAATCTGAATTGGTGAGCTAAAATCTAATTTGCCAGAAACAATAGGTGAATCGGTAAATTTTGTATGCATAGACACAGAAGTTACAAAGCGGCTCTATTCTGCAATTTAAACCCGCAAAGTTACACATTGACTCTATGAGAATATATTTAGCTAAAATCTGCATTGCTGAACCAAAATCTAATTTACCGCAAGCGATAAGTGTGTCGGTTAAGTTACAAATCGGCTCTATCATATAACTTACACTTCCAAAGTTACACATTGACTCTATTAGAATAGCTTTATCTAAAATCTGTAGTGATGAGAAAAAAAAATGCCGCAAACGATAGGAAAATCGGTGGATTTATCTGGAAAGACACAAAAGTTACAAATCGGCTCTATTCTGCAACTTAAACCCGCAAAGTTACACACTGACTATCAGAATAGATTTATCTAAAGTAGGAATTGCTGAGCTAAAATCTAATTGCCGCAGACGATAAGTGAGTTGGTGGATTTATCTGCAAATACACAAAAGTGACAAATCGGCTCTATACCGCAATTTAAACCTCCAAAATTACACACTGACTGTATCAAAATAGATTTATCGAAAATCTTAATTGCTGAGCTAAGATCTAATTTGTCGCAAAATGATAGTTGAGTGGGTGACTTTACCTGCGAAGACACAAAAGTTACAAATTGGCTCTATTCTTTAACTTAATCCCTCAAAGTTGTACATTAATAGTGACAACAAACCATGTAACCTGCTAAGTTACACTTTGACTCTATTAGGATATATTTAACTAAAATCTGTCACCGTTATTGAATATCTGAGGAAAAATTAGCTGGAAACGAGATGTTAGACGGTAAATTTATCTATAAAAACAAAAGAGTTACAAAGGGGTTCTATTTTGCAATTTAAACTTGCAAATCCTGCTCTAAACAAACATTTTTCATAATTAGACGCGTTAAAGCGGGGACTTAAATACCGCTTTATGCTTGCTCTCTTACCTCGTGAAAGCGCGACGTAATTAAGCGTTAAGCGGTAATATTTTCGTTCGAAATTAGACTTGTTTGGATTGGAGTTAATAACACGAAAACGCTTTTAGTTCGGGCGAAATGCATCTCAAAAAGACTTTCCACCCCGCTCGTAGGCGAACACTGATCTATGGGGCTTTAGCGAGATTAAATAAGCGAGCGCCTTGATTATATCTGCCGAAATTTACGGCTTAATTTAGGCATGCGGATCTGTTTTGAGGCTGCTCGTGTCAGACGGAGTGTATAACTTTCCAGGTGTCCTGGATCAGGCACAGGGACCTGCACCTGCTGACAGTCAATCGCTTCACGTACACGTCGGACCAGCGGTTTATCGCTCTTCACAATCCACAAACCGAGGACTGGACACTGCAGGTGCGATATCCTCAACATAGAGACGCGGGGATCTACGAGTGTCAGGTGGGCACCACGCCTCCTATCGGACACTCGATGTACTTGTCAGTAGTCGGTAAGTGTTGCGTAAATATATTTTCTTTTTTGATGTTTATCGTAGGCAGTTTGTCTTAATTGCGTAGACATCGTCGTTGTAAATACTCCTGATAAACAACTAACGATTGCAGAAGTAAAGACGTATATTCTCAAAAAAAATAGAATAATAAACTGCCAGTTTATCGACAGTTTATCGAATTGTATAAAAATTTACAAGAATTATCGGGCAGTTTATCGAATTTGTATAGCAGTTTACAAGAAGAATGACTGATCAGTTTATCGGCATTTTATCGAATTTGTACGGAAAATGACAAGAAGAATTATTATGCGTGTATCGACAGGTGATACAAGAAGAATGATTGTGTAGTTTATCGACAGTTTATCTAGTTTATATGAAAATTTACAGGAATGATTGGGCAGTTTATCGAATCTGTATGGATTTTACAAATAAAAAGTGATTGTGCAGGTTATCGGCAGCTTATTGAATTTGTATAGAAGTTTACAAGAAGAATGAGGATTGTATTGGTTGGTTATCGAACTTATATGGAAATTTGCAAGAATAATGATTGAGCAGTTTTCGAATTTGTATGGAAACTTATACACGAATTGATTTTATCTTGTACGTGAATGATTGGGAGTTTATCGACATTTTATTGATTTTACAATAAAGAACGATTGCGCAGGTTATCGGTAGTTTATATAGAAATTTACAAGAAAAATGATTGGATAGTTCATTGAATTTATATAGATGCATACAATAATAGCATGATTTACGAGTTTAAGCTCGCAGTTTATCTGCATTTTATGGAATTTGCATAGAAATTTACAGTGAAAACGATTGCGCAGATTATCGGCAGTTTGTCGAATTTTTATAGAAGTTTATAAAAAGGATGACTGTGCAGTTTATCGCCAGTTTAGCTAATTTGTCTGGAAATTTACAAGAAGAATGATTAGGTAGTTTATCGAATTTGCATGGAAACTTACAATAAAGAATGATTGCGCAGTTTATCGGCAATTTATCGAATTTGTGTGGAATTTGTAAGAAGAATGATTGGGCAATTTATCGAATTTGTATGGAAATTTGCAGGAATGGTTGGGGCAGAATTTATATAGACATTTTCAAGAAGAATGATTGGGTTGTTTATTGGATTTATATGGAAGCTTACATTAAAAAATAATTGCGCAGTTTATCGTCATTTTATCGAATTTTTACGGAAATTGACAAGAAGAATTATTGTGCGGTGTATCGGCAGGTTATCGAATTTGTATGGAAATTTACAAGAAAAATGATTGTGTAGTTTATCGGCAGTTTATCGAGTTTATATGGAAATTTATAGGAATGATTGGGCAGTTTATCGAATCGGTATGGATTTTACAAATAAAGAGCGATTGTGCAGAGTATCGGCATTTTATTGAGTTTATATGAAAGTTTACAAAAAGATTGATTGTGCATTGTATCGGTAGGTTATCGAACTTATATGGAAATTTGCAAGAAGAATTGAGCAATTTGCGAATTTGTATGGAAACTTAAAGAAAAATTGCGCAGATTATCGGCAATTTATCGAATTTGTATGGAGGTTTACACGAATAATGATTGTACAGTTTATCGAGTTAATATGCAAATTTACAGGAATGATTGGGGTTTATCGACATTTTATGGATTTTAAAATAAAGAACGATTGCGCAGGTTATCGGTAGTTTATTGAGTTTATATGGAAATTTACAAGAAAAATGATTGGATAGTTTATTGAATTTATACGGATGTATACAATAAAAGCATGATTTAGTAGTTTTAGCTCGCAGTTTATCTGCATTTTATGGAATTTGTATAGAAATACAGTGAAAACGATTGCGCAGATTATCGGCAGTTTGCCGAATTTTTATGGAAGTTTATAAGAGGAATGACTGTGCAGTTTATTGCCAATTTAGACAATTTGTATGGAAATTTACAAGAAGAATGATTGGGTAGTTTATCGAATTTGTATGGAAACTTACAATAAGAATGATTACACAGTTTATCGGCAATTTATCGAATTTGTGTGGAAATTATGAGAAGAATGATTGGGCAGGTTATCGAATTTGTATGGAAATTTGCAATAAAAAGCGACTGGGCAGATTATTGGCAGTTTATCGAATTTGTATAGAAATTTACAAGAATGGTTTGAGACAGTTTATAGACTTTGTGTGGAAACCTACAATAAAGAATAATTTTGCAGTTTATCGGAAGTGTTTCGAATTAGTACGGAAGCTTACAAAAATAATGATTGCGAAGTTTATTGGAAGTTTATCGAATTTGTATAGAAAGTTTCAAGAAGAATGACTATGCAGCTTATCGGCAGTTTACCGAATTTGTATGGAAATTTACAAAAATGATGGTGCAGTTTATCGAATTTGTATTGAAGTTTACAAGAAGAGTGATTGCGCAGTTTATCGGCAATTTATCGAATTTATATAGACATTTTCAAGAAGAATGATTGGGTTTTTTATTGGATTTATATGGAAGCTTACACTAAAGAATAATTGCGGAATTTATTGTCATTTTATCGAATTTGTATGGAAATTGACATGAAGAATTATTGTGCGGTGTATCGGCAGGTTATCGAATTTGTATAGAAATTTACAAGAAGAATTATTGTGTAGTTTATCGGCAGTTTATGGAGTTTATATGGAAATTTACAGGAATGACTGGGCAGTTTATCGAATCGGTATGGGTTTTACAAATAAAGAGCGATTGTGCAGATTATCGGCAGTTTATTGAATTGTATCGGTAGGTTATCGAACTTATATGGAAATTTGCAAGAAGAATGATTGAGCAGTTTGCGAATTTGTATAAAAACTTAAAGAACAATTGCGCAGATTATCGGCAGTTTATCGAATTTGTATGGAGGTTTACACGAATAACGATTGTACAGTTTATCAAGTTAATACGCAAATTTACATGAATGATTGGGGTTTATTGACATTTTATGGATTTTACAATAAAGAACTAATGCGCAGGTTATCGGTAGTTTATTGAGTTTATATGGATGCATACAATAAAAGCATGATTTACTAGTTTTAGCTGGCAGTTTATCTGCATTTTATGGAATTTGTATCGAAATTTACAGTAAAAACGATTTCGCAGATTATCGGCAGTTTGTCGATTTTTTATGGAAGTTTATAAGAAGAATGATTGTGCAGTTTATCGCCAGTTTAGCCAATTTGTATGGAAATTTACAAGAAGAATGATTGGGTAGTTTATCGAATTTGTATGGAAACTTACAATGAAGAATGATTACACAGTTTATCTGCAATTTATCGAATTTGTGTGGAAATTATAAGAAGAATGATTGGGCAGCGTATCGAATTTGTATGGAAATTTGCAATAAAAAGCGACTGGGCAGATTATTGGCAGTTTATCGAATTTGTATAGAAATTTACAAGAATGGTTGAGACAGTTTATAGACTTTGTGTGGAAACCTACAATAAAGAATAATTTTGCAGTTTATCGGAAGTGTTTCGAATTAGTACGGAAGCTTACAAAAATAATGATTGCGAAGTTTATTGGAAGTTTATCGAATTTGTATAGAAAGTTTCAAGAAGAATGACTATGCAGCTTATCGGCAGTTTACCGAATTTGTAAGGAAATTTACAAGAATGATGGTGCTGTTTATCGAATTTGTATTGAAGTTTACAAGAAGAGTGATTGCGCAGTTTATCGGCAATTTATCGAATTTATATAGACATTTTCAAGAAGGATGATTGGGTTTTTTTATTGGATTTATATGGAAGCTTACACTAAAGAATAATTGCGCAATTTATTGTCATTTTATCGAATTTGTACGGAAATCGACATGAAGAATTATTGTGCGGTGTATCGGCAGTTTATCGAATTTGTATAGAAATTTACAAGAAGAATTATTGTGTAGTTTATCGGCAGTTTATGGAGTTTATATGGAAATTTACAGGAATGATTGGGCAGTTTATCGAATCGGTATGGGTTTTACAAATAAAGAGCGATTGTGCAGATTATCGGCAGTTTATTGAATTGTATCGGTAGGTTATCGAACTTATATGGAAATTTGCAAGAAGAATGATTGAGCAGTTTGCGAATTTCTATGAAAACTTAAAGAACAATTGCGCAGATTATCGGCAATTTATCGAATTTGTATGGAGGTTTACACGAATAATGATTGTACAGTTTATCGAGTTAATACGCAAATTTACATGAATGATTGGGATTTATCGACTTTTATGGATTTTACAATAAAGAACTATTGCGCAGGTTATCGGTAGCTTATTGAATTTATATTGAAATTTACAAGAAAAATGATTAGGGGGTTTATTGAATTTATATAGATACATACAATAAAAGCATGATTTACTAGTTTTAGCTCGCAGTTTATCTGCATTTTACGGAATTTGTATGAAAATTTACAGTAAAAACGATTTTGCAGATTATCGGCAGTTTGTCGAATAAGAAGAATGATTGTGCAGTTTATCGCCAGTTTAGCCAATTTGTATGGAAATTTACAAGAAGCATGATTAGGTAGTTTATCGAATTTGTTTAGAAACTTCTAATATAGAATGATTGCGCCGTTTATCGGCAATTTATCGAATTTGTGTGGAAATTATAAGAAAAATGATTGGGCAGTTTATCGAATTTGATTGGAAATTTGCAATAAAGAGCGATTGCGCAGATTATTGGCAGTTTATCGAATTTGTATAGAAATTTACAAGAATGATTGGGTCAGTTTAGCGAATTTGGATGGAAAACTACAATAAAGGATGATTTTGCAGTTTCTCGTAAGTGTTTCGAATTTGTATGAAAATTTACAAGAAGTATGATTGTGTAGTTTATCGCAAGTAACAATTAGGATGACTGTAATGGAGGAATGTACTTTTTTACTGTTGGCGAGAAATGACGTAAACTGATAGGGTTGTAATTTGTAAAACCCAAAATAATGGTCCAGTTTTTGCTTAAATTCGAGCCGCAAAGTCGGCTCAAAACCATCCCCCCCGATATCAATAACCCCGGCAAACGAACCCACTTTACCCACTTCACATGCAAATCCAATAACGGGGCATTTTCGATTTTCACCCCATTAGAAGGCTCCGCTTTCGCGCTAATCGGCGCTGCAGACGCGGAATTACTCCGAGCGCTAATGTTGTTACGACTGCGAATATCGTGGCAGTGGCTCCGTTTCTTTTTTCGCAACAAAAACCACGGCCTAATGGACTCCCACTTCCGGAAAACGACATTCGTGCTGGAAACTCGTCTAAACAACACTCGAACGGTCGTAAAGCGTTATTAGAAAGAACCGGCGGGAGACGGTGGCAGACGCATCCATAATGTACATAAAAGTTTCCAGTCGGGGGGTTCCGTCGTATTGTGGTTCGAAACGGTCCGGAGTTTATTTGCATACAGTGAAGTGAAATATGACTGTTTCGGAACTTAGCCGGGGAGTTTGTTCAGCTTCGACGCAATAAAATGCATTAATCTAAACACAACTGCAGAAATATGACGGCTCTTGTCTGAAATCGCTTTTATATTGTCTCGAATGCGGGGGTTTATGCGGCTTATTTTTCAGCGCCATACGTGTCTTACAGATCGGCACGCTTATACAATAAACCGTTTTGTAACTCTCGTTGTAACTGCAGACTGGAAATAAGGTTTACATATATTATTTCTATTTTTACAACATGAGATCACAAACAACGGTTTTTTAAAACGAGAAATTTGAAATTGATAGTTGGCGCCCAACGTGGGTCTGAAAATGCGTTTATTTTATTTACCTTTCTTCGTCAAACAAATTAAATTTAACTGAAAAGTCGGAAGTTCCAGTTAAAAACCAGACTTATAGATATTGGCGCCAAAGGTGGAACCAAAAACATGTCCACGCTTACATAACAATGAATTAAAGAAAGATTGCCTAATGACCTACCTACATACAAACTGAGAGGGGCGCAGTTTGTGGGTAATTTTCGTAAAATTTCCATTCAAAATCGATAATCTGCCGTTAAACTGCGCAATCAACCTTGTAAAGGTTTATGCGATTTGATAAACTACCAATAAACTGCACAACAATCCTTCCTGTAAATATGCATACTAATTCGGTAAACTGCACAATCAATCTTCTTGTAAGCATTTATATAAAATAATATACCTTCTGGTAAATTTCCAAGTAAATGCGTTGAACTGTTGACAAACCGCCAAATCAATCTTCTTGTTTGATTCGTTAAACTGTACATTCTTTCTTGTAAATATCCATACGGTTTGATAGACCGCCGATAATCTGCACAATCATTCTTGTTAATTTCTATACAAATTTGATAAACTGTCGATAAACTGCACAATCAATCGTCTGAGGAATATCCATACAAATTCGATAAACTGTTGATAAACTACACAATCATATAATTATCCATACAAATTCGATAAACTGCACAATCGTACTTGTAAATGTCCATACGATTTGATAAACTTCCAATGAATTGCACAACCATTTTTCTTGTAAATTTCAATACAAATTCGATAAACTGCACAATCATTCTTGCAAATTTCTACACAAATTCCATAAACTGTTGATTAACTACACAATCATTCTTCTTGTAAATATCCATACAAATTCGATAAACTGCACAATCATTTATGTAAATGTCCTTACGATTTGATAAAGTGCCGATAAATTGCACAATTGCCACAATCATTTTTTTTTGAAAATTTCAATAAAAATTTGATAAACTTCACAATAATTCTTGTAAATTTCCACACAAATTCTATGAACTGTCGATAAACTGCACAATAAATCTTCCGGTAAATATCCATACAAATTTGATAAACTGATGATACACTTGTTGATAAACTACACAATCATTCTTCTTGTAAATATCTATACAAATCCGATAATCTGCATAATCGTTTTTGTAAATGTCCATACGATCAAACTGCCGATGATTTACACAATCATTTTTCTGGTAAATTTCAATACAAATTCGATAAACTGCACCATCATTCTTGTAAATTTCCACACAAATTCTATAAATTGTCGATAAACTGCACAATAAATCTTCTGTTAAATATCCATACAAATTTGATAAACTGATGATATGCTTGTTGATAAACTACACAATCATTCTTCTTGTAAATATCTATACAAATTCGATATATTGCACAATAAATCTTCTGGTAAATGCCCATACAAATTTCATAAACTGTTGATAAACTTGTTGATAATCTACAAAATCATTCTTCTTGTAAATGTTCATACAAGTTTGATAAACTGCACAATTAATCTCCTTGTAAATATCCATAGAAATTTGATAAACTGATTATATGCTTGTTGATAAACTGCACAATCATTCTTCTTGTAAATATCCATACAAATTCGATAAACTGCACAATCATTTATGTAAATGTCCTTACGATTTGATAAAGTGCCGATAAATTGCAGAATTGCACATTCATTTTTCTTGAAAATTTCAATACAAATTTGATAAACTTCACAATCATTCTTGTAAATTTCCACACAAATTCCATAAACTGTCGAGAAACTGCACAATTAATCTTCTGGTAAATATCTATACAAATTCGATAAACTGTTGATAAACTTGTTGACAAACTACACAGTCAATCTTCTGGTAAATTTCTATACAAATTCGATAAACTGCACAGTCATTTTTGTAAATGTCCATACAATGTGATAAACTGCCGATGAATTGCACAATCAATTTTCTTGTAAATTTCAATAAAAATTCGCTAAATTGCACAATCATTCTTGTAAATTTCCATACAAATACCATAAACTGTCGATAAACTGCACAATCAATCTTCTGGTAAATGTCGATACAAATTCGATAAACTGTGGATAAACTACATAATCATTCGTCTTGTAAATATCTATACAAATTTGATAAAATGCACAATCATTCTTGTAAGTTTCCACACAAATACCATAAACTGTCGATAAACTACACAATCAATCCTCTGGTAAATACCCATACGAATTCCATAAACTGTTGATAAAATTGTTGATAAACAACAAAATCATTCTTCTTGTAAATATTCATTTATACAAGTTTGATAAACTGCACAATCATTCTTGTAAATGTCTATACGATTTGATAAACTGCCGATAAATGCACAATCATTTTCCTTGAAAATTTCAATACAAATTCGATAAACTGCACAATCATTCTTGTAAATTTCCACACAAATTCTATAAACTGTCGACAAACTGCACAATCATTCTTCTTGTAAATATTCATACAAATTCGATAAAATGCACAATCATTCTTGTAAGTTTCCACACAAATTCCATAAACTGTCGATAAACTGCACAATCAATCTTCTGGTAAATACCCATACAAATTCCATAAACTGTTGATAAAATTGTTGATAAACAACAAAATCATTCTTCTTGTAAATATTTATTTATACAAGTTTGATAAACTGCACAATCATTCTTGTAAATGTCTATACGATTTGATAAACTGCCGATAAATGCACAATCATTTTCCTTGAAAATTTCAATACAAATTCGATAAACTGCACAATCATTCTTGTAAATTTCCACACAAATTCTATAAACTGTCGACAAACTGCACAATCATTCTTCTGGTAAATATCCATACAAATTCGATAAACTACACAATCATTCTTCTTGTAAATATTCATACAAATTCGATAAACTGCACAATCATTCTTGTAAATGTCAGTACGATTTGATAAACTGCCGATAAATTGCACAATTATTTTTCTTGAAAATTTCAATACAAATTTGATAAGCTGCACAATCATTCTTGTAAAGTTCCACACACATTTCATAAACTGTTGATAAACTTGTTGATAAACTACAAATTCATTCTTCTTGTAAATATTCATTTATACAAATTTGATAAACTGCTAAATCATTCTTGTAAATGTCTATACGATTTGATAAACTGCCGATGAATGCACAATCATTTTCCTTGTAAATTTCAATACAAATTTGATAAACTGCACAATCATTTTCCTTGTAAATTTCAATACAAATTCCATAAACTGCACAATCAGTCTTCTGGTAAATACCCATACAAATTCCATAAACTGTTGATAAACTACACAATCATTCTTGTCAATGTCTACACGATTTGATAGACTGGCGATAAATTGCATAATCATTTCTCTTGAAAATTTCAAAACAAATTCAATAAACTGCATAATTAATCACTTGGTAAATACCCATACAAATTCGGGAAACTGCACAATCATTCTTGTAAGTGTCCATACGATTTGATAAACTGCCGATAAATTGCACAATCATAATTTCCACACACATTCCATAAACTGTCGATAAACTGCACAATTATTCGGCGTGTAAATTTTTATTCAAATTTGATAAATTGTTTGGGGTGATATTATGTTAAAAGGGTCTCGAAACGAATGATACTTTTGAGATTTTAGAAGTCTTAAATATTTTTTGCAAAAATGCTGTCTTTTGAGAATAATGAATATTTCTCGAGTATCTTATCGCCCTTTTTTGCGACGTTAAATTGTTCAACAAAAGTGCGTCGACTATTTAAGAAGACAGAATTTTATTTAAAGCAGTAATGAATTAGAAACTTCCAATTTTGATTTTCAGTTTTTTTATCCATAATTATCTTCAAAAACTCACTTTCTAATTTATTTTTGTTAAGCTTTTTAAGTCGATATTTGCTTAAAGCACTCGCTATTAAGCAAATCTTACTTTACGCTTTTTAAACCGTAGAAAACTAGATTTTTTTTTATTATGAAGTTGCTTTTTAATTGAGATCTGAAGCCTTAGAACTTTTTTTAAAACTTTTTACTTTTTTACTTTCTTTTATTCGAAGTAGTTTGAACAATGACCTAAAAACTTAAAATTTTGAGGTAGTAATTTGTAATTAATTTTCCAAAGTCGTAAAGACCTAAAAATTTTAAATTTTGAAGAATATTTTTGAAGTCGTAATCACTCTTTTTGAGTAACTCTTGCAGTTTTTAAAACCCTCGTCGTTAATCGTAAATATTT
Source organism: Taphrorychus bicolor (assembly GCA_951812265.1). Lineage (NCBI taxonomy): Eukaryota > Metazoa > Arthropoda > Insecta > Coleoptera > Curculionidae > Taphrorychus > Taphrorychus bicolor. The sequence continues at coordinate 39,002,226 of OX638299.1, read as the reverse complement.
TTCAAAAGTTTCGTAATGACCTACAAAATTGAATTTTTGAAGCAAGTTTTTAAAGTCGCGTTTACTCTTTTTAAGTAACTTTAAAAGTTTTTGAAGCCGACATTTGCTTAAAACTCTTAAACGTAACTCCTTAAAAAGAAAGTAAAATGTGCTTTAAAGGTGTAAAGCACTTTTTACTTTTTTTTTATTTTTAATTAGGAATTGAAACCCACATTATCTACTTAAAACTTACTCTAAAGCCTCTTTTATTTGAGGTAGTTTTATGCAGTGACCTTGAGTAACAATGACCTAAAAACTTAAAATTTTGAGGTCGGAAATCACTTTTGTCAAGTCGTAATGAGTTGGCAACTTTATAAAATTTGAAGCAAGTATTCGAAGTCGTGATTACTGTTTTTAAGTAATATTAAACGTTTTTGAAGCCAACATTTGCCTAAATAAACTCCCATTTTTAAAGCACTTTTTAAAACCGTACAAAACTAGAAAACTTTAATTTTGAAATTGTTTTTATTATTAGAATCTGAAGCCGACATTTTTTACTAACTTAACTTTAAAGCTTCTTTAATTTCTTCTTTTAATTTAAGCAGTGATCCTGAATAACAATGAACTAAAAACTCAACATTTTGAGGTCGTAAATCGTAATCACTTTTCAAAAGTCGTAATTACTTAGAAACTTTAAATTTTGAAGCAAGTTTTTGAAGTCTTGATTACTCTTTTTAAGTAACTTTAATAGTTTTTGAAGCCGACATTTGCTTAAAACCCCATTTTTAAAGCACGTGTTACTTTACGTTTTTAAAACCGTACAAAACTAGAAAATTTTAATTTTGTAGTTTGCTTTACATTAATCTCTTTTTGAGTAACTTTTGAAGTTTTTGAAGCCGACATTTGCTTATAACTCCAATATTTACAGTACTTTTTACTTCACGTTTTTAAAACCGGTACAAAACTAGAAAATTTTAGTTTGGAAGTTGCTTTTACTCAAGGTTTGAAACAGAAATTTTTTACTTAAATTTAAAGCTTCTTTTATTTGTAGCAGCTTTAAGTACTGACCTTGAGGAACAATGACCTAGAAATTAAGAATTTTGAAGTCGTAAATCACAAATATTTAACCTAGAAACATAAAATTTTGAAGCAAGTTTTGGAAGTCTTAGTTACTTTTTTTGATTAACTTTAGAAGTTTTTGAAACCGACATTTGTTTAAAACTCCTACCTTTAAAGCACTTTTTACTTTACGTATCAAGTTTGTATTTATTTTTTCTGTCTAAAAGGATACTCTTTTCACTTTTGTATAGCCATAGTATATCTGTTGTTCAGTTAAAAAGAAAATACCTATTTTTTTTATTTGTAGATCATGTCATAATCGAGTTTGTACTTATTTTCTAACGTCATTTATAACTTTTTTTAACTAGAACCATACTGTTGTATGTTTTGAACTATCAAGTATTCAGTTCTAAATAGAAATATTTTTTTATTTATTTTGAAGACATTTAATTTGTACTTATTTTAGTCATTTTTGCTAACTTTTTCTTCTCAAGTTTATGTTGTTGTTAATTTTTCAGCTACTTCTTTCACAGTTCAAAAAAACAAACTTATTTGTTTTTGTTTTATGTTTTTTTATCATCTCAATCATCATTTTTAACTTGAGCTCAGCTTCGTGTTTCTTTTCGACGTTAAATTGTTCAACAAAATTTCGACTGTATAAGAAAAACAGCACATTATTCGAGTTATTTAAAAGAATGTTTTCTTTTCTGCATTAAATGAAGATTCTTTGATATGTTTTTTTTTAATAATTGGCAATGTAATGAGAAAATTCACAAATAACGTTTTGGGGGATTTTTCAAAAAAATACGAATATTTCAAGAAACGGCTCTTTCATAAAGTAAACTTATTACTTTCCAAGTTTTCAAATGTATTGGTTTTTGATATTGATTTTATCAAAGTATCAAGTTTACGTCATTTGTCGTCGTGCGACTTGTTTGGTATGAGCACATTTATTCCCGCGTCCCGCTTTCTCCCCCAACGAGGGTCTCGATGTAATCCCGAAGACAAACACGGCATGATCGAGGGCCGTTGTCGAGGTCCCTAATCCCGAGAAAATTTTATGGTCCCCCCCCCTTTTCAATATTTAATCTGGCCATTATAAATATGCAAAAATGCAAATCGACGGGTTATTTGTATCCCGGCTACGAAATCTCTTCGACAACAGAAACGCGGCCGGACCCGAAAACAAAACCGAATACATTTTTAATAGCTTCCGGTTTAAATATGAATAGGATTCGTGTTTTAACTTTTAATGGAAAGTGCTCCCTCTTCAAGAAGGAGTTTCCTACTCATAAATTTCCATATCAATGAGGACGCCGGTTTACAGGGGCCGAAACTCTTTTTTAAAAGTCTTTTAAATTATCGCCATCGCTCGGGGATTCTTCGTCTTAGAGTCGCTCTCTTTTATTAGGAAACATAACTGAGCACGTTTAATATTGCGTCATCCGTCTCCCGGATCCGACGCTAATGGCACTCCCCCCTCCAGGACCGGACTTAACCTGTCACGCCGAACATTAGGCCAAAAATAGCCTGATTTACTAGGCTCGCCGTTTTTCAATTTGCATTTTGATGGACCTCGAAGCCCTATGGCTATTTATCAAGATTTTGTCTCCCGGGAGTTTGTCGTGTTTTCTTTAATTTGTCGCAATCGTTGAAGCATCTAATAAGCCTAAGAAGACAGCTTTAAGACAAGCACTGAGTTTTTTTTTAATTTGTTAAAAACTAAAAAATAAACCTTGCCTTTGGTAGGTATAAATTAGCCGCCCTTCACTGAAAAACGTTCTACATAACGCAGTCGCCCTTTATTTACAGTTATTATTTCTACTCTTTTTTTCTTCAGGTGAAAGCCTACCCTAATGTATTTACTAATTGAGATGAAAACATGTAGTATAGCTTAGCCGCCCTTTATTTCGAATTAACAAGTGTACCTTTTTTGTTACATGTAAATACAACATCACCTCTTAAAACAATTCAATATTAATTTTTTGGAATTTTCATTATATGTTTTTTCAACGCTAGATCGCCTTTTAACTACTAAAATATAACCATTATATCCTAGCTGCACCTTAACGTAATTTGCTACACGTTTATACAACATCACCTCTTATTAAAACAATTCAGTATGAATTTGTTGGAAATTTTTTTCAACGCTAGAAGGCTTTTAACTACTAAAAAATAACCATTATATCCTAGCCGCCCCTTAACGTAAAACTGGAACTCCCTTCGTTTGCAAATAAGGCTTTCAGTAAGAAAATTTACAAAAATAGGTAAAAGTGAAACAATAAACCTTGTCTATGGTAGGTATAAATTAGCCGCCCTTCACTAAAAAACGTTCTATATAATGCAGTCGCCTTTTATTTACAATTATTATTTCTAGCCTTTTTCTACCCCTTTTTTTCAGGTGAAAGCCTAAAAATTTTTGTACTAATTAGTACTTATTTAGGTGAAAATATTAAGTATAGCTTAGCCGCCCTTTATTTCAAATTAATAAATGTTCCTTTTTGTTACATGTAAATACAACATCACTTCATAAAACAATTCATTCAGTATGAATTTGATGGAATTTTTATTAGATGGAAATTTTTGTCAACGCTAGCGGGCTTTTTAATTACTACAAAATAACCATTATATCCTAGCCGCCCCTTAACGTAAAACTAGAACTCCCTTCGTTTAGATTGTAAACAAGGTAATAAAAAATAAACCTTGTCTATGCTAGGTATAAATTAGTTGCCCTTCACTGAAAAACGTTGATATATAACTCAGCCGCCCTGTATCTTAAATTAATATTTGTTATTTTTTTTCAGCTAAACTAAGGAAATTTATTGTAGTAGTAAAGCTTCGCCGCTTTTTACCACTCTATACTAAAAAAATAATTTTACCTTAGCCGCCCCTTAACATAAAGTTGGAACTCTTACTTTTCAGTAAGATTTTTTTTTACATTTATTAAAAGTAAGAAACACCTCCTTTTTGGTAGGTATAAATTAGCCGCCCTTTACTAAAAAAGTTGATATATAACTTAGTCGCCCTTTATTTCAAACAACTATTTCTTATTATTTTTCAGCTGAAAGGAAGGAAAATTATTGACACACTAATACTTATTAAGATCAAAACATTTAGTATAGCTTAGCCGCTCTATACTAATAAAAATCATTATATCGTAGCCGCCCCTTAACATAAAATTGATACTCCCCTCGTTCAGTTTGTAGATAAGTTTTTCAGTTAGAAAATTATAAACATTTGATAAAAGTAAAAAACATAACCTTGTTTTGGCTGGTATAAATTAGCCGCCCTACACTGAAAAACGTTGATTTATATCTCCGTCGCCCTTTATTTCAAATTAATATTTTTTATTTTTTTTCAGCTGAAACAAAGGAAATCTATTGACAAACTGATCATTAATCAGACTAAAACATTTAGTACATCTTAGCTGCCCTTTACCACTCTATACTAAAAAAATTATTATATCATAGCAGCCTCTTAACATAAAATTCGGAAACATAATGTTGGAATTCCCTTTGTGCAGTTTGTAGATAAGTATTTTCAGTAAGATTTTTATAAAATTTGATAAAAGTAAGAAATAAACCTTCTATTTGGTAAGTATAAATTAGCCGCCCTATACTAAAAAACGTTGAAACTGGAACTCCCTTCGTTTAGTTTGTAAATGAGGAAATAAAAAATAAACCTCATCAATGCTGGATATAAATTAGCCGCCCTTCACTGAAAAACGTTGATTTAGTTTTATTTTTTAGTTAGTATAACTCAGTCGACCTTTATTTCGTTTATTATTTTTTTTTAGTTTAAACAAGGGAAACAAAATTATTGACAAACTAATCCTTATTCAGATCAAAACATTTAATATAGCTTAGCTGTTCTTTACCATTCTATACTAAAAAAATAATTATACCCTAGCCGCCCTTTAACATAAAATTGGTTGTTAAGTTACGGAAGTTATTCAGTAATAAAATTTTAAAAATATGGTAGGTATAAGTTAGCCGCCCTTACTGAAAAATGTTATGTATAACTATTAAGTATTTTATGAGGAATGTATAACTCAGTCGCTCTTTATTTAAAATTTATACTTCATATTTTTTTTTCAGATGAAACTAACTAATCCTTAATCAGAACAAAATATTTAGTATAACTAAACCGTCCTTTACCACCCTATACTAAAAAGATCATTATTACCTAGCCGCCCTTCAACATAAAATAGGAACCTTCGTTCAGTTTGTAGATAAGTTTTTCAGTATTTTTTTTTTAAATGTGTTTAAAGTAAGAAATAAACCTTCTCTTTGGTAGGTGTAACTTTCACTGAAAAACGTTGATATATAACTCATTCGCCCTGTATTTTAAATTAATATTTCTTAATTTCTTTTTCAGCTGAACTTAAGGAAATTTATTGACAAACTAATCATTCAGATCAAAACATTCAGAATAGCTTAGCCGCCCTTTACCCCTCTATACTCAAAAAATAATTTTACCCTAGCCGCCCCTTAACATAAAGTTGGAACTCCCTTCGTTCAGTTTGTAAATAAATTTTTCAGTAAGATTTTTTTTTATTTGTTAAAGGTAAGAAATAAACCTCCTCTTTGGTAGGTATAAATTAGCCGCTTTTTACTAAAAAACATTGATATATAACTCGGTCGCTCTTTATTTCAAAATACGAGTTCTTATTATTTTTCAGCGGAAAGGAAGGAAATGTATTGACAAACTAATACTTATTAGGATCTTTAACATTTAGTATAGCTTAGCCACTCTTTACTAATAAAAATCAATTTATTCTAGCCGCCCTTTAACATAAAATTGAAATTCCCTTCGTTCAGTTTGCAGATAAGTTTTTCAGTAAGAAAATGATAAACATTTGGTAAAAGTAAAAAATTTAACCTTGTTTTGAAAAACGTTGATTTATAACTCCGTCGCCTTTTAATTCCAATTATTATTATTTTTTCAGTTCAAACAAAGGAAACAAAATTATTGACAAACTAATTCTTATTCAGATCAAAACATGTAGTATAGCTTAGTCGTTCTTTACCATTCTATATTAAAAAAATAATTATATCCTAGCCGCCCTTTAACATAAAATTGGACCTCCTTTCTTTCGATCTGTAGAGAAATTAATTGTTCAGTAAGAAAATTTTAAAAAGTTTGTGAAAGTGGTATGTATAAATTAGCTGCCCTTTACTGAAAAATTTTATTATATATAACTCAGTCGCCCTTTATTTAAAATTTATACTTCTTATTTTTTTCCCGCCGTAACGAAGAAAATTTATTGATAAATATTTACACAAGAAGATATTTAGTACAGCTTAGCCGTCGCTGTTGCCGGTCCCAAGCCCGGATGAAAAAGGAGGAGGGGGAGGAGTATCAACCTCGTTAAAAAACCATGGTTCAGCTGGCCCGGCTGATAGTACCATGTGAGGGCTCCTGGCGAGGATACACGTGAAACCCGGTCAACGGCTTTGGAAGCGGAAGAGTATTGTTTATTTACATACCAACGGTGAAGAAGGCGGAAGAACCAACACTGTTTGCCAAGTTGCAAATATGCAGCGTCTGACCCAGAGTGGGCGGCTGCAAACAGCGTCTGTTTCTCCATGTTAGGAGCGGCTGAACAAAACACTCGCCAACCCGCAAGGCCAGCGTGGCGTTTGAATGCCAAAACCTTCCAAAATGTACTAATGTCGAACTACAAAACGAAAATACCCCAGGCAAGTAGAGCGAATAGCTCAGAATCTTGCACTGAATTACCAGTCAGCCTCACGGATTCTGGGGGAGGCAAAATTTCGACCGAGAGGCTTAGGGAACAGCAACAACGAAGCACAAAAATCTGGATTGCGTCATATAATATCAGAACGATGAGATCGGAAGAACAAATGGAGAGACTCAATGAAGAACTCACGAATATAAAATGGGACATCCTGGGTCTAAATGAGACAAGAAGGAAAGGAGAACTGGCCACACATCTAAAAACCGGACACCTGCTATACCAAAATAACTCAGAAACCAACGACCATGAAGGCGGAGTAGCAATACTAATAAATAAACGCCTAAAACACCGAGTGATACAGATGAAAGCCATATCAGACAGAGTTATATACGTGACGCTGAAGATTAACAGTAGATACAATCTACAAATAATCCAAATCTACGCCCAAACCAGCACGGCTGATGACGAAATGATAGAACAACTTTATGAGGATATAACTACGGCGAAAACAAGCGAAAACGCCAAGTATGTAGTGGTCATGGGAGACTTTAATGCCAAAATAGGGCAAGAAACAGAAGAGAACAAACCATGCTTGGGCAAATACGGTCTGGGAAATAGAAATACACGAGGAGAAAGACTGATAAATTACTGTAATAACGAGCAACTATTCATAATGAACTCCTTTTTTAAGAAACCCCCACAGAGAAGGTGGACTTGGAAAAGCCCTAATGGTAATATCAAAAACGAAATAGATTACATCATAACAAACAAAAAAGAAATTTGTCAAGACGTTACAGTCCTGAACAAATTCGACACGAATAGTGATCATAGACTCATCAGAGCAAACATAGTCATCAACACAAAGATAGAGAGAAATAAACTGATATCGAAGAAACACCGATACCCCACAACAGAAGCGATCAATAGAAATAAAGACCGATTCCAGGACATACTCAACAAAAAGATGAGGGATAAAACTAGAATAAGAGAGATGGGACTGGACGAACTTGCAGAGACCATAAAAAACAATATACAGACAGCAACAAAGGCAATTTGCGCTAAACAAAAAACAAACAACAATAAAATAAGCCAGGAAACTAAAAACTTAATCAGACAGAGAACACAAACAGACAGAAAATCAGAGACGTACAAACAACTGAATAAGGAAATAAATAAAAACATCAGAAAAGATGTAAGACGATACAACACAAATCTGGTAAAGAGTACAATAGAAGAAAACAAGAACATGAAAGTTTTGAGATCGAAATTATCACAAGGTAGGAGGAAAATACACAAACTAAGGAATGAACAGGGCACACTGGTCAACAACCGAGAAGAAATCACAGCCGTTGTACAAAACTTCTACAAAAACTTATATAGGTCAAAACACCGAAACCACCAATACCACAAAAGAGAGATCCAAAACATAGGATCCGAAGAAATTCCAGACATAACCACGAGCGAGTTAAAAAATGCACTGAGCCAGATGAGAGACGGAAAATGCCCGGGTGAAGACAGAATCACGAGTGAAATGTTGAAGGCGGGAGGAGACGACCTACTAGAAATCGTGAGAATACTGCTAAATAAATGTATAGATGAGGGAGGGATCCCAGTAAAATGGCAAACAGCGGAAGTCATATTACTTTATAAAAAAGGAGATATCAATAACATAGAGAACTACCGTCCTATTAATCTGCTATCCCACCTATATAAGCTGCTCACGAAAATCATAACCAACAGACTTACCAATAAACTCGACTCCTACCAACCAGTGGAACAAGCTGCTTTTCGAAAGGGATTTGGCACAACCGACCATCTACAGACAATAAGAACACTGATAGAAAAGAGCACGGAATATAACCTACCAATACACTTGGCCTTCATAGATTACCGGAAAGCCTTTGACTCTGTCGAAACCTGGTCAATCCTGAAAGCTCTGGATAACGCGAGGGTGGACTCTAGATATTCAAATCTCATCAAACATATCTGCGAGAATGCCTTTATCCAAATCAAGATAGACGAAGAAACAACAACAAATAAAATGCCAGTCGAAAGAGGAATAAAACAAGGAGATACAATCTCCCCTAAATTATTCACATTAGCCCTAGAAGATATGTTTAAGAACTTAAACTGGCATAACAAGGGCATTAACATAGATGGAGTGTATCTGAGTCACCTGCGGTTTGCAGACGATATAGTCATCATAGGCAGCTCAGCGGACGAACTCAAAACCATGGTAGAAGAACTACAGAGAGAATCCCTGAACATAGGACTCGAAATGAATCTGGACAAAACAAAAATAATGAGCCCTGAAAACATCAGAATAAAAATAGACGACAAACTTCTAGAAAACGTGTCTAACTACGTATACCTGGGCCATAAAATTCAATTGGGCAAAGAAAACCAAGGGGCTGAAATATCTAGAAGAGTAGGACTTGGTTGGGCGGCATTTGGGAAACTGGGATTCATACTCAAATCTAGAGAAATACCAATTAATCTGAAGCGAAAGGTCTATGACTCGTCCATATCACCGGTTCTCACATACGGTCTTGAAACAATGGCTATTACACGCAAGATGGCGAACAGGCTCCAGATCACGCAACGAGCCATGGAAAGATCCATGCTTGGAATCAGCATAAGAGACAAAGTACGAAATGAAGACATACGGAGAAGAACCCAAGTAATGGACGTACTAAAAAGAACAGCCCAACTTAAATGGCAATGGGCAGGGCACATAGCAAGACAAACCCCAGATAGATGGACGCACAAAATACAAACTTGGCGACCAAGAGAAACAAGAAGAAGCGCGGGAAGACCCCAGAAGAGATGGCGAGACGATATCCAAAGGATAGCAGGGAGAAACTGGATGAAAACAGCGATAAACAGAGAGACATGGAGAAATTTGGAAGAGGACTACATCCAGGAGTGGATGAATGCAGTCTGAGGAGAGGAGAGAGCCGTCCTTTACCACCCTATACTAAAAACATCATTATATCCTAGCCGCCCCTCAACAAAAAAATTGATTAATCTTCTTTCTGGTAAGTATAAATTAGCCGCCCTTTATTAAAAAACGTTGATATAACTCAGTCGCCCTTTATGTCAAAACTATTTCTTATTAGTTTTCAGCTGAAAGGAAGGAAATTTATTGAAAAACTAATCCTTAATTAGAACAAAATATTTAGTATAGCTTAACCGTCCTTTACCACCCTATACTAAAAAGATCATTATATCCTAGCCGCCCCTCAACATAAAATTGGAACTTCCTTCGTTTAGTTTGTAGATAAGGGTTTTACTAAGAATTTTTTTTTAATTGGTTAAAAGTAAGAAATAAACCTTCTTTTTAGAAGATGTAAATTAGCGGCCTTTTACAAAAAAAAACGTTGATATATAACTCAGTCATTAACATTTCTGATTTTTTTTTCAGCTAAACTTAAGGAAATTTATTGACAAACTAATCATTCAGATCAAAATATTCAGAATAGCTTAGCCGCCCTTTACCACTGTATACTAAAAAATAATTTTACCCAGCCGCCCCTTAACATAAAGTTGGAACTCTCTTCGTTCAGTTTGCGGATAAGTTTTTCATTAAGATTTTTTTTAATTTGTTAAAAGTAAGAAATATACTTTCTTTTTGGTAGGTGTAAATTAGCCGCCCTTTACTAAAAAAACGTTGATGTATTACTCAGTCGCCGTTTATTTCAAAATACGATTTCTTATTATTTTTCAGCGGAAAGGAAGGAAATGTATTGACAAACTAATACTTATTAAGATCTTTAACATTTACTATTTACTAATAAAAATTATTATATTCTAGCCGCCCCTTAACACAAAATTAAAACTTCCTTCGTTCAGTTTTCGGATAATTTTTTCAGTAAGAAAATGATAAACATTTGGCAAAAGTAAAAAATTTAACCTTGTTTTGGCAGGTACAAATTAGCCGCTCTACACTGAAAAACGTTGATTTATAACTCCGTCGCCCTTTATTTCAAATTATTATTTATTATTTTTTTACCTGAAACGAAGGAAAAATATTGACAAACTAATCCTTAATCGGGTCCAGTTTGTCAATTTTAGTATAGAGTGCTAAAAGGCAGCAGACGACTAAAAAAAATTATTCTATCCTAGCAACCCTTTAACATAAAATTGGAACCCCTGTCGTTCAGTTTGTAGATAAGTTTTTTAGTAAGAAAATTAAAAAAAACTTGGTAAAAGTAAAGAAATTACTTGGGTTTGGTAGATATAAATTAGCCGCCCTTCAGTAAAAAACGGAGATAATTATTGTTTCTTATTTTTTTTTATCTGAAACAAAGGAATATTAATGACAAACTGATCCTTATTTAGATCGAAACATTTAGTATAACTGACCGCCTTTTATTCCAAATTAACAAATGTATTTTTTTTCTCGCCTGTATATACAACTTCACCTATTTGCTTTCAGCGCTAGATGGATTTTTATCTACTAAACAAAATCATTATATCTTAGCCGCCCCTCAACAAAAAAGTTTAACGTTCTTTGTTAAGTTTGGCTGAGAACGTTGAATTTTAATTACCCGCTCTTTATATAATTATTGCATTCAGTGTAACCTAGCCGTCCTTTAGTTAAAATAGAAATCGTGTTTCCTTGTCTTCAAAGATTGATCCCAAAAATGCTGGCAGTATGTTAATTGAGCCTTATCGTTTAAGTTATTCTAGTAAAACTAAATAAAATATTTTACAAAAGGCGACCTATATTTTAAATTTAAAATTTGCCTTGATGTTCTTGTTCTGGTGAAGGTCTGTACTATATATTAACGAGTGTAAAATATTAGGTTTGTTGTTTGATGGAATTAAATATTTTTTTTTTTGCTTTTGAGTTGTTTTATAAGTATTTTTGCATTCAGTATAACCTAGCCGCCTTATAGTTAAAATAGAAACCGTATTTTCTTGTTTTCAAATACTGATCCCAAAAATACCAATATATTAATTTAGTTTTATCATTTCAAAGTTTCTTGTATAAATTGGCTTCTTGCTATAAAATATTCAATAATTTGCATTGATAGTCTCACTCTGGTGGAGATCACTGTACTAATTCAAATGTTTGTTGTTAGAAGAAATTAATTTGTTTTTAGGCTTTTGAGTGACTTTATAATTTTTGCATTTAGTATAACCTAGCCGCCTTTTAGTTAAAATAGAAATAGGGGTTTTTGTCTTCAAATACGGATCTTAAAAATACTGCCATATATTAATTCAGCTTTATCGTTTAAAGGGTTCTTGTATAAACTGGCCGCCTTCTATAAAATATTCAGTAATTTGCGTTGATATTCTCGCTCTCGTGGAGGTCTGACTATAATATTAACTGGTGTTAATTAACAAAATTAACTTTTTTTTTATGCTTTTGAGGGACATCATACGTATTTCTGCATTCACTATAACCAGCCGCCCTTTAGTTAATATGGAACTGATCCTAAAAATACCACCAATATATTTATTTATCATTATCGTTTAAACGCTTTTTGTATAAAGTAGTCGCCTTTTATTAAATATTTGCGTTGATGTCCTCGCTCTGATAGAGATCTGTGGTATATAATAACTAGTGTTACGTAATATGTTTATTGTTTGAAGGAATTAAATATTTTTGTATGCTTTTGAGTGACTCATAAGTATTTTCGCATACAGTATAACCTAGCCGCCCTTTAGTTAAAACAGAAATTGTGTTTTCTTGTCTTCAAATACTGATTCCAAAAATACCGCCAATAAATTAACTTAGTTTTATCATTTAAAAGCTTCATGTATAAACAGGCCGCCTTTTATAAACTATTCAATAATTTGTCTTGATGTTCTCGCTCTCGTGGAGGTCTGTACTACCTATTAACGAATGCGCAATAACATGTTTATTGTTTGAAGGAATTGCACATTTCTTTTGTACTTTTGAGTGACGTCATAAGTATTTTAGCATTCAGTATAACCTAGCCGCCCTTTGGTTAAAATAGAAATTGTGTTTTCTTGTCTTCAAATACAGATCTTAAAAATAACACTAATTTGTTAATCCACCTTTATCGTTTAAAAGTTTCTTGTATAAACTGGCCGCCCTTTATAAAATATAAATTACGTTGATAGTTTCGTTACGTTAGTACAATTACGTTGATAGTTTCGCTTTGATTAAGGTCCGTAATATATATTAACAAGTGACAAATTACATTTTTATCGTTTGAAGAAATTAAATATTTTTTTAGGTTTTGATTGACTTCATAAGTATTTTGCATTCGGTATAACCTAGCCGCCCTTTAGTTAAAATATAAATAGTGTTTTCATGTCTTCAAAAACTGATCCTTAAAATACCGCCATTATATTAATTCAGCTTTATTGTTTAAAATATTCTATTTATTTATATTTATACCTTAAAATATTTTTTTATGCTTTTGTATATGCTACATATTAACTAGTGCTAAATAACGTTTTTATTGTTTGAAGGATTAAATATTTTGTATGCTTTTGAGTGACGTCATAAGTATTTTTGCATTCACTATAACATAGCCGCCCTTCAGTCAATGGAAATCGTGTTTTCACTGCTCCTAAAAATACCGGCAATATATTAATTCAGTGTTATCGTTTAAGAGCTTCTTTTATAATGGCTGCCCATTATTAAATAATCAGTAAATTGCTTGTTTGTTCTCGGAGAAATACCGCTGTATGGGACAATAATTATTAGACCGATTTCAATAAACCGCATCAACAATCGCAGGGTAAAAAAAACAAACGTTATTTCGGGGCGGATAAGCGTTCCCCATCAAATGAAGATTAGCGAAATAAGCCGCGCTCTAAAAAGCCATTTTTCAGCATCAAGCACTCTCCATTACCTGCCATTAAAATGCAAATTACCGACCGACGCCTCTGAGCTTTAGAACAAACGACGTCAGTAAATCAGCATAATTTCGACGAGACGTAATAGAGACTTTGACGCTCTTCCCTCCCTACCCACTCTCTCTCTGTTCAATCCCTCGAGAAAGGGGGGCAAGGAGGCTCTACTCTCGCAGTATCTATGTAACAGATATTAAATATAAGTTTGGAGAACATGAGGAAGTTCGCATGTTTTGTCCATAGAAGACGCTTGAAAGTTTCCGAATCGGCTGGAAGTTTGGATGTTTTGGAAGTGCAACGGAATGGGCGGCCATTGTTTTTTCGTGCCGGAGAGTACGTACGTAACGTGTAATTGTTTTAGAGCTTAGAAACTTCCCGAAACTCTAAAAATAATATTTGTGGAGTTAACGGCGAAAACTGGTTCTCTGCGAGTGGCGTTAACTGCCGAAATTAGAAAGAACTCGAGTGCGAACGTAAAAGTTTGCTATTGTGGCACGTGAACGTGCTGAAGTTTAGTTTAGATTTGTCTTAAAATATGAGCTCGCTTAGAACTCGAGAGTTTGTTGTTGTTGTTGTTGTTGCAAGATGCAATAAAACCCCATTAAACCGGGGTGCGAGATTTCGCGAGTAAATCGCTTTTGCATCGCCTGGGAATGTTAAGTTTTGATGAGACACGTCCAGGATGGATGTGTCAGTCTTACTTTTGCGAATACAGAATCTGAAATGAATTGAATCCATGCTTTTGTGCTGGGCTTGAGTTTATAGAGAGCTCGATAAAAGTTGGTGGTTATTGTCGGTTTCAAACTTCCCATAAGGTTTTTTTCTATTTTACTACGACTTCAAAAACGTAAAATAAAAGTGCTTAAAAAAAGAGGCAGTTTTAAGCAATTATTGGCTTCAAAAACTTTTAAAGTTAAAAACTTAAGTTTCTCTTTAAATAGTAATTTAACGTTGTACTACTTCAAAATTTAGCTTAAGGTCATATTGTTACTTAAGGTCACTACTTCAAGCTGTTTCAAATAACAGAGGCTTTAAAACAAATTATAAGCCAAAAATGTCTGCTTGGTTTTAAAAACGTAATGCAAAAAGTGCTTTAAAAGTTGGAGTTTAAGGCAAATGTCGGCTTCAAAAATTCTCAAGTTATTTGAAAACAGTAACAACGACTTCAAAAACTTGCTTCAAAATTTAAAGTTTCTAGGTCATTGCGACTTTGAAAAGTAATTACGCTTTACGAGTTCAAAACAAGTCGTTATTGCTTAAGGTCACTGCTTAAAACTACTTTAAATATAAGAAACTTTAAGTAAAAAATGTCGGTTTCAATCCCTATTTAAAAGCAACTTTAAATTGACTTTTTTTAGTTTTTCGCGATTTTATAAACGTAAAGTGAAAAGTGTTTTCAGAATGAGACTTTGAATCAACGGTCGGCTTCAAAAATTTTTAAAGTTAAAAAGCTAAGTTTTTCTTTAAATAGTAATTTAACGTTTTACTACTTCAAAATTTAGTTTAAGCTCATATTGTTACTTATGGTCACTGCTTCAAATAACAGAGGCTTTAAAAGAAAGTTTAAGCAAAAATGTCTGCTTTGTTTTAAAAACGTAAAACAAAAAGTGCTTTAAAAGTAGGAGTTTTAGGCAAATGTCGGCTTAAAAAATTTTCAAGTTACTTGAAAACAGTAACAACGACTTCAAAAACTTGCTTCAAAATTTAAAGTTTCTAAGTCATTGCGACTTTGAAAAGTAATTACGCATTACGAGTTCACAACTTCTTAGTCATTATTGCTCAAGGTCACTGCTTAAAACTACTTCAAATAAATAAAATTTTAAGTAAAAAACGTCGGTTTTAATTCTCAATTAAAAGCGATGTCAATTTGAATTTTTTTAGTTTCTCACGGTTTTAAAAACGTGAAGTGAAAAGTGTTTTCAAAATGCGACTTTGAATCAACTGTCGGCTTCAAAAATGTTTAAAGTTAAAAACTTAAGTTTCTCTTTAAATAGTAATTTAACGTTTTACTACTTCAAAATTTAGCTTACGATCATATTGTTACTTACGGTCACTGCTTCAAACAACAGAGGCTTTGAAAGAAAGTTTAACCAAAAAAGTCTGCTTTGTTTTAAAAACGTAAAGCAAAAAGTGGTTTAAAAGTAAAGTAAAAGTTTTAGGCAAATGTCGGCTTCAAAAACTTTTTAAGTTACTTGACTACAGTAACTACGACTTCAAAATCTAAAGGTTTCTAGGTCATTGCGACTTTTGAAAAGTAATTACGCTTTACGAGTTCAAAACTTCTAGGTCATTACTGCTCAAGGTCACTGCTTAAAACTACTTCAAATAAAAGAAACTTTAAGTAAAAAATCTCGGTTTCAGTCCCTAATTAAAAGCAACTTCAAATTGATTTTTTGTAGTTTTTCACGGTTTTAAAAACGTAAAGTGAAAAGTGTTTTCAAAATGAGTATTTGAATCAACTGTCGGCCTCAAAAACTTTTTAAGTTAAAAACTTAAGTTTCTCTTTAGATAGTAAAGTTTAACGTTTTACCCCTCAAAATTTAGCTTAAGGACATATTGTTACTTAAGGTCACTACTTCAAACTGCTTCCAATAACAGAGGCTTTAAAAGAAAGTTTAAGGAAAAAAGGTCTGCTTGGTTTTAAAAACGTAAAGCAAAAAGTGCTTTAAAAGTAGGAGTTTTAAGCAAATGTCGGCTTCAAAAGCTTTTTAAGTTACTTGAAAACTGTAACTACGACTTCAAAAATTCGCTTCAAAACTTAAAGTTTCTAGGTTATTGCGACTTTTGAAAAGTAATTACGCTTTACGACTTCAAAACTTCTAGGTCATTATTGCTCAAGGTCACTGCTTAAAACGATTTCAGATAAAATAAATTTTAAGTAAAAAAATGTCGGTTTCAATTTCTAATTAAAAGCAACTGCAAATAGAATTTTTTTAGTTTTTCACGGTTTTAAAAACGTAAAGTGAAAAGTGTTTTCTAAATGAGACTGAATCAACTATCGGCTTCAAAAACTTTAAAGTTAAAAACTTAAGTTTTTCTTTAAATAGTAATTTAACCTTTTAACGTTTTACTACTTCAAAGTTTAACTTAAGGTCATATTGTTACTTAAGGTTACTGCTTCAAACTGCCTCAAATAACAGAGGGTCTAAAAGAAAGTTTAAGCAAAAAATGTCTGCCTGGTTTTAAAAACGTAAAGCAAAATGTGCTTTAAAAGTAGGAGTTTTACGCAAATGTCGGCTTTAAAAAATTTTCAAGTTACTTGAAAACAGTAACGACGACTTCAAAAATTTGCTTCAAAATTTAAAGTTTCTAGGTCATTGCGACTTTTGAAAAGTAATTACGCTTTCCGAGTTCAAAACTTCAAGGTCATTATTGCTCAAGGGCACTGCTTAAAACTATTTCAAATAAAAGACATTTTAAGTAAAAAATGTCGGTTTCAATTCCTAATTAAAAGAAACTGCAAATTGAATTTTTTTAGTTTTTCACGATTTTACAAACGTAAAGTGAAAAGTGTTTTCAAAATGAGACTTTGAATCAACTGTCGGCTTCAAAAATTTTAAAGTTAAAAACTTAAGTTTTTTTTAAGTGAATAGTAATTTAACGTTTTACTACTTCAAAATTTAGCTTAAAGCCATATTGTTACTTATGGTCATTGCTTCAAAGTGCTTCAAATAACAGAGGCTTTAAATCAATAGTTTAAGCAAAAAATGTCAGCTTGGTATTAAAAATGTAAAGCAAAAAGTGCTTTAAAAGTAGGAGTTGTAAGCAAACGTCGGCTTCAAAAATTTTCAAGTTACTTGAAAACAGTAACTACGACTTCAAAATCTAAAGGTTTCTAGGTCATTGCGACCTTTGAAAAGTAATTACGCTTTAGGAGTTCAAAACTTCTAAGTCATTATTGCTCAAGGTCACTGCTTAAAAGTACTTCCAATAAAAGAAACTTTAAGTAAAAAATGTCGGTTTCAATCCCTACTTAAAAGCAACTTCAAATTGATTTTTTTTAGTTTTTTACGGTTCTAAAAACGTAAAGTAAAAAGTGTTTTCAAAATGGGAATTTGAATCAACTTTCGGCTTCAAAAACTTTTAAAGTTAAAGACTTACGTTTCTCTTTAAATAGTAATTTAAGATTTACCTACTTAAAAATTTAGCTTGAAGTCATATTGTTACTTAAGGTCACTGCTTCATATAACAGAGGCTTTAAAAGAAAGTTTAAGCAAAAACGTCTGCTTGGTTTTAAAAACGTAAAGCTAAAAGTGTTTGACAAGTAGGAGTTGTAGGCAAATGTCGGCTTCAAAAACTTTTCAAGTTAGTTGAAAACTGTAACTACGACTTTAAGGATTTGCTTCAAAGTTTAAAGTTTCTAGGTAATTGCGACTTTTGAAAAGTTATTACGCTTTACGAGTTCAAGTCTTCTAAGTCGTTATTGCTTTACAACGACTTCAAAAACTTAAAATAAAAAATGCTTTGTTTAAACAAGAAAGTTTTAAGTAAATGTCGGCTTCAAAAACTAAATAAAAATAAAACTTTAATACTATATATAATTTTTTTCATCACTGCCGAAAACATTGAATAAAAGGAGCTTTAAAAGGGTATCTCTTAAGCAAATTCCAGATTCGAAAAAAATAATTAAAAACAAATAAATTTAATTTTAAAAAATAGTTACGACCCCAAAACTTAAACTTAAGATAATTACGGCTTAAAAACATTTTAAATAAAAGGAGCTTTAAAAGTAAGAGTTTTAAGAGAAAGACGTCGGTTTCAAAGCCTAATTAAGAGCATCTTTAAAATTTTATAGTTTTCTACGGTTTCAGAAAACTAGTAAAAAGTGTTTTAAAAATTGGAGTTTTAAGCAAATGTAAGGCTTCAAAAACTTTTAAAGTTACTCAAAAAAGTAATTACGACCTCAACAATTTTTAAGCTCAAATTTCGAGGTTTCGACTTTTGTAAAGTAATTACGTGATAAGCTATAAAAATGCAAAATAAAAAGTACTCCAAAAATTAAAGTTTTAAGCAAATATCGGCTTTAGAAAGTTTTAAAATTATTCAAAAAGAGTAGTTACTACTTAAAAAACTTGCATTAAAATTTAGAGTTTCTAGATCATTAAAACTTTTGAAAGGCAATTACTGAAAAATAATAGATTTAAGATATAATTTTTTCATTTTTCTAGGTCATTGTTACTTAAGTTCGCTGTTTAAAACTACTTCAAATAAAAAAAGTTTTAAAAGTAAGTTTTAAGTAAAAAATGTCGGTTTTGAAACGAAATTAAAAGCAACCTTAAAATAAAACCTTTCTAGTTTTCTATGTTTTAAAAAAAACGTAAAGTAAAAAATGTTTAAAAGTGAGGGTTTGAAGCAAATATTGGTTAAAAATTAAGTGATTGAAAGTAACAAGGGCTTCCAAAGCTGTAAGTCAATATTGAAAGTTTCTAGTTCATTACTACTTAAAACATTAAATAAAAAACCTTATAAGGAAGGCATTAAGCAAGTTTCGTCTTCAAAACCTTAATTAAGTACATTTTTTTTTAATAATTACGACTTTAAAAATAATGTGTAAAATTGTATCTAGATTATTGCGACTTGAAAATCTTTTAAATAAAAGGAGCTTAATAAATAAGAGTTTTAGGCAAATGTCGGCCTCAAAAAGTTAATAAAAATAATTTAAAAATTGTGTTTTTGAAAGTAAACGCGGCTTGCAAGACTTCTTATTCATTCATTCAGAAAATTTCTTATTCATTACTGCTTAAAACTTTAAATAAGGGAGAAATTTAAGCAAATTTCGGCGTCAAAAATTAAAAGAAAATGGATTCGGTTTTTAAAAGCAATTACGACTTCAAAAAGAAGCTTGAATCTTTAAATTTTCTTGGCTTAAAATTACTTTAAATAAAATTTAAATATTGATAGTTTAACGGCCAATTTTATAATCAAATTTGAAGTCCTTTTGACTAAAATAACTCCCAGCATGTGTCATTTTCCCTGATACAAGTTAAATAGATGTCACTTTAAATTAAAGGACTTTTAAATATGATTATGAAATTGGCCGTAAAGCATTAAATAAAAATGGCTTTAAAAGTGAAAGCTTTAAGCAAACTTTAAATAATATGCGAATTATAAGCAAAATGTAACGGTTTTAAAACTTAATTTACGGCTTCAAAACGAATTTTTCTAGTTTACAAACATCTTCAAAAACATTAAATAACAAACTACAAAATAACAAACAAAAAAAAACAAAGCTTTAAAACTAAGAATTTTAAGAAAAAAATCGGTTCTAAAACCTAATTTAAAACAACTTCAAAACATAGTTTTTTCTGGTTTACAAGGGATTCAAAAACGTAATAAATATTTTATAACACTTCTTCATCACATTTTTTCATGATCTTTAAAACCTTGAATAAAAGGATCTTTAAAAGAGACATTCTTAAGCAAATTTTTGTTGTTCAAGGATCTAAAAAAATAATTGAAAATATAATAAAATATTAATTGAAAAGTCTCTATTAAAAGATAATTGCGACTTCAAAACTTGAAAGTTTCTATATCAATACGGCTTAAAAACACTTTAAGTAAAAGAATATTTGTTAATATTGAAAAAAGAAAATATATGAAAATTATAAATTAAACCTGATATTTTGAAGTCAAAAACTTAATTTTTTTTTTATTATTATTATATTTATATTTTTCTTTACGCTTAAAACATTAAATAAAAGGAGCTTTAGAGAGACACTCTTAAACAAATTTTAGATTCCAAATTATAGTTAAATTTTGTCTTTAAAAGTAATTACAACTTCAAAACTTAAACTTTCTAGATCATAGTAGTTATGACGACGGGGTTCTGGGACACTTTGACCTTGAAGTCTACGTGAGCCCTAGTGTGAAAGGGGACCCGGGGCCCTGAAATGCGGTCATTCTTGTCAAATGTGACAGAGTTGACAGATGACATATGACAGATGACATGTGACATATGACAGTTGTGTGACATAGGACAGGTGAGGAGTGACATATGACAGACTTGACACTTGTGACACCTAGGCAAGGCTTGACAGGCAGGGCAGACAGGGCAGGCAGTGTAGATGGAGTAACTCCAAGTGCCCCTCAGTGGAAAATGAAACAATTAGTTTAGGAAAAAATTGTTATTTAAGTAAGAAAAAAGTTTTACACAACGGTGCTGTTATTTTTGGGTTTTTTATTTTTGCTAAAAGAGGCCAAACGTTTCACAAGGTGATCCTTTTGACCTTGTAATATTTCTTCACGATCTACGCAAGCATTAAGGTTTCCAAGGAGGTTAATGTTATCTTTAAAAATTTTATGCTATCCATCATCAAAACCAGACAGAGTTGCTTCAACGTCAGTCTTTTGAGATCTTGCAAAGTTAGGTTTCGTTTAAGCTGTTCAATTTCTTCATCCTTCCCCGTCAGTAACTTATAAGCTGTAGATTTCCTGTCATCACATTTAGATGTTTTTAGTTTTTGTACCGGCAAATCAACTTCAGTTTTTACGATTTCTCTCTTAAGTTCGACATAAATAGTATAATTAACTAAAGAGGTTAAATTGCGGCTTTAAAAGAATTTCGATTTTTCAACCCTATTCAAAGGCAATTTTTGCAAGCAAGTTGACATTTTCTAGTTAAAATTGAAAATTTTTAGAAATTTTTAGATACAAATTACACTTAAATAAAAATTACAAGTAAGAGCTTGAAGGAAATATCGGCTTCAAAAAAACTAAACTAAAAGCAATTTCAAAACTGAGTCCTGTGCAGTTTCTGGAGAATTTATTCTAAAATATTTTACTTCAAAAGGTAAACCGCAAAACTTAGCTAAACATGCCTTTTGTTGTCTCCTATTTGTTTAAAGAATTGTACATTGTGACACAGTTACATCCTAATTTGTTAACATTACTCTCCAACTACTACAAACCGAGTTGGCGCCGCTTGGAAAAATGGGGCCCCATTTGAAGTGCCAATTATTGCTCTGCAACGAAACAAAACGGCCTCCAATTACCCCCCGGAATAGAACTTCGCACGCAATCCTGCACCGTGTCATTAGTGTGTCGTTTCCCCGCCGTCCTATTTATTGGCCCTTTTGCTGCTGCTTTGACACGTTTTTAGTTGTTTGTATTTTCAGAGCCCGTGACGACCCTCCTGGGCGGCCCCGAGATGTACATCAACAAGGGCAGTACCATGAACCTGACTTGCATCATCAAGCACAGCCCGGAACCGCCGCCGTCCATCTACTGGACCCACGATCAATTGGTAAGTCGTTTCCGTCCTTCACTTTCAGGTTTTGCAGGGGACATAAATACAAATGATTTCGCCCCCCCCTTTCGCAAATTGATCCTCAAGGAAGTCTTCGGGGGGTTATTTGTTTGGCGGGCGTAATAAATGCGCGTGTTTCCGGGCTGACGTGCTTTCAGCGTTTATTTCTGTTTGTTTTTTCGGCTTTCTGGGACCTCCTGGGACCGGCAGCCGGCATTTTTCAACGAGGCCCGAGAGGTGGTTTTAATGAAATTTGCGGTACTAGTTTGGCATTTGTCGTCGCCGATAGGCGGAAGAAAAAAATGAGGGGTGGTTGGGAGGGTGACGCCGCCGCTCGGGGGGGGGGGACAAACGAGAAAAGATGAAATGTGTGATTTTTAAAGATAAGAACTATCTAGTTGGTACTCGTTTTCAGCTAACTTTTTCTAACTAAAAGAGTCGTGTTGTTGATTTCGACGTATCTTTAATCTAATTCGAGAAAAAAATTTACGTTTTTGTCTTTAAAGGAAAGTACATCGACTTTGTACTCATATTCAGCTAACTTTTTCTAACTAAGGCGATCGTGTTGCCGGTTTGGATGTATCTTTATCTAATACGAGAAAAAAGAAGTTTTTTCAAAGTCCATCTTTGAAAAAAACAAAATCAGCCAATAAGTCCGTTACAGTTTAAGCTATCAAAAGTTTACACTATCAACTTAATTGCAAAAAATTAGCTGAAAATGAGTAATCACTTCAGGAGCCAATCTTTGATTATAAAAAAGTTAACAATATCTCCGTTACGGTTAGTAGTATCAAAATTTGTATTACACCATCGTTTAAATTAAAAAAAAATGCTAAAATATTGACCACCAGCTTAGGGGTTCATTTTTGAAAATAACGAAGTTAGTATATTATAATAGGAGAAAAAAGAAGTTTTATTTGCCTTCATTTTTAGCTATTTTTTTTTGTTTGTGAAAATAAACGTATTGAGTTTATAGTTTATACTAATTTTCAGCTAACTTTTTCTAATTAACACGATCCTGTTGTCAGTTATTACATATCTTTCACCTAGTGAGACAAAAAAGAAAGTTTTGCTTTTTAAAAACGTTTCAAATTTATGTTCAGCTAAAAGTTTTAAGTAGCACGATCCTTTTGTCAGTTTCAATTTTTTTACCATTTTTTACCTTAACTTTTTCTAACCAAGAGAGCTTGTTGTCGGTTTTGACGTATCTTTTGTCTAATACAAAAAAGTGTTTGTTTTTAAAGATAAACGTGTCAATGTTGTAAGTTTTATTTTCAGTTTATTTTTTTTTAAATAAGAAATTTTTTTGTCAATGTGGACATATCTTTCATCTAACTCGAGAAAAACAAATAGTTTACCTAATTTGAGAAAAAAAACGCCCTTTTTGGTTTTAAAGATAAACGTATCGAATTAGTAATTATTTACAAGCTAAATTTTATATTTAATAATATCCTTTGACAGTTTAGACTTATTCTTTTATTCAAGAAAAAAACGTACGTTTTTGTTTCTAAAGATAAACCTATCGAATTTCTAGTCATAGCTTTGATGTATCTTTCATTTAGTTGGAGACAAGACGTACGTTTTTCTAGCGATAAACGTATCTATATATCGGTGTCGGTTTTGACGTATCTTTTATCTAATTCGAGAAAAAAATGACTTTTTATTTCTAAAGATAAACTTATCGAATTTCTACGAGTTTTGCCGACTAAGACGTGAAAAAAACATGCGTTTTTGTTTTTAAAGATAAATATTTCCACTCATTTCTTGCTTAACTAAAAATATTCTTTTTCAGTTTAGACTTATCTTTCATGTAAGTAGAAAAACGTATTCTAATGTTTTTAAAGACAAATCTTTCATTTAGTTCAAGAAAACAACGTATCTTTCATATAATTCTAGAAAAAAATCCTTATTATTTTTTAAGATAAAAAACATATCGAATTTTGACTCATTTTCAGCAAATTTTTAAACTAAGAAAGTCGTTTGTCATTTTGGACGTATCTTTCATCTAATTCGAGAAAAAAGTACGTTATAGTTAGTTAGGGCTATTAAAGATAAACGTACCGAATTCGTACTTAATTTGCGTCAACGTTTTTAAAGAAAATTAGGAGTAATGGTGATGGGTTTGACGTATCGATTTAATTAAAAAAAAGGTACCATTTGTTTTTAAAGATAAAACGTATCCGACTTATACACATTTGAGCTAAATTTAAAAAGATTTTTTTGTCAGTTTTGACGTATCTGTCGTATAATTTGAGAAAAAAGTACGTTTTTTTTTAGTTTATTAACGATAAACGTACCCCATTTGTACTCTATTTGCACTGACTTCTTAAAGATAATTGGAGTGTAAAGTAGTCGGGTTTGACGTATCTTTCATCCAATTCAAGTAAAAGCGTACTTTTTATTTTAAAAGATAAACGTATCGAACTTTGCAAGCGAACGAATTTTCAGCTAAATTTAAGTAATTTTTGTAACTTTTGACGTATCTGCTATCTAATTCTAGGCAAAATGTTCATTTTTATTAAATTTTTAACTAAGAAGATCCTTTGTCATTTTGGGCGTATCTTTCATGTTATTTGGAAAAAAAGGTACGTTGTAGTTATTAAAGATAATTGTACCAAGTTTGTACTCAATTTGCACTGACCTTTTAAAGATAATTTGGATTTCAAGTTTTCGGCATTTTTGACGACATTTGACATGTCTTTCATCTAATTCAAGAAATAAACGTACTTTTTATTTTCAAAATAAGCATAGTAACTTGTAACTACTCATTTTCAACTAAATTTAACGAACACAACATTTAGAGAATAAGCACGTTTTTGTTTTTAAAAATAAACATATCGAATTCACACTCATTTCAACTAACTTTGGTTAGTTGATTTGGTTAGGTAAAAACTAATTTTTTTTGTAAGATAAACTTATGGAATTTATACTTATTTTCAACTAATCTTTTCTAACCAAGAGAATCCTGCTGTTGGTTTGTTTTAACGTATCTTTCACTCAGTCCCAAAAAAAACTTACTTTTATTTTTAACTTGTACTCATTCTCAGCTAAGTTTTTTAACCAGGTGTTTGTACGTTTGGTCGTATCTTTCACCTACTTGAAGAAAAAGTGTACCCTTTTTTTTTAAAGATAAATTGAACTTGTACTCACCTTCAGGAAAATTTAAGAAGATTATAATGTAAAGTATTTTCTGGGTTTTGAAGCCGTGGTCTAATGGAAGAAATTCCATCCCGACGTTTCGTCTACAGCTGCGGCAGACATTATCAAAGGCAATGAAGCAATGTGCGAAGTGATCTCCCGTGCTTCCCGACGTTGACTGATTCGACTGTGGGCAGTTCCATGGTATTTGTTCCTCGGCCGTCGCGCTGCAGTGGAGGAACTGGGGTGGGGGTAGTGATGGCGCGGAGTTTTGACGCCATCACTTTGAAGTATGTCGTAGAACTCGCTTCCAGTCTGCATTTAGAAACGTAATTTCCTCCTTCGTGTTGTCATTTTTGTCGTGTTTAAAGATCTCAATGGCCTTTCTCGTTAGTTTCAGATAGAAGCGCTGCGATTGATGTAAGATATCCACCTCGTCGAAAAGAATGTCGTGACTTTCGGAAAGAGCGTGCTCTGCTACTGCCGACTTTTGTGTTTGTCCCAGCCTGCAGCTCCTATTGTGCTTCGTAATCCTCGTGTTGACACTGCGTTTTGTGGTGCCAATGTATACCGAGCCACAGCTGCGTGGAACTCGGTAAATTCCGGGTTCCGATAGGGGATCTCTGCGGTCTTTGGCCAGTCTTAAGTTCTGTTTTATTGCACGAGTGGGTATAAAGACAGTTTTAACACTGTGATTTTCCAGTAGCGTGGCGACTCTGTCCGTTACTTTGTGGATGTATGGTAGATTAGTCCATCCCTGCTTTTCTTCATCTTCTCCCGTTGTTCCTTCCTAACGCTCTACATTCCTTGGACGGATGGCCCTATCGAAACTCGTGCTTGCTGCATCCATTCCAACCAAAGGTTCTTTCCAGATGCTTCATTTCCGTTCCAAATCAGCTGGCTCACAAATTCTCTTGGCTCTCACATATTTTGAATCGAAGGAGGATTTTTATGAACAAACTGATGGTGTAGCTATGGGCAGCCCCTCAGTCCAGTAATAGCCAACTATTTTATGTAAATTTTCGAGACCAAGACGTTGGCAACCGCAAATAAGAGGGCAAAGTGCTGGTTCTGATACGTGGATGATACGTCATGGCGTGGGCGAACTTCAAAACTTGCTCTTACACCTCAACTCTATCAACGCAAAAATTCAATTCACTATGGAGATAGAAAGGGAAGGACGCCTACAATTTTTGGATGTCTTAGGATCAAGGAGGCCGAATGGAAAACTTGCGCACACCATTTATAGAAAACCAACACACCCTGACCGATATCTCAATAACGGATCAAATCATCATTCTAAACATAAAAGGGGAATCATAAAGACTCTGTCCGTGAGAACCAAGGGAATTTGTTAGCCGGCTGATTTGGAACGGGAAATGAAGCATCTGGAAAGAGCCTTTGGTTGGAATGGATACAGGAAGCATGAGTTCGATAGGGCCATCCGTCCAAGGAATGTAGAGAGCTAGGAAGGAGCAACGGCGATGAACATAAGTGCGGATGGACAGTAACGGACAGGATCGGCATGCTATTGGACAAGCACACTGTTAAAATTGTCTTTAAACTCACTCGTAGAATACAATAGAGCTTGAGATCGGCCAAAGACTGCAGAGATCCCATATCGGCTCTAACTTTTTCAGTTTAGACTAATGCTGCATGGAACCCGGAGTTTACCGAGTTCCATGTAGCTGTGGTTCGGTATACATTGGCACCACAAAACGCAGTGTTAACACTAGGGTTACAGAGCACAAGAGGAGTTGCATGCTAGGACAAACACAAAAATCAGCAGTAGCAGAGCACTCTCTCTCCGAAGGTCACGGCATCGTTTTCAACGAGCTGGATATCTTATATCAATCGCATCGTTTATATCCGAGACTAACAAGACAGGCCATTGAGATCTTCAAACAAGACAACAATTTCAACAGGAAGGAGGAACTTACGTTTCTAAATGTAGACTGGAAGCGAGTTCTACGACATATTTCAAGTGCGCCGAAACTCCGCGCCATTACTACCCTCACCCCAGTTTCTCCACTGCCACGCGAACGGGGGGGGGGGAACAAATATCACGGAGCTCCCCACAGTCGAATCAGTCAAGGCCGGAAAGCACGGGAGATCACTTCGCCCATTGCCTTATCGCCTTTGATAAGTCTGCCGCAGCTGTAGACGAAACGTCAGGAAGAAATTTCATTGGATCACGGTTTCAAAGCACGGAAAACACTTTAGATTGTATTTTGACCGGCCGTGAAAGCCTTCACAGACTTTCAAAAAGATTCTTTGTCATTTTCAACGCATATTTTATCCAAATCTATAAAATACGTACGGTTGCTTTTTCAAGATAAACGTATCGAATTCTTACCCTTTTTGAACTAACTTTTGGTACTCAACAAAATCCTGTTGTTGGTTTTGACGCATATTTCATTTGGTAGCAAAAAAAGCATACCTTTTAAAGATAAGATTTGCATTCATTTTTAGCTAAACTTTTTTAACTAAGTTTTGTCAGTTTGGTTGAATCTTTCACTTACTTCAAGGCAAAGTGGTACTTTTTATGTTGGAAGATAAAGCTAACGAACTTATACTACTTTTCAGTTTAATTTAAGAAGATTCTTTGACTTTTTCGATCTATATTTATATCTATATTGTTAGTCTCTTTCTGGGAAAATAAAACACTCAAAACCATTAAAACATCATAATTTTTAAATAAATAAAAATGATCCACGTGTTTTCTTTCTTCGACTTCTTAAACCCATGTTGCCAACTTTTTTAACCGCCATACAAGACATATGACAAGTGACATCTAACTAATTTAAAAATAGCGGAAGATTCAAAATTGGTGCAGTTCGGCCAAACTGACTTGAGATCGTCCCGATCGAAATATCAAACATCAATGCCTAAATCAATATTACGTAGTAACAATCGTAACATACAAAAAGTGTCTTCATAATGTTAGTACTTATACAAATATTAGATGTAACATAACCAAATACAATGGCACATAATCATAAGATATCATAATAATACATAGTCATAATAACATGCTCTTAATATGTTACACTTTTTTTTGTATAATAATTTAGCCTCATTTTTTTTATGTTATTGTTCAAATAAAAATCGTACAATTATTTTATTTAAACATTTACTATCTTTCAAATTAATTGTTTACCTTCCATCCGCCATTTTGTTTGCTTGTTTATTCATTGCAAAAGTTATACAGCTTCAGGGCACCTTATTGTCCTTTAACCTACAGTCTACAGTCAACTCACTTTCAAAGGTCATATGACCTCTTTATTTATCACCAATGAGGAACCAGGGTTCAAGGTGAAAAGTTAGTACAATTGGCATGCCTTCACCTTTTGGTCTCTAATCCATTTTTTTACTTTACTGACACATTTGATGACAAGGAAATAGCGTTTATAACGGATTTGAATTAATTGTTAATTACCACCTCCTCATCCAGACAGTTATTTTCTGGATTCCAAATACCCGTGTGACAGAGCTAGCACATGGTATTTCACTTCAAGGCCACACACCAACCCTAGGTATGTAAAGCTTTATTATCGACTGTACTAACTTTGAAATTCATGGTATTAATAGTCTCACCACCAAATCAATGCCCGCTCCTCATTCTCATATTCTCTTGTAGGCCTTCTTCTATTCTCGTATTCTTCTATTCTGCTATTTCACTTTTCAACCTTTCACTTCACCTCACTGGCCATCTACTGGTATCACTGGCTGCCCACTGGGAACTACTGGGAACTACTACTCATTCATCATCAGCACTATACCTGCGAGCACACCTCACCACAGCCCACACTTCGACACACATGTACACACCAAGTCCCGAGGCATAGGCTGCAACCTGGTCCAGAAGTTTCAAGGTGGGTTTGTTCGTTCCATTTTTATTCTTTCTGTTCGGAGATGACTGACCAACTACCTGTTCAAGCACTTTTGGATGCCTATATGGGTACCAATTAATGATAATAACCAAATAACAAACAATTGTTTTGAATTACATCAACGCCCTCAATTAACTGATGCGAATAACAAATGGTAGCAAATTAAGTGCAATAAGCTATTCTGATTAATTAACATTACCTTATGGGAATATTTGTGAACCAGACATATATATATATATATATATATGACCGGTAAGTCTCTTTTGGTGTCACATTTTAGCTTATACACTCTGTTAGTTTCCTACACTCTTGGCAGATATAACTCCACATAATACTTATAGCTATATGCTTGCACTGGTGATATACCCGTGGCATAACTGTAGTTAGACTTTCCCACCTGATTACTGAAACTAAAATACATTATTTTCCACAGCCATTACACCTACTAGGTATTTAAACAGAGTCTTAGCACCCAACTCTTGATGGGTTAAAAATAGCAAACAGCTGATACTGTTATCGATTTTTAGAACAATTGAGACCTCCCTGAAAGTTGTACCCATAAATAGTAATTGTACGATTCTTTTCATGATAACCGTTGTTTAATTTATTGTTAATACAAATACCTTCAATTATTAATAGATTGGAAGTTATTTCACCTACGACCACCTCCACTGAATGTAGCCGAGCTAATTAACACATAATTCAATCTCATAGCTATGACATAATCAATCATAAATACCACATATTTCCTAATAACATAAGAAATGGCAAAATATCACCAAATCATAAACCATTATTAATCATAATACAACAAAACGCAACATAATTTTGTCTAAATCGATAATGTCACAATCAGTAGGTAAATGTAAAAATCAAGAGTAAGTAAGTCACAATTGGGAAAAGTGTCGGAATCATGCAAAGGCTAATGAAACTCAGGCCAAGTCTTCATATTATCAGCGTCAACAGTGCCTTTAAAAGGTATCTGCGTTAATTGAAAATCAGGAAGATCTTCCAAAAGGTACCTGTCATTACCTAAAACCCTACTAACTACATATGGACCCTTAAACTTCGGAATAAGTTTCCGATTTATTCCTATAGTATTATCCGTATTAGTCATCATGACCTAATCACCTTCTTTGTACTCTTTGGCTTTCTTATGTGCCTTATCATAATGGTGTTTGCTGTACTCTTGCTGACTCTTTATATTTTCCACAGCTTCATGTCGAATTTCCTCTAAATTTCCGTGAGTAGCCTCTTGTTTTTCTACTAATATTTCTCTTATTATGTCTGTAACCTTTCCTGTTTGTCTAATTCCAAATAGAAGTACACTAGGAGCCTTTTTCGTAGTGGAATTAACAGTATTATTTAAGGCAAACTTTGCTTCATGAAGAACCTTATCCCAAGTATCAGTATTTCTACTAAGCTTAGCTAACATTGGTGTCAAATATCGGTTTATTACTTCAACTTGTCCATTTACTCTGGGGACTCCTGTTGCTACTAACACTAGCATTATGGCGTAGCTGTCAACAAACCTCTTGAATTCGGCTGATGAAAAACAAGTCCAACGATCGGAGATTATCCGTTTTGGAGCACTGTAAGCAGAAAAATAGTTTTCTAGATGCTTGATGGCTTCACTACTTATTGTAGATTTACAAGGAAACAATCTAACAAACTTTGTAAATGCGTCGATCACAACTAAGACATGTCTATGGTACTGTTTCGTTCTTTCCAATGGTCCAAGATGATCAATATGAATTGTGTTGAAAGGCGTATTACCTTTTTCTATACTAAGTAATCCTTCTTTCTTTCCACTCTTTGTCGAATAAGTAATGCATTTTAAACAAGTGTCAATGTAGTTTCTCAGTCTAGTTTTCATATTTGGAAACCAATATGTTTGCCTAATATACTCTAACGCTTTATCTGTGTATCACTAACCTAAATGTCCCAACATTGCTAGTCCTGATAATGTTCTGAACCATTTCTTCTGGAACATAAAACAGTAGCTTACTGTCTTTTTCCTTTCTATAGACTAAACCATTTCTCATCTCATACTGAGGACTTTCTTCCTTCATCAGATCTTCTTTAATTCTCTTTATTTGGTCATCACTAACTTGTTTTAATCCTAATACTTGTTGAAAAGTTAAGTCTGCTAAAACCCTGATACAATGGACACGGCTAAGCGCATCTACATGTGCCATTCTTCGATTTGATCTATGTTCTAAAACATAGTCAAAGTTCTCTAAATACACTACCCAACGCATAATTCTAGGCACAAGATCTTTCTTATTCAATGTTAGTTTTACGCTATCACAATCTGTGATAATTTTAAATTTGATGCCATGCAAGTTTATATAAAACCGTTTCAAGGAATTTATAATACAAAGAAACTCCAATTCATAGGAATTATACTTTGATTCAGCTTCAGGGGTCCTTATGCTAATAAAGAACACTGGGTGCAACTTGTTGTCTAATTGTTTTTGAAGTAAAATGGAACCGTAGCCATGTGAACTGGCATCACAGTGCAGCTCTGTTTCAGCATGAATTGAATAAATGCACAAGATCGGCTGGGCTGCTAATCTATCTCTTAATGCGTCAAAAGATGTTAATTCACTTTGTGTAAACTTAAATGAAGCCAAATTTTTCAACAAGTCATATAAGGGGGACACAATTATAGAAAAACCCTCAATAAATTTCCTGAAAAATGAAGCTAAGCCTATAAATGTTTGAACCTCATGTATATTTATAGAAATTGGGTAATTTCGAATTGCTTCGGTCTGTTCTTAACTTGGCTTAATACCTTCAGAGCTTACTTCATACCCTAAATAGTTGACCTTGTTAAATAGAAAACAACACTTGTCAAGTTTTAATTCAAGCTTATTGGCAACAAGAATTTTGAAAAGTTTTCATCAATTGTCTCAGTGGGGATTAAAATATCGTCAATATAAATCAAAATCTTATTCTGATCTATCGGCGTTTTGAAAACAAGGTTAATGTATCGTGTAAAAGCTGCTGGGCAATTTTTGCGACCAAAAGGCATTTTTAAAAATTCAAATTGGCCCATAGGGGTAACAAAAGAAGTATATTTAACAGAATCAGGGTGAACTGAAATATGATAAAAAGCACTTTTCAAATCCAGACAACTAAAATATCTTTTCCCCCTTAATTGATCCAGCTGATCCTCAATCAATGGAAATGGAAAATTTTCTCTCACTGTGTAATTATTTAAATGCCGATAATCAACACACATTG
Organism: Taphrorychus bicolor; assembly: GCA_951812265.1. Classification (NCBI taxonomy): domain Eukaryota; kingdom Metazoa; phylum Arthropoda; class Insecta; order Coleoptera; family Curculionidae; genus Taphrorychus; species Taphrorychus bicolor. The sequence continues at coordinate 38,970,125 of OX638299.1, read as the reverse complement.
TTAGACTGGTCTGATTTTTCTTTTGAACCAAAACTATTGGACTGCTATACTCAGAACTACTCTTACGAATAACTTCCTGAGAAAGAAGATCATCAATTATCTTAGACAATTCACCCTTTTCAAAGAATGATAAGCGTCTATAGGTCTGTAAGAAAAAGGGACATGTTCAGGGGTTAAATTTATTTTAAAAACAAAGTCAGTAAGTGGTCGTTCAGGTCTTAAGGGCTCATAATATTCAGTCTTAAATAAATTGTTAATTTCTAAACTGATTTCATTATCAATATCAGGATTTATGTTGGTAGTGGGTATATCATTGCCCAGCTCAATTGACATTATGTCACCTTGAAAAGGTTCACACTTTGTTACAATAACTCTATCACGAAATGTTATATTAATATTTTCATTAGAAATAAAATCTCTTCCTAAAATAGCAGGGTAGGACATTGTGTCATTTGGAACAACGTAAAAGGCTATATCTAAAGAAGTGTCATTAGTGTTCACTGTTTTATTAAAAATACCTAAACACTCTAATTTAGAGCCACTAATGCCACTAAATTTCTGATCAACAGCACAAGTATCAAAATTATTTTCCACATACTTTCTTTTTATGAGGCTAATAGGCGATCCTGAATCAACCAATGCATTTAAATTATTATTTAGCATGAAAGAATCATTATAAATAGTAAGTTCTAAACAAACCGTATAGGCGTCAACAAGCTTGGGCTGGATGACATTGGTTGTCCTCTCTTGAGGTGCTGGTGAAACAGACTCTTTCTTCAATCTTGGGCAGTTCCGAACTTGATGAGTCAGAACCCCACAATTAAAACAAGAACCCCTTTCTCTCTTTGGCTTCTGACATCTATTGGCTGTGTGGCCCTCTTCCGAACAGTTGTAGCAATGAACAATTGGCTTAGATTCTGTGTTTCGGGATTTACGATTGTCCTTTGATAGAGGTAAAGTGCCATGCGTCAACCGATGATCACTAGGCATTCGTGGGTGCTTCACTCGTCTCTCAGAAGAGATTCGGTCAAATCTCAACAAGTCATGATACAAATCATTACATGGAGGCTAAATCCCGAGAGAACAATCCAATGCATTTAAAAATAGTTAAAAAAAAATTTAAATTCCGTGTTACGCTTTATACGAAAGTTTCTTCTTACTAAAGTCAAAACTTAAAAATTAGATGCTACTTCCGGATCAAAATTTCTTGTTACTAAGTCAAATGTTTTTATTTTTATGTTACGTTTAGACTACAATTTCGTGTTCCTACAGTCAAAATTCAAAAACTTTGTGATACGTTAAACTAAAATTTCCTGTTACTAAGGTCAAAATTTTTAAATTTTCTGCTACTTTTACCAAAATGTCTTGCTAGGAGATCAAAATTTAAAAAAATTCGTGTTATGTTTAGACCAACAATACAAATCAAAATTTTGAGATTTTGTGTAACTTTCAGATCAAAATTCCTCATTCCTAAGTAGAAGTTTTGAAATTCCGTTGTCGTTAGACTAAACTTTCGTCTTACTAAAGTCAAAACTTAAAAATTTGATGCTATCTTGGGATCAAAATTTCTTGTTACTAAATAAAATTTTTTTTATTTTGTGTTACGTTTAGACTACAATTTCGTGTTCCTACAGATAAAATTCAAAAATTATCTGTTAAGTTTACACTAAAATTTCCTGTTACTAAGGTCAAAATTTTTTAATTTTCTGCTACTTTTACCAAAATGTCTTGTTAGGAGACCAAAGTTTAAAAATATTCGTGTTATGTTTAGACCAACAATACAAATCAAAATTTTTAGATTTTGTGATACTTTCAGACCAAAATTCCTCATTCCTAAGTACAAATTTCTAAATTTTGTTGTACTCTTTAAACTAAATTTTCGTCTTACTAACTAAATTCAAAAATTATGTGTTACGTTTAGACTAAAATTTCCTCTTACGAGTTCAAAATTTAAAAAATGCTATGTTTAGACCAACAGTTCAAGTCAAAAATATTGAGGTTTTGGGTTACTTTCAGACCAAAATTTCTCATTGCTAAGTAGAAATTATTAAGTATCGTTTTACCATTAAGACTAAATTTTCGTCTTACTAAATGGTAACCCTTGGATCAAAATTTCTTGTTACTAAGTAATTTTTTTTGATTTTGTGTTACGTTTAGACGACAATTTCGTGTTCCTACAGTAAAAATTCAAAAACTTTGTGATACGTTTAGACTAAGATTTCCTGTTACTATGGTTAAAATTAAAAAAGTGTCGGTTAGTTTTAAACCAAAATGACTTGTTAAAAGATCAAAATTAAAATATTCGTGTTATGTTTAGATTAACAATTGAAAGCAAAATTTTGAGATTTGGTGTTACTTTCAGACAAAAATTTCCCATTGTCAAGTAGAAATTTTTAAATTCCATTTTTCCATACTAAAATCAAAACTTAAAAATTTGATGTTACCTGTGGATAAAAATTTCTTATTACTAAGTAAAAATGCTTTAATTGTGTGATACGTTAAGACCAAAATTTAGTGTTACTGTCCAAATTTAAAAATTTTATGTTACGTTTAAACTAAAATTTCCTTTTACTAATGTCAAAATTTTGTGTTACAGTTATACCAAAATTTTTTGTTATCAAGTTGAACATAAAAAACATACAGCAACTTGCTGTTTAGTTTCCTCCAAAGAAAGCTCTAACTGGCTGCAAAGCATGATCTTTTCATGGAAGTATGAGCTGATATCTTCCTTTGGCCCCTGAGCCCTCAAGGTCATTGCTCTCCAAAGCAATGTCAAATTCTTATCCAAAATAAAAGTGTGTGAGAATTCTCGTTTAAAATCTTCCGTAATTGTAAATCTCTATATTTAGCATTATGCCAGTGACGTGCAGCTATTGTTAAATGAGTTCTCGCTGTACCCAACAGAAAAGCATCAGGCCACTTATGTGCGGCACTTTCAAGGCTCGCGAACCATAATTTGCTCTTTTTTAAATCAGCACCATCAAAAAGTGCAATTAATTTTGAAAAGTCAGGCATTATATTATAATTCTGAACCTGAGCTGGCTGGCAACCTTGCTGGTTTTGAGGCTGGTTATTCAACATTTGCAGCAGTACAGCATTTTGCTGCAAAACTGCCTGCATAGACGCTATCATAGTATTGTTACGATTCGCAGCAACGCCGCATGGGAGGCGGGGCAACGCATGGGAGCGTGTTGGTTGGTGGAGCTTCGCGACCTATCCGCGCTGCGTCATGGCTGACACGAGTGATTTATTGCTCGTCTGGCTTAATCTAGAAGGCAGTTGTTTACAACCGTTTTTTTTATGTGAGATTATTCAAGAATTCTTATAAAGAACTTTCTAGGTTTTTCTGTAATTTTAGGATTGTATATAAAAGGCGCATAGAGCGGCGGTTAAGTAATAGTCTTATTTTAAGCGAGCTATAAGTAAGCTAAAGTTACGAAGCGATAATAGAAGGCTATAAAGTGTTAAGTAGTGAGTTATTTAGTAGTCGAATTGTACCGGTGTGTATTTGTGGAGTTAATAAATAGTGTTTTCGTATTAAATCGTTACACTGGAATTATCGAACCCCGAGTTCGCAACAATTGGTGTCAGAAGTGCGATTCCAGTGGGAATTTGAGAACTAATATTGCTGAACTGTAAGTGAGTGCTTCATTGCCGGACATTACGTGTTTATGCCAGTGACCAGAAGCCAGCATCAAGCGATGGAAGATCAACTTGCCGCCCTGCTGTCCCTCATGCAACAACAGAGGGAAGAACAGGAAAAACGTGATCAAGTACAGGAGCGACGTTATCTAGAACAGGAGAAACGTTATAACGAACAGAAGGAAGAGCTGGAAAAACGTGATCAAATACAGGAACGCCGTTATCTAGAACAAAAAGAGGAACAAGAAAGACGTGATCGAGTACAGGAGCAACGTTATCAACAACAGAAGGAAGAGCAGGAAAGACGTTATCTAGAACAGAAAGAAGATCAGGAAAGACGTTATCAAGAACAGAAGGAGGAGCAGGAAAAACGTGAACAAGTACAAGAGCGACGTCATCAACAATTCAAAGAAGAATTAATGAACCATCTCGCAGTCAGGGAGCAACAATTGGAAGAAAGAATAATGCAATCCGTTAACGAATCTGTTAACGAAGGACTCGAAGCTGTCAACCAGAGGGTTCTCGAGCTAGAAAAGAAATTCCGGGAACAACTTGAGGACGACACCGTGTCTACAGAGAGTTTTAGCACAGCCAACGCTAAAATTAAGCCTCCCGATTATGACGGTACTACGGCCTGGGAAATCTATACAACCCAATTTGAAGCAACTGCAAAAGCTAATGGCTGGTCCGAGCCCCAGAAAGCTACATCATTAGTGGTAGCACTTCGTGGAAAAGCGGCTGAGTTACTCCAATCTCTGTCGGCAGCGGATCAAAGTAATTATGCAGCTTTAGTACACTCTCTGCAACTACGATTTGGAAATGAGCACAAAGAAGCCGTGTTCCAGGCCCAGCTGAGGATGAGACAGCAGAAGTTAGGTGAATCCTTACAAGAATTTGAGGCGGACATAGACAGACTCATTCACCTGGCATATCCATCGGCCCCTGAATCTTTTCAAACGCAATTGGCCGCCGAAAGGTTCATTGAGGGAGTTCGCGATAGTGACATGAGGTACCACTTACGTCTAGTCAGACCCAGGAATATCAGCGAGGCACTAGTTCGGCCCCGGAATTCGAGGCGTCACGAGTGTCATCTAGTTCTTCTCCACGTGTAAGAATGGCAACTTGCGATGACGTGGAGGATACGTCTAGTGCTGAATCCATGGCAACTTTACATAAAGCGTTGAAGGATCTGGCAGTCAATATCCAAGCCTTGTTGGGAAGACCTCCTCGATCAACAGGCAATCGGGGCATAAAATGTTTTAACTGCGGTAAACTGGGTCACGTCAAGAGTAACTGCCGTAACAGGGCAAGAAGTCCGTCGCCGTTGTTTAGAAGACCGAGCGGCAACCAAGACCGCCCTAGAATCCAGGAAAAACCAATTCCTCTCAATGTAAAGGGGCAATTGACCGAGCCCGTTAAGACCCCCAGGATCAGTCAAGTCAATCAATCAAGTCAAGCCAATAATTTGGGTGGCAGAAGTGTTACAGAGACCGGACGCATTAAAGGACAGAAGACCCAAACTGAACATCGACCAGGAAGGTATCACGGAAATGCCGATGCATTGTCTAGACGGCCATGTAAAGAAGATAGTCAGCATTGTCGAAGAACTCAGCAACGTGAGGGACATCCTTCTGTAAGGAGAACGTCGGTAGAAAGAAACGATGGCTGGACCACACAGACACTTCGAGAAGAACAACTGAATGATCCAGATATTGGACCGATACTCATGGCAAAGACTGATGACAAGAGACCAGAGTGGCAAGAAGTTGCTGGTAAAAGTCCAAACCTGAAGGCGCTATGGGCCCAGTGGCACTCTCTTAAAATAGAAAATGGACTACTGAAGAGAGCGTGGGAGAGTCCGGATGGCAAGTCCGTAGTCAGTCAATTGGTTGTTCCTGATAGCAGAAAATGTACTAAAGGAAATGCACGACGGAACCAGTGGAGGTCATTTTGGGGTCAATAAAACCTTGGCCAAAATTAAAGAGCGGTTCTACTGGGTGAATTATCATGAAGACGTCGAGTCTTGGTGCCGCAAGTGCGAAGTTTGTTGTGCCACAAAAGGACCTCGAACAAGATCACGGGGCCGAATGGTGCAGTACACTGTAGGCGCTCCATTCGAGAGGGTAGCAATTGATGTCGCGGGACCGTCTCCTCAGACTGAGTCGGGAAATAAATACATCTTGGTCGCCATGGACTACTTTACTAAATGGCCTGAAGCGTACGCCCTGCCTAATCAAGAAGCAACGACTGTGGCAACGGTGCTAGTAAATGAAATGTTCTGCAGATTTGGGGTCCCTCTCGAACTTCATTCTGATTTTGAATTGAAGGCCGAAATTTTGAATCGGCGATGGGATGGTAGAGAGGTTTAATCGGACCATGGAACATTACCTGTCTAAAATGGTGGCAGATCATCAGCGTGATTGGGACCAACATCTACCTCTCATGTTGATGGCATACCGAGGCTCTACGCATGAAGCCACTGGTTATACTCCGGCGAAAGTGATGTTCGGAAGGGAAATGAGGCTTCCTGCAGATTTGATGTATGGAACACCAGAAAAAGACTCACTCAACTCTAAGAATTTTGTGGAGGAGCTTAAGGAGAGGCTGGACAATGTTCATGAACAAGTCAGGAATAAACTGCGGATATCCAGTGATCGAGCCAAAGCAAGATATGACTTACTAGCTAACTCCCGCGGCTTCCAGGATGGTGATTTGGTGTGGTTATACAATCCGAGGCGAAAGGTGGGGAAGTCGCCCAAACTTAGCCAAAATTGGGAAGGACTTTATACAATTATAAAGAAGATTAATGATGTGGTGTATAGGATCCAGCGGACCCCTAGGTCAAAGATGAAGGTAGTTCATTTGGATCGATTAGCACGATACCATGGAACTCTATCTGTTCGGGACGAACAGCCTTAGGAGGAGGGCAATGTTACGATTCGCAGCAACGCCGCATGGGAGGCGGGGCAACGCATGGGAGCGTGTTGGTTGGTGGAGCTTCGCGACCTATCCGCGCTGCGTCATGGCTGACACGAGTGATTTATTGCTCGTCTGGCTTAATCTAGAAGGCAGTTGTTTACAACCGTTTTTTTTATGTGAGATTATTCAAGAATTCTTATAAAGAACTTTCTAGGTTTTTCTGTAATTTTAGGATTGTATATAAAAGGCGCATAGAGCGGCGGTTAAGTAATAGTCTTATTTTAAGCGAGCTATAAGTAAGCTAAAGTTACGAAGCGATAATAGAAGGCTATAAAGTGTTAAGTAGTGAGTTATTTAGTAGTCGAATTGTACCGGTGTGTATTTGTGGAGTTAATAAATAGTGTTTTCGTATTAAATCGTTACACTGGAATTATCGAACCCCGAGTTCGCAACAGTATTAAAACTTACTGCGTTTATCTCTGGTTCAGGCTGGCTGGGAAACTTGGGGGGTTTCAGCGCGTCTCTCAATTCCTATTGGCATATCCATCTGAGATCGGTAAAAACGTTCAAATGAAAAGTTATTGATATTCGGTTCAGTGGTTGTTAAATCCGGCTGTTCTGAAGGGATTTCTCCTGTAGGTGCTCGATCTTGATTCATAATTCATAAAAAGTCCATCACACACATAACATAAATCCAGTAACGCCACCTTCTCAAAACTATTAGTTCTGCATTCCCATGGGCAGACCTGGGCAAACATGAGCAGAACCCGGACACCTAAGCAGGATTTAAGCACAACCCGGAAACCCCACACCTGAAGTTGTTAGTCCCTTTCTGGGAGAATAAAACCCTCAAAACCATTAAAATATTATAATTTTTAAATAAATAAAAATTATCCACGTGTCTTCTTTGTTCGATCTCTTAAAGCCATGTTGCCAATTTTTTTAACCGCCAAACAAGACATATGACAAGTGACAGCTAACTAATTTAAAAATAGCGGGAGATTCAAAATTGGCGCTAACAATATCGATATATCTATTTCCAATTCTAGTAAAAACGTAGAGTTTTATTTTTAAAGCTACACGTATCGAATTCCTATTAATTTTCAACTAACTTTTTATAACCAAGAGAATCCTGTTGTTGGTTTTGACGTATCTTTCACTTCAATTAAAAAAAAAGTATTTATTTAAAGTTTCAAAGATACAATTTGTTTTCAATCTCAGCTAGTTTTTTTCAGTCAAAAAAGTCCTTTGTCAGTTTGGTCGTATCTTTCACCTACTTCAATAAAAAGTCTACACTATATGTTTAAAGATAAATTTATTGAACTTGTACTTAATTTCAAGAAAATTTAAGAAGATTCTTTGTCATTTTCGACGTAATTTGCATCTAATTCTAGGAAAAACATGTTTTTTTGTTTAAAGATAAGCGTAACGAATTTATATTTAATCTCAACGAACTTTTTCTAATCAAAAGACTCTTATTTTTGGTTTTGACGTACCTTCTACGTAGTTAAAAAACATACTTTTTACTTTAAAAAAAAATTATTTTTAAATATAAAATTTGTATTCATTAACAGCTAATTTTTGTAACCAACAAAGTTCTTTATCAGTTTGGTCGTATCTTTCATCTACTTCAAGAAAAACTGTGATTTTTATTTTGAAAGATAAACGTATCGAACTTGACTTATTTTCGGCTAAATTCAAAATGATTCTTTCTTACTTTCGACGCATCTTTTATCTATTTTTAGAAAACACTTTTTTTTAAGATAAATGATTCGAATTTACACTCATTTTTAACTAACTTTTTGTAACCAAGAGAATCCTGTTTTGAGGTATCTTTCACTTAATTCTTTATTTTAAAGATGAAATTTGTATTCATACTCAGCTAAATTTTTTAACCAAAAAAGTTTTTTTGGTGGTATCTTTCATCTACTTTAAGAAAAAGTGTACTTTTTATTTTGAACGATAAACGTATTGAACTGGTACTCATTTTTAGCTAAATTTAAAAAGATTTTTTGTCATTTTTGGCGTGTCTTTCATCTAACTCTAAAAAAAGACGTTGGTTCTTTTTATAATATAAATGTGTCGAATTTATACTCATTCTCATCCTTTTCTCTTTGGATGTATCTTTTATTTAATTCGAGCAAAAACGTATCTTTTTGTTATTAAAGATCAAAGTACCTATCGAGTGTGTAGTCATTTTATGCTAACTTTTTCTAACCATTTGTATCCTGCTGTCGGTTTTGACGTATCTTTTACCTAATTCGGACAAGAGTGTACTTTTTATTTATAAAGATAAACGTTAACTATCGAACTTACACCCATTTTTAATAAATTTTTTGATTTAAGAAGATTTTTTTGTCATTTAAATGTGCCATTCATCGAATTCAAGAAAAACATATGTTTTTGTGTTTTGAAGATAAATGCATTGACTTTGTACTTGCTTGCAGCTAACTTTTTCTAGCTAAAACGATAAGTATAATACAAATTTTTTTTGCAATCTTTAACCACTCTTGGGATATTTTCAAACTTTGTGATTTTCAAAAATAGACCTATGAAGTTTGTATTCATTTTAAGGTAACTTTTTCTAACAGGATCCTGTTGTCGGTTTTGACGCATCTTATTAGAGAAGAATGTATTTTTTTTACTATTAAATATAAATTTTCGGCTAATTTGTCTCGAACTAAGAAAGTCTCATTGTCAATGTTGCTATTACATCCCTTACCCAGCACCTGGGCTAACCAAACTGATTACATATAAACCATTTTGGTTATGTTTCGTTTTTCACTTTTTTTGCCCGTGAAGGCAAAGTTCCTATGAATATGTAACTTCAATTATTCTAGATCAAAGATCCGCTTCTTACGAATTCGAATCCTAACAGTCGACTCATCCCGAGGAAGCGCATGAATTTCAAATTACATCGCAATTACACACCAGACATCGACGTCGAGGCGGCCTAGCTCCATCCATCAAACGGTCCCGAAATTACGTACCGGCGCACAATAATAATTCATCATCAAAAACCTCACTCTTCTTCCCGGAGGAGAGATGCACATCGAAAAATTCCCATCAAAAACTCATTATTTTTCTTCCCGCTCGCGTTTCCTTTGTCGTTTTATTGGGCTCATAAGCAAAGGCCAAACCGACCCATATTTGGACCCAATTCTATTTCCAGACGGCATTGCTGCTCCAATCATTTCCAGCTCCGCAAAGACGTATTACGCGCCGATATCTGGAACGACGACTTTCAAAGCGATATGTCGGGGAATAATGGGGGGCTCGAAGGACTTTGGGGGGGACGGAGTCGATCCGTTCTGTCACTGACATTTTTTTTCTGTCGTTTTCCTTTTCTTCGTTTTCTCCACTTAACCCGAGCGAGAGACGTACATCAAATGAACGCGACTCGGGAACGACTCGTGTCCCATTTCATTAGAGTAACAAAGCTCCTTAATCGACTCTGTCCTATAAATTAAATGGAGTCGAAGTTTGCGAAATTAAAGTGTCCCCCGATGCGACGAGAATATAACTAATTCCATTAGAATCGCAAACTTGGTTAAGCCGGCAATCTATCAATCAGTTTTCAATGCAATCGCCATAGAACCTGAACTAACCTGAAACACGTTTAGGCGATTTATAAGAAATAATTACCAACCGGAGAAGAACTAATTAAAAGTTGCGAAGAATGGTTACTTTTGCGTAACACGCTCTCTCTAAACAATGCAATAAAATTGAAAATTGCCTATTGTTAAAAATGTCCCCATCTATAGCTGCAAAAGTGTAGCTTCTCGAAAGCCACTGTTGTCAAATTTGGTAAATGTGAAAATTTTTTTAAGTGTTTAAGAAAATGACACGCTCAACAACATTAATTTTTTTGTTTGAAAAGAAAAACTACTACTGGTTGAAAGTAAAGAAGTATGATTTTTCTGGATTCGGGTAATAGATACCTCAGAAGTCAAAACCGATAACAGTATCATCTTAGTTGGAAAAAGTTAGCTGAAAACGAGTACAAACTCCATATGTTTATTTTTGAAAATAAGAAAGTTTTGATTTTTTAATGTTAAGAAAACTATGGTAAAACTGACAGATGCCTAGTTTCAAAAAACAAATGCTGAAAACAAGTACGTTCTCGAAGAGTGTAGTTTAAAAGAGCTGCAAAAAAAGTTTGCCCAAAAATATGCTGTTGTCAGATTTGACGTATCTTGCTTTTACAGACTTTGTTTATCTTTGAAAATAAGAAAGTTAGATTTTTTCTAAGTTAAGAACATACGAGAAAACTGAAGGTTTCCTAGTTTAAAAAGACAAATGGCTGGAAATGAGTACCTTTTTGAAGGATGTACTTTAGAAGAGCGGCAAAAAAGTTTTTTAAAAAAAAATTTGTTGTCAGATTTAACGTAACTTGTCAAATCTGACAACCCTAACTTTTTTAAGTGAGAGGGAATGTGTACTTCTATTGGGATTTGTCACGCTTAACGTCGATATTTAGTTTTGTGTTTGAAAAGAAAAAGTACTACTGGTGGAAAATAAGAGAGTATGAATTATCTGGAACAAGCTAATACAAACCTTACAACCGACAACAGTATCATCTTAGCTAGGAAAAATTTGCTAAAAACAAGCACAAACTCGATATGGTTATTTTTGAAAATGATAAAGTTAAAATATTCTTAAGTTAAGAACTACAATAAAACTGACGGTTTTTTAAATAGTTACAAATGAGTATCTCCTCGAAGGGCGAAGAAAAGACTCTGTTGTCAGATTTGACATCAAATGTTGTCAGATTGTATGTTTCTTATCAGATTTAAGGTATCTTTATCTCAATTCAATAAATTTGTAATTTTCTTATTGTTAAAAATACACCCATCGAGTGGGTGCCAATTTTATCAAATTTTCCCCAACAAGAAGGTTCTGTCATCAAATTTGCTTTGTCTTGTTATCAGATTTGACACATCTTTTCCATTTAAAAAAAAAAACGTAAATTTCTTATTTTTAAAACTACCTAACCTTTTCAAGTTTCTACTCACTTTCAGTTAGTTTTGTTCAACTAGCCAGATGTTGTTTTCAGATTTGAGGTATTTTGTTGTCAGAGTTGACATATTTTTTCCAATTCAGTAAAATCGTAAATTGCTAAAAATACACACATTTTTTTTTAAATATACCCATAATTTTAAGAAAATTTGGTCCAACTAACAAGGTTCTGTCATAAAATTGTTGTCAGATTTAACTTTTTTTTCCCAATTAGTAAAATCGTAAATTTCTTATTGTCAGTGCCAATTTGAAGCAAATTTTGTTTAACTGAGAAGGTTCTTTCATCAAATTGTTGTCAGATTTCACTTTTTTTCTATTTAGTAAAATCGTAAATTTCTTATTATTTAAGTTACTTAGACTCCTCGAGTGGGTACTGAATTTCAACTATTTTTTTTATCTAGTTAGATTCTGTTGTCAGATTTGATATAATTTATTGTCAAAGTTGACATATTTTTTCTAATTCAATAAAACCGTAACTTGTTCATTGTTAAAAATACACCCATTGAGTGCCAATTTTAAGCGAATTTTGTTTAACTAAGAAGGTTCATTCATCAAATTGTGGTCAGATTTCACTTTTTTTTCGAATTAGTAAAATCGTAAATTTCTTATTATTACAGTTATTTAGACTTCTCGAGTGGGTACTCAATTTCAACTAACTTTTTCCAACTAGTTAGATTCTGTTGTCAGATATGATGTAATTTATTGTCAGAGTTGACATATTGTTTTCCAATTCAATAAATTCATAAATTGCTTATTGCTGAAAATACTAATTTTTGTCAATTACTTTGATTCTGTTGTCAGATTTGATGTAATTTATTGTCAGAGTTGATATATTTTTTCCAATTCAATAAAATCGTAACTTGCTTATTATGAAAAATACACCCATTGAGTGAGTGCCAATTTGAAGCGAACTTTGTTTACCTAAGAAGGTTCTTTCATCAAATTGTTGTCAGATTTAACTTTTTTTCCCAACCAGTAAAATCGTAAATTTATTGTTATTAAAGTTAGTTAAACTTCTCGAGCGGGTACTGAATTTTAACTAACTTTTTTCAACTAGTTAGATTCTGTTGTCAAATTTAATGTAATTTATTGTCAGAGTTTATACTTTTTTTCCAATTCAATAAAATCGTAACTTGCTTATTGTTAAAATACACCCATTGAGTGCCAATTTTAAGCGAATTTTGAATAACTAAGAAGGTTCATTCATCAAATTGTGGTCAGATTTCACTTTTTTTTCGAATTAGTAAAATCGTAAGTTTCTTATTATTACAGTTATTTAGACTTCTCGAGCGGGTACTGAATTTCAACTAACTTTTTCCAACTACTTAGATTCTGTTGTCAGATATGGTGTAATTTATTGTCAGAGTTGACATATTGTTTTCCAATTCAATAAATTCATAAATTGGTTATTGTTGAAAATACAAATTTTTGTCAACTGGTTAGATTCTGTTGTCTGATTTGTAATTTATAATATCAGAGTTGATGTATTGTCAAAGTTGATATATTTTTTCCAGTTCAATAAAATTGTAACTTGCTTATTGTTAAAAATACACCCATTGAGTGAATGCCAATTTTAAGCAAATTATGTTTAACTAAGACAGTTTTATCATCAAAGTGTTGTCAGATTTGAATTTTTTTCCGATTAGTAAAATCGTAAATTTCTTATTATTAAAGTTATTTAGACTTCGCGAGCGGGTACTGAATTGCAACTAACTTTTTCCAACTACTTATATTCGGTTGTCAGATTTGATGTAATTCATTGTCAGAGTTGACATATTGTTTTCCACTTCAATAAATTCATTAATTGCTTATTGTTGAAAATACTAATTTTTGTCAACTACTTTGATTCTGTTGTCAGATTTGATGTAATTTATTGTCAGAGTTGATATTTTTTTTGCCAATTCAATAAAATCTAACTTGCGAACTTTGTTTACCTAAGAAGGTTCTTTCATCAAATTGTTGTCAGATTTCACTTTTTTCCCAACCAGTAAAATCACCTCTCGAGCGGGTACTGAATTTTAACTAACTTTTTTCAACTAGTTAGATTCTGTTGTCAAATTTAATGTAATTTATTGTCAAAGTTTTTTATTTTTTTTCCAATTCAATAAAATCGTAACTTGCTTATTGTTAAAATACACCCATTGAGTGAGCGCCGATTTTAAGCGAATTTTGTTTAACTAAGAAGGTTCTTTCATCAAATTGTTGTCAGATTTCATTTTTTTCCTAACCAGTAAAATCGTAAATTTCTAATTATTAAATTTATTTAGACTTCTCGAGCGGGTACTGAATTTCAGCTAACTTTTTCCAACTAGTTAGATTCTGTTGTCAGATATGATGTAATTTATTGTCAGAGTTGACATATTTTTTTCAATTCAATAAATTCATAAACTGCTTCTTGTTGAAAATAATAATTTTTGTCAACTAGTGAGATTCTGTTGCCAGATTTGATGTAATTTATTGTCAGAGTTGACATATTTTTTCCAATTCAATAAAATCGTAACATACTTATTGATAAAAATACACCGATCGAGTGATTTCCAAATTTAAATAAATTTTGTTTTCTTAAGAAGGTTCTTTCTTCAAGTTGTGGTCAGATTTCACTTTTTTCCCAATTAGTAAAATCGTAAATTTCTTATTATTAAAGTTTTTTTAAACTTCTCGAGCGGGTACTGAATTTCAACTAATTTTTGTCAACTAGCGAGATTCTGTTGTCAGATTTGATGTAATTTATTGCCAGAGTTAACATATTTTTTTCCAATTCAATAAATTCATGAATTGTTTATTGTTGAAAATACTAATTTTTGTCAACTAGTGAGATTCTGTTGTCAGATTTGATGTAATTTATTGGCAGAATTGATATGTTTTTCAAAATTCAATAAAATCGTAACTTGCTTATTGTTAAAAATACACCCATTGAATGAGTGTCAATTTTAAGCAAATTTTGTTTACTAAGAAAGTTCTTTCATCAACTTTCATCAAATTGTTGTCATATTTCACTTTTTTTCCAATTAGCAAAATAGTAATCTTCTTATTATTAAAGTTATTTTAACTTCGCGAGCGGGTACTGAACTCCACTAGCTTTTTCCAACTAATTAGATTCTATTTGAGGATTTCGTTCATATTACACAAAGAGACCTAGTAATTATAGAGAAAAACAAAGCGTGATTTTGCTCACGGTCTCAGTACATTTAATATTAAAATATTATAAAATGGTTACACGTGTTTCGCCCTATCGCATCATCAGACCTCTATCATTCCAATTTGTTTATTTACTTTTACCAGTCGCCCTTCGCCCTCTCATTGGGAGGAATCGAAGAATAATTTTATAAAATGTTGCGTGTTTTCGGTGAAGTTTTTGAGTTTTGTCGTTGTATATTAGGTTTTAATTATTTGTTATTTTAGGTTTGATGATGCCATAGGGCGAAACACGTGTAACCATTTTATAATATTTTAATATTAAATGTACTGAGACCGTGACCAAAATCACGCTTTGTTTTTGTTTATAATTAGATTCTGTTGTCAGACTTGATGTAATTTATTGTCAGAGTTGACATATTTTTTTCCAATTCAATAAATTCATAAATTGCTTATTGTTGAAAATAATAATTTTTGTCAACTAGTTAAATTCTGTTATCAGATTTGATGTAATTTATTGTCAGAGGTGATATATTTTTTCCAATTCAATAAAATCGTAACTTGCTTATTATTAAAACTACACCCATTGAGTGAGGGCCAATTTTAAGCGAATTTTGTTTACCTAAGAAGGTTCTTTCATCAAATTGTTGTCAGATTTCACTTCTGTTCCCAATTACTAAAATCGTAAATATCTTTGTCAGAATTGACGTATTTTTTCCAATTCAATAAATTCATAAATTGCTTATTATTGAAAATACTAAATTTTGTCAACTAGTGAGATTCTGTAGTAAGATTTGATGTAATTTATTGTCAGAGTTGACATATTTTTTTCCAATTCGATAAATTCTTAAATTGCGTATTGTTGAAAATACTAATTTTTGTCAACTAGATAGATTATGTTGTCAGATTTGATGTAATTTATTGTCAGAGTTGTTATATTTTTTCCAATTCAACAAAATCTTAACTTGCTTATGTTAAAAATACACCCATTGAGTGAGTGCCAATTTTAAGCGAATTTTAACTTTTTAAGTTTAACTAAGAAGTTTCTTTCATCAAATTGTTGTCAGATTTGACTTTTTTTTTCCAATTAGTAAATTCGTAAAGTTCTTATTATTGAAGTTATTTACACTTCTCGAGCGGGTACTAAATTTTCAACTTAATTTTTCCAACTAGTTAGATTCTGTTGTCAGATTTTATCTAATTTATTGTCAGATGTGACATTTTTCTTCCAATTCAATAAATTTATAAATTGCTTATTGTTGAAAATACTAATTTTTGTCAACGAGTGAGATTCTGTTGTCTGATTTGATGTAATTTATTGTCAGAATTGACATATTTTTTTCAATTCAATAAAATTGTAACTTAATGTTTATTGTTAAAAATACACACATTGAGTAAGTGCCAATTTTAAGCAAATTTGTGGTAAGTGCTAACTTGCTTTTTGTTAAAAATACACCCATTGAGTGAGTACACATTTTAAGAAGGTTCTTTTATCAAATTGTTGTCAGATTTCACTTTTTTTCCCAATTATTAAAATTGTAAATTTCTTATTAGAGTTATTTAGACTTCTCGAGCGGGTACTGAATTTCAACTAACTTTTTACAACTAGTTAGATTCTGTTGTCAGATTTGATATAATTTAGTGTCAGAGTTGACATACTTTTTTCCAATTCAATAAAATCGTAACTGGTTTATAGTTAAAAGTACACCCATTGAGTGAGTGAGAATTTTAAGCAAAATTTGTTTAACTAAGTAGGTTCTTTCATCAAATTATTGTCAGATTTCACTTTTTTTCTCAATTAGTAAAATCGTAAATATTTTAATATTAAAGTTACTTAGATTTCTCTAGTGGGTACTAAATTTCAACTATTTTTTTCATCTAGTTAGATTCTGTTGTCAGATTTGATATAATTTATTGTCAGAGTTGATATATTTTTTCCATTTCAATAAAATCGTAATTTGTTTATGGTTAAAAATACACCCATTGAGCGAGTGGCAATTTTAAGCAAATTTTGTTTACCTAAGAAGGTTCTTTCATCAAATTGTTGTCAGATTTCACTTTTTTTTCAATTAGTATAATCGTAAATTTCTTATTATTAAAGATATTTAGACTTCTCGAGCGAGTACTGAATTTCAACTAACTTTCTCACACTAGTTAGATTCTGTTTTCAGATTTGATGGAATTTATTAAGAGAGTTGACGTATTATTTTCCAATTCAATAAATTCATAAATTGTTTATTGTTGAACATACTAATTTTTTTCAACTAGTGAGATTCTGTTGTCAGATTTGATGTAATTTATTGTCAGAGTTGTCATATTTTTGAATGCCAAACTTAAGCAAATTTTGTCCAACTAGGAAGGTTCTGTCATCAAATTGTCAAATTTAACAAATTTTTTCTATTCGTTTATAAAAATCGTAAATTTCTTAGTTTTGAAGTTACTTAGACTCTTCGAATTGACACTCAATTTCTGCTAATTTTTTTCAACTGGCTAAATACTGTTGTCACAATTGATGTATTTGTTGTCAAAGTTTACATAGTTTTTCCAATTAAATAAATTGGTAAATTACTTATTGTTAAAATGGCACCCATGCAGTGGGCACTAATTTTCAGTTCTTCTGTCCAACTAAGAAGGTTTTTGTTGTCAAATTTACTGTTTGCTGGTATCAGACCTAAAATATTTTTTATCACTAAAATCGTAACTGTCCTATTTCTAAAGTAAGACTCATCTAGTGGGTGGTTATTTACAGCTAATTATTTCAAACCAAGAAGACACTGTTGTCAGAATTGACAATTTGTGTCAGTTTTTCAAAACAAAGACATCTGTCTTATTTTCAAAAATCACCCATCGAGTGGAATTTCTTTTTTGCTTAATATCTGACAACTAAGAAATTGTATTTTTAGATAATTTTTAATATACATTTTTAGGTAGTTTTTTCAATTAAAAAAGTGCTCTTGTCAGATTTGACGATTTTTGTTGTCAGATTTGACGTATCTTTCCAGTTCAATAAGTCGTCACTCCCGAAAAAATAAATTCATCAATTGCGCATATATTTTTAACTAATTGTCTGTGACTAAGATTTTCCTGTTGTCATGTTTGACGTACATTGTCAGATTTGATATATAAGTATTTCCCATTTCATTAAAATTATTACTTTCTTATTAAGTGGGTATTAATTTTCAGCTCATTTTTCACAACTAAAAAGATTGTGTTGTCAGATTTGAAAAAGCAGTTTTCCAGTTCGAGAAAATTCTAATTTTTTTATATCTAAAATGATGCCCTTGAAGTGGGTATTCATTTTCAGCTAATTTTTTCCAATTAAATCTAGCTTGTTGTAAAATTTGACGTATTTGGAACTTTTAGTCTCCGTATTTAAAATCCCAATTTTTTATTTTATTTTTTCTTTTGTTCATAAATTTTTTGTTATTGACAATTTTATTTTTTTTTAACTTTGACTCAAACATTTTTTTTCTTAATATTTACCAGGTGTTCATTTGGATTTTTTTTTATTTTTGACTTTCTTTTCATTTTAAACATTTTAGGCTTTTGACCGGTCACCATGGTTGATTATTTCCCGTTTTAACAATAATTATTTTCTTTTGCTATTTTTATGAAATGTTACTTACTATTTTCCTTACTTTTTAATTTTTTTTTCTACCCTGTTTTTCATCGTAACAAACTGTTTTTAAATGTTTAAGATATATTTTAATCTTTAGTTTTGACCCAAACATTTTGTGTCTTAATTTTTACCAAGTCCTCTTGTTAATTTTCTCTCAATTTTTTTTTCATTAATTTTTGTTTGGTAACGTTTTTTGACCTTTTTTCTTTTTAACTGAAAAGGGTTTTTAATTTATTAGTACTTTTTTCAAGGATCTTTTATTCTCGAAACTGTATTCTATTATTATGATTTTTTGGTTAAATTTGATATGTCATTCATCCATTTCAAGATATTGTCAACTTTTTTATTTTCTAAAATAGCTTTATGAAGAGGTGACTAATTATAACTGGTATTTTTTTTTTATTAAAAGATTGCCGTTATCCGACTTGACAAAGCTGTTATCGAGTTCAAGAAAATTCTAACTTTCTCATTTTTACAAACAGACCCATGAAGTGGGTACTTATTTTCAGCTAGATTTTTCCAACTAAGACGATGGTGTAATCTGAATTTGGATATCTCTATCCATAGTAGAGGTATTGACTAACTTTTTTATTTTTAAAGAAGTTGGTACTAATTTTCAGCTATTTTTTCTAACGAAGACAATGGTATGATCTGACCTTTGATATCTATCCGTAGCTGTAATATTGACTAACTTTGTTATGTTTAACGATGGATCCCTGACGTGTATAACTCATTTTCAACTAAGACGATGGTGTAATCTGAATTTTGATATCTTTATCCGTAGTTGAGATATTGTCTGACTTTATTATTTTCAAATGTAGATCCCTGAAGTGGCTACTCATTTTTAGCTATTTTTTCCCAACTAAGACGATGGTGTAGTCTGAATTTGATTTAGACTATTATAAGTTTGCGAAATTAAAGTGTCCCCCGATGCTACGAGAATATAACTAATTCCTTTAGAATCGCAAACTTGGTTAAGCCTATCAATCAATCTCCAATGCAATCGCCATAGAACCTGAACTAACTCGAAACACGTTCAGGCGATTTATAAGAAATAATTACGAACTGGAGAAGAACCAATTAAAAGTTGCGATAAATGGTTACTCTTCCGTAACACGCTCCCTACACAATACATGTTCCCGGCTGAATGCGCCTCGTTAAAATCAAATTCCGCAGGATTTGCCATCGCTGAAGAGCTCCCGAGGAGGGTCACGAATACTCGATGAACCCCCAATATTCAATATTCGATGGAAGCTCAGGTAAAGCGAGTTTCCGGGGCGATCTTTGGGGATTTCATTTCGGACCGCTGCACCGCCTCAGACGCTGATAAAGACGTTGGAACTGTTACTTTGGTCTAATTAGGTTTTGGGGCTTGGAATTTGAAACTTGAATTTGACTTGGAGATACATTCTGGCGAGAGTGGCCTTTTTGTTACAGCGGAGGGAGTGTTTGCTTCTATTGGGAAATGTCAAGGTTAACGTTGATATTAGGTTTTTTGTTTGAAAGGAACCATTAGCTTGTTAAATATAAAAAAGTATGAATTTTCTGGAATTGGCAAATAGATATCTCATAACCCACATTAGCATAGTCTTAGTTGGAAAAAGTTAGCTGAAAACGAGTACAAACTCGATATGTTTATCTTTAAAAATAAGAAACTTAGATTTTTCTTAAGTTAAGAAAACTACGGTAAAATTGATAGTTGCCTGGTTTTAAAAAACAAATAGCTCGAAATCAGTACCCTGTCGAAAAAGGTGCTGTTTTGCAGCAGTCGTAACTATTTTGAATAAGAAGGAAATGAGTTTGATTGAATTTGAATAAAAGGAAATGTTTTTTTTTATTGGAAAATTATACGCTTAACGTCGATATTAAGTTTTTTGTTTGAATTACTGGTTGAAAATGAGAAAGTATGAATTTTCTGGAAGTGGCTAATAGGTACCTCAAAACTTACAATAGCATCATCTTAATTGGAAAACATTAGCTGAAGACGAGTATAAATTCGATATGTTTATTTTTGAAAATAAGAAAGTCAAATTTTTTTTAATTTAAGAACACTACGGTAAAACTGACAGTTGCCTAGTTTCAAAAAACAAATAGGTGCAAAATGAGTACCTTCTCGAAGCGTGTGGTTTAAAATAGCAGCAAAATACTTTTTTGCTGCTTACTCAAAAAGACGCTGACGTTTTTTATCAAATTTAACAATCGAATTTTTTTTTATTATTAAATTGAACCATTTAGTGTATACCTACTGATTTTCAAGTAATTTTCTCCAACTAAAAAGTTTATGTTGTCAGATTCATCGTATCTTTTTGTCAGATTTAATCAAATCGTCAGTTAAAAATTCAAAATATTTTATTTATACTCTACCAATTTAACAAAGCTGTAACTTTCTTATTTTAAAAAATACACCCACCGATAGGGTATTAGTCTGCCTATTCTAATATCCTAATTCTTATTTATTTTCTTCTTTTAGTCAAATTTTTGTTTTTGACAGTTTTTATTTTTTTTAATTTTATTTTCAGTTTTGACCAAATAATTCTTCTTAATATTTTCTAGGTTCGTTTTGGTTTTTTTTTAAATTTTTTACCTTTTTACATTTTCGAATTTTTAAATCTCTCAGTTAACAGATTCGATCTTTTACAATTTTAATCATTTTAGAATTCATTCTAGAATTTATTTTCTTTCGATATTTTTTTACTTTTGCTATTATTATGAAACTTTTTTGTTATTTTTGCTTTTATTTTATTTATTTATAGGTCTGTCCTGTTTGTTTTTTTAAAATCGCAAATTCCGTTTTTTTTTACGTAATATTAACTTTGTTTTTTTTTTTAAATTTTATCTTTAGTTTTGACTCAAATATTTTTGGTCATAATTATTTTTTTTTTTTGGTAACGCCCTTTGAGTTTTTTTCTTTTTAATTGGAAAGCATTTTTTTCTTTTTATTACTTTTTTTTTCTAAAATCTTTTAACCCTCAAACTGTCTTCTATTACTTTACAGATTTTTATTACCAGATTTGCTGTATTCTTTATTCAGTTCAAGAGATTGATAAACTTTATTTTCTAAAATACGTCTATGAAGAGGTTATTCATTTTCAGTTAATTTTTTTTCAACTCAACTCTTCTCAGATTTGACAAATTTGTTTCAAAGTTCAAAAACATTCTAACTTTCATATTCGTTTAAAATGAGACCCCTGCAGTTGGTACTCATTTTCAGCTATTTTTCTCAACTAAAACGATGGTATAATTGACTTTTTTGATATCTTTAACCGTAAGGAGATATTGGCTAACTTTGTTATTTTCTAAGATGGACCCCTGTAATTGGTACTTATTTTCAACTATTTTTTTTTCAACTAAAACGATAATATAATTGGCTTTTTGATATCTCTAACCGTAACAGAGAAATTGGTTGACTTTGCTTCTTTCAAAAATTGACTACTGAAGTGGGTAACTACTCATTTTCAGCAATTTTTTGTCAACTAAGGCGGTGGTGTAATTTGAATTTTCATATCTCTTTTGGTAGCGGAAATATTGGCTAACGTTGTTATTGCCAAAGATGAACTCCTAAAGTACGTACTCATTTTCAGCTATTTTCTCTCAACTAAAACGATGGTGTAATTTGCTTTTTGATATTTCTAACCGTAACGGAGATAATGGCTAACTTTTTATTTTCAAAGATGGACTCCTAAAGTGCGTACTCATTTTCAGCTATTGTTTTCCAACTAAAACGATGATGTAATTCGCTTTTTGATATCTCTAACCGTAACGGAGATATTGGCTAACTTTGTCATTTTCAAAGATGGACTCCAAAAATCACTATTTTCAGCTATTTTTTCCCAACTAAAACGATGCTGTAATTTTCTTTTTGATATCTCTAACCGTAACGGAGATATTGGCTAACTTTGTTATTTTCAAAGATGGACTCCTAAATTGCGTGCTCATTTTCAGCTATTCTTTCCCAACTAAAACGATGATGTAATTTGCTTTTTGATATCTCTAACCGTAACGGAGATATTGGCTAACTTTGTTATTTTCATAGATAAAGTGCGTACTCATTTTCAGCTATTTTTTTCCCAACTAAAACGATGGTATAATTTGCATTTTGATATCTCTAACCGTAACGGAGATATTGGCTAACATTGTTATTTTCAAAGATATCTTCCTATAGTGCGTGCTCATTTTCAGCTATTCTTTCTCAACTGAAACGATGATCTAATTTGCTTTTTGATATCTCTAACCGTAACGGAGATATTGGCTAATTTTGTTATTTTTATAGATGGACTCCTAAAGTGCGGACTCATTTTCAGCTATTGTTTCCCAACTAAAACGATGATATAATTTGCTTTTTGATATCTCTAACCGTAACGGAGATATTGGCTAACATTGTTATTTTCAAAGATGGACTCCTAAAGTGCGTGCTCATTTTCAGCTATTCTTTCCCAACTAAAACGATGATGTAATTTGCTTTTTGATATCTCTAACCGTACCGAAGATATTGGCTAACTTTGTCATTTTCAAAAATGGACTCCTAAAGTACGTACTCATTTTCAGCTATTTTTTTCTCAGCTAAAACGATGGTGTAATTTGCTTTTCGATATCTCTAACCGTAACGGAGATATTGGCTAACTTTGTCATTTTCAAAGATGGACTCCTAAAGTGCGTGCTCAATTTCAGCTATTCTTTCCCAACTAAAACGATGATGTAATTTGCTTTTTGATATCTCTAACCGTAACGGAGATATTGGCTAATTTTCTTATTTTCATAGAGGTGGTCAAGGTGCGTACTCATTTTCAGCTATTTTTTCCCAATTAAAACGACGGTATAATTTGCATGTTGATATCTCTAACCGTAACGGAGATATTGGCTAACATTGTTCTTTTCAAAGATAGACTCCTATAGTTAGTGCTCATTTTCACCTATTTTTTCCCAACTAAAACGATGGTGTAATTTGCTTTTTGATATCTCTAACCGTAACGAAGATATTGGCTAACATTGTCATTTTCAAAGATGGATTCCTAAAGTCACTAATTTTCAGCTATTTTTTTCCCAACTAAAACGATGGTGTAATTTGCTTTTTGATATCTCTAACCGTAACGGAGATATTGGGTAACTTTGTTATTTTCAAAGATGGAATCCTAAAGTGCGTACTCATTCTTAGCTATTTTTTCTTAACTAAAACGATGGTGTAATTTGCTTTTTGATATCTCTAACCGTAAGGGAGATATTGGCTAACATTGTCATTTTCCAAGATGGATTCCTAAAGTCACTAATTTTCAGCTATTTTTTTCCAACTAAAACGATGGTGTAATTTGCTTTTTGATATCTCGAACCGTAACGGAGATATTGGGTAACTTTGTTATTTTCAAAGATGGAATTCTAAAGTGCATACTCATTCTCAGCTATTTTTTCTCAATAAAAGAATGGTGTAATTTGCTTTTTGATATCTCTAACCGTAACGGAGATATTGGCTAACATTGTCATTTTCAAAGATGGATTCCTAAAGTCACTAGTTTTCCGCTATTTTTTCCCAACTAAAACGATGGTGTAATTTGCTTTTTGATATCTCTAACCGTAACGGCGATATTGGGTAACTTTGTTATTTTCAAAGATGGAATTCTAAAGTGCATACTCATTCTCAGCTATTTTTTCTCAATAAAAGAATGGTGTAATTTGCTTTTTGATATCTCTAACCGTAACGGAGATATTGGCTAACATTGTCATTTTCAAAGATGGATTCCTAAAGTCACTAGTTTTCCGCTATTTTTTCCCAACTAAAACGATGGTGTAATTTGCTTTTTGATATCTCTAACCGTAACGGCGATATTGGGTAACTTTGTTATTTTCAAAGATGGATTCCTAAAGTCACTAATTTTCAGCTATTTTTCCCAATTAAAACGATGGTGTAATTTGCTTTTTGATATCTCTAACCGTAACGGAGATATTGGCTAACATTGTCATTTTCAAAGATGGATTCCTAAAGTCACTAATTTTTAGCTATTTTTTCCCAACTAAAACGATGGTGTAATTTGCTTTTTGATATCTCTAACCGTTACGGAGATATTAGGTAACTTTGTTATTTTCAAAGATGGACTCCTAAAGTGCGTACTCAGTTTCAGCTATTCTTTCCGAACTAAAACGATGATGTAATTTGCTTTTTGGTATCTCTAACCGTAACGGAGATATTGGCTACCTTTGTTATTTTCATAGATGGGCTCCTACAGGGCGTACTCATTTTCAGCTATTTTTTCCCAACTAAAACGATGGTATAATTTGCTTTTTGATATCTCTAACCGTAACGGAGATATTGGGTAACTTTGTTATTTTCAAAGATGGAATCCTAAAGTGCGTACTCATTCTTAGCTATTTTTTCTTAACTAAAACGATGGTGTAATTTGCTTTTTGATATCTCTAACCGTAAGGGAGATATTGGCTAACATTGTCATTTTCCAAGATGGATTCCTAAAGTCACTAATTTTCAGCTATTTTTTTCCAACTAAAACGATATTGTAATTTGCTTTTTGATATCTCGAACCGTAACGGAGATATTGGGTAACTTTGTTATTTTCAAAGATGGAATTCTAAAGTGCATACTCATTCTCAGCTATTTTTTCTCAATAAAAGAATGGTGTAATTTGCTTTTTGATATCTCTAACCGTAACGGAGATATTGGCTAACATTGTCATTTTCAAAGATGGATTGCTAAAGTCACTAGTTTTCCGCTATTTTTTCCCAACTAAAACGATGGTGTAATTTACTTTTTGATATCTCTAACCGTAACGAAGATATTCGCTAACATTGTCATTTTCAAAGATGGATTCCTAAAGTCACTAGTTTTCCGCTATTTTTTCTCAATAAAAGAATGGTGTAATTTGCTTTTTGATATCTCTAACCGTAACGAAGATATTGGCTAACATTGTCATTTTCAAAGATGGATTCCTAAAGTCACTAGTTTTCCGCTATTTTTTCCCAACTAAAACGATGGTGTAATTTGCTTTTTGATCTCTCTAACCGTAACGGCGATATTGGGTAACTTTGTTATTTTCAAAGATGGATTCCTAAAGTCACTAATTTTTAGCTATTTTTTCCCAACTAAAACGATGGTGTAATTTGCTTTTTGATATCTCTAACCGTTACGGAGATATTAGGTAACTTTATTATTTTCAAAGATGGACTCCTAAAGTGCGTACTCAGTTTCAGCTATTCTTTCCGAACTAAAACGATGATGTAATTTGCTTTTTGGTATCTCTAACCGTAACGGAGATATTGGCTAACATTGTCATTTTCAAAGATGGATTCCTAAAGTCACTAGTTTTCCGCTATTTTTTCCCAACTAAAACGATGGTGTAATTTGCTTTTTGATATCTCTAACCGTAACGGAGATATTGGGTAACTTTGTTATTTTCAAAGATGGAATTCTAAAGTGCATACTCATTCTCAGCTATTTTTTCTCAATAAAAGAATGGTGTAATTTGCTTTTTGATATCTCTAACCGTAACGGAGATATTGGCTAACATTGTCATTTTCAAAGATGGATTGCTAAAGTCACTAGTTTTCCGCTATTTTTTCCCAACTAAAACGATGGTGTAATTTACTTTTTGATATCTCTAACCGTAACGAAGATATTCGCTAACATTGTCATTTTCAAAGATGGATTCCTAAAGTCACTAGTTTTCCGCTATTTTTTCTCAATAAAAGAATGGTGTAATTTGCTTTTTGATATCTCTAACCGTAACGAAGATATTGGCTAACATTGTCATTTTCAAAGATGGATTCCTAAAGTCACTAGTTTTCCGCTATTTTTTCCCAACTAAAACGATGGTGTAATTTGCTTTTTGATCTCTCTAACCGTAACGGCGATATTGGGTAACTTTGTTATTTTCAAAGATGGATTCCTAAAGTCACTAATTTTTAGCTATTTTTTCCCAACTAAAACGATGGTGTAATTTGCTTTTTGATATCTCTAACCGTTACGGAGATATTAGGTAACTTTATTATTTTCAAAGATGGACTCCTAAAGTGCGTACTCAGTTTCAGCTATTCTTTCCGAACTAAAACGATGATGTAATTTGCTTTTTGGTATCTCTAACCGTAACGGAGATATTGGCTAACATTGTCATTTTCAAAGATGGATTCCTAAAGTCACTAATTTTCAGCTATTTTTTCCCAACTAAAACGATGGTGTAATTTGCTTTTTGATATCTCTAACCGTAACGGAGATATTAGGTAACTTTGTTATTTTCATAGATGGACTCCTAAAGTGCGTACTCATTTTCAGCTATTCTTTCCGAACTAAAACGATGATGTAATTTGCTTTTTGGTATCTCTAACCGTAACGGAGATATTGGCTACCTTTGTTATTTTCATAGATGGGCTCCTACAGGGCGTACTCATTTTCAGCTATTTTTTCCCAACTAAAACGATGGTATAATTTGCTTTTTGATATCTCTAACCGTAACGGAGATATTGGCTAACTTTGTCATTTTCAAAGATGAACTCCTAAAGTACGTACTCATTTTCAGCTATCTTTTCTCAACTAAAACGACGGTGTAATTTGCTTTTTGATATCTCTAACCGTAACGGAGATATTGGATAACCTTGTTATTTTCAAAGATGGAATCCTAAAGTGCGTACTCATTCTCAGCTATTTTTTCCCAACTAAAACGATGGTGTAATTTGCTTTTTGATATCTCTAACCGTAACGGAGATATTGGATAACTTTGTTATTTTCAAAGATGGAATCCTAAACTGCGTACTCATTCTTAGCTATTTTTTCTCAACTAAAACGATGGTGTAATTTGCTTTTTGATATCTCTAACCGTAAGGGAGATATTGGCTAACATTGTCATTTTCCAAGATGGATTCCTAAAGTCACTAATTTTCAGCTATTTTTTTCCAACTAAAACGATGGTGTAGTTTGCTTTTTGATATCTCTAACCGTAACGGAGATATTGGATAACTTTGTTATTTTCAAAGATGGAATCCTAAACTGCGTACTCATTCTTAGCTATTTTTTCTCAACTAAAACGATGGTGTAATTTGCTTTTTGATATCTCTAACCGTAAGGGAGATATTGGCTAACATTGTCATTTTCCAAGATGGATTCCTAAAGTCACTAATTTTCAGCTATTTTTTTCCAACTAAAACGATGGTGTAGTTTGCTTTTTGATATCTCTAACCGTAACGGAGATATTGGGTAACTTTGTTATTTTCAAAGATGGAATTCTAAAGTGCGTACTCATTCTCAGCTATTTTTTCTCAATAGAAGAATGGTGTAATTTGCTTTTTGATATCTCTAACCGTAAGGGAGATATTGGCTAACATTGTCATTTTCCAAGATGGATTCCTAAAGTCACTAATTTTCAGCTATTTTTTTCCAACTAAAACGATGGTGTAGTTTGCTTTTTGATATCTCTAACCGTAACGGAGATATTGGGTAACTTTGTTATTTTCAAAGATGGAATTCTAAAGTGCGTACTCATTCTCAGCTATTTTTTCTCAATAAAAGAATGGTGTAATTTGCTTTTTGATATCTCTAACCGTAACGGAGATATTGGCTACCTTTGTTATTTTCATAGATGGGCTTCTAAAGTGCGTACTCATTTTTAGCTATTTTTTCCCAACTAAAACGATGGTGTAATTTACTTTTTGATATCTCTAACCGTAACGGAGATATTAGGTAACTTTGTTATTTTCAAAGATGGAATCCTAAAGTGCGTACTCATTCTTAGCTATTTTTTCTTAACTAAAACGATGGTGTAATTTGCTTTTTGATATCTCTAACCGTAAGGGAGATATTGGCTAACATTGTCATTTTCCAAGATGGATTCCTAAAGTCACTAATTTTCAGCTATTTTTTTCCAACTAAAACGATGGTGTAGTTTGCTTTTTATATCTCTAACCGTAACGGAGATATTGGGTAACTTTGTCATTTTCAAAGATGGAATTCTAAAGTCCGTACTCATTCTCAGCTATTTTTTCTCAATAGAAGAATGGTGTAATTTGCTTTTTGATATCTCTAACCGTAACGGAGATATTGGTTAACATTGTCATTTTCAAAGATGGATTCCTAAAGTCACTAATTTTCAGCTATTTTTTTCCCAACTAAAACGATGGTGTAATTTGCTTTTTGATATCTCTAACCGTAACGGAGATATTAGGTAACTTTGTTATTTTCAAAGATGGACTCCTAAAGTGCGTACTCATTTTCAGCTATTTTTTCCCAACTAAAACGATGGTGTAATTTGCTTTTGGGTATCTCTAACCGTAACGGAGATATTGGCTACCTTTGTATTTTCCTAGATGGGCTCCTACAGGGCGTACTCATTTTCAGCTATTATTTCCCAACTAAAACGATGGTGTAATTTGCTTTTTGATATCTCTAACTGTAACGGAGATATTGGGTAACTTTGTTATTTTCAAAGATGGAATCCTAAAGTGCGTACTCATTCTTAGCTATTTTTTCTTAACTAAAACGATGATGTAATTTGCTTTTTGATATCTCTAACCGTAACGGAGATATTGGCTAATTTTCTTATTTTCATAGATGGACTCCTAAGGTGCGTACTCATTTTCAGCTATTTTTTCCCAATTAAAACGACGGTATAATTTGCATGTTGATATCTCTAACCGTAACGGAGATATTGGCTAACATTGTTATTTTCAAAGATAGACTCCTATAGTTAGTGCTCATTTTCACCTATGTTTCCCAACTAAAACGATGGTGTAATTTGCTTTTTGATTTCTCTAACCGTAGCGGAGATATTGTCTAACATTGTTATTTTCAAAGATAGACTCCTATAGTTAGTGCTCATTTTTACCTATTTTTTCCCAACTAAAACGATGGTGTAATTTGCTTTTTGATACCTCTAACCGTAACGAAGATATTGGCTAACATTGTCATTTTCAAAGATGGATTCCTAAAGTCACTAATTTTCAGCTATTTTTTCCCAACTAAAACGATGGTGTAATTTGCTTTTTGATATCTCTAACCGTAACGGAGATATTGGGTAACTTTGTTATTTTCAAAGATGGAATCCTAAAGTGCGTACTCATTCTTAGCTATTTTTTCTTAACTAAAACGATGGTGTAAATTGCTTTTTGATATCTCTAACCGTAAGGGAGATATTGGCTAACATTGTCATTTTCCAAGATGGATTCCTAAAGTCACTAATTTTCAGCTATTTTTTTCCAACTAAAACGATGGTGTAATTTGCTTTTTGATATTTCTAACCGTAACGGAGATATTGGGTAACTTTGTTATTTTCAAAGATGGAATTCTAAAGTGCATACTCATTCTCAGCTATTTTTTCTCAATAAAAGAATGGTGTAATTTGCTTTTTGATATCTCTAACCGTAACGGAGATATTGGCTAACATTGTCATTTTCAAAGATGGATTCCTAAAGTCACTAGTTTTCCGCTATCTTTTCCCAACTAAAACGATGGTGTAATTTGCTTTTTGAGGTCTCTAACCGTAACGAAGATATTGGCTAACATTGTCATTTTCAAAGATGGATTCCTAAAGTCACTAGTTTTCCGCTATTTTTTCCCAACTAAAACGATGGTGTAATTTGCTTTTTGATATCTCTAACCGTAACGGAGATATTAGGTAACTTTGTTATTTTCAAAGATGGATTCCTAAAGTGCGTACTCATTTTCAGCTATTCTTTCCGAACTAAAACGATGATGTAATTTGCTTTTGGGTATCTCTAACCGTAACGGAGATATTGGCTACCTTTGTTATTTTCCTAGATGGGCTCCTACAGGGCGTACTCATTTTCAGCTATTTTTTCCCAACTAATACGATGGTATAATTTGCTTTTTGATATCTCTAACCGTAACGGAGATATTGGCTAACTTTGTCATTTTCAAAGAAGAAGTCCTAAAGTACGTATTCATTTTCAGCTATCTTTTCTCAACTAAAACGACGGTGTAATTTGCTTTTTGATATCTCTAACCGTAACGGAGATATTGGGTAACTTTTTATTTTCAAAGATGGAATCCTAAAGTGCGTACTCATTCTCAGCTATTTTTTCTCAACTAAAACTATGGTGTAATTGATTTCCTGATATCTAACCGTAACGGAGATATTGGCTAACTTTGTTATTTTCTAAGATGGATTCCTAAAGTCACTAGTTTTCCGCTATTTTTTCCCAACTAAAACGATGGTGTAATTTGCTTTTTGATATCTCTATTCGTAACGGAGATATTGGGTAACTTTGTTATTTTCTAAGATGGATTCCTAAAGTCATTAATTTTCAGCTATTTTTTTCCAACTAAAACGATGGTGTAATTTGCTTTTTGATATCTCTAACCGTAAGGGAGATATTGGCTAACATTGTCATTTTCCAAGATGGATTCCTAAAGTCACTAATTTTCAGCTATTTTTTTCCAACTAAAACGATGGTGTAATTTGCTTTTGATATCTCTAACCGTAACGCAGATATTGGGTAACTTTGTTATTTTCAAAGATGGAATTCTAAAGTGCGTACTCATTCTCAGCTATTTTTTCTCAATAAAAGAATGGTGTAATTTGCTTCTTGATATCTCTAACCGTAACGGAGATATTGGCTACCTTTGTTATTTTCATAGATGGGCTTCTAAAGTGCGTACTCATTTTTAGCTATTTTTTCCCAACTAAAACGATGGTGTAATTTACTTTTTGATATCTCTAACCGTAACGGAGATATTGGGTAACTTTGTTATTTTCAAAGATGGAATCCTAAAGTCATTAATTTTCAGCTATTTTTTTCCAACTAAAACGATGGTGTAATTTGCTTTTTGATATCTCTAACCGTAAGGGAGATATTGGCTAACATTGTCATTTTCCAAGATGGATTCCTAAAGTCACTAATTTTCAGCTATTTTTTTCCAACTAAAACGATGGTGTAATTTGCTTTTTGATATCTCTAACCGTAACGGAGATATTGGGTAACTTTGTTATTTTCAAAGATGGAATTCTAAAGTGCGTACTCATTCTCAGCTATTTTTTCTCAATAAAAGAATGGTGTAATTTGCTTTTTGATATCTCTAACCGTAACGGAGATATTGGCTACCTTTGTTATTTTCATAGATGGGCTTCTAAAGTGCGTACTCATTTTTAGCTATTTTTTCCCAACTAAAACGATGGTGTAATTTACTTTTTGATATCTCTAACCGTAACGGAGATATTAGGTAACTTTGTTATTTTCAAAGATGGACTCCTAAAGTCACTAGTTTTCAGCTAGTGACTTTTTTCCCAACTAAAACGATGGTGTAATTTGCTTTTTGATATATCTACCGTAACGGAGATATTGGCTAACTTTGTTATTTTCAAAGATGGATTCTTAAAGTGCTTACTCATTCTCAGCTATTTTTTCTCGACTAAAGCGATGGTGTAATCTGCTTTTTGATATCTCTAACCGTAATGGAGATATTTTTGAACTTTGTCATTTTCAATGATGGATTCCTAAAGTGCGTACACATTTTCGCCTATTCTTTCCCAACTAAAACGGTGATGTAATTTGCTATCTGATATCTCCAACCGTAAAGGAGATTTTGGCTGACTTTGTTACTTTCAAAGATGGAGCACTAAAGTTGGTACTCATTTTCCTCCATTTTTTTCTCAGATGACCTTACGATGGTGTAATTGGCGTTTTGATATCTCTAAGCGCAAGGAAAATATAAGCTAACTTTGTTAATTTCAAAGAAGAACGCCTGTGGTGGGTACTCATTTTCAGCAATTTTTTTCCATGACGATGGTGTAATCTGAATTTTGATATCTTTATCGGTAGGGGAAATATTGGGTAACTCTGTTATTTTCAAAGATGGACTCCTGAAGTGGGTACTCATTTTTAGGTATTTTTCTCAACTAAAACTATGGTGTAATTGATTTCTTGATATCTAACCGTAACGGAGATATTGGCTAACTTTGTTATTTTCTAAGATGTACCCCTGAAGTGGCTACCTACTTATTTTCGGGTATTTTTTTCCAACTAAAATGATGATGTAATTTGCTTTTTGATATCTCTAACCGTAACGGAAAAATTGGTTGACTCTGTTACTTCCAAGAATTGACTCCTGAAGTGGGTACCTACTCATTTTCAGTATTTTTTTTCCAACTAAGACGATGACATATACTACATTTTCATATCTCTTTGAGTAGCGGAAATATTGGTTAATTTTATTATTTTCAAAGATGGACCCCTGAAATAATTACTCATATTCAGCTATTTTTCCCAACTAAAATGATGGTATAATTGGTTGTTGATATATCTAACCGTAACGGAGATATTAGCTAACTTTTTTATTTTCAAAAATTGATTCCTAAAGTGCGGACTGATTCTCAGCTATTTTCTCAACTAAAACGATGGTGTAACTTGCTTTTTGATATCTCTAACCGTAATGGAGATATTGGCAAACTTTGTTATTTTCAAAGATGGACTCCCAAAGCGCGTACTCACTCGCGCTTCAGCTCTATTTTTCCAACTAAGAAAATTATGTAATCTGATTTTCGATATCTCTATCCGTAGCGGAGATATTATCTAACTTTGTTATTTTGCAAAACCTCTTTGCCGGTCACGTAAGTCATGCAGATCTTCCTTATTTTGGTAAAACAATCTAATTAATTATTTTTATCAAAATATTTAATTGCCATCACATTTCTTAACCCATTTTTGAACCTGTTTTTCACACGAATTTGTAGCAATTAAATACGCTATCTTAATTACCCAATCACAAACCGTACACATTACACACTCTAATCTGTTCAGTTA
Source organism: Taphrorychus bicolor (assembly GCA_951812265.1). Taxonomy (NCBI): domain Eukaryota; kingdom Metazoa; phylum Arthropoda; class Insecta; order Coleoptera; family Curculionidae; genus Taphrorychus; species Taphrorychus bicolor. The sequence continues at coordinate 38,937,046 of OX638299.1, read as the reverse complement.
AGCTCTAACGCTTCTCTTCATTTTCAACCTTTGATGTAAATAGAATCAAACTACGTGTGTTAGAAGTTAATCCCTTCACTTCTCGAGACTCCCTACAATGGACCATTAAAGTTGTTACTCATTTTCAGCCATTTTTTCTCAACTAAAACGATGGTGTAATTTCTATATCTCGAACTTACTCTTTACTTTCAAAAATTGACCCCTGCAGTGGTTACCTACTTATTTTCTATTACTTTCCAACTAAGACGATGGTGTAATTTGAATTTTGATATCTCTATAGGTAGGGGAGATATTGGCCAACTTTGTTAATTTTAGAGAATTACCCATGAAGTGGGTACTCGTTTTCAGCTATTTTTTTTTTCAACTAAGACGATGGTGTAATCTGAATTTTTATATCTCTATGCGTAGCGAAGATATTATCTAATTTTGTATTTATCAAAGATGGACCCATGAAGTAGGTACTCAGTTTTAGCTAGTTTGTCCTATCTATATATATTTTAGCTAGTTAATCTATCCGTAGCGGAGATATTGGCTAACTTTTACCTAATTGCAAAGCGTGTCCTGAAGGAAACTTCTTGGAGAGTCCCTAACAACTTTTTCTTCAACCTTACTTTCCAACTATTATACGAGTTTTTAATTGAACTCGATAAGAAAGAAATGTGTTTTTATCAGTGTTGGCAAGGTTAATTAACCAACGTTTTTTAACCGGTTATTAACGTTAAGAAAAAAACGCTTTAATGATTTTTAACCTGGAAGAAACGTCAAATGTCAATGTCGTTTGTCATTTGTCTACGGTAGACGTATATTTGAGTGATTTCTTGTTTATTAGTTAATTAGTTTCTTGTATTTTTTATATTTAATAATTAAATAATTTAGTTTAATAAGTTTAATATTGATGGAATAAAATGGGGCGTCGAGAAACCATTATTTGGAAACACTTCAGAAAAATTCAAAAAGCTGGTTGTAAATATGTTAAAGGCCAATGTAAATATTGCTCATGTGAGTACACTTCAAATGCAAGACGTATGGAAAAACATCTTGAATGATATTTTTGGATAAAGACCGCTTGCAATGCAGAGCTCGGCTTGCACATTTTTAATTGCAAAAGCAAAAACATATTAGAGGTTATTAACCGGATAATTAACCGGTTATTAACAGGTTAATAAGTTAAAAATATTTTTAACCGGTTAATTGCCAACACTGGTTTTTATATTCGTGTTTGTTGGATCTCGCCGGAATCCTAATTATTAAGAATGCAAGTCGGCTGCTACCAGCTGACTGCGTTAACTATCGAATATCGATAATTCAATCACGGGATTCTCCGGTTCGGCTTAGTTGTGCATTCTCGTCAGCTTTTAGTTGTGGAAACATCTCGGAATGCGATCGCGACGATAAGAAAAGGCGGGAGCGTGCAAAAACCGAAAATCGCTTCTGGTTTCTGGCAACTACGTCGCCCAGAACGCGCATTTTTCTAACAAGATTAATCGTTCACCATTGTTTGATATATCAACGTTTTATGTGTTGAATATTTTCGCATTTTCAATTATCATCAAACGTCGCGTTGCACAATATTTTGTTCGAGAACTTTTTAATTAATGGCCCAGTTTCATTCATTGTGAGTGGCGTCACCTGGGAATGCCCAATAAAATGGATGCGCCTATTTTCGAAATTAAACTACTTTTTTGGGTTATCACTAATTAGCGGCAAAAAAAATTTTTGTCCGCCTCGTTGGGCATCGATATGCGCGTTAAACATAATAAATACGTAGCCGGCCCTATTTAATAATCCGATAACGTACCATAATATATGGTGATAAACAATTAATAAATTATTGAATGAATAAACAGACATATAGCAAATTTGCCTTTGCAGCAGCAGCGGCGTAAATTGATCGGAAAACTGCTATAAAAAAACTTTATTAAAATTAATTAATTATCGCTTCGTGTGCTCTGGAAATTAATTTAAAATACAATAGTCCTGGAAAATTAACAAGCATTATAAAGCGTTCCGGATTAAACGGTGATTGCCAATTTCCAGCCCAAGCAGGGATTACTTAATAACTAATTTCCTAACTAAACAAACGGGCTCATTAGCAGAACTAGTTCGTTCCCACATTTTATTCAATTTCGCTATGTAGATATTAATAGGGGACGCAGTAATGATAAAATAACGCACGTTTGCGGAAAACATTAAAATACCGACGCATTGGTGTACCATTACCAAATCGGTCATAAGTGACGAATGTTCGATAAATAAACTGGACTGTAAACCCGTCACTAAATTAAAATCGAGGTGTTTATTTAAACGATTCTGCAAGTTGGCTGTGAAATGTCAAAAGCATGAAGTAACAAAAGTCCATTTACTTTAACTATGTTAAACTTTTTTGTCAAAAATTCATAGCCAACTTCATAACTTTTTCTAATGAACACCCCGTAGGTTTTATTATGTCAATATACGTCTTTGTCGACTAGTTCTTATTAAATGCGAAGATTTGTAGCGCTCTATAGGAAGGATGTTGTCTTTCGCCGCTGCAACAAGCGTTTACTTTAAAGGGCGGTCAATATATAAAATTACATACCTCGGGACATGTTATCGTAGGTATATCTAGTTTGCACTAACAAATTTTTTTTTACTTCTCTCTTCTCTATAAAGTATTAAGATACCCACAGTATAATTTGGTCGCCTTTTTTCTACCCTTTTTGTCACAGTCAGCAACCTACAGAAAACTGTTTCAACGGGGGGCTCCAGACGGCCATCGAGTTAAGGAACCCGAGCACTACAAACACAAAAATATAGATATATAGAAAAATAATTGTATAAACTAGTAGCCAAACTTTTTCTTCAACAAATGATTGTAGGATTTGTGCAATTTGTATCAGAGATCACAAACGAGATCAATAGACTGTATTAGAATTTCATGTTTACTACAAATACTAGCTTAGAGCAAATACGTATTGTGTTTCAGCGCTGCAACAAGCATCTACGATTAAAGGGCGGTTAGTATATAAGACGGCATATCTCGGGGACCCGTTTTCGGAGATCCATCTAGTTGCCACTAATAAATTCCTTTTTACCTCTCTCTTCTATCTAAGGTATTAAGATTCTCACAGTATCAGTCGGTCGCCCGTTTACTATCTTGTTTGCTACAGTCAGCGACCTGTAACTAACTCTCAGAGTGTGGACTTCAGATAGGCATCGAGTTAAGAATCCCGAGCTATACAAAAAAGTAAAAAAATAATTTCGAAAAAATTGTATAAACTAGTTGCATAATTCTCCCTTCAAGTACCTACAACTGCTATGAATGACATTGTTTAAGACCAATAGACCTCTTCCATTTTCAGATTTACTGCAACCATTTTAGAGCAAAAACGTGTCGTTTCATATTGCTGCAAAAAGGGTTGACAATTTAAAGGGCGGCTAGTTTATAAAACGGCATATCTTGGGGACCCGTTATCGTCGATCCATCTAGTTGGCACTTATAAATCCCCTTTTTACCTCCCTCTTCTATCTAAGGTATTAAGATTCTCGCAGTATCAGTCGGTCACCCGTTTACTATCTTGTTTGCTACAGTCAGCGACCTGTAACTAACTCTCAGAGTGTGGACTTCAGATAGGCATCGAGTTAACAATCCCGAGCTATACAAAAAATTAAAAAAATAATTTCGAAATAATTGTATAAACTAGTTGCATAATTCTCCCTTCAAGTACCTACAACTGCTATGAATGAGATTGTTTAAGACCAATAGACCTCTTCCATTTTCGGATTTACTGCAACCATTTTAGAGCAAAAACGTGTCGTTTCAGTGCTGCAACAAGCGTTGACAGTTTAAAGGGCGGCTAGTATATAAAACGGCATAACTCGGGGACCCGTTATCGTAGATCCATCTAGTTGGCACTTATAAATCCCCTTTTTACCTCCCTCTTCTATCTAAGGTATTAAGATTCTCGCAATATCAGTCGGTCACCCGTTTACTATCTTGTTTGCTACAGTCAGCAACCTGTAACTAACTCTCACAATGTAGACTTCAGATGGCCATCGAGTTAACAATCCCGAGCTATACAAAAAATTAAAAAAATAACTTCGAAATAATTGTATAAACTAGTTGCATAATTCTCCCTTCAAGTATCTACAACTGCTATGAATGAGATTGTTTAAGACCAATAGACCTCTTCCATTTTCAGATTTGCTGCAAGCATTTTAGAGCAAAAACGTGTCGTTTCAGTGCTGCAAAAAGGGTTGACAATTTAAAGGGCGGCTAGTATATAAAACGGCATAACTCGGGGACCCGTTATCGTAGATCCATCTAGTTAGCACTTATAAATCCCCTTTTTACCTCCCTCTTCTATCTAAGGTATTAAGATTCTCGCAGTATCAGTCGGTCACCCGTTTACTATCTTGTTTGCTACAGTCAGCAACCTGTAACTAACTCTCACAATGTAGACTTCAGATGGCCATCGAGTTAACAATCCCGAGCTATACAAAAAATTAAAAAAATAACTTCGAAATAATTGTATAAACTAGTTGCATAATTCTCCCTTCAAGTATCTACAACTGCTATGAATGAGATTGTTTAAGACCAATAGACCTCTTCCATTTTCAGATTTGCTGCAACCATTTTAGAGCAAAAACGTGTCGTTTCAGTGCTGCAACAAGCGTTGACAGTTTAAAGGGCGGCTAGTATATAAAACGGCATAACTCGGGGACCCGTTATCGTAGATCCATCTAGTTAGCACTAATAAATCCCCTTTTTACCTCCCGCTTCAATCTAAGGTATTAAGACTCTCATTGTATCAGTCGGTCGCCGGTTTTTCTATCTTGTTTGCTACAGTCAGCCATCTGTAAGTAACTCTCACAGTGCAGACTTCAGATGGCCATCAAGTTAACAAACCCGAACTATAGAAAAATAAAAAAAAAATAATTTCGAAATAATTGTATAAACTAGTTGCATAATTTTCCCTTCAAGTACCAACAACTGCAATGAATGACATTGTTTAAGATCAATAGACCTCCTCCATGTTCAGATTAACTGCAAGCAATTTAGAGCAAAAACGTGTCGTTTCAGTGCTGCAACAAGCGTTGACAGTTTAAAGGGCGGCTAGTATATAAAACGGCATATCTCGGGGACCCGTTATCGTAGATCGCTCTAGTTGGCACTAATAAATTCCTTTTTACCTCTCTCTTCTATCTAAGGTATTAAGATTCTCACAGTATCAGTCGGTCGCCCGTTTTTCTATCTTGCTTGCGACAGTCAGCGAGCTGTAACTAACTCTCACAGTTCAGGCTTCAGCTGGCCATCGAGTTAACAATCCCGAGCTATACAAAAATTAAAAGAAATAATTTCGAAGTAATTGTATAAACTAGTCACATAATTTTCCCTTCAAGTACCTACAACTGCAATGAATGACATTGTTTAAGATCAATGACCTCTTCCGTTTTCAGATTTACTGCAACCATTTTAGAGCAAAAACGTGTCGTTTCAGTGCTGCAACAAGCGTTTACAATTAAGGGGCGGCTAGCGTATAAAAGAGCATATCTCAGTGACCCGTTATCGTAGATCCATCTAGTTGGCACTAGTACATTCCTTTTTATCTCCCTCTTCTATCTAAGGTATTAAGATTTTCACAGTGTCGTCATCAGTCGGTCGCCCGTTTGACTATCTTATTTGCTACAGTCAGCGAACTGTAACTAACTTTCACAATACAGGCTTCAGATGGCCATCGAGCTAACAATCCCGAGCTATACGAAAATAAAAAATAATAATTTCGAAATAATTGTATAAACTAGTTAATGCAACCACTTTAGAGCAAAAACGTGTCGTTTTAGTGCTGCAACAAGCGTTTACAATTAAAAGGCGGCTCGTATATGAAAAAGGCATATCTCGATGAACCGTTATCGTAGATCCATCTAGTTGGCACTAATAAATTCCTTTTTACCTCTTTCTTCTATCTAAGGTATTAAGATTCTCACATTATTAGTCGGTCACCCGTTTTTCTATCTTGTTTGCTACAGTCAGTGACCTGTAACTAACCTCTCATTGCAGGCTTCAGATGGCCATCGAGTTAATAAATTCGAGCTATACAAAAATAAAAACAAATAATTTCGAAATAATTGTATTAACTAGTCGCATAATTTTCCCTTCAAGTACCTACAACTGCAATGAATGACATTGTTTAAGATCAATAGACCTCTTCCATTTTCAGATTTACTGCAATCACTTTAGAGCAAAAATGTGTCGTTTCAGTGCTGCAACAAGCGTTTACAACTAAAGGGCGGCTAGTATATAAAACAGTATATCTCGGTGACCCGTTATCGTAGATCCATCTAGTTGGCACTAATAATTTCCTTTTTACTTCTCTCTTCTATCTAAGGTATTAAGATTCTCACAGTACCAATGGGCCGCTCGTTTTTCTATCTTATTTGCTACAGTCAGCGACCCGTAACAAACTCTTTCATTGCAGGCTTCAGATGGTCATAGAGCTAACCATCCCGAGCTATACAAAAATAAAAGAAATAATTTCGAAATAATTGTATAAACTAGTCGCATAATTTTCCTTTCACGTACCTACCACTGCAAAGAATGACATTGTTTAAGACCAATAGACCTCTTCCATTTTCGGATTTACTGCAACCATTTTAGAGCAAAAACGTGTCGTTTCAGTGCTGCCACAAGCGTTTACAATTTAAAGGGCGGCTAGTATATAAAACGGCATATCTCGGGAACCAGTTATCGTAGATCCAGCTAGTTAATCATTCTCCCAGTATTATTCAAGTACCTACAACTGCAATGAATGACATTGTTTAAGACCGATATACTTCTTCCATTTTCAGATTTACTGCAACCACTGTAGAGCAAAAACGTGTCGTTTCAGTGCTACAGCAAGCGTTTTCAATTTAAAGGGCTCCTAGCAGTTGGTCATTCTCACATTATCAGTCGGTTGCCCATTTTTCTATCTTGTTTGCTACAGTCAACGACCTGTAACTAACTCTCTCAATGCAGGCTTCAGATCGCTATCGAGTTAACAAACCCGAGCTATACAAAAATAAAAGAAATAATTTCGAAATAATTGTATAAACTAGTCGCATAATTTTCCTTTCACGTACCTACCACTGCAAAGAATGACATTGTTTAAGACCAATAGACCTCTTCCATTTTCGGATTTACTGCAACCATTTTAGAGCAAAAACGTGTCGTTTCAGTGCTGCAACAAGCGTTTACAATTTAAAGGGCGGCTAGTATATAAAACGGCATATCTCGGGAACCAGTTATCGTAGATCCAGCTAGTTAATCATTCTCCCAGTATTATTCAAGTACCTACAACTGCAATGAATGACATTGTTTAAGACCGATATACTTCTTCCATTTTCAGATTTACTGCAACCACTGTAGAGCAAAAACGTGTCGTTTCAGTGCTACAGCAAGCGTTTTCAATTTAAAGGGCTCCTAGTAGTTGGTCATTCTCACATTATCAGTCGGTTGCCCGTTTTTCTATCTTGTTTGCTACAGTCAACGACCTGTAACTAACTCTCTCAATGCAGGCTTCAGATCGCTATCGAGTTAACAAACCCGAGCTATACAAAAATAAAAGAAATTATTTCGAAATAATTGTATAAACTAGTCGCATAATTTTCCTTTCACGTACCTACAACTTCAATGAATGACATTGATTAAGATCAATAGACCTCTTCCATTTTCAGATTTACTGCAATCACTTTAGAGCAAAAATGTGTCGTTTCAGTGCTGCAACAAGCGTTTACAACTAAAGGGCGGCTAGTATATAAAACAGTATATCTCGGTGACCCGTTATCGTAGATCCATCTAGTTGGCACTAATAAATTCCTTTTTACCTCTCCCTTCTATCTCACAAGGTATTAAGATTCTCACAGTATCAGTCGGTCGCTCGTTTTTTAATCTTGTTTGCTACAGTCAGCGATCTGTAACAACTCTCACAATGCAGGCTTCAGATGGCCATCGAGTTAATAAACACGATCCATAAAAAATAAAAAAAAATAAATTCGAAATAATTGTATAAACTAGTCGCATAATTTTCCCTTCAAGTACCTACAACTGCAAAGAATCACATTGTTTAAGACCAATAGACATTTACTGCAAACATTTTAGAGCAAAAACGTGTCGTTTCAGTGCTGCAACAAGCGTTTACAATTTAAAGGGCGGCTAGTATATAAAACGGCATATCTCGGGAACCAGTTATCGTAGATCGTAGTTGATCATTCTCCCAGTATTATTCAAGTAGCTACAACTGCAATGAATGACATTGTTAAGGATCAATAGACCTCTTCCATTTTCAGATTTACTGCTACCACTTTAGAGCAAAAACGTGTCGTTTCAGTGCTGCAACAAGCGTTTACAACTAAAGGGCAGCTAGTATATAAAACAGTATATCTCGGTGACTCGTTATCGTAGATCCATCTAGTTGGCCCTAATAAATTCCTCTTTACCTCTCTCTTCTATCTAAGGTATTAAGATTCTCACGTATCAGTTGGTTACCCGTTTTTCTATCTTGTTTGCTACAGTCAGTGACCTGTAACTACTTCTCTCATTGCAGGCTTCAGATGGCCATCGAGTTAATAAACTCGAGCCAAAAAAAAATAATTTCGAAATAATTGTATAAACTAGTCGCATAATTTTTCCTTCAAGTACCTACAACTGAAAAGAATGACATTGCAAAAACGTGTCGTTTCAGGGCTGCAACAAGCGCCTACAATTAAATGGCGGTTGGTATATAAAAAAGGCACATCTCGGGGTCTCGTTATCGTAGTTTCATCTAGTTTGGGCCAACAGATTCCTTTTTATAAGACTGTGAAGGCTTTCTCGGCCGGTCAAAATACAATCTAAAATGTTTTCCGGGCTTCAACTGGACCTAGATTCCTTTTTATCCAAAATATTAAGATTCTCAGAGTATCAGTTGGCCACCCTTTTTCCTATCCTGTGTTCTACAGTCAGCGACTTGTAAGACATTTTTTCAACGCAGACTTCAGATGACCATCGAGTTTAGACACCAGCTTCAACAAATAAAAAAAAAGTATATAGAGATAATTGTATAAAGTAGTCGCCCATTTTTCTCTACACCTGAAATTAATGACATTCTTGAAATGTTTGTGGTCAGTTCATTTTGATTTAAAAGTGTCAACATGTCAATGTTTCAATTAAATGCATCTCGATTAATTCGTTGGTCATCAATATGCTGTAAAGTCGATGCCAAAGGTTATGAAAAGTGGGTCAGTGACAAACGTCAACCAGAAAGACCAATTATGAACGAGCTGTTGGAAGTTTGTGTTTTGGGATTCTCAACACAACACAATATGTTGGGGGTCTCAACAAGCAGTGTAAGGAGAATTTAAAAGAGCACAAATTTCACCCATACAAGATAAAACTTGTTCAAGGACTAAACGAACAGGACAATGATTGAAGACTAGAGTTCTGTAAAATTATGTCTCATAATCTATTGAATAACGTGAACTTGTTGTACAATAATTGTTTCTTTGAGTGGACATATTTTTGGAACGGAGAAGTAAACAGGCATAACTGCAGGTATTGGTCAAACACAATTCACATTGGTTTAGGGAAACCCTTACTCAATATCCACAGAAACTGAATGCTTGGACAGGGATTCTAGGAGATCTCGAGTTATTGACGGTAAGTTGAATGGCGTTACTTACCTTCAGCTTCTTGAAAGTAACGTTGTTCCGCGCATAACAGAATTACTAGAAAATTACGAAAATTTGCTTCAAACTGAAGTAGTTTTCCAGCAAGATGGTGCACCACTATATAGTTTCTGTTCGAGAAGTTTTTAACAATCGGTTTCCTGGACGATGGATTGGAAGACGTGGTCCTATCGAATGGCCGCCTCGATCACCCGACCTGTCACCGTTGGATTATTTTTTATGGGGACATTTGAAATCCATGGCATATGCAACACAACCGGCCAACATTGAACATCTTAGGCAAAGAATAATAATAGAAGATTGTCGAAAATTGGTTCCGCAGGCTTTCGCAAATGTTCGTATGTAACCGCAATGTACTATAACTTTTGCAACGATTTTCAAATTTCACATGGCAGCAACCTCAGATTTTCTGTGAAAAGATGTCCCCTTTGCTATCTTTATTGACATGTATTGGCAATTTTCAAACAAAAGATACTTTCGAAAGATATTGTAGGCCGCTACAATATCTGTTTCTTTCTTACAATATTGTTTTCGCTGAACAACTCTGTATATATATATCTACATATGTAATAAAAAAGTAATTAAGTGAACGTCCCGCCTCTTGCCCCGTACGCAATGACCTTTTAAAAACAAATATTACTCTCGCATCAAATTTTAATTTGCATACCAACTAAACCGATTTTAAATTTCATGTCGAAATGAAAAGAAATTAAACGTGGGGCGGATTCAATATTCGAAAAATAATTTCGCTACGCACCGGAAAAAAACCTGGAAAATTAATTTTTTTGTAATGAAACGCGGGGTATTGAAGTAAAATTCGGAGCGTCCGCTCGTGAACGGATTTCAATAGAGGGATAATGGCAAACAGCGCGTCAATGCCGAGATATTTGGCGAATTTCGCGCAAAATTGTGATTCCCAGTTAAAATTCGGTTTACTGTCAATGGGGCTGTTTATTTCGCTTAGAAGGCGTGACCTAAATAACGCGGCATAGAAATATTCCGATGCCGAGGCAATAGCCCGAGAATCTGCATACCAATAACGCACCCTGCCCTCCCTCCTCCCTGGAAACGTACTAAACCTCATCGACGGCACAATATTGTTCAATTTTTCAAGCCGGCAAACTGACACGCTCCGCCGTTATGAGCCCAATTGTTGTGTGTGCATTTCGTTTTTACTACTTCGTCTGCGGAATCGGAATTTCCTCATATTTCTGTGCTGCGTGTCTGGAGAACAGGGGGAGCAATTTGGAGCATTACTCGTCGCAAGTAAGTGCGCCCTTCCTCGCGTTATTGTATTTATAATCCTGGAAACGGGATCGCGAAGACGTGGCCGCATAGTATTAGGGGGGCACGTAGCAGATGCAGCTGCTATTAACTCCATCCTTTGTTTCTAAGTGGATTAGGTCAGGGCAGGCAGGTGGGCGCTTTTGTTTAAATTAAGGTTTAGCGATTATCAGAGGTGCCATTAGGGAGGCTAAGTAAGTAATGCTGCTGTTGCTGCTAGCGATTCGGAACGTGTTTAATAACAAGAGAGTTTGTCCAGCAAGTTTACTAATAAGTTAAAGAGAAAACAAAAGTTTTAAAAAAGTGTCCCAGTAAAATGACAAAAGTCCCTGTAAATCAGAAAGAACAAGAGGAGAAAACGTTAAAAAAGTAAGTTATCATAGACAGCAACATAAACAAGATGAATATGCTAAAAGACAATATGCATAACTGAGATTAAACACCATAAACAACACGATTTACATGAACTAACTACTAAGACATGATTAACAGCAATATAAACAAAACTGAATATGATAAACAGAAATATACATAACTTATGACAACAATGTAAACAGCAAGACTCACATGAACAAACAACTAAGACGTGATAAACAGCAACATAAACAAAATTAGTCTGATAAACAAAAATATGCACAACTGAGATATGACAACAGCGTAAACATTATGATCCACATGAACAAACAGTAAGTCACGATTAATAGCGTTAACTCACGATTAATATGAATAACTGAGATCTGACAGCATCGAAAATAACTTGATCCACATGAACAAACAACTAAGGCATGATTAACAGCAACATAAACAAAAATCAATATGATAAACAGAACTATTCATATTTACAACAACAGCAACATATCACGTAAAATTAGTGAGACTTAGGGTGACTTTTACAACTATCAGTAAAACTTCAGTTTGAAGATAAAACACCAGTGATGACGTAAACTGCATTGTTATCAACAATGTAATCTACTTCATAACTGGTGTTTTATCTTCAAACTGAAGTTTTACTGATAGTTGTAAGAGTCACCCTTAAGCAATTCCGGTTACGTTTAAAAAAAAGCGTTTGTCAAGCAATTTTACTATTAAGTTAAACAAACACAACAACAATATAAATAACTGAGACATGACAACAAAAAAAGAATATGATTCACAACATGAAAATATGAAAACAATATACATAACTGTTATGTGACAGCAACATAAAGAACATGAACCACATGAACAAATAACTAAGACACGATAAACAGCAACACAAACAAAATTAATATAGTAAACAACAATATGCATAAATAAGATATGACTATATATATGTAATACATTATACACTATATATACATACACTATATATAAATGTGATAAATAACAATATGAATAACTGAAAGACGTGATAAACAGCAACATAAGCAAAATTAATATGATAAATAAAAATATGCACAGCTGAGATATGACAACAGCGTAAAAAATACGATCCACATGAACAAACGGTAAGTCACGATTAATAGCGTTAAGTCACGATGAATATTAATAACTGAGATCAGACAGCAACGAAAATAACTTGATCCACATGAATAAACAACTAAGGCACGATTAACAGCAACATAAACAAAAATGAATATGATAAACCGAAATATTCATAACTTATGACAACAATGTAAACTACAAGATCCACATGAACAAACAACTAAGATGTGATAAACAACAACACAAACAAAATTAATATAATAAACAACATATGCAAAACTGAGATATGACAACTTCGTAAACGACATGTTCACATGAACAAACAGCTAAGACACAAACTGGAACATAAACTAAGACATTACAAACCCCAACATAAACAAGATGAAAATGATAAACGACAATATACGAATCTGAGATATGACCACAATGTATACAACTTGGTGAAACCACTAAGATATGATAAACAGCTGCATAAACATGATAAACAACAGTATGAAAAACTGAGATGTGACAACAATGTAAGCAACCTAATCCAGATAAAGAAACAACTACGACTTAATAAACAGCAACATAAGCAAGATGAGTATTATAAACAACAATATGTATAACTGCGATATTTTAACAATGTAAACATCGTGATTTATATAAACAAATAACTAAAAAATGATAATCGGTAACATAAACAAGATGAATATGATAAACAACAATATGAATAACAGAGATAATACAAGGTAAACAACATGAATCACATAAACAATAAGACATGATAAACAGCGACATAAACAAAATGAATCTGATCAAAACGATAAGAGTCACTGAGTTCTGAGAAATAACAAGCAGAAAAATTAAGACATTTACAACAACATGAACATGTCATATAAAATTACTGACACTTAAGCAATTCGAGTTACGTTAAAAAAAGAATTTGTCAAGTAAGGTTACTAGTTAAAGAAGAACAACAACAATTTAAATAACTGAGACATGACAACAACATAAAGAATTTGATCCACATGAAAATATGAAAAACAATATACATAACTGGTATATGACAAAAACCTAAAGAGCATGATCCACATGAACAAACAACTAAGACACGATAAACAGCAACACAAACAAAATGAATATAATAAACAACAAAATTCATAATTGAGATATAACAACAACGTAAACAACATGAACAACAACTTAAACATCATGATCCATAACAAGGTCAACAAACATAAACAAAAATGAATGTGATGAACAGAAATATTCATAACTTATGACAACAATGTAAACAACTTCCAGGAGAAAAGCAGCGGGAGAAAGACCCAAAATAAAACGTCTACGCTTCCGCAGAAATTGCCGACGTTTCGACGTTTATTTTACGTTTTTTTTCAAGGCTACTCCACTCAAATTGCGGAAGTTTTTTGTCATATAGTAAAGATGTTTATTGCCCATCAGAACAACCACGTGGAGTGACGTACATTGAAACATAAAACGGACAAAGCGTGGACAAACATAAGGGAACCGTGCTTAGCAGTGTGTAGTAGGTACCCAAAGCATTAATATTCAAGAATCGAAGAAATAGTCGATCTTACTCAAAGAGACTTCCTTGTAACAAGCAAAGAATTGAACAACTCAAAGTCAAAGTTTCATATATTAAATAACTGTGTTATTCGAGATTCGCTCCTGAGAGCATATTTTAGGTGTCTGATGATGCTCTCATGAGCGAAATGCGAGTAACGCAGTTATTTAATATATGAAACTTGGACTTTGAGTTGTTTAATTCTTTGCTTAATATTCAAGAATATTAATGCATTGGGTAGCTACTACACACTGCTAAGCACGGTTTCCTTATGTTTGTTCACGCTTTGTCGGTTTTTTGTTTTAATGTACGTCACTCCCCGTGGTTGTTCCGATGGGCAATAAACAGATTTACTATCTGACAAAAAACTGCTGCAATTTGAGTGGAATAGCATTGAAAAAGACGTAAAATGAAAGTCGACACATCGGCAATTTCTGCGGAAGCGTAGAAGTTTCATTTTGGGTCCTTCTCCCGCTACCTTTCTCCTGGAAATTAAAATCTTGAGGACGCTACACCTAAACCACTATGTAAACAACAAGATTCACATGAACAAACAACTAAGACGTGATAAACAGCAATAGAAGCAAAATTAATTTGACACACAACATATGCATAACTGAGATATGAGATTACGTAAATGACATGATTCACATGAACAAACAGCTAAGACACAAACTGGAATATAAGCAACATGGTCCACATCAACTAACAACTAAGATATTTAAAGCTCCAATATAAACAAGATGAAAATGACATGCAACAATATGCGAATCTGAGATATGACCATATGTAAACAATATGATCCACTTGATGAAACTACTAAGACATGATAAACAGCTGCATAAGCAAAATAAGTATGATGAACAACAGTACGAATTACTGAGATATGTACACAATTTAAATAACCTAATCCACATGAAGTAACAACTAAGACTTGATAAACAGCGACATAAACAAAATGAATCTGATAAACAACGATAGGACTAACTAAGTTCTGAGAAATAAAAAGCAGAAAAATTAAGACGTTTTCAACAACATGAACAATGTCATGTAAATACAAATTTAAAGTGTTTTCCGGGCTTTGAAGCCCTGGTCCCCACTGAAATTTCTTCCTGACGTTTCGTCTACAGCTGCGGCAGACTTTATCAAAGGCGATGAGGCAATGGGCGAAGTGATCTCACATTTATTGAAACTTAAAACTTGACAACAACGTAAAGAATATGATCCACATGAAAATATGAAAAACATAACACATAACTGATATATGACAACAACGTAAAGAACGTGATCCACATGAACAAACAACTAAGACACGATAAACAGCAACACAAACAAAATTAATATAATAAACAACAATATGCATAACTGAGATATGACCACAACGTAAACAACATGAACGACATATACAAACAGGTAAGTCACGATTAATATGAATAACTGAGATATGACCACAACATCAACAACGTGATCCACATGAACAAACAACTGATACATAATCAATAGCAACGCAAACAAAATAAATGTGATAAATAACAATGTGAATAACTGAGATCTGACAGCAACGAAAATAACTTGATCCACATAAACAAACAACTAAGACATGATTAACAGCAACATAAACAAAAATGAATATGATAAACAGAATAATTTATAACTTATGACAACAATGTTAACAACAAGATTTACACGAACAAACAGCTAAGACAGAAACTGGAACATAAACAACATGGTCCACATGAACAAACAACTAAGACATTATAAATGCCAACATAAACAAGATGAAAATGATAAACAACAATATACGAATCTGATAGATGACCAAAATGTAAACAATATGATCCACTTGATGAAACAACTAAGACATGATAAACAGCTGCATAAGCAAAATAAGTATGACAACAGTATGAGTAACAGATCTGACAAAAATTTAAACAACCTAGTCCACATGAAGAAACACGACTTGATACACAAAATGAATATATGAAAAACAGTATGAATAACTGAGATATGACAACAACGTAAACAACATGAGCCACATGAGCAAACAACTAGGACATACTTGTATATGCATAACTGAATGACAACTGAGTTCTACAACAACCAGAAATTATAAGACATTTACAATAACATGAATAATGCTATTAACAGTTACGGAGACTTAAGCGATTCGGGTCACGCTTAAGTGTGTCAAGTTTTCTATTAAGTAAGAGAAAAAAACAAAAGTTTGAAGAAAAATAGAGCAGAAACATGATAACCAACAAGTGAGACATGATAAACAGCTACATAAGTGAAAAAAATCCGATAAACAACAATATAAATAACTGAGATATGAGAAGAACGTAAAGAACATGATAAACAACAATATGGATAACTGAGATATGAAAACAACGTAAACATGCTCCACATGAAGAAACAACTAAGACATGATAAACAGTAATATAAACAAAATCAACGTAAACAACATGATCTATATGAATAAACAAATATGACATGATAACTAGCAACATAAGCAAAATAAATATGATAAACCATAATATATTTTACTGAGATATGAAAACATGATCTCCATGAACAAACAACTAAGCAATAATAAACAGCAACATAAACAAAATAAATATGATAAACAGCCATATGCATAACTGAGATATAACAACAAAGTTAAGAGCTCAGTCATTCATATTGTTGTTTACCATATTCATTTTATTTATGTCTCTGTTTATCTTGTCTTACTTGTTTGTTTATGTGTTGTTTCTTTGTTGTTATATCTCAGTTATGCATATTATTGTTTATCATGTTGTTTACATTGTGGTCATATCTCAGATTCGTATATTTTTGTTTATCACATTCATCTTGCTTCTGTTGGGGTTTGTAATGTCTCAGTTTGTGTTCCAGTTTGTGTCTTAGCTGTTTGTTCATGTGAATCATGTCGTCTACGTAGTTGTCATATCTCAGTTATGCTTAATACGTTGTTTATCATATTAATTTTGTTTGTGTTGCTGCTTAACAGGTCTTGGTTGTTTGTTCATGTAAATCTTGTTTACATTGTTGTCTTAAATTATGAATATTTCGGTTTATCATATTAATTTTTATGTTGCTGTTAATCATGCCTTAGTTATTTGTTCATGTGGATCAAGTCATTTTCGTTGCTGTCTGATCTCAGTTATTAATATTCATCGTGACTTAATGCTAATAGTCGTGTCTTGCCGTTTGTTCATGTGGAACGTATTTTTTACGCTGTTGTCATATCTCAGTTGTGCATATTTTACGTTGCTGTTTATAACGTCTTAGTGGTTTGTTCATGTGGATCAAGTTATTTTCGTTGCTGTCAGATCTCAGTTATTCATATTGTTATTTATCACATTTATTTTGTTTGTGTTGCTATTTATTATGTATCAGTTGTTTGTTCATGTGGATCACGTTGTTGACGTTGTTGTCATATCTCGTTTATTCATATTAATCGTGACTTACTTGTTTGTACATGTGGATCATGCTGTTTACGTTGCTGTCATATCTCAATTATGCATATTGTGGTTTATTATATTCATTTTGTTTGTGTTGATGTTTATCGTGTCTTAGTTGTGTGTTCATGTGGATCATGTTCTTTACGTTGTTGTCATGTCTCAGTTTTTTATATTGTTGTTGTTCTTCTTTAACTTAATAGTAAACTTGCTTGACAAACTCTTTTTTTACACGTAACCGGAATTGCTTAAGTCTCAGTAATTTTTCACGACTTGTTCATGTTGTTGTAAATGTCTTAATTTTTCTGCTTGTTATTTCTCAGAACTCAGTTACTCTTATCGTTGTTTATCAGATTCATTTTGTGTATGTCGCTATTTATCAGGTTTTATTGTTCATGTGATACATGTTGTTTATCTTATAGTATTATCTCTGTTATTCTTATTGTTGTTTATCATAATGTTTTGTTTATGTTGCTGTTAATCATGTCTTAGTAGTTAGTTTATGTAAATCGTGTTGTTTACAGTGTTTGTTTTTTGTTATGCATATTGTTGCTTATCATAGTCATTTTGTTTCTGTTGTTTATCATATTCATTTTGTTTATGTTGCTGTTTATCGAGTCTTAGTTGTTTTTTTTATGTGGATTAGGTTGTTTAAATTGTTGTCATATCTCAGCTATTCACACTGTTGTTTATTATTCTTATTTTGTTTATGCAGCTGTTCATCAAGTCTTAGTTATTTCACCCAGTGGATCATGTTGTTTACATTGTGGTCATATCTCAGACTCGTATATTGTTGTTTATCATTTTAATCTTGTTTATGTTCGGGTTTATGATATCTCAGTTTGTCTTAGCAGTTGGTTCATGTGAATCTTGTTATTTTCATTCTTGTCATAAGTTATGAATATTTCTATTTATTATATTCATTATTGTTTGTGTTGCTATTTATTATATATCAGTTGTTTGTTCATGCGGATCATGTTCTGTCATATATCAGTTATGTATATTGTTTTCATATTTTCATGTGAATCATATTCTTTATGTTGTTGCCATGTCTCAGTTATTTATATTGTTATTGTTCTTGTTTAACTTAATAGTAAACTTGCTTGACAACCTCTTTTTTTTAAACGTAACCGGAATTGTTCAAGTCTCACTAATTTTACATGACATGTTCCTGTTGTTGTAAATGTCTTAATTTTTCTGCTTGTTATTTCTCAGAACTCAGTTACTCCTATCGTTGTTTGTCAGATACAATTTGCTTATGTGACTGTTTTTCATGTCTTATTGTTCAGGCAGAAAATTTGAGACATTTACAACAAATAAACAATGTCATGAAAAGAATCTGACACATGCATAGCAACAACTACATGGTAAATAGCAACACAAACATGATAAACAACAATATGAACAAGGGAACAAACCAACAACTGACAGTCGAAAATGAGCTTTTATTTCGAGTCCAAGCGAAACTCGTAATCGGCCAATGAAAACATCAGCTTTAGAGCTGCAACGGAGCGTTCTCAATTATATCCCGATTCGACCGAGGCATTCACTGCGATTAAAATGCATCAAATCGATGCTCTTCGTCCGCGTAGATATCATAAGAAATAGTCGACGTTTCCCTTCCGGTACATCTGGCCGGGAATCGAGAGAGCGATACCATCAATTATCCCGGCACAAACACTCGTTAGAGAGAATCGTCGAATTGTAAGCCTGGCTCCGTGGATAAAGTGGCCCCGATCGCGCTGAATAAACAGGGAGCAAAACTAGTTTATTCCGTCCTTATTTACGAATTACAAATTAAATTAAGTTCAGTGTTCGTTGCCATTCCGGGCCATTAAGCCGTCGTAATCGGCGGTGCCGCCCTCGCTCAGTTCTGTATCGATCTGGAACGACACATCCAGAGGGATGTCCGAGTAGTTGGCTCTTATTCCCGTTAGATAAGCTGACGAAGTTTTTTTGGACGCGTTTTGCGAGGAACGCGGCTTAAAACTCCCTCGCTCCTTGTAATCAAAAAGGAACGGTTTAATCTCGTTCCGAACTCGCCTATCAATCAGGGAGAGGCAATGGAACGGAGAAATTGGGGACGAAATGGTCTGCGGACGCCGCTTCGGAGATCTATCGAATATCGTTCTGTGTAAAAATGATCCGCAAATGCCCGCCGGGATCGTGCTCTTAGTTCTTCACTATTTCCATTTTGTTTGCTGCAGCTGACGTGTTTGATATACCTATCTAACGCCCTCAAGGGAATTAACTTTGTATATTTCCTGCAGTCGGGGCAAATTCCGATGTGGGAATACGCTGTTTGTGCATGATAGACGTGGCCCAACTGTACCTCAAAGAAAAATAAAAGTAGGCTTATCCAAGTGAAAATAACGGCTTTCGGTGCACAGCTCCCAGAACGTCCGATCATCGAGTTGCAAAAATTCCCTTACAGAATTGCTTTGGAACCTAAGCCGCCTTTCGTTATTCTTCTCGAATATTATTCACTTTTTTCTCCATTTTTTTCTCATCAAAAACCGTCTCGTGCCCAAGTCTTTTAAGCGAGAAATTTTTATGGTCGTCTTCTTAGCTTGGCAATGGAGTGCAAGACTTGAATGAAGTGGCGCAACCTTTGTGTGCTGCATTTCCCGAATAACTGAAAGAAAGAAAATGTTTAAGTGAATTTTTCGGTTAAAAGTAGGAATGTTAGTTAAAACTGCAATTTTGTGTCTTTAACCGTTTAAGAAATATCGCTTTATACCAGTAAATAGACTGCTAACGGAAAAGAATGTCATTTTTGGGGGTCTGTACTCGGAAAAAAGATTTTGAAAGGTCATTTCTTCTAGAATCACGGCAGGAGATTAATCTTAAATAAATTATTCTATAAAGGATATACAGGTTAAAGAAAAAAGCACTGCAAAATGGTTGCATTTCAACCCACTGCATTTGGTACGTATCGTAATTTCAGAACATTCATTGTTATAACATTTAATGGCTTTAGTTGGTATCTCGAGACATGTTTGGCAGTTTTCGGTTTTTTGGCCTACAAAATAAATTACCGGGTTTTTTCAAAAAGTTGACGGTCTTTTGTAAGTCACCCTGCATCGTGAGAATGCCGCAGCCGATTTTAATAAGATAAATGATCTCTAAAAATAACTGGTTGTAAAATCAGCGACGTAGACTCATAGATAATAAAACAATTTTATTCCATTTGGTACAAGGATGGCAAAAAATCTAAAAAAAAAAAGGAAACTGATTAAAATTTGGTTTACTACGATGTCATGACAGGAGCCTTAACTTTAAGACTCTTTTTGTAATGACATTTAAGAGTTTTGGTCAATATCTCGAGACGGTTTTGGTGGTTTTTTGGATTTTTGTCTACTAAATCAGTTACAGGGCGTTTTCAGAAAATTTGAACTTTCTTGTAAGTTACAATACACGGTATCCTGAAATTAACTGGGAAATCCCTAGGCAAAAATAGGGCACAATGTTCATACAAACATAACCCGCAAACGCTTCGTCTCCGAGATACAGGGTGTTCATTTTTGTTTTCTTTATAGCTCTTAGATTTTTCGAAATATTTAACTAAAATTTTGAATATAGGTAAACATTTATTTTCTACATCGTTCGATATACCAACCGCTAGCCAAAATCGACAGGGTCTTATTTTTTCTCGGGTTGTATCCCTTTCACTCTCAAACTTTTTGTAGCACGCCACTGATCGTTTTTTCTTAAAAATCTGATTCCTGATGTCTCTATTCAATTTAGAAATTTTCTTGCTTCTTGCATCTTTGTCTTATCTACCACCGTTTTCGAGAAATTTGCAAAAGTGGCTAGAAATGCACATATATTTTCCATAAGTGACTCTTTTTCATCAGTATCTGGAAATTTAAATAGGAACGAAGAAAATACGACAAGACATTTCTTATGGAAAAATTATGTGCATTCCTAAACAGTTTTGCAAATTTCTCGAAAACGGTGGTAGATAAGACAATGATGCAAGAGGCAAGAAAGTTTTTAAATTGAATAGAGAATTCAGACTTTTGAGGATCAGTGGCGTACTACAAAAAAGTTTGTGAGGGTAAAATACAACCCGAGAAAAAATAAGACCCCATCGATTTTGGTTAGCGGTTGGTACATCCAACGATGTAGATAACAAGTTGGTCAGCAAAACTCTTGAGTCGGTTTGTTTATGGTGTGCTTTTGTCACACACGCGCGTCATTTTTTTTTTTTTTTTTTTTTTTTTTTTTTTTTTTTTTTTTTTTTTTTTTTTTTTTTGCGTCGTTTTTGACCATGCGCGCGGGGCGCCCATAGTTTAGGAAATCCGAACGCCGTGGGTACAGTACTTTTGAAGTTTTGTAGGGTAAGACCATGCGCGCGGGGCGCCCATAGTTTAGGAAATCCGAACGCTGTGGGCAAAGTAGCCCAAATTGCCGTAAAATTATTAACAAAGAACCTGAAGATACCTAAAAGTAACTGAAATGTCGAAACGTCTCAAATACCTTATTTCATATTAAGTAATATGTAAACAGGTAAAAAACGTGCTAAAATTCATAAAAAGATATCAAATGGTACCACGAGTACCCATATCAAAGTTGCCATTTATGACATATTGTTTGTGATTGTGAACAGAATCTACAATTGAAATTTCAGTTTTCTAGCTTTAGATGTTCCTAAAAATGTAATATTTGTCAATTTTTGGGTCACCCTATAGTATCTAAATCAGAAACCAAAGGCACTATTTATAATAAAGGAATAAAACCTACAAAAAAGTATTGTTAAACAAAAAAAACTAAAGTTAAATGTTGCAGCATTATTTGGGACACCGTATACTATTTAAAACAGAAATCAACGCTCTATTTATCATAAAACTACTGGAGCTTACGCAATAAATTCACAGATATCAATTTACATGACAAAATCCTAAAATTCTAGGTTACAACACTTTTTTGGGACACTCTATACTATCCAAAACGTAAATTAATGCCCTATTTATCATACGACTACTAGAACCTACGAATAAAATCGATTACTATTGATTTATATGGGTAAAGTCGATATTTCTATATTAAGTATATGAGACTCTCCCCAACTGGCTCAAAACCCTAAAGTTTTAGATAAAAATCGTGAATTTCAGCCTTCAATAGCTTATATCGCGTTTTAACGAGGATTTATCCCAAAAGCTATAAGAGGAGCCCAAAAAGTAGAATAATTTTAGTGTTTTTTAACAATTTGTGGATAAAATGGCGAAGGAAATGTTCTGCAGTAAATATTACTAATATCTGATAACACCAGACTCTTTGAATAATTAAAATTGCTTTCATTACTAAGTTTTAATAACGCTTTCATCGCCTATATCTAACATTTTATTCTGGCTGGTCTACGTACTTAATAATCCATCCTTTCTATGTAAAATACACTTGCTGCTTATGGACCTTTTCTGCATTATTAGCATATGTTAGCTTCCTGCATCATTTTTTGAGCCACCCTATACTATCTAAAACAGAAATCAACGTCATATTCATTATAAAACGACTCGAAGTAACAAATAAAATCGAATACTATAGATTTAAATGACACATATAGAAAATCCTATGTTAAACATATGGGGCTCTCAAACCGGCCCCAAAAACTAAATTTTGAGATAAAACTCGTGCATTGCTGCCTTTAGTAGCTAATATCTCGTTTCGATGAAGATTTATCAAAAAATGTATAAGAACAGCTAAGGAAGTAAAGGAAGTAAAAGAATAGAGCTACACGCAGAGCCCATTTTCGAAGCTCTGACTAGAACAGTAACCGAGCACGGGTGGCCCAAAAATAAGGTACAAATTTTGCACTTTTTTTAAATTTTCTCAAAAACCGTGAAAGCTAGCTTCTTTCTGATACATGCATCTCATAGCCCTTGATGACCTCTTCATACGTCATATTAACCGGCATATCGAAAATCCGTACCGTTTCCAAGATAAACAGAAAAATGTAAAAATTTCAAAATTTTCAAAGGGGGTAAGGTCGTGAAAATTTTCGACCGAAATCGATTGTCATAGATTTTGTCAAAAATAGTCTCAAATGAAAGAGGGGACAAAAATATGTAAAAAAATTGCAATTCTGGAATTTTCAGTAATTTCCTTCCTTTTCAAAATGGCGCCAAAAGCGTAATTTCTCCACTTTTTATCGACATTTTAATACTTATATCTATATAATTCGAAAACTAAACATCGTATAACGATGCTATTGACACCCATGAATAGAGCATTCTCGACCACAAAATACCTGCTTAATTTGTCGTTCAAGGTTTTTAATTTAGTTGACGTAATGTTCGATCAAATAAAAACATTAGGTAATTTTTACAAAATTTTAATAGTTTTTCACTTCCCATGAGACTGTTATTAAACTTGGCAAAATAGTAATTAACGTTTTGAGTAATATTTGAGCCGACTCACACTTAATTGAGTCACCGTTGTTGTATTACTGTAAATGGCTTTGCTATAAAATGGCAAAAGTCACTCTACCCCTATCAATGAGAAATTTAATCAGTCAAATCTCAGAACCCAGAAATGGTAAAATCGAACAGTTAGTACCAGTCGAATGGGCTTCGTTAAAGCTATTTTGTCAGTCATATACGAAAAACTGATTGTTTGGGCGTGGCACATTTATAAAGCAATATTTGTAATAAAAAGGAATACCCTGATGATGGCGTATAGTAGGCGTAAAGTCGAAACGTCGGATATATTTGGTTTCGGCGCCCTTTAGCAACAGTCAGTAAGTTGTAGCAAAAAACTGTCATTTTAATAAAAAAGTTTCCAAAATGGAACCTTCGGTACCCGCGGCAAGGTTCTGGACCTCAGAGACCTCTAGCCCGTCCCATAAAATGGCCACGTACCAAATTTCAGCTTTCTAGCTCAAACCGTTCCAGAGATATCGCTTTAAAACCAAAACTTTTCAGGCGGCCATCTTGGATTTTTGGAAATGTCATTTTTAGCGAATTTTACATAAGGGTAACCTACCATTCGATTTTCAAGTCGATATCACCATCGGTTCATAAAACAGCTATAACCTAGCTACAGTCAGCTACATATAGCTATGTGAGCTATATTACCATTCATGGTACCTCCATGGGCACCCAGCATCCAAGTTTGAACCATGTATCATTAGCAGTTCTCTAATTATCAACGTTACTCAGCTACTGTAGCTATGATAGCTGAGTCAGCTATATCACAATTTATGATACCCCCATAGGTACCTACCATTCAAATTTGAACCATGTACCATTAGTGGTACCCCAAATATGACGTAATCTACATTCCACCCATATAATACGCATTGCCCAACGTTTTTCTTATGGGAAATAAACGTGCAAAAGCGTGAAAACTTGTATGCAAAATTTCGTTAACGGTACCCATGGGTTTGGTACCATGACGAAGGTTTCCACCCATGGCAGCTTGCAGTCCATTCCCTAATGAACCATGGTACCAAATTTCAGCTCCCTAACTTTATTTGTTTCAGAGATATCCCCATTTTTAAATTACCCTGTCTACGGCGGCCATTTTTTTTTCGCCTCCATCTTTTTTTTATGACGAAATCGATATTGTCCCATTTAAAAAGCGTTGCACAATGTATTTCTTATGGGAAATACACGTGCAAAAGCGTGAAAACTTTTGCACGTGAATTTTGCTACGAAAATGTCGAATCTACAGGGTGAAATGTGAAAAAAGTACACCAAAATTGGCAAAAAATGCGGCACAGAAAAACTTTCGCAGCTCACCCGGTATAAGAGCTAGACCAAAACTAACGACTGATTTTTTTTTCTCTCCACGTCTTCTAGTCGCCCATATACCACCGAAGCCGGACCGACCGTTCCATAGTTTTCGGAAAAATCGCAAAAAACTACCTTCAAATTTTGGACACTTTTCCTTAATTGTCTTTGGACATTTTTTTGACCACTCTGTATTAAAGTGACACCTGTGGGGGGATAGGATTAAAAGTAGCCAAGGATATGCCCTTTCCCCTGGTACCATCCTTGTTGGGCCAGTCGTCTGACTAAAGGGGTCCAGACGGCCCAGAAGTGGACCATTACAAAATATTTTTTAAATAACCGTCCCAACTTTGCGATTTTTTGTAGATTTTTCTATTTAACTTATCGAAATTAGACTTCAAAATTTATCATCTACATGTATGAGAAAATCTACCCGTGGGGAGCCCCATAGCCCGCGTAGCCCCGGAGTTACGGTAAAACCGATAATGTTTTGGGTATCTAAAGAAACGCATTTTTGACTTTGGTACGCCACTGGTCGGCCCCCCCCGCACGTACCGCCGAACCGACCACATATTTGAAAAGCCTGTTCATTTCTGTACCTACGCGCAATACTTCGAAATCCCGTCAAACGAGCAGTTTCCGAGTTATAAGCGTTAGAACGAAAAAAATACAAAATATCTACAACCAAAATCGAGTTTGTCAGTGGCCTTTATAATCCTCACTTGCGTTCGGACAATAATACTTACCTATATTCAAAATTTGAGTTAAATATCTCAAAAACTCTAAGAGCTGCAAAGAAAAAATAAAAAAAACATTCAACACCCTGTATCTCGTAGACGAAGCGTTTGCTTCGTCTACGAGATACAGTATTTGTATGAACATTGTGCCTCATTTTCGCCTAGGGATTTCCCAGTTAATTTCAGGATACCTTGTATTCTAACTTACAAGAAAATTCAAACTTTCTGTAAACGCTTTGTAACTGATTTAGTAAAAAACCGTCCCGAGATATCGCGCATAGCTCTTAAACGTCATTACAAAAAGAGTCTTAAAGTTAAGGCTCCCGACATGACATCGTAGTAAACCAAATTTTAATCAGTACTTTCTTAGATTTTTTGCCATCCTTGCACAAAATGGAATAATAGCTATTTATGTAACCAGTTACGAAAAGTCCGATTTTGTGTAACGAATGAATGTTTGCGGGACGAGCGCAGCGAGTTCTCGCAATTTGAATGAGATACACAAAAAAAGGCTTTTCGTCACGTGTTTCATACAAGATTTTTTCTAATTTTGACTACAAATACTTACTTAGAAAGAGAGTTATTATTATCAAACTTCAATATTTACTTTCAAACCACCTCGTATCTACTTAATACCGTAAAACTATAGCAACGGTGTTTCACAACCGAAACCTGCAACTGGTGGTGAAACGAACTTTTCATCACCAGTTACGAAAAATTTTAGTTTTCGTAACTAGTTACGAAATGTAGGACGTTACCTCACTGTCATCAGTATTGAAAAGTGCCGCGTTATATGTCAAAATTAGAAAAAATTGTTTTATTATCTATGAGTCTACGTCGGTGATTTTGCAACCAGTTATCATTTAGAGATCATTTATCTTATTAAAATCGGCTGCGACATTCTCGCGATACAGGGTGACTTACAAAAGAGCGTCAACTTTTTGAAAAATCCCAGTAATTTATTTTGTAGGCCAAAAAAACCAAAAACTGCCGAACATGTCCCAAGATACCAAGTAAAGCCATTAAATGTTATAACAATGAATGTTCTGAAATTACGCTACGTACCAAATGCAGTGCTTTTTTCTTTACCCTGTATATCCTTTAGAGAATAGATCTAGAAGACACGACCTTTCAAAATCTCTTTAGGTTTTAAATTTCGGCTAAGGCATATCCGAGATACAGACCCCCAAAAATGACAGAAAATTTTGCTGTATCGATCTTTTCCGTTAGCAGTTTATATACAACGTAATATTTCATCAATTTTAAAGATAATAGAGTCAATTTACATATTTAACTTTTAATGCACTGAAAGTTTAACTAGCTTAAAATCGTTTAGGAGATATCTAATTTATACCAGTGAATGGGAGAAATATATGCAACGTAATATATCTGTTGTTGTCTTTAAATGCTGTGCAATGCGTATATTTAGATAAGGTAATCATACAAGGGACGCTTAAAATAAGACTTTAACGCAGTCGGTGGGTTGATAACTTTTATCATTTAGGAATATCGAATATATTACAGTAAATGGGACAAATATATACAACGTAATACTTTCATCAATTTTATAAATAACGGAGTCAATTTACACAGTTAACTTTTAATGCACTGAAAGTTTAACTAGCTTAAAATCGTTTAGGAGATATCTAATTTATACCAGTGAATGGGAGAAATGTATACAACGTAATATCTCTATTATTTTCTTTAAATGCAGTGCAATTCGCATATTTAGGTAATTTTATGAATTAACGCAATCAGTAAGTTGCTAACTTTTATCGTTTAGGAATATCGAACTTATTACAGTAATCAGGTGAAATATATGCAACTTAATATATCCATTGTTTCATCATCATTTAGGAGATATCAAACTTGTACCAGTAAACAGGAGAAGTATATACAACGTAACATCTTAATCAATTTTACAATTTTAAAGATAACGAAGTAGGCTTACACAGTTAACTTTTAATACTCTTAACTATCTTTAATCGATCGTTTAGAAGATATATAACATACCTGTAAATAGGAGGAAATATATGTAACGTAATTTCTCCATTGTTTTCTTTAAATAATGCAGTGCAAGGCGTACCGATATTTTTCTAATGCAAGAGAGGCGTAGAACCATATTTTTACGCGAACAGTAAGATGCCAACTTACACTCTTTCAAAAATACCGAACTTATGCTAATAAACGGAAAAGTAAATACAACGTAATATCTTTTTCAATTTTAAAGTTAACGGAGTCAGTTTACGCAGTTAACTTTTAATATACTGAAAACTTAACTATCTTTAATCATTTGGGAAATATCTAACTTATACCAGCAACCGTGAAAAATATATATAACGTAATATCTCTATTGTTTTCTTTGACTAGTGCAATGTAATTCGTAAAGGTAATTTTATGATATAACGGACATTTAATATAACACTAATTGAATCAGTAAGTTGCTAACTCTCATCATTTAGGAGTTATCAAACTTGTACCAGTAAACAGGAGAAATATATACAACGTAACATCTTCATCAATTTTACCATTTTAAAGGTAACCAAGTCGGTTTACACGTTACCTTTTAATACTCTGAAAGCTTAACTATCTTTAGTCGATCATTCAGAAGATATCTAACATAACTGTAAAGAGGAGAAATACATGCAACGTAATATATCCATTGTTTTCTTTAATTTCGTTAAATATGGCAGTGCAAGCCATATAGATAATTCTCTAATACAAGAGAGGCATAAAACCATATTTGTTACTTGAACAGTAACTTTTTGGTAAGTAACAACTTTTACGGTTTCCAAAATATCGAACTTATACCAGTAATGGAAGAAGTATATGCAACGTAATATCTTCATCAAATTTAAAGATAATAGAGTCAATCCTGCAATTCGTACATGTATTTTTATCATACAAGGGACGCTTAGGATAAGACTTTAACACAACCAAGTTGCTATATTTAATCATTTAGAAGATATCTAACTTGAACCAGAAAGTGGTCGAATTATATACAACGTAATATATCTGTTGTCTTCTTTAAATGCCGTGCAATTCGAAAAGGTATTTAATGAAAAAAAAAATGCTTACGACGAAAACGAAAAAAAAACGAATAACACTTTAACGCAATCAGTAAATTGCTAACTTTAATCGTTTTTAGGAGATATCGAACTTTTATCTGTAAACGAGAGAAGTAGTATAAAAAGTAATATATTGATCTGTTTTAAAGGTAACGGAGCATGTTTACACAGTTAACGTTTAATACACTGAGAGGTTAACTGTCTTTAATTGTTTATGAGATATCTAACTTATACCAGTAAACGGGAGAAGTATATACAACGTAATATCTCCATTGTTTGCCACTAATAAACGGGTGAAGTATATACAACGCAGTATCTTCATTGTGTTCTTTAAATAATGTAGTACAAGTCATCGTCAGGTAATTTTACGAAAAAAAGGACGCTTATGATAACACTTTAACGCAATCAGTAAATTGCTAACTTTCATCGTTCAGTTAACTTTAAATATACTGAGAGATTAACTGTCTTTAATGGTTTATGAGATATCTAACTTATACCAGTAAACAGGAGAAGTATATACAACGTAATACCTCCGTTGTACAAGTCATCATCAGGTAGTTTTATGAAAAAAGGGAGGCTTAGGATAACACTTTAACGCAATCAGTAAATTGCTAACTTTCATCGTTTTTAGGAGATATCGAACTTTTACCTGTAACCGGGAGAAATATATAAAAGGTAATATATTGATCAGTTTTAAAGATAACAGAAGATGTTTATTCAGTTAACTTTAAATACACTGAGAGTTTAACTGTCTTTAATCGTTTATGAGATATCTAACTTATACCAGAAAAGTTGACGAGAAGTATATACAACGTAGTATCTTCTTGTGTTCTTTAAATAATGCAGTACAAGTCATCGTCAAGTAGTTTTGCGAAAAAAGGGACGCTTAGGATAACACTTTAACGCAATCAGTTAATTGCTAACTTTCATCGTTTTTAGGAGATAGCGAACTTTTACCTGTAAACGGGAAAAGTATACACAACGTAATATCTTCGTCATTTTTACAGATAACAGTGTTCAGTTCGCCCAGATAATTTTTAGTAAAGCAAAGGTTTAACTACATATTAAATTATACCAGTAAACGGGAGAAGTACATACAACGTAATATCTTCGTCATTTTTAAAGATAACGTGTTTCAGTTTGCACAGTTAATTTTTAGTGAAGCAAAGGTTTAACTATCTTACGTCGTTAAAGAGATATCAAACTTATACCAGTAAACGGCAGAAGTATATGCAACGTAATATCTTCGTAATTTTTAAAGATAACACGGTTTAGTTTGCCTAGATACATTTTAGTAAAGGAAAGGTTTAACTATCTGACGTCCTTAAAGAGATATCAAACTTGTACCAGTATACGGGAGAAGTATATACAACGTAATATTTTCGTCATTTTTAAAGATAACAGTGTTCAGTTTGCACAGATAATTTTTAGTAAAGCAAAGGTTTAACTATCTTACGTTGTCAAAATGATATCAAACTTATACCAGTAAACGGAAGAAGTATACGCAACGTAATATCTTCGTCATTTTTAAAGATAACAGTGTTCAGCTTGCCCAAATAATTTTTAGTAAAGCAAAGGTTTAACTATCTTACGTTGTTAAAGAGATATTAAACTTATACCAGTAAACGGGAGAAGCATATACAACGTAATATCTTCGTTATTTTTAAAGAAAACAGTGTTAAGTTCGTTCAGATAATTTTTAGTAAAGCAAAGGTTTAACTACCTTACGTTGTTAAAGAGATATCAAATTTATACCAGTAAACGGGAGAAGCATATAGAACGTAACATCTTCGTCATTTTTAAAGATAACATTGTTCAGGTGGCCCAGATAATTTTTATTAAGGTAAAGGTTTAACTATCTTACGTTATTAAAGAGATATCAAACTTTTACCAATAAACGGGAGAAGTATATACAACGTAATATTTTCGTCATTCTTAAAGATAACATTGTTCAGTTTGCCTAGATAATTTTTAGTAAAGCAAATATATAACTATCTTACGTTGCTAAAGAGATATTAAGCTTATACCAGTAAAATGGAGAAGTATATACAACGTAATATCTTCGTCATTTTTAAAGATAACAGTGTTCAGTTTGCCAAGATAATTTTTAGTAAAGCAAAGGTTTAACTACCTTACGTTGTTAAAGAGATATCAAACTTATACCAGTAAACGGGAGAAGTATATGCAACGTAATATCTTCGTAATTTTTAAAGATAACACGGTTTAGTTTGCCTAGATAATTTTTAGTAAAGGAAAGGTTTAACTATCTGACGTTGTTAAAGAGATTTCAAACCTGTACCGGTATACGGGAGAAGTATATACAACGTAATGTGCTCGTCATTTTTAAAGATAACAGTGTTCAGTTCGCCCATATAATTTTTAGTAAAGCAAAGGTTTAACTATCCTAGGTTGTTAAAGAGATATCAAACTTATAGCAGTAAATGGGAGAAGTATATACAACGTAATATCTTCATAATTTTTAAAGATAACAGTGTTCAGTTCATCAAAATAAGTTTTAGTAAAGCAAAGCTTTAACTATCTTAGGTTGTTAAAGAGATATCAATTTTAGAGCAGTAAACGGAAGAAGTATATACAACGTAATATCTGCGTAATTTTTAAAGATAACAGTGTTCAGTTCATCCAAATAATTTTTAGTAAAGCAAAGGTTTAACTACCTTACGTGGTTAAAGAGATATCAAACTTATACTAGTAAACGGGAGATGTATATACAAAGTAATATTTATTTTTAAAGATAACAGTGTTCAGTTTGCCCAGATAAATTTTAGTAAAGCAAAGGTTTCACTATCTTACGTTGTTAAAGAGATATCAAACTTTTACCAGTAAACGGGGAAGTATATACAACTTCATGTCTTCGTCATTTTTAAAGGTAACAGTGCTCAGTTTTAGTAAAGCAAAGGTTTAACTATCTTACGTTGTTAAAGAGATATCAAACTTATACCAGTAAAGTGGAGAATTATATACAACGTAATATCTTCGTCATTTTTAAAGATAACAGAATTCAGTTCGTCCAGATAATTTTTAGTAAAGCAAAGGCTTAACTACCTTACGTGGTTAAAGAGATATCAAACTTATACCAGTAAACGAAAGAAGTATATACAACGTAATATCTTCGTAATTTTTAAAGATAACAGTGTTCAGTTCATCCAAAGAAGTTTTAGTAAAGCAAAGGTTTAACTACCTTACGTGGTTAAAGAGATATCAAACTTATACTAGTAAACGGGAGATGTATATACAAAGTAATATTTATTTTTAAAGATAACAGTGTTTAGTTTGCCCAGATAAATTTTAGTAAAGCAAAGGTTTTACTATCTTACGTTGTTAAAGAGATATCAAACTTATACCAGTAAACGGGAGAAGCATATACAACGTAATATCTTCGTTATTTTTAAAGAAAACAGTGTTAAGTTCGTTCAGATAATTTTTAGTAAAGCAAAGGTTTAACTACCTTACGTTGTTAAAGAGATATCAAATTTATACCAGTAAACGGGAGAAGCATATAGAACGTAACATCTTCGTCATTTTTAAAGATAACATTGTTCAGGTGGCCCAGATAATTTTTATTAAGGTAAAGGTTTAACTATCTTACGTTATTAAAGAGATATCAAACTTTTACCAATAAACGGGAGAAGTATATACAACGTAATATTTTCGTCATTCTTAAAGATAACATTGTTCAGTTTGCCTAGATAATTTTTAGTAAAGCAAATATATAACTATCTTACGTTGCTAAAGAGATATTAAGCTTATACCAGTAAAATGGAGAAGTATATACAACGTAATATCTTCGTCATTTTTAAAGATAACAGTGTTCAGTTTGCCAAGATAATTTTTAGTAAAGCAAAGGTTTAACTACCTTACGTTGTTAAAGAGATATCAAACTTATACCAGTAAACGGGAGAAGTATATGCAACGTAATATCTTCGTAATTTTTAAAGATAACACGGTTTAGTTTGCCTAGATAATTTTTAGTAAAGGAAAGGTTTAACTATCTGACGTTGTTAAAGAGATTTCAAACCTGTACCGGTATACGGGAGAAGTATATACAACGTAATGTGCTCGTCATTTTTAAAGATAACAGTGTTCAGTTCGCCCATATAATTTTTAGTCAAGCAAAGGTTTAACTATCCTAGGTTGTTAAAGAGATATCAAACTTATAGCAGTAAATGGGAGAAGTATATACAACGTAATATCTTCATAATTTTTAAAGATAACAGTGTTCAGTTCATCAAAATAAGTTTTAGTAAAGCAAAGTTTTAACTATCTTAGGTTGTTAAAGAGATATCAATTTTAGAGCAGTAAACGGAAGAAGTATATACAACGTAATATCTGCGTAATTTTTAAAGATAACAGTGTTCAGTTCATCCAAATAATTTTTAGTAAAGCAAAGGTTTAACTATCTTACGTTGTTAAAGAGATATCAAACTTATACCAGTAAAGTGGAGAATTATATACAACGTAATATCTTCGTCATTTTTAAAGATAACAGAATTCAGTTCGTCCAGATAATTTTTAGTAAAGCAAAGGCTTAACTACCTTACGTGGTTAAAGAGATATCAAACTTATACCAGTAAACGAAAGAAGTATATACAACGTAATATCTTCGTAATTTTTAAAGATAACAGTGTTCAGTTCATCCAAAGAAGTTTTAGTAAAGCAAAGGTTTAACTACCTTACGTGGTTAAAGAGATATCAAACTTATACTAGTAAACGGGAGATGTATATACAAAGTAATATTTATTTTTAAAGATAACAGTGTTTAGTTTGCCCAGATAAATTTTAGTAAAGCAAAGGTTTTACTATCTTACGTTGTTAAAGAGATATCAAACTTTTACCCGTAAACGGGGAAGTATATACAACTTCATGTCTTCGTCATTTTTAAAGGTAACAGTGCTCAGTTTTAGTAAAACAAAGGTTTAACTATCTTACGTTGTTAAAGAGATATCAAACTTATACCAGTAAACGAAAGAAGTATATACAACGTAATATCTTCGTAATTTTTAAAGATAACAGTGTTCAGTTCATCCAAATAATTTTTAGTAAAGCAAAGTTTTAACTACCTTACGTGGTTAAAGAGATATCAATTTATACCAGTAAACGGGAGATGTATATACAAAGTAATATAAAGATAACAGTGTTCAGTTTGCCCAGATAAATTTTAGTAAAGCAAAGGTTTTACTACTTACGTTGTTAAAGAGATATCAAACTTTTACCAGTAAACGGGGAAGTATATACAACTTCATGTCTTCGTCATTTTTAAAGGTAACAGTGCTCAGTTTTAGCAAAGCAAAGGTTTAACTAACTTACGTTGTTAAAGGATGTCAAACTTATACCAGTAAAGTGGAGAAGTATATACAACGTAATATCTTCGTCATTTTTAAAGATAACAGTATTCAGTTCGTCCAGCTAATTTTTAGTAAAGCAAAGGCTTAACTACCTTACGTCTTTAAAGAAATATCAAACTTATACCAGTAAACGGAAGAAGTATATACAACGTAATATCTTCGTAATTTTTAAAGATAACAGTGTTCAGTTCATCCAAATAAGTTTTAGTAAAGCAAAGGTGTAACTACCTTACGTGGTTAAAGAGATATCAAACTTATACTAGTAAACGGGAGATGTATATACAAAGTAATATTTATTTTTAAAGATAACAGTGTTCAGTGTGCCCAGATAAATTTTAGTAAAGCAAAGGTTTTACTATCTTACGTTGTTAAAGAGATATCAAACTTTTACCAGTAAACGGGGAAGTACATACAACTTCATGTCTTCGTCATTTTTAAAGGTAACAGTGCTCAGTTTTAGCAAAGCAAAGGTTTAACTAACTTACGTTGTTAAAGGATGTCAAACTTATACCAGTAAAGTGGAGAAGTATATACAACGTAATATCTTCGTCATTTTTAAAGATAACAGTATTCAGTTCGTCCAGCTAATTTTTAGTAAAGCAAAGGCTTAACTACCTTACGTCTTTAAAGAAATATCAAACTTATACCAGTAAACGGAAGAAGTATATACAACGTAATATCTTCGTAATTTTTAAAGATAACAGTGTTCAGTTCATCCAAATAAGTTTTAGTAAAGCAAAGGTGTAACTACCTTACGTGGTTAAAGAGATATCAAACTTATACTAGTAAACGGGAGATGTATATACAAAGTAATATAAAGATAACAGTGTTCAGTTTGCCCAGATAAATTTTAGTAAAGCAAAGGTTTTACTATCTTACGTTGTTAAAGAGATATCAAACTTTTACCAGTAAACGGGGAAGTATATACAACTTCATGTCTTCGTCATTTTTAAAGGTAACAGTGCTCAGTTTTAGCAAAGCAAAGGTTTAACTAACTTACGTTGTTAAAGGATGTCAAACTTATACCAGTAAAGTGGAGAAGTATATACAACGTAATATCTTCGTCATTTTTAAAGATAACAGTATTCAGTTCGTCCAGCTAATTTTTAGTAAAGCAAATGCTTAACTACCTTACGTCTTTAAAGAAATATCAAACTTATACCAGTAAACGGAAGAAGTATATACAACGTAATATCTACGTAATTTTTAAAGATAACAGTGTTCAGTTCATCCAAATAAGTTTTAGTAAAGCAAAGGTGTAACTACCTTACGTGGTTAAAGAGATATCAAACTTATACTAGTAAACGGGAGATGTATATACAAAGTAATATTTATTTTTAAAGATAGCAGTGTTCAGTGTGCCCAGATAAATTTTAGTAAAGCAAAGGTTTTACTATCTTACGTTGTTAAAGAGATATCAAACTTTTACCAGTAAACGGGGAAGTACATACAACTTCATGTCTTCGTCATTTTTAAAGGTAACAGTGCTCAGTTTTAGCAAAGCAAAGGTTTAACTAACTTACGTTGTTAAAGGATGTCAAACTTATACCAGTAAAGTGGAGAAGTATATACAACGTAATATCTTCGTCATTTTTAAAGATAACAGTATTCAGTTGGTCCAGCTAATTTTTAGTAAAGCAAACGCTTAACTATCTTACGTCTTTAAAGAAATATCAAACTTATACCAGTAAACGGAAGAAGTATATACAACGTAATATCTTCGTAATTTTTAAAGATAACAGTGTTCAGTACATCCAAATAATTTTTAGTAAAGCAAAGTTTTAACTACCTTACGTGGTTAAAGAGATATCAATTTATACCAGTAAACGGGAGATGTATATACAAAGTAATATTTATTTTTAAAGATAACAGTGTTTAGTTTGCCCAGATAAATTTTAGTAAAGCAAAGGTTTTACTATCTTACGTTGTTAAAGAGATATCAAACTTTTACCAGTAAGCGGGGAAGTATATACAACTTCATGTCTTCGTCATTTTAAAAGTAACAGTGCTCAGTTTTAGTAAAGTAAAGCTTTAACTATCTTACGTTGTTAAAGAGATATCAAACTTATACCAGTAAAGTGGAGAATTATATACAACGTAATATCTTCGTCATTTTTAAAGATAACATAATTCAGTTCGTCCAGATAATTTTTAGTAAAGCAAAGGCTTAACTACCTTACGTGGTTAAAGAGATATCAAACTTATACCAGTAAACGAAAGAAGTATACACAACGTAATATCTTCGTAATTTTTAAAGATAACAGTGTTCAGTTCATCCAAATAATTTTTAGTAAAGCAAAGGTTTAACTACCTTACGTGGTTAAAGAGATATCAAACTTATACTAGTAAACGGGAGATGTATATACAAAGTAATATTTATTTTTAAAGATAACAGTGTTCAGTTTGCCCAGATAAATTTTAGTAAAGCAAAGGTTTCACTATCTTACGTTGTTAAAGAGATATCAAACTTTTACCAGTAAACGGGGAAGTATATACAACTTCATGTCTTCGTCATTTTTAAAGGTAACAGTGCTCAGTTTTAGCAAAGCAAAGGTTTAACTAACTTACGTTGTTAAAGGATGTCAAACTTATACCAGTAAAGTGGAGAAGTATATACAACGTAATATCTTCGTCATTTTTAAAGATAACAGTATTCAGTTCGTCCAGCTAATTTTTAGTAAAGCAAAGGCTTAACTACCTTACGTCTTTAAAGAAATATCAAACTTATACCAGTAAACGGAAGAAGTATATACAACGTAATATCTTCGTAATTTTTAAAGATAACAGTGTTCAGTTCATCCAAATAAGTTTTAGTAAAGCAAAGGTGTAACTACCTTACGTGGTTAAAGAGATATCAAACTTATACTAGTAAACGGGAGATGTATATACAAAGTAATATTTATTTTTAAAGATAACAGTGTTCAGTGTGCCCAGATAAATTTTAGTAAAGCAAAGGTTTTACTATCTTACGTTGTTAAAGAGATATCAAACTTTTACCAGTAAACGGGGAAGTACATACAACTTCATGTCTTCGTCATTTTTAAAGGTAACAGTGCTCAGTTTTAGCAAAGCAAAGGTTTAACTAACTTACGTTGTTAAAGGATGTCAAACTTATACCAGTAAAGTGGAGAAGTATATACAACGTAATATCTTCGTCATTTTTAAAGATAACAGTATTCAGTTCGTCCAGCTAATTTTTAGTAAAGCAAAGGCTTAACTACCTTACGTCTTTAAAGAAATATCAAACTTATACCAGTAAACGGAAGAAGTATATACAACGTAATATCTTCGTAATTTTTAAAGATAACAGTGTTCAGTTCATCCAAATAAGTTTTAGTAAAGCAAAGGTGTAACTACCTTACGTGGTTAAAGAGATATCAAACTTATACTAGTAAACGGGAGATGTATATACAAAGTAATATTTATTTTTAAAGATAACAGTGTTCAGTTTGCCCAGATAAATTTTAGTAAAGCAAAGGTTTTACTATCTTACGTTGTTAAAGAGATATCAAACTTTTACCAGTAAACGGGGAAGTATATACAACTTCATGTCTTCGTCATTTTTAAAGGTAACAGTGCTCAGTTTTAGCAAAGCAAAGGTTTAACTAACTTACGTTGTTAAAGGATGTCAAACTTATACCAGTAAAGTGGAGAAGTATATACAACGTAATATCTTCGTCATTTTTAAAGATAACAGTATTCAGTTCGTCCAGCTAATTTTTAGTAAAGCAAAGGCTTAACTACCTTACGTCTTTAAAGAAATATCAAACTTATACCAGTAAACGGAAGAAGTATATACAACGTAATATCTTCGTAATTTTTAAAGATAACAGTGTTCAGTTCATCCAAATAAGTTTTAGTAAAGCAAAGGTGTAACTACCTTACGTGGTTAAAGAGATATCAAACTTATACTAGTAAACGGGAGATGTATATACAAAGTAATATTTATTTTTAAAGATAACAGTGTTCAGTGTGCCCAGATAAATTTTAGTAAAGCAAAGGTTTTACTATCTTACGTTGTTAAAGAGATATCAAACTTTTACCAGTAAACGGGGAAGTACATACAACTTCATGTCTTCGTCATTTTTAAAGGTAACAGTGCTCAGTTTTAGCAAAGCAAAGGTTTAACTAACTTACGTTGTTAAAGGATGTCAAACTTATACCAGTAAAGTGGAGAAGTATATACAACGTAATATCTTCGTCATTTTTAAAGATAACAGTATTCAGTTCGTCCAGCTAATTTTTAGTAAAGCAAAGGCTTAACTACCTTACGTCTTTAAAGAAATATCAAACTTATACCAGTAAACGGAAGAAGTATATACAACGTAATATCTTCGTAATTTTTAAAGATAACAGTGTTCAGTTCATCCAAATAAGTTTTAGTAAAGCAAAGGTGTAACTACCTTACGTGGTTAAAGAGATATCAAACTTATACTAGTAAACGGGAGATGTATATACAAAGTAATATAAAGATAACAGTGTTCAGTTTGCCCAGATAAATTTTAGTAAAGCAAAGGTTTTACTATCTTACGTTGTTAAAGAGATATCAAACTTTTACCAGTAAACGGGGAAGTATATACAACTTCATGTCTTCGTCATTTTTAAAGGTAACAGTGCTCAGTTTTAGCAAAGCAAAGGTTTAACTAACTTACGTTGTTAAAGGATGTCAAACTTATACCAGTAAAGTGGAGAAGTATATACAACGTAATATCTTCGTCATTTTTAAAGATAACAGTATTCAGTTCGTCCAGCTAATTTTTAGTAAAGCAAATGCTTAACTACCTTACGTCTTTAAAGAAATATCAAACTTATACCAGTAAACGGAAGAAGTATATACAACGTAATATCTACGTAATTTTTAAAGATAACAGTGTTCAGTTCATCCAAATAAGTTTTAGTAAAGCAAAGGTGTAACTACCTTACGTGGTTAAAGAGATATCAAACTTATACTAGTAAACGGGAGATGTATATACAAAGTAATATTTATTTTTAAAGATAGCAGTGTTCAGTGTGCCCAGATAAATTTTAGTAAAGCAAAGGTTTTACTATCTTACGTTGTTAAAGAGATATCAAACTTTTACCAGTAAACGGGGAAGTACATACAACTTCATGTCTTCGTCATTTTTAAAGGTAACAGTGCTCAGTTTTAGCAAAGCAAAGGTTTAACTAACTTACGTTGTTAAAGGATGTCAAACTTATACCAGTAAAGTGGAGAAGTATATACAACGTAATATCTTCGTCATTTTTAAAGATAACAGTATTCAGTTGGTCCAGCTAATTTTTAGTAAAGCAAACGCTTAACTATCTTACGTCTTTAAAGAAATATCAAACTTATACCAGTAAACGGAAGAAGTATATACAACGTAATATCTTCGTAATTTTTAAAGATAACAGTGTTCAGTACATCCAAATAATTTTTAGTAAAGCAAAGTTTTAACTACCTTACGTGGTTAAAGAGATATCAATTTATACCAGTAAACGGGAGATGTATATACAAAGTAATATTTATTTTTAAAGATAACAGTGTTTAGTTTGCCCAGATAAATTTTAGTAAAGCAAAGGTTTTACTATCTTACGTTGTTAAAGAGATATCAAACTTTTACCAGTAAGCGGGGAAGTATATACAACTTCATGTCTTCGTCATTTTAAAAGTAACAGTGCTCAGTTTTAGTAAAGTAAAGCTTTAACTATCTTACGTTGTTAAAGAGATATCAAACTTATACCAGTAAAGTGGAGAATTATATACAACGTAATATCTTCGTCATTTTTAAAGATAACATAATTCAGTTCGTCCAGATAATTTTTAGTAAAGCAAAGGCTTAACTACCTTACGTGGTTAAAGAGATATCAAACTTATACCAGTAAACGAAAGAAGTATACACAACGTAATATCTTCGTAATTTTTAAAGATAACAGTGTTCAGTTCATCCAAATAATTTTTAGTAAAGCAAAGGTTTAACTACCTTACGTGGTTAAAGAGATATCAAACTTATACTAGTAAACGGGAGATGTATATACAAAGTAATATTTATTTTTAAAGATAACAGTGTTCAGTTTGCCCAGATAAATTTTAGTAAAGCAAAGGTTTCACTATCTTACGTTGTTAAAGAGATATCAAACTTTTACCAGTAAACGGGGAAGTATATACAACTTCATGTCTTCGTCATTTTTAAAGGTAACAGTGCTCAGTTTTAGCAAAGCAAAGGTTTAACTAACTTACGTTGTTAAAGGATGTCAAACTTATACCAGTAAAGTGGAGAAGTATATACAACGTAATATCTTCGTCATTTTTAAAGATAACAGTATTCAGTTCGTCCAGCTAATTTTTAGTAAAGCAAAGGCTTAACTACCTTACGTCTTTAAAGAAATATCAAACTTATACCAGTAAACGGAAGAAGTATATACAACGTAATATCTTCGTAATTTTTAAAGATAACAGTGTTCAGTTCATCCAAATAAGTTTTAGTAAAGCAAAGGTGTAACTACCTTACGTGGTTAAAGAGATATCAAACTTATACTAGTAAACGGGAGATGTATATACAAAGT
This sequence comes from Taphrorychus bicolor, assembly GCA_951812265.1. NCBI lineage: Eukaryota > Metazoa > Arthropoda > Insecta > Coleoptera > Curculionidae > Taphrorychus > Taphrorychus bicolor. The sequence goes on along the minus strand of OX638299.1, from coordinate 38,896,142 downwards.
AATATTTATTTTTAAAGATAACAGTGTTCAGTGTGCCCAGATAAATTTTAGTAAAGCAAAGGTTTTACTATCTTACGTTGTTAAAGAGATATCAAACTTTTACCAGTAAACGGGGAAGTACATACAACTTCATGTCTTCGTCATTTTTAAAGGTAACAGTGCTCAGTTTTAGCAAAGCAAAGGTTTAACTAACTTACGTTGTTAAAGGATGTCAAACTTATACCAGTAAAGTGGAGAAGTATATACAACGTAATATCTTCGTCATTTTTAAAGATAACAGTATTCAGTTGGTCCAGCTAATTTTTAGTAAAGCAAACGCTTAACTATCTTACGTCTTTAAAGAAATATCAAACTTATACCAGTAAACGGAAGAAGTATATACAACGTAATATCTTCGTAATTTTTAAAGATAACAGTGTTCAGTACATCCAAATAATTTTTAGTAAAGCAAAGTTTTAAACCGACTTACGTGGTTAAAGAGATATCAATTTATACCAGTAAACGGGAGATGTATATACAAAGTAATATTTATTTTTAAAGATAACAGTGTTTAGTTTGCCCAGATAAATTTTAGTAAAGCAAAGGTTTTACTATCTTACGTTGTTGAAGAGATATCAAACTTTTACCAGTAAGCGGGGAAGTATATACAACTTCATGTCTTCGTCATTTTAAAAGTAACAGTGCTCAGTTTTAGTAAAGCAAAGCTTTAACTATCTTACGTTGTTAAAGAGATATCAAACTTATACCAGTAAAGTGGAGAATTATATACAACGTAATATCTTCGTCATTTTTAAAGATAACATAATTCAGTTCGTCCAGATAATTTTTAGTAAAGCAAAGGCTTAACTACCTTACGTGGTTAAAGAGATATCAAACTTATACTAGTAAACGGGAGATGTATATACAAAGTAATATTTATTTTTAAAGATAACAGTGTTCAGTTTGCCCAGATAAATTTTAGTAAAGCAAAGGTTTTACTATCTTACGTTGTTAAAGAGAAATCAAACTTTTACCAGTAAACGGGGAAGTATATACAACTTCATGTCTTCGTCATTTTTAAAGGTAACAGTGCTCAGTTTTAGCAAAGCAAAGGTTTAACTAACTTACGTTGTTAAAGGATGTCAAACTTATACCAGTAAAGTGGAGAAGTATATAGAACGTAATATCTTCGTCATTTTTAAAGATACCAGTATTCAGTTCGTCCAGCTAATTTTTAGTAAAGCAAAGGCTTAACTACCTTACGTCTTTAAAGAAATATCAAACTTATACCAGTAAACGGAAGAAGTATATACAACGTAATATCTTCGTAATTTTTAAAGATAACAGTGTTCAGTTCATCCAAATAAGTTTTAGTAAAGCAAAGGTGTAACTACCTTACGTGGTTAAAGAGATATCAATTTATACCAGTAAACGGGAGATGTATATACAAAGTAATATTTATTTTTAAAGATAACAGTGTTCAGTTTGCCCAGATAAATTTTAGTAAAGCAAAGGTTTTACTATCTTGCGTTGTTAAAGAGATATCAAACTTTTACCAGTAAACGGGGAAGTATATACAACTTCATGTCTTCGTCATTTTTAAAGGTAACAGTGCTCAGTTTTAGTAAAGCAAAGGTTTAACTATCTTACGTTGTTAAAGAGATATCAAACTTATACCAGTAAAGTGGAGAATTATATACAACGTAATATCTTCGTCATTTTTAAGGATAACAGAATTCAGTTCGTCCAGATAATTTTTAGTAAAGCAAAGGCTTAACTACCTTACGTGGTTAAAGAGATATCAAACTTATACCAGTAAACGAAAGAAGTATATACAACGTAATATCTTCGTAATTTTTAAAGATAACAGTGTTCAGTTCATCCAAATAATTTTTAGTAAAGCAAAGTTTTAACTCCCTTACGTGGTTAAAGAGATATTAATTTATACCAGTAAACGGGAGATGTATATACAAAGTAATATAAAGATAACAGTGTTCAGTTTGCCCAGATAAATTTTAGTAAAGCAAAGATTTTACTATCTTACGTTGTTAAAGAGATATCAAACTTTTACCAGTAAACGGGGAAGTATATACAACTTCATGTGTTCGTCATATTTAAAGGTAACAGTGCTCAGTTTTAGTAAAGCAAAGGTTTAACTATCTTACGTTGTTAAAGAGATATCAAACTTATACCAGTAAAGAGGAGAAGTATATACAACGTAATATCTTCGTCATTTTTAAAGATAATAGTATTTAGTTTGTCCAGATAATTTTTGGTAAGGCAAAGGCTTAACTACCTTACGTGGTTAAAGCGATATCAAACTTATACCAGCAAACGGAAGAAGTATATTCAACGTAATATTTTCGTAATTTTTTAAGAAAACATTGTTCAGTTCATCCAAATATTTTTTAGAAAAGCAAAGGTTTAACTATCTTTCGTTGTTAAAGAGATATAAAACTTATACCAGTAAACTGGAGAAGTATATACAACGTAATATGTTCGTCATTTTTGAAGATAAAGGTGTTCAGTTCGCCCAGATAATTTTTAGTAAAGCAAAGGTTTAACTATCTTACGTTATTAAAGAGATATCAAACATACCAGTAAACCGGAGAAGTGTATACAACATAACATCTTCGTCATGATTTAAGATAACACTGTTCAGTTCGCTCAGATAATTTTTAGTAAAGTAAAGTGCTTTAGTAAAATTATAAGTATAACTTTTTTAGTATAAGCAAAGAGTAAATCTTACGTTGTTAAAGTGATCTCAAACTTATACCAGTAAACGGAAGAAGTATATACAACGTAATATCTTCGTCATTTTTAAAGATAATAGTGGTCAGTTCACAAAGATAATTTTTAGTAAAGCAAAGGTTTAACTATCTTACATAGTTAAAGAGATATCAAACTTATAACAGTAAACGGCAGAAGCATATACAACGTAATATCTTCATCACTTTTAAAGATTCAGTTCGCCCAGATAATTTTTAGCAAAGCGAAGGTTTAACTACCCTACGTTGTTAAACCGATATCAAACTTATACCAGTAAATGAGAGGAGTTTATACATCGTAATATATTCTTGTATAGGAAATATCGAACCAGTCAACGAGAGAAGTATATACAGCGTAACATCTCCGTCATTTTTTAAGGTAACGGAGTGCAGTATCTGCTGATAATTATTAGTGAATCGGGGTTTAATTATCCTTCATCCTTTTAAGATGTATCAAACTTGTGGTAAACGGAAGAAATATATACTATGTAATATCCTAGTTTCTAAAATAACGGAGTGCAGATATTGCAGTTAGTTTGTTTAACAGAGAAAGCTTAATTATCTTTAATCGTTTAGAAGATATCTATCTTATACCAATAACAAGTATATACAACGTAATATCTTCGTCATGTTTAAACTTAACGGAGTGCATTGTGCAAGATAATTTTAGTAAATTATAGGTTTAACTATTTTGTTTTTTAAGAGATATCGAACTTATACCAGTCAACGGGAAAAGTACGTCAGAAAACGTCATCTAGAAGACTATGATTTTTTTCAGAAAAGGGTGACATAGTCGAAATAAATGTACTTTTTCTTTTGACATTTCACAGCCAACTAAATGATGTTTTCAAATGAACACCCCCTATATACAAGGTAATATTTCCGTTGTTTCCTTTAAATAATGAAGTGCAAGTCGTACAGATAATTTCCTAATTCAAAAGAGGCATAAAACAATTTTTTTACGCAAACAGTAAATTGTTAACTTTTACTGTTTCGCAATTATCGAAGTTATACCAGTAAACTGGAGAAGTATATACAACGTAGTATCTTCCTTTTTAAGATCACGGAGTGGAGTTTTTGCAGGTAATTTTTAGTGTAGTAGAAGCTTAGGTGTCATTGGTCGTTGAAAAGTGTTAACTTTACGTTGAAAACGTAAAGTTAACACAGGCTCCGTTTCGATCTTAAGTTGCCACTAGAGTATCAGTAGATAGATGACTTATTTATCTAGTTTCATCACTATTAACTTCCATTTTTCACTTTTAACTGCGAGGTCATAAAAGTATCTTCATGAACCTCAAAAAATAGGACTTTCAATAGTCGCCGACGACCCTTTAATTTTCGACAAAAGCCCGAACTTCTTTTGATCCTGTTTGCTTCGAATTTCCATTGCGTTTAATGGAAACTTTAGAATTCAGCCCGTGTCGGGCCAACAATGGTCCCCGATGCCAGCAATTTGTACCACTGTATTATGACGGTTTTTAATGGGCCGTCGGGATGGCAGCAAGGGCGCTCGAGACGATGACGTATTCGGGACGGTCAGTCGGGGGTATAATTATCGCACTCGAGCTGAAAGATGGCTGGATGTTTGCCAGGATAAAAGTGTGTTGGAGAGGCTGTCGAGGGGGCGCTGCATCGATTCCGGCAGCATCTTTTTTTAACTCTCTGATGACGGTGAAGAATAACTTTCCATGAAGCAAAGTTCCTAATGGAAAATTAGATTTTAGAAAATTCCCCTCCCGCATCAATCATAAAAACAGTTGGTCGGGCTCGAAGGACCAATTTCAGAAATAAATGTTATTTTACGGATATCATTGGGCAATATCAAATTTCCATGCAGCTAAGGGCTATTGAATTTACATTCGAGTGGGCAACAAAAACGGCGACGCAATTTATTATTTTCCATAAATAGTGAGCTTCACATATTAAAATTTAATGCAACCGATATTTTTATTATCCCGTGTCGAATAATATAATTTTTCAAACACGAGCCAATGGAAAATTCGTGTATTCTATTTTATAGCGCCTACGGAGCCTTGTGTCGGGAGCGAAATTATTTATTATCCGACAGGAATTTGGTTTTAATTTTTAATCAGTTACGTACGTTGTAGAGAAATAAATAAATAAAATGCCGGGGAGAGAAAGGGCGGCAACAATAAATGGCCGCCTCTGCGGCATCATAAATCCCTTTTTCGCTCCGCGATGAAAGCTCAAAGGCGCGCGGTTATCGTCCTAGTGCAGAAATAAGTCGGAGACAGGTTTGCTCTACTTTACCCTTACGGAAGGATTAATCTGCCATTTATTTTATTTTTCCGATGGCTATAAATAATTCCCGGCCGTTCTGCGAATTCTCCGGGGAGCTGTATATAATGCAGGAGCGTTTCGTATTATATGGCCAAAACGTTTCAATATTAATAGTAAAATCATCAGACAGAGAGAGAGGAAGGATTCCTGCTGGAAAGGCTTGAAAAGCCCGCATCAGCAGGAAAAAAAATTATAGTCGTAATTAAGAGCTTATCTCTCAGGAAACACTTAAGTCTAATAGGCCCTACCCAGAGGAGGCTGCGGGTCTTTTTTTTGGCACGATTAGGGCCAGAGCTGTCATAAAACCAAGATGGCCATTTTACGACTTGAAAGTCCATATCTCTCTCATCCATGTGACTTTAATACACCACACGGAGCAATCTCGAAAAGGTTGGGAACTTGCGGGTTTGCTGAACTTTTATCTATCTAGAGGATCAAACTTTATAGAGAAAGTACGTTTAGATTTAGTTCTGGATAAGTTTAGTTTAGACGAATCTTGGATTTTGCCTGTTTTGTACATTTACCCTTAAGGTATCTTTTTGACGAACCCGTGGAATTCAAAAGGAAAAGTGTAGAATAATTTTCATGGAAACGAAATTCAAGTGCAAAGTTTAAATTAACTTCTAGGATTGAAATTTCATCTTAAAAACTGACCCGATTTAGTTTTGAAATGAAGGGCGGCTAAGTTATACTAAAAGTTTTACAAGTTAAAATGTCAATGAATTTGCAAAAATGTGTTAACAGACTTATAACATTGAAATTTCAATATAAAGTTGTGTTATTGAATGAAGGGCAGCTAGGTTATCCGGAACGTTTACATGTTAACATGTTAATCAATTTGCCAAAATATGTTAAACGACTTCTAAGATTAAAATTTTAATATAAAAACTAGGACAGTTATGTTTTTGAATGACGGGTGGCTGGTTTATACTGAACGTTTTACCTCTTAAAAATATGCATCAATTTGTCAATATATTGACCGACTTCTAGGATTGAAATTTCAACATCGAAACTAGAGCAATTAGGTTTTTCAATAAGGGGCGACTGGGAGGAGAAAATTTTGATTTTCTTAAAGACTTTCAAAGTCACGAACATGCGATTAGTACAAAACTCTTGAAACTGAATGAAGGGCGGCTGATTTGTCTTGAGTTCTAGTTAAAGGGCGATTACATTAGACACTCAACAACCCGTGGGATTCAAAAGGAAGAAGGTAGAATAATTTCCTTGGAAACCAAGTTTAGTGCAAGGTGTATATTATTAACCTTTATGATCGAAATTTCAACGTCAAAAACTGAAACGATTTAGTTTTTAAATGAAGGGCAGCTAGGTTATACTGAAAGTTTTACATGTTAAAATGTGAATCAATTTGCCAAAATATGTTAAACGACTTCTACGATTAAAATGTTAACAAAAGACTATAACAATTGTGTTTCTAAATGCAGGGCGGCTAGGTTATACTGAAAGTTTTACATGTTAAAGTGTAAATCAGTGTGCCAACATTTGTTAAACCACTTCCACGATTTTAATTTCGACAAAAAAGTAGAACAATTGTTTTTAAATGAAGGGCGGCTAGGTTATACTGAACGTGTTACATGTTAAAATGTGAATCAATTTACCAAAATATGTTAAACGACTTCTAAAATAGAAATTTCATCATAAAAACTAAACTATGTGTGTTTTTAAATGAAGGACGGCTATGTTATACTGAAAGTTTTACATGTTAAAATGTGAATCAATTTACCAAAATATGTTAAACAATATCTAAAATAGAAATTTTATCATAAAAACTAAAATATGTTAAACGACTTCTAAAATAGAAATTTCATCATAAAAACTAAACTATGTGTGTTTTTAAATAAAGGGCGGCTAGGTTATACTGAACGTTCTATCTGTTAAAATGTGAATGAATTTACCACAATATGTAAACGACTTTTAAGATTGAAATTTTATCATCATATATAAATCTAGAACAATAAGGTTTTCGAATGGGTGGGAAGATTCATGATTTTTTAAAGACTTTTTAACAAGGTCAAAAACTAAAACGATTTAGGTTTTAATTGAAGGGAGGCTATGTTATACTGAAAGTTTTACATGTTAAAATTTGAGTCAATTTGCTAAAATATGTTAAACGTCTTCTACGATTAAAATTTCAACAAAAAACTAAAACAATTGTGTTTTTAAATGAAGGGCGGCTAGGTTACACTGAACGTTTTACATGTTAAAATGTGAATCTACGAATATTTGTTAAAGGCCTTCTAAGATAGAAATTTCAATGTAAACATTATAACAATTGTGTTTTTGAATGAAGGGCGGCTAGGTTGTACTGAACGTATTACATGTTAAAAAGTCGGTCAATTTACCATAATATGTTAAACGACTTCTCAGATTGAATTTTTATCATTATATATAACACTAGAGCAATTAGGTTTTTGAATAGGTAGGAAGAATAATGTTTTTTTAAATATTTTATAAAAACGTCAAAAACTAAAACAATGTAGTTTTTAAATGAAGGTAGGCTATGTTACACTGAATATTTTACATGTTAAAATGTGAATCAATCTACGAAAAAATTTTAAAGGCCTTCTAAGATAGAAATTTCAATGTAAACACTATAACAATTGTTTTTTTTTAAATTAAGGGCGGCTAGGTTATACTGAACGTGTTACTTGTTTAAATGTGAATCAATTTACCAAAATATGTTAAACGATTTCTTCGATAAAAATTTCAACATAAAAACTATAACAACTGTGTTTTTAAATAAAGGGCGGCTAGGTTATACTGAACGTTTTACATGTTAAAATGTGAATCAATTTGCGAAAAATTGTTAAAGCCTAGATAAAAATTTCAATGTAAATACTATAACAATTGTGTATTTAAATGAAGGGCGGCTAGGTTATACTGAAAGTTTTACATGTTAAAATGTAAATCAGCGTGCCAACATTTGTTAAACCACTTCCACGATTTAAATTTCAACAAAAAACTATAACAATTGTGTTTTTAAATGAAGGGCAGCTAGGTTATAGTGAACGTTTTATCTGTTAAAATGTGAATCAATTTACCACAATATGTTAAACGACTTCTTAAAGATTGAACGATATCGTAAAGATTGAATATTTACCATTATATATAAATCTAGAGCAATTAGGTTTTTGAATAGGTGAAAAGAATCATGATTTTTTAAAGACTTTTTAAAAACGTCAAAAACTGAAAGATTTAGATTTTAAAATATAGGGAGGCTACGTTATACTGAAAGTTTTACATGTTAAAATGTGAATCAATTTGCCAAAATATGTTAAACGACTTCTATGATTAAAATTTCAACAAAAAACTAAAACAATTGTGTTTTTAAACGACGGGCGGCTAGATTACACTGAACGTTTTACATGTTAAAATGTGAATCAATTTTCGAACATTTGTTAAAGGCCTTCTAAGATAAAAAATTTCAATGATTCAATTGAAATTTCAACAAAAATAACTAAAACAATTGTGTTTTTAAATGAAGAGTACCTGGGTTATACTGAACGTTATACATGTTAAAATGTGAATCAATTTGCCAAAATTTGTTAACGACTTTCACGATTGAAATTCCAATAAGAAACTAGAACAATTTTGTTTTTAAATGAAGGGTTCCTAGGTTATACTGAACATTTTACATGTTAAAAGGTGAATAAATTTACCAAAATGTGTTAAACGAGTTCTACAATAAAAATTTCAACAAAAAATCTATAACAATTGTGTTTTTAAATGAAGGACGCATATGTTATTCTAAACGTTTTCAAAAAAAGAGAGGGTAGAATAATTTCCATGGAAACGAAATTCAACGCAAAGTTTATATTAACTTTTAGGATTGAAACTTTAACTTTAAAAACAATTGTGTTTTTAAATAGAGGGCGGCTAGGTTATGCTGAAAGTTTCACATGTTAAAATGTGAATCAATTTACCAAAATTTGTTAAACTACTTCTTCGATAGAAATTTCAACCTAAAATCTATAACAATTGTGGTTTTAAATGAAGGGCGGCTGGGTTATACTGAACGTTTGACATGTTAAAATGTGACTTAATTTACAAAAAAATATTAAACGACTTAGAAAATAGTTCTTCATAAAAACTTAAACATGTGTGTTTTTATATTAAGGGAGGCTAGGTTATACTGAACGTTTTATCTGTTAAAATGTGAGTCAATTTACCACAACATGTTAAACGACTTCTAAGATTGAATATTTATCATTATATATAAATATAGAGCAATTAGGTTTTTGAATAGGTGGAAAGAATCATGATTTTTTACTTTTTAAAAACGTCAAAAACTAAAACGATTTAGATTTTAAATGTAGGGAGGCTATGTTATACTGAAAGTTTTATACTTTAAAATGTGAATCAATTTGCGAAAATTTGTTACAGGCCTTCTAAGAAAGAATTTTCAGTGTAAAAACTATAAGAATTGTTTTTTAAATGAATGGGGCTAGGTTATACTGAAAGTTTTACATGTTAAAGTGTAAATCAGCGTGCCAACATTTGTTAAACGACTTCCACGATTGAAATTTCAACAAAAAAGTAGAACAATTGTGTTTTTGAATGAAGAGCGGCTAGGATATACTGAACGTTTCACATGTTAAAATGTGAATCAATTTACCAAAATATGTTAAACGACGTCTACCATAAAAAAATTCAACATAAAAACTACAACCATTGTGTTATGCTGAAAGTTTTAAATATTAAAATGTAAATCAGTGTGTCAAAATTTGTTAACCGACTTCCACGATTGAAATTTCAACAAAAAAACTAGATTAATTTTGTTGTTAAATGAAGGGTGGCTAGGTTATATTGAACGGACTACATGTTAAAATGTGAATAAATTTACCAAAAAATATGTTAAACGACTTCTTCGATAGAGATTTCAACATAAAATCTATAACAATTGTGTTTTTAAATGAAGGGCGGCTAGGTTAAACTGAATGATTTATATGTTAAAATGTGAATTAATTTACCACAATATGTTACACGACTTCTAAGATTGAAATTTTATCATCATATATAACCCTGGAGCAATTAGGTTTTTGAATAGGTGAAAAAAATCATGATTTTTTAAAGACTTTTTAAAAACGTCAAAAACTGAACCGATTTAATTTTCAAATGAAGGGAGGCTATATTATACTGAAAGTTTTACTTGTTAAAATGTGAATCAATTTGCCAGAATATGGTAAACGACTTCTTCGATAGAAATTTCAAAATAAAAACTATAACAATTGGGTTTTTAAATGAAGGGCGGTTAGGTTATACTGATAGCTGTACATGTTAAAATGTGAGTCAATCTAAGATGGAAATTTCATTGTAGAAACTATAACAATTGTGTTTTAAATGAAGGGCGGCTAGGTTATACTGAAAGTTTTACATGTTAAAATGTAAATCGGCGTGCCAACATTTGTTTATCGTCTTCCACGATTCAAATTTCAACAAGAAAGTAAAACAATTGTGTTTTTAAATAAAGGGCGGCTAAGTTATACTGAACATATTCTATGTTAAAATGTGAATCAATTTACCAAAATATGTTAAACGACTTCTTCGATAGAAATTTCAAAATAAAAACTATAACAATTGTGTTTTTAAATGAAGGGCGGCTAGTTTATATTGAACGTTTAACATGTTAAAATATAAATCAATTTACCAAACTACGATTCCAAAATAGAAATTTAATCATAAAAGCTAAAACAGTTGTGTTTTCAAATGAAGGGCGGCTAGGTTATACTGAAGGTTTTATCTGTTCAAATATGCAACAATTTATCAATATATGAACGACTTCTAGGATTGAAATTTCGACATCAAAACTAGGGCAATGTTGTTTTGGGCTAGTAGGTGGGGAAAATTTTCCCAATTCTTTGTGACTTTCAAAGTTACCAACATGCGAATAGTACAAAACTGAAAGACGGGCAGCTGATTAATCATTTTAACTAGTTAATGAGCGACTGCATTAGACAACCCGTGGATTTCAAAAGGAAGAAGTTATAATAATTTTCTTAGAAACCAAATTCAGTGCAAAGTTAATTTTTTTCAGTGCAGTTTATTTTTTATTTAAATTTTATTTTAATATTAACTTTTAAGATTGAAATTTCCACGTTAAAAAATCAAATTCATTAGTTTTTAAATAAAGGGCGGCTATGTTATACCGAAAGTTTTACATGTTAAAATGTGAATCAATTTGCCAAAATTTGTTAAACTACTTCTACGATAAAAAATTCAACATAAAAACTATAACAATTGTGTTTTTAAATGAAGGGCGGCTAGGTTATACTGAAAGTTTTACAGGGTAAAATATGAATCAGGGCGGCTGATTTGTATGAGTTTTATTACATTAGACACTCAGCAACCCGGATTCGAAAGAAAGAGAGTAGAATGATTTCCATGGAAACAAAATTCAGTGAAAAGTTTAGGTCAGGCAAGAAAAAACGTTTAAGAAAGATCTATGTTAACCAAAGGGCGTTTGGTATATACTGAAAGAATTTTTATAAGATTTAAAATATAAAACATTGCTTAAAAACTCCGAGCCTTCATTACTCCAAAAGATGATTTCTAATGAAGGGCAACCACTGTATGTACTGATGATTCTTAACAATTTTTGAGCCACAAAGCATTGATACTGACGTTTCAAAAATTGCCATTCTATGGTTACGTTCGGCTCGAATGTGAAGCAGCCCGGAATCGTATTAAAATCGGGACCTAATTGGCCCTGAACCTTTTCGGATTATTAAGGGTTGTTAGGAGAATAGCTGACTAGACCGCGGCGCTGTTCACTGACATGGAAAGTTGCCTCTGGTCGATAACCTTTAAGAGATTTTTCACTCCCTCCGTTATTTCCTGGAAGAGACTCTCCGCTTCAAAACAAACGCCAAACCAGCCCTGAGATAATCAGGAACTTGCCTAAAAGTTTGCGACGAATTAACCCCGCCCGCTCCCTTTTTTTTCTCGTCGACGGACGGTCCCCTGGGTCCCTTCCAGACCCTCGTCATCTAAACGGCCAGAACGTAAAGTGTGTTTACTTTTCATCAAGGGGGGTAAATTAAAATATTTGCTCTCTCTCAAGGGCTGGGAAAATGCGTTTCGTTCCCTGTCTCTTCCGCAATAAAATGGTACGGAATTCGAAAAATCAAAGCTCAACACAATGGCCTTGATGGCTGTCAGAAGACGGAAACCACGGGGACAAAAGAAACGCTTCTTCCGTTGTTGCTTTAATTTCTCCGCACAAAAGCCAGTTTTGGCTTGAAATCCGCTCAAATTTTTCATTTGGAAAACGGGCGTTTATGCGAATGAGCGATGCCTTTGTACGTCTTGAGAGGAGCGAGGGCGAAACGGAAGTTTAGCCCTTCCCTTAAAAGGCCATCACGGTCTTCCAATAAATAAGGACGACGGCCGTTAGAGCGCGCCGCCACAACGTCCCGGAAAAACGGATTAAATTTTCGAATTTTATCCGGTTTTATTCCGAAGTTTAGCGTCGTCTCGAGGTTCGTAATGCAGGAGATATTTTCTGGAGCTACTAGTAAAGACTGCGTTCCAAGGAGAAATGCGGGACATTCGGAGAATGGAAAGTTGGTCGGTAAAGAAAGGTCCTGTCCGGAGGATTTTAGTGTGTCGTAAGACTTTAAAACCATAATCATGTCATTAATGTGTATCACGTGCAGATCCCAGATTAAAAATTCTTCAACATATTTTCATCTAAAATAAAAGGCGGCTAGTTTATATCGAATGCTTTCAACAAATGCTACATAAAATCATAGAAAAAAATATTGCAACGATCATACCTCCTAATACCCTTATTCAAAAATAAAGGGCGACTAGGTTATAATACTGAAAATTTAGGTTATGCATCAATTTGCCACGATATGTTAAACGGCTTCTAGGATTGAAATTTTAACATAGAAATTGGAACAATTAAGATTTTAAATTAAGGGCGGCTAGGTTATACTGAATGCTTTACATGTTACAATATGTCAATTTATCGACTTCTAGGAAGGACATTTTTTATATAAAAAATTGGGTTTTGAAATAAAAGGCGGGTAGGTCATACAATGATCATAATTTTTTTATACATTTTAAATTATCCATCAATTTGCTTATATATGTAAAATGATTTGGATTGAAATTTCAACAAAATACTATTACAGTTGCATTACTTGGTTGCAATTGTTAACCAACTTCTACGATTGAATTTTTAACATAAAAACCAGAAAAATTGAATTTTTAAATGAAAAGCGGCTAGGCTATATATTTTAACACGTTTTACATGTTAAACTAGCATTTATTTGGCTATATTTTAAGCGATTTCTAGAATTGAAATGTCAATATAAACTAACTCAATTGACTTGTTATTAGTAGGGCGGCTAAGTTATACTATACAATTTACAAAATTAAAATATTTCAATATACGTTAAGCGACTTTTAGGATTCAAACTTCAGCATAAACTAGATCATACGAGATTTTAAATTAAGGGCGGCTAAGTTATACAAAACGTCAAAAATGTCAATATATGTCAAAAAAGCTAAAACAGCTGAATTTTTTAATGAAGAATGGCTAGGAATTTATACTGGTCCTACTAGCAGTAAAACGAGTTTTAGGATTGAAATTTTAACTTAAAAACTGAAGCAATTGAGTTTTCAAATGAAGGGCAGCTAGGTTATAATGAACGTTTTACATTCTAAAATATGCCAGTATATGTTAGACGATTTGTAGGATTGACATTTTAACTTAAAAACTGAAACAATGGAGTTTTCTAATGAAAGGCGGCTAGGTTATAGTGAACGTTTTACATTCTAAAATATGTCAATATATGTTAGTCGATTCGTAGGATTGACATTTTAACATAAAAACTAAAAATTGAGTTTTGAAATAAAAGGCGGCCAAGTTATGTTAAACGTTTTACATATTGAAATGTGAATCAATTTGCCAAAATATTTAACAACTTCTAAGATTGAAGATAAAAACTACAACAATTGAGTGTTCAAATGAAGGACGGTTAAATTATAGAGGATGATTCACATGCTAAAATATGTTAACACAAAAACTAAGAATGAGGTTTTGAAGTAAAAGGCGTTTTAGGTATACTGAACGTTTTACATTTTAAACTATCCATCAATTTGCTTATACATATGTAAAATAATTTGGACTAAAATTTCAACCAGATTCTATAACAACTGTATTGCTTGATTGCAACTGTTGGCCAACTTCTGGGATTGAATTATTAATATAAAAACTAAAAAAATTGAAGATTTAAATGAAGAGCGGCTAGGCTATATATTTTAATACGTTTTACATGTTAAACTAGCATTGGCTAGGAATTTATACTGGTCCTACTAGCAGTAAAACGAGTTTTAGGATTGAAATTTTAACTTAAAAACTGAAACAATTGAGTTTTCAAATGAAGGTTATATTAAATAGACAAACCAAAATCTTTAATAGACCCCATATCCAACTTCCTATCGCTTTAATAAGTTATTTATTATTAACACTAATTATAGTAGTAAAAATAACAGAAATAAATCAAGGGCCCCTACGACAAAAATAATGATAAAACATCTAAAAGCCTCACCTATCTATAAAATCCTTGATAATTCCTTAACTAATTTACCCACACCAATTAATATTTCTTCAATATGAAATTTTGGAAGATTACTAGGACTTTGCTTAATAATCCAAATTATCACAGGATTATTTTTAGCAATACATTATTGTCCTAATGTAGAACTAGCATTCAATAGAGTAGCCCATATTTGTCGTAATGTAAACTATGGTTGATTAATTCGAACACTCCATGCAAATGGGGCATCATTTTTTTTTATTTGTTTATACTCCCATATCGGACGAGGAATCTATTACGGAACCTATATATTTATACAAACCTGAATGTCAGGAGTAACTATCTTTTTCCTAGTAATAGCAACAGCCTTTTTAGGATATGTCCTTCCATGAGGACAAATGTCGTTTTGAGGGGCTACAGTTATTACTAATTTAGTTTCAGCCATTCCATATCTTGGAAATACCATTGTTCAATGAATCTGAGGGGGGTTTGCTGTTGATAATGCTACCCTAACCCGATTTTTTGCCTTTCATTTTATTCTTCCCTTTATTGTAACAGCTCTAATTATTGTTCACCTTATATTTCTTCACCAAACAGGTTCTAATAACCCAATTGGATGCTCAAGAAATATTGATAAAGTCCCATTTCATCCTTATTTTACTTTAAAAGACTTAGTGGGAGCATTAATCTTAATAATAAGATTAACAATTCTAACTCTTCAAGCCCCTTATTTATTAGGAGATCCTGATAACTTTACTCCAGCAAACCCTCTAGTTACCCCAATTCACATTCAACCCGAATGATATTTTCTATTTGCATATGCAATTCTACGGTCAATTCCTAATAAATTAGGAGGTGTTTTAGCCCTAGTTTTATCAATTGCTATTTTATATATTCTACCCTTCACTAATAAAAAAAAGTTCTTAGGGACTCAATTCTATCCAATTAACAAAACTTTATTTTGATCATTATTTAGAATTGTCATTTTGTTAACTTGAATTGGAGCACGACCAGTTGAAGACCCATATATTATTACTGGACAAACTCTTACAATCCTATACTTTTCATTCTACCTAATTAACCCAATCATCGCCAAATTTTGAGACTCCTTAATTTTTAAGTAAGTTAATGAACTTGTATAAGTATATATTTTGAAAATATAAAAAAGAAATAATTAATTTTCTATTAACTTGTACTAAAAAAAATTAGTTAAAAAATAAAAATTATTACTCCTAAAGGTAAGAAAAAAAACAATAATATTAAAGAAATCGGAAGATAGCATTTTCATACTAAATATATTAATTTATCATAACGATAACGAGGAAGTCTTCCTCGAACTCAAATTCAAAAAAATCTAATTAAAGATAACTTAATAAAAAAAAATAAACTTATGATATTTCCTCCCATAAAAATTATTACACAAAATATACTTATAAACAAAATTCTAGCATATTCAGCTAAAAAAATTATAGCAAATCCCCCTCTTCTATACTCAACATTAAACCCGGAAACTAACTCAGATTCACCCTCAGCGAAATCAAAGGGTGATCGATTAGTTTCAGCCAATAAAGAAACCAATAGTATAATTCTCAGAGGAAAAAAAGAAAATAAAAATCATAGATTCTCCTGATAAAATATTAAATCCTTTAGTTTAAAACTAAAAATAAAAAACAAAAAAGATAATAAAATTAAAATTAATCTTACTTCATAAGAAATTATCTGTGCAATAGCACGAAGAGCCCCTAATAAAGAATAATTAGAATTAGATGATCAGCCTGATAATATAATTGTATAGACTCCTAGTCTAGAAACACTCAAAATAAATAAAAAAGATAAATTAAATCCTAAATGAAAAGTAAAAAATGGTATCCTTATCCATAGCAAAACTGCTAAAAATAAATTTACAATAGGAGAAAAATAAAAAATTCTTAAATTTGAATAAATTGGTAAAAGTTGTTCTTTAGAAAATAACTTAATTGCATCTCTAAAAGGCTGCAACAAACCTATTAAGCCTAATTTATTAGGCCCTTTTCGTATATGAATATACCCTAAAATCTTTCGTTCTAATAAAGTTAAAAAAGCAACTCTAACTAAAACACAAACTACTTGAATTAAACTTGCTAAAAAAATTAATAATAAATCCAAACCTATCAATATTATTTGTAAGACACCTTACATATATAGATCCTAAATCTATTGCACTAATCTGCCAAAACAATACATTACATTAATAATTTTCTTATTTAAATTAATTTAATAAATTTTTGGTCCTTTCGTACTAAAAAATTTTATTATTATAAAGATAGAAACCAACCTGGCTCACGCCGGTTTAAACTCAGATCATGTAAAGTTTTAAAGGTCGAACAGACCTAAACTATTTAGCTTCTACACCAAACTTAAACTTTAATCCAACATCGAGGTCGCAAACTCTTTTTTCGATTTGAACTCTTAAAAAAAATAACGCTGTTATCCCTAAGGTAATTTAATCTTTTAATCTTTAAAAAAGGATCACATATACATTTATCAATGATTTTAAAATAAAAAGTTTAACAAATTTTTAAATCACCCCAACCAAATAATTTTTGTATATAAAAATATATATTCTAATTATTCTCTAAATAAAAATTATAAAACTCTATAGGGTCTTCTCGTCTTTTATATTCATTTCAGCCTTTTTACTAAATAATAAAATTTTAAAAAATTTCAATAGAGACAGTTTTTTCCTCATCCAACCTTTCATACAAGCTTTCAATTAAAAAACTATTGATTATGCTACCTTTGCACGGTCAAAATACCGCGGCCATTTAAATTTTCATTGGGCAGGTTAGACCTTTAATTATTATCTAAAAGACATGTTTTTAATAAACAGGTGAGAAACTTATTTGCCGAATTCCTTTATTAAACCTTTAATTTACTTAAATAAATATCTCTAAATTTATACTAATTCTATCATTATTACTAAATCTTTTTTAATTCAACTTATATTTTAATAAAAAACGTAAATTTTATATAAATATTATTAATCCATTAAACAGAAATAATTCACTAAAAGATAAAAACTTCTAATCCTACAAATAAAAATTCCTCTTAATAATTTTACATATCTAATTCCAAGCTCATCCCCGAAATTATCTTCTCCTATTAATAATCAATTAACTATTAAAATAATTACTTTATAGTAAATAAATTAAATTTATTTCTTAAAAAACCAGATATATTTAAAATCGAATAGCGTTTCACTACTATTTAAATATTTTAAATTTTTATTCAACAAAAAAAATTCTATTTAAATAGCTCTTTTAAATTCGGGACTACTAAAAACTTAATAAATAATTAATAAACCCTGATACACAAGGTACAAAAACTAAATTTTTCTTTTTTTCAACAACAAATATTCTTTTACAATACTAATAATCTTTCCCTAAATATATTTTTTCTTTATTTATTACTAAAATAAATATTTTTATATAAAATTCTTAAACTCTTCTAATCAAAAGGAAATCTATTATCTTCAAACTATATTAATTAAAATAATCTTTTTAGTGTAAATAAAATGCTTTCAAAAGCTGTAGTCTGATTTCTAGATACACTTTCCAGTACATCTACTATGTTACGACTTATTTCATCTTAAAATGAAAGCGACGGGCGATATGTACACATTTTAGAGCTAAAATCATTATTTAAATTTTATTAAATAATTACTTTCAAATCCACTTTACTACTAATATTACACTTAATATCCAAAAATAAATTTATTGTAATCCACCTCTTCTTAAATATAAGCTACATCTTGACCTGATATATTTTCTCTCTAAATCTTGAACATTTTTATTCAATAGAAATATTCAACCTACAGCGATATATAAACTAAAACTCCAAGTATTTAAACTCGTGGATTATCAATTACAGGGCAGATTCCTCTGAATAGACTAAAATACCGCCATCTTTCTTAATTTTCAAGAACCTAACTACTAATAATTAAAGAAATTTAATTTACATTTTTATAATAGGGTATCTAATCCTAGTCTATTATAAAATTTCTAAGCCTTATCTCTAATAATAATAAAAAATCTAAAATCTTAAAATTTCACCTAATAAAATTATTCTTATTTTCCTTTCTTTTTAAATTAACTTTTCCCAACAAATTTTTATTGCACAATTTGTATAACCGCAACTGCTGGCACAAAATTAGTTTGTACTTCCCTCAATATTCCTATTTCTTAATTTACTAAATAAATAAAACTTATTACTGCTAAAATATTATTATAATCAATTTTATTTAAAAACTTTTTTAATCGTACTAAAATTTACATTTAATTAAAACCAATACAAAAACCAAAAGCCAAAAAACTTTTTTTCTACCTTAAAATCCAAATAACATACTTTAACAAAGTGCCCCCCCTTATATATTAGTTTTATAATGATATTGTCTATTTATACATAATTAAATAAACATTTATATAATAAATATATTTAATTATATAAATGATTATTACTTAGTAAATAAAGGTAGTTTTTTTTTTATATATAATATTTATTTAATTATAATTAAGCTATTTTATTATATTAAATGGAATGTTATTATTTTTTATTTCTATATAAATAAAAAATTTATATTTTATTATTATTTATTAATTAATAAATAGTATTATATATTTATATATATATTAAAATTTAATATATATATAGATATATAATATTATTTTTAATTAAATTAAAAATCTTATTTACTAATAATTCAATAATATATTTTTTTTTTTTTTTTTTACCCTATTAATCTGCATGATCTACTGTTTTCATTCAAGTCCGCCAATTCAACATGCCATTAACTTTTAATAAAGAAAAAAATTGAAAAATTTTTTTTTTCAAAAAATCACTGGTAAAATTTCAGCCACTTTTTTTGTATTTTTTTTTTTTTTCAAAAAATCGCAAAATTTTGACAAAAAAATCACGATTTTTGACGATTTTTGATGATTTTTTACGATTTTCCATGTCATGCTGGACCAAAACTACAAAAATCTAAAAAACAGAGTGCCTGAATAAAGGGTTATTTTGATAGAATAAATCATGTGAATTCCACCTCTGTTAAGCTTTGACACTTATTCTTTTCCTTATAGATAAAATGTTTTAGTACCTATATCTGATAGATTCAAACTATCACCAAAAGTATCAAAAACTTTTATACATCCTATACTAAAATATATGACTATGTAATTTTATTCATATGAAAAAATCAAAAATACCTCATTACGTGAAAAAGATAAGCTAAAATCAAGCTAATGGGCTCATACCTCATTTATAAAGGCAAAATCCTTTTCTTTTTAATCTCTAATTTTTTTAAAATTATTTTTTTATCGACCCTAACTCTAGGAACTGTGATTTCAATTTCATCCCTATCCTGAATCCCATGCTGAATAGGCCTAGAAATTAATTTATTAAGATTTATTGTTACTATAAAAACCCCAAAAAATAAATTTTCTTCAGAAAGAATCTCTAAATACTTTATAATTCAAGCTATAGCTTCATTTTTATTATTATTCTCAATTATCCTTTTTTCTGTATTTAAATCTTTCAATTATGAACTTAACAACATTTCTTCTGCCCTAATAAGAATTTCTCTTTTAATAAAAATAGGAGCTGCCCCTCTTCATTTCTGATTTCCTGAAGTAGCAAGAGGAATTTCTTGAAACTCTAACATATTACTATTCACCTGACAAAAAATTGCACCCATAATTCTTATTTCATATTTAAATATATTAACTAATCTTCTAATTATCTTTATTATTTCCTCAGCTATCATTGGAAGAATTTTAGGTTTAAATCAAATTTGTTTACGTAAAATCCTTGCTTACTCATCAATTAATCATATTAGATGAATACTCTCCTCCTTACTATGTTCTTTAAACACCTGCTTATTATACTTCTCAATTTATTCAATTATTAATATTATTCTAATCATAACAATAAGGCCCTATAAAATTTTTTATATTTCTCAAATTAATAAATTTTATAATAAACCAATAAAAATCTTATGATCAATAAATCTATTCTCACTGGGGGGATTGCCCCCATTTCTTGGTTTCCTTCCTAAATGAATTACTATTAACCAACTAAGTAATTCCTCATTCTTTTTTTTAACAACCATTCTAATTTTATTTACTCTAGTAGCCCTTTATTTTTATCTTCGCATCTCTTTTTCAAGAATTACCTTACACTCTGATTTATCTTCAACTAATTTTTCAAAAATAAACTTTTATAATTCAATAATAAATATTATTTCCACCTCAAGAATTCCCACTATAATTCTATTTATAAATTTTATTCTTTAAGAATTTAAGTTAAAAAAAACTATTGACCTTCAAAGTCAAAAATGGATAAATATCTAATTCTTACAAGATTATAGAACATAACTCACCTTTAAATTTGCAATTTAAAATCATTTTTTGACTATATAATCCAAATGGTAAAAAGAATTCAATTCTGTTAGTAAATTTACAATTTACTGCCTTTACTCAGCCATTCTACCGAACAAGTGACTTTACTCCACTAATCATAAAGATATTGGAACATTATATTTTATTTTTGGTGCCTGATCAGGCATAGTAGGAACCTCTTTAAGAGTTTTAATTCGAACAGAGCTAGGAACCCCAGGAAGATTAATTGGTGATGATCAAATTTTTAATACTATTGTTACAGCTCATGCTTTTATTATAATTTTCTTCATAGTTATACCTATTTTAATTGGGGGATTTGGAAACTGACTCGTTCCTCTTATATTAGGTGCACCAGATATAGCTTTTCCTCGTCTTAATAATATAAGATTTTGATTGCTTCCACCCTCCCTAACTTTCCTTTTAATAAGAAGAATTATTGATAAAGGAGCAGGAACTGGATGAACAGTATACCCCCCTTTAGCAAGAAATATTGCCCACGAAGGTGCTTCTGTTGATCTTGCTATCTTCAGTCTCCATATAGCAGGGGTATCTTCTATTTTAGGTGCCATTAACTTTATTTCTACCATTATTAATATACATCCTGTAGGAATAAAACCTGAACAATTATCCCTATTTACATGAGCAGTTAAAATTACCGCAGTTCTTCTTCTTTTGTCACTTCCAGTTTTAGCTGGAGGAATCACCATATTATTAACAGATCGAAATATTAATACCTCATTTTTTGATCCTGCAGGTGGGGGTGATCCAATTCTTTATCAACATTTATTTTGATTCTTTGGACATCCAGAAGTTTATATTTTAATTCTTCCTGGATTTGGGATAATCTCTCATATCATTAGCCAAGAAAGAGGTAAAAAAGAAGCTTTTGGAGTTTTAGGAATAATTTATGCCATAATAGCAATTGGTCTACTAGGCTTTGTAGTATGGGCCCACCATATATTTACTGTTGGTATAGATGTTAATCGGCTAGGTTATAGTGAACGTTTTACATTTTAAAATATGTCAATATATGTTAGACGATTTGTAGGATTGACATTTTAACTTAAAAACTGAAACAATGCAGTTTTTAAATGAAGGGCAGCTAGTTTATCGTAAACGTTTTACATTCTAAAATATGTCAGTGTATGTTAGACGATTCGTAGGATTGAAATTTTAACTTAAAAACTGAAACAATTGAGTTTTCAAATGAAGGGCGGCTAGGTTATACTGAACGTTTTACATTCTAAAATATGTCAAGATATATTACACGATTCATAGGATTGACATGTAACATAAAAACTAAGAATTGGGTTTTGAAATAAAAGGAGGCCAGGTTATGTTCAAAGTTTTACATATTGAAATGTGAATCAATTTGCCAAAATATTTAACGACTTTCAAGATTGAAATTTTAAGATAAAAATTACAACAATTGAGTGTTCAAGTGAAGGACGGCTAAGTTATAGTGGATGATTTACATGCTAAACCACATTAAATTTTACCTTAAAAACTAGAACATTTGAGTTTTTAATTAAGGGCAGCTATGTTATATTGAACCTTTAACATGTTACAATCTTTTTCTAGGAATTAATTCTAGGACTGTAATTTTTTACACAAAAACTAAAACAATTTATAATACAAACAAAAATAAAGCGGCTAGGTTATACTGAAGAATTTACATTTTAAACTAGCTATCAATTTGCTTATATATGTAAAATACTATAACAATAATTGAATTGCTTGATTGCAATTGTTAACCGACTTCTACTGTGGAATTATTAACATAAAATCCAGAACAATTGAATTTTGAAATGAAGAGCGGCTAGTTTATATATTTTAACATATTTTTCATGTTAGAGCATGCATTAGTTTGATTATATGTTAAGTGAATTGATGAATTTTAGTATTGAAATGTCAACATAAACCATATCAAATGAGTTTTTAAATTAAGGGCGGCTAAGTTATACTAAACTCTTTACATGTTAAAATAGGTCAATATATATTAAAAAGCTAAAACAACTCTTAATGAAGATTTGCTAGGTTATACTGGTCTTACTAGCAGTACATGTAAAACGAGCTTTAGGATTGAAATTTTAACTTAAACTGAAACAATTGAGTTTTCAAATGAAGGGAGACTTGTAAGAAACTTTTGCAAAAATATTTAAAAAAAAACACCAAACTGAGAATTAGGTATTGAAATAAAAGGCGGTTAGATGGTATTGAACATATTACATCTTAAAACGTGAATAAATTTGCCGAAATATGTTAAACGTCTTCTGGGATTAAAATTTCAACATAAAAACTAAAACAGTTGAGTTTATAAATGAAGGAGATGGGTTATAATGAACGTTTTTTATGTTAAATTACGCATAAATTTGTCAATATATGTTAAGCGGTTTTTACTATTGAAATTTCAACATAAACTAGATCAACTGAGTTTTTAAAAGAAGGGTGGCTAAGTTATATTGGACTTTTTGCATGCTACATATGTCAATTTACGTTAAACGAGTTCTAGAATTGAAATATCAACACTGGAAAACTAAAACAATTTAGTTTCTAATCGAAGGGCGGCTAGGTTATACTGAACGTTGTTCATGCCAAAATGTAAATCATTTCCCAAAATATGTTAAACGACTTCTAGAATTGAAATCTTAACAAAAAAAAACAAACAATTGAGTTTTGAAATAAAAGGCGGCTAGGTTATACTGAACGTTTTACAGGTTAGAGTGTGAATCAATTTGACAAAATATGTTAAATGACTTCTATGATTGAAATTTCAACATAAAAACTAAAACAAATGGGTTTTAAAATGTAGGGCGGCCAAGTTATACTAAACATTTTACATGTTTAAATATGTCAATATATGTTAAGCAACTTCTAGGATTGAAATTTCAATATAAACTAGATCATTTGAGTTTTTAAATGTGGATTTCACTAAAAGTTTTACATGTTAAAATATGTCAATATAATAATATGTTAAAAAAGCTTGAACAACTGAATTTTTAAATGAAGGATGGTTAGGTTATACTGTTCCTGGCTATCCTTTATTTCAACTATTATTTTTTACCATTCATATTAAACTATCAATTGGCAAAATGATAAATAGTTTATTACGTAAAACGTTCAGTATAACCTAGCCGCCCTTCATTTAAAAACTCAGTTGTTCTAGTTTTTATATGAAACTTCTTTCCTAGAAGTCGTTTACCATGGACTGAGCTGCATCGACCCATAAATTCTCACTTTTCACACTCTTTTTAATTAACATTTTGCATTTAAATAAGAACTGTTCATGTTAGAAATAATCGACGTTTTTCCTGCTTTCTAACATTAAACATTTTCTGGACGAAACGTTGATGCATTTACTTCTCTGCCTCGTCGCTGTGTTCTACAGCAACTTTACCGTTTCACAATAACGACCCTTCTCGTTGCGCCTTATCTCGGCCACAGTACGAAATTAATTTCCTTTAAAGTAGTCTCGCAACAATGCACCAGGATATTAAAGCCCGTCTTTGGAATAGTAAATATATAAACGAGTGCCCGCACAATGGGGAGAAGTTTTGTCAGTCGCAGACTCGGCGGGATTTCGGGCTCGGATCCCTTGTTTAAGTCGACAATTGTCGGTATTTAAATGAGGCTGCGGATTTGTTGCGGTTTGACGTTGACGAGCTTGGAACTTCCTGGAGGTTTACAGAACTTTTGTCCATCCCCGTAGGCAACGAAAACGAGACACCACACACGAGGACCCCCCCCTAATATGCAAGCTGCAACCTTTTAAAAAATCA
This sequence comes from Taphrorychus bicolor, assembly GCA_951812265.1. Classification (NCBI taxonomy): domain Eukaryota; kingdom Metazoa; phylum Arthropoda; class Insecta; order Coleoptera; family Curculionidae; genus Taphrorychus; species Taphrorychus bicolor. Next base: position 38,871,315 of record OX638299.1, on the reverse strand, counting down.
CTACTACGCGCGTTTTAAACCATCAGTTTAAGTTTTAACATAATGAAATCCCGTTGTAAGCGGCAGTCAAAGGCACCTAAAAGCTTTTACGGCCCTCGACCTTCTGCATAAAAAACGTTTTATGAAATATTAAGGCAGTTTAGTCGGGAAGCTCTTTTCCCTATTTTTATTCGAGGGGCTTTCGACGGTCTGGCATGCTACGAAAATGAAAAATGCATCCACCGATCGTCTGTTTTTATTTCGACTTTATCTCTTCGCGAATTTTGAAGAGTTAAATGTGGTTTCTCGTGGAGAACGCCGTCCAATGACTTCGGTTATAACTGCGGCCAAAGACGATACATACGTCGTATATGTATCGTCTTTGCTGCGGCAAAGTTCCATGGTTTCTATCTTCGTTAAGGTGGGGCACTTTTGTTAAAGCCTTAAAATAATCGTGTAAACTCTTTATTTAAAACAGATTGAATGAAACAGAAAACAGACAGAAACCGCCCTTTAATTAAAAAAAACAATTGTTTTAGTTTTTTGTTGAAATTTCAATCCATCGTTGAACATATATTGGCAAATTGAAGGATAATTTAACATGTAAAACGTTCAGTATAACCTAGCCGCTCTTCATTTAAAAACAATTTTTCTAGTTTTCGTGTTGAAATTTCAATCCTATAGACATTTAACGTATTTTGGCAAATTGATTCACATTTTGACACGTAGAACGTTGAGTATAACCTAGTCGCTCTTTATTTAAAAACACAACTGTTCTAGTTTTTTTGTTGAAATTTCAATCCAAGTCGTTAAACATGTATTCACAAAATGCTGGATAGTTCAACATGCAAAACGTTAAGTATAACCCAGCCACCCTTCATTTAAAAATTTAAAACATATATTGGCAAAATTGTGGATAGCTCACATATAGAACATTCAGTATAACCAGCCGCCCTTCATTTAAAAACAATGTTTCTAGTTTTTATGTTGAAATTTCAACCCTATAAAACATTTAACGTATTTTGGCAAATTGATTCCCATTTTGACATGTAAAACGTTCAGTATTACCTAGCCGCTCTTTATTTAAGAACACAACTATTCTAGTTTTTTTGTTGAAATTTCAATCCAAGTCGTTAAACATGTATTCACAAAATGATGGATACTTTAACATGCAAAATGTTCAGTATAACCTAGCCGCCCTTCATTTAACAACAAATTTTCTAATTTTTATGTTGAAGTTTCAACCTTATAAGACGTTATTTTGGCAAATTGATTCACATTGTGACATGTAAAATGTTCTGTATAACCTAGCCGATCTTTATTTAAAAACACAACGGTTCTAGTTTTTTTGTTGAAATTTCTATCCACGTCGTTAAATATGTATTCACAAAATGATCGATAGTTCAACATGCAAAACGTTCAGTATAACCTAGCCAGCCTTCATTTAAAAACTTAAAACATTTAAAAACATATATTGGCAAAATGATGGATAGTTCAACATGTAAAACGTTCAGTATAACCTAGCCGTCCTTCATTTAAAAACAATTTTTCTAGTTTTTATGTTGAAATTTCAACCCTATGAGGCGTTTAACGTATTTCGGCAAATTAATTCACATTTTGACATGTAAAACGTTCAGTATAACCTAGCCGCTCTTTATTTAAAAACACAACTGTTCTAGTTTTTTTGTTGAAATTGCAATCCAAGTCGTTAAACATGTATTCACAAAATGATGGATAGTTCAACATGCAAAACGTTCAGTATAACCTAGCAGCCCTCCATTTAAAAACTTCAAACTTCTAAAAACATATATTTGCAAAATGTTCAGTGTAACGTTCAGTGTAACGTAGCCGCCCTTCATTTAAAAACAATTTTTCAAGTTTTTATGTTGAAATTTCAACCCTATAAGACGTTTAACGTATTTCGGCAAATTGATTCACATTTTGATATGTAAACCGTTCAGTATAACCTAGCCGCTATTTATTATTTAAAAACACAACTGTTCTAGTTTTTTTGTTGAAATTTCAATCCAAGTCATTAACCATGTATTAACAAAATGATGAATAGTTCAACATGCAAAACGTTCAGTATAACCTAGCCACCCTTCATTTAAAAACTTAAAACATCTAAAAACATATATTGGCAAAATGACGGATAGTTCAACATATAAAACGTTTAGTATAACGTAGCCGCCTTTCATTTATAAACTACTTTTTTCTACTTTTTATGTTGAAATTTTAACTCTGGAAGTCGTTCAAGGTGTTTTGGCAAATTGATTCACATTTTAACATGTTAACATGTAAAACATTGAGTATATCCTAAAGGTCCTTTATTTAGGTGTTTATTTACGAACACAGCCGTTCTAGTTTTTTTGTTGTAATTTAAGTCCAAGTCGTTGAACATCAAAATGATGGATAGTTCAACATGTAAAACGTTTAGTATAACCTAGCCGCCCTTCATTTAAAAACATTTTTTCTACTTTATATGTTGAAATTATAAGCCCTATACTATAAGACGGTTAACGTATTTTGGCAAATTTATTCACATTTTGACATGTAAAACGTTCAGTATAACCTAGCCGCTCTTTATTTAAAAACACAAGTTCTAGATTTTTTGTTGAAATTCAAATCCAAGTTGTTAAACATGTATTCACAAAATGATGGATAGTTCAACATGTAAAACGGTCAGTATAACCTAGCCACCCTTCATTTAAAAACCAAATGTTCCTAGATTTATGTTTAGGTTTTAACCCTAGAAGTCGTTAAGCGTATTTTGGCAAATTGATTCACATTTCGACATGTTAAACGTTCAGTATAACCTAGCCGCCCTTTTGGTAAAAACACAACTGTTCTAATTTTCTGTGAAAAGTGTGTGTTCAAAAAGTACTAAGTCGGCAACTAGGTTATACTAAACGTTTTACGTGTGATTCAAGTGTGATTCAATTTGCTAAAATATGTTAATCGACTTCTAGGGGAAGCCATTTTATAATGAATGTTTTACATGTTGAACTATCCATCATTTTTCCAATATATGTCCAACGACTTTGATTGCAATTTCAACAAAAAACTTGAACGATTGAATTTTTAAATGAAGAACAGCTAGGTTACACTGAACGTTAATGATGAATGAAATTTCAACATAAAAACTGGAAAAATTGAGTTTTTAAATAAATGTCGGCTAGGCTAGGTTATATTGAACGTTTTACATCCCAAAATGTGAACCAATTTGTCAAAATATGTTAGACGACTTCTAAGATTAAAATTTTAACATAAAAACTAAAACAATTGGGTTTTGAAATAAAAGGCGGCTAGGCTATACTAAATGGTTTACCGTTAAATTGTGAACCAATTTGCCAAAATGTACATTAAACTTTTATAGGGTTGAAATTTAAGCAAAAACTTGAAACTTTGCCAAAATATGTTCAACAACTTGCATTGAACCTTGAAAAAAAAATTAGAACAATTGTGTTTTTAAAGAAAGGGCGGCTAGGTTATACTGAAAGTTTTACATGGTAAAATATGAACCAATTTGGCAAAATACGACTTCTAGAATTGGAAGGTCAACATAAAAACTAAAAGTGAGTTTTAAATGAACAGTGACTAGGTTATACTGAACGTTTTACGTGTTGAATGATTCATCAATTTGTCAAAATATGTTCAACGACTTGGATTGAAATTTTGAATTAAAAACTAGAACAATTGTGTTTCTAAGTCAAGGGCGGCTAGGTTATACTGAAAGTTTTACTTGTTAAAATGTGAATCAATTTGCCAAAATAGGTTAAAAAACTTCTAGGATTGATATTTCAACAAAAACTACAACAACTGAGTTTTAAAATGAAGGGCGGCTAAGTTGTACTAAACGTTTTACGTGTTGAACTCTCCATCATTTTGTCAATATATGTTCAACGACTTAAACAAAAAAATAGAACAGTTTTGTTTTTAAATGAAGGGCGGCTAGGTTATACTGAATGTTTTATCTGTTAAAATGTGAATCAATTTGCTAAAATATGTGGCGTTGGCCCTGGCCTAAGCCGCCCTTTATCTAAAAATTCGAAAATTTATATTTCGTCGGTTAACATTACACATTATACCTTTGGTTCGTTTAACGTCACAATAGATAACTTTTAATAATCTAAGATACAGCTCGACGCCCTTTAGTTAGACTTTTACATCAAAAGTGCGATATTGTATCAAACATTATTGAAGCTATTTTCACTTTATCACACTCTCTTGAACATATTTTTCATGAGTAAGTCACTTTTTACTTAAAAATTCTTGAATTATCAAAGCAATGAGCAATATTCATGTCAGTTGTAAGCCTGCGGTTTCTACTTCACGTTTTACTTACTGACACACCCTTTGGCTTATGCAAACCCACTGTATAGAACAGCCGTTCTTTGTTAAAACTTTGTGTTTTGCAGTCTTGGAATGAATCGTCAACCATTTTGATAAACTGCAATCTACACCTAATCAATTTCCATCGGTTAGCCCTCGAACCAGCACCCTTTGAAACTGGAAGTTTCGGTGGAAAGCACAAACAACGCACAAGCACGTGAAATTCGGATTTATGGTTCATCGAGCCCCCGTGGTTCGAATTACACCGGGTATCGGGTCCATCTAATGAAAACGTCGGGGCAAATTATTAACGATTTACGACCCCTCGTTTATAAATAGTGCGTGTGCCCATTTAATAATAAATCGATTTGCGTTTGTTTAGCGTGAGACCAGTCCTATAATAATAACCAGCAACGCCGATGAATCATCTACTAATAAACAAACATGGTTTTTGTGTTGTAATGAGGACGATTTGTCAATAGCGGCGAGAGGGTCATCTGTCCAGTGCAGAAGGTCCGATATGGAAGTCGATTAATGAGCAGATGGAAACTCGGGTTCCGCTACAATTCGCGAATTGCATTTTCCATTCGTACTAATAGCAGGTAATAAAGTTATTTTCCCAATGGGAACTAGGACGGGGTTTAGAAATTCAATAATAATTAGTGGACCATATTTAATTTGCGCCACGGGCAATTAGTATTTCCATTACAAAAGCACGGAAAAAAAGGGCGACCAATATATACTGCCAGACTGCGTCAAATTAAACTCGGAAAAACGAACTCAAGCCCTACAATTACACCCCTCGTGCATTAAAAACAGGCTAATTCCTTTAGAAGCAGTTTCTGTTAGAGAAAACTATGTAGTATATAATAATTTTGAAAACTCATGAGATGTCAAGCCTAGAAATTTCTAAAATCGCACCAATAACAAGTTGCCAAATCCAGACCTGAAAATTCATTAGTAATTAGTACGCCTCATTTGATTTGCACCACAGGCAATAAGCAGTTTTAATATAAAAGCACGCAAAAAGGGCGACCAGTATATACTGCCAGACTGTGTCAAAATAAACTCGCAAACACGAACTCAAATCTCACAATTACACCCCTCCTGCATTAAAGAAAATGCTGGTTCCTTTAGAAACCGCTTTTTAGAAAAAAACATGTAGTTTATAACGTTGAAAAGTCATAAGATATCAAGCCTAGAAATCTCCAAAATCACACTCCTACATGAAGCTGCCAAATCCAAGCTTAGAAATTCGATAATAATTAGCTAGCCATCTATTATTTGTATCAAAGGCAATTAGGTAGTATTTTGAATGTAAAGGCAGGGAAAAAGGGCGACCACTCTATACTGCCAATCCTCAACAAATTAAACTCGCAAATGCGAACTCAAACCTCACAATTACACCTCTCCTGCATTAAAGAAAATGCTGGTTCCTAGAAAACGCTTTTTAGAGAAAACTAATGTAGTTCCCAATGTTGAAAAGTTATGAGATGTCAAGCCTAGCAATCTACAAAATCACACTCCCACATCAAGCTGCCATACCAGGCTTAGAAGTTCAATAATAATTAGCAGGCCATATTTTATTTGCACCACAGGCCATTAGTATTTTCAATATAAAAGCACGGAAAAAGGGCGACCAATATATAACGCCGGACTGCGTCAAATTAAACTCGGAATGAAGAACTTCAACCCCACAATTACACCCCTCGTGCATTAATAAAAATGCTTATTTCTTTAAAAACTGCTTCTTTTAGAAGAAATTAGGTAGTTTATAATTTCGAAGTCATGAAATGTCAAGCTTAGAAAATTAGCGGGCCACGTATGATTTGCACCAAAGGCAATTAGTAATTTCAATGTAAAAGCACAGAAAAAGGGCGACCAATATATACTGCCAGACTGTGTCAAAATAAACTCGCAAATGCGAACTCAAACCTCACAATTACACCTTTCGTGCATTAAAGAACGTGTTAGTTTCTATAGAATCTGTTTTTTTTAGAGAAAACTATGTACCTAGTACATAATTTTGAAAAATCATGAGATGTCAAGCCTAGGAATCTCTAAAATCGCTTCAATACATGCTGCCAAATCCAGGCTTTAAAGTTCAATAGAAATTAGTGCGCCATATTTGATTTGCACCACAGGCAATTAGTATTTTTAATATAACAGCACGGAAAAAAAGCGACCAGTATATAAGTAATGCCGGACTGCGTCAAATTAAACTCGGAATGACGAACTCCAACCCCACAATTACACCCCTCGTGCATTAAGAAAAATGATAATTTCTTTAAAAACTCCTTCTTTAGAGAAAACTGTGTAGTTTATAATTTTGAAAAGTCATGAAATGTCAAGCTTACAAATCTCCTCTAAAATCACCCTCCTACAACAAGCTGCCAAATCCAGGCTTAAACACTCAATAATAATTTGCTAGCCATCTATGATGTGTACCAAAGGCAACTAGGTAGTATTTTCAATGTAAAAGCAGGGAAAAGGGGCGACCAATATATACTGCCAGCCTGCGTCAAATTAAACTCGCAAATGCGAACCCAAACCTCTCAATTACACCTCTCCGGCATTAAAAAAAAATGCTGGCTCCTTTAGAAACCGCTTTTTAGAGAAAACTATGTAGTTTATACTGTTGAAAAGTCATGAGATATCAAGCTTAGGAATCTCCAAAATCACACTCCTACATCAAGTTGCCAAATCCAGGCTAAGAACTTCAATAATAATTAGCGGGCCATATTTGATTTGCACCACAAGCAATTAGTGCTTCTACATCAAGCTGCCAAATCCAGGCTTAGAACTTCAAGAATAATTAGCAGCACGTATTTTATTTGCACCACAGGCAATTAGTATTTTCAATATACCAGCATGGAAAAAGGGCGACCAGTATATAATGCCAGACTGCGTCAAATTAAACTCAGAAATACGAAACTCAATCCCTACAATTATACCCCTCGTGCATTAAAGAACATGTTAGTGTTTTTAAAAACTGCTTCGATTTAGAGAAAATTAGGTAGTTTATAATTTTGAAGTTATGAAACGTCAAGCTTACAAATCTTTTCTAAAATTACCCTCCTACAACAAGCTGCCAAATCCAGGCTTAAAAACCCAATAATAATTATCGGGCTATGTATGATTTGCACCAAAGGCAAATAGTATTTCCAATATAAAAGCACAGAAAAAGGGCGACCAGTATATAATGTCAGATTGCGTCAAAGTAGGCTTGTATATACGAACTCAAACCCTACAATTACACCCCTCGTGCATTAAAGAACATGTTAGTTCCTATAGAAACTGTTTTTGTTAGAGAAAACTATGTAGTACATAATTTTGAAACGTCATGAGATGTCAAGCCTAGAAATCTCTAAAGTCGCTTCAATACCACGCTGACAAATCCAGGCTTGAAAATTCAATAGAAATTAGTGATGTTCCATATTTGATTTGCACCACAGGCAATTAGTCTTTTAATATAAAAGCACCGGAAAAGGGCGACCAGCGTATAATGCCAGACTGCGTCAAATTAAACTCGGAAATACGAACTCAAACTCTACGATTACATCCCTCGTGCATTAAAGAACATGCTAGTTCCTTTTGTTAGAGAAACTATGTAGTATATAATATTGAAAAGTCATGAGTGAATAACACGCTGTAGTATTTAGGGGGCCATATTTGATTTGCACCACAGGCAATTTATATATTTTAATATAAAAGCACGGAAAAAGGGCGACCAGTATATAATGCCGGACTGCGTCAAATTAAACTCGGAATGAAGAACTTCAACCCCACAATTACACCCCTCGTGCATTAAGAAAATTGCTTATTTCTTTAAAAACTGCTTCTTTTAGAAGAAATTAGGTAGTTTATAATTTCAAAGTCATGAAATGTCAAGCTTAGAAATCTTCTCTAAAATCACCCTCCTACAACAAGCTGCCAATTCAAGGTTAAAAGCTCAATAATAATTAGCGGGCCACGTATGGTTTGCACCAAAGGCAGTTAGTATTTTCAATGTAAAAGCACAGAAAAAGGGCGACCAATATATACTGCCAGACTTTGTCAAAATAAACTTGCATATGCGAACTCAAACCACACAATTACACCTTTCGTGCATTAAAGAACATGTTAGTTTCTATAGAATCTGTTTTTGTTAGAGAAAACTATGTACCTAGTACATAATTTTGAAAAATCATGAGATGTCAACCCTAGGAATCTCTAAAATCGCTTCAATACATGCTACCAAATCCAGGCTTTAAAATTCAATAGAAATTAGTGCGCCATATTTGATTTGCACTACAGGCAATTAGTATTTTTAATACAACAGCACGGAAAAAGGGCGACCAGTATATAAGTAATGCCGGACTGCGTCAAATTAAACTCGGAATGACGAACTCCAACCCCACAGTTACACCCCTCGTGCATTAAGAAAAATGATAATTTTTTTAAAAACTGCTTCTTTAGAGAAAACTGTGTAGTTTATAATTTTGAAAAGTCATGAAATGTCAAGTTTAGAAATCTCCTCTAAGATCACTCTCCTACAACAAGCTGCCAAATTCAGGCTTAAACACTCATTAATAATTTGCTAGACATCTATGATGTGTACCAAAGGCAACTAGGTAGTATTTTCAATGTAAAAGCAGGGAAAAGGGGCGACCACTATATACTGCCAGATTGCGTCAAATTAAACTCGCAAATGCGAACTCAAACCTCACAATTACACCTCTCCTGCACTAAAAAAATGCTGGTTCCTTTAGAAACCGCTTTTAGAGAAAACTGTGTAGTTTATAATGTTGAAAAGTGATGAGATGTCAAGCCTAGAAATTCCAAAATCACACTCCTACATCAAACTGCCAAATCCAGGCATAGAACTTCAATAATAATTAGGGTACCGTATTTTATTTGCACCACAGGAAATTAGTATTTCCAATATAAAAGCACAGAAAAAAGGCGACCAGTATATACTACCAGACTGTGTCAAAATAAACTCGCAAATACGAACTCAAACCTCACAATTACATCCCTCCTGTAATTAGAGAAAATGCTGGTTCCTTTAGAAACCGCTTTTTAGATAAAACTGTGTAGTTTATAATGTTGAAGTCATGAAATGTCAAACCTGGAAATCTTCTCTGAAATCACCCTCCAATAACAAGCTACCAAATCCAGGCTTAGAAATTAAATAATAATTAAGGGGCGTATTCTATTTGCACCACAGCCAATTAGTATTTTCACTATAAAAGCACGAAAAAAGGAGGGCGACTAGTATATAATGTCAGACTGCGTCAAATTAAACTCGGAAATACGAACTCAAACCCCTACAATTACACCCCTCGTGCATTAAAGAACATGCTACTTCCTTTAGAAACTGATTCTCTTAGAGAAAAGTATGTAGTCTCTAGAATTTTGAAAAGTCATTACATGTCAAGCCTAGAAATCTCGAAAATCGCTTCAATAACACGCTGCCAAATTCAGACTTGAAAATTCAATAGTAATTAGTGGCCCTATTTGATTTGCACCACAGGCAATTAGTATTTTCAATATAAAAGCACGGAAAAAGAGCGACCAGTATATAATGCCAAACTGCGTCAACTTTAACTCGGAAATACGAACTCCAACCTTACAATTATTTACGCATTAAACGAAATGCTAGTTTCTTTAAAAACTGCTTCTTTTAGAGAAAACTGTGTAGTTTATAATTTAGAAAGTCATGAAATGTCAAGCTTAAAAATCTCCTCCTAAATCACCCTCTAAATAATTCACCCTCTAAATCACCCTAAAATCACCCTCCTACAACAAGCTGCCAAATCCAGGCTTAAACACTCAATAATAATTTGCTAGCCATCTATGATGTGTACCAAAGGCAACTAGGTAGTATTTTCAATGTAAAAGCAGGGAAAAGGGGCGACCAATATATACTGCCAGCCTGCGTCAAATTAAACTCGCAAATGCGAACCCAAACCTCTCAATTACACCTCTCCGGCATTAAAAAAAAATGCTGGCTCCTTTAGAAACCGCTTTTTAGAGAAAACTATGTAGTTTATACTGTTGAAAAGTCATGAGATATCAAGCTTAGGAATCTCCAAAATCACACTCCTACATCAAGTTGCCAAATCCAGGCTAAGAACTTCAATAATAATTAGCGGGCCATATTTGATTTGCACCACAAGCAATTAGTGCTTCTACATCAAGCTGCCAAATCCAGGCTTAGAACTTCAAGAATAATTAGCAGCACGTATTTTATTTGCACCACAGGCAATTAGTATTTTCAATATACCAGCATGGAAAAAGGGCGACCAGTATATAATGCCAGACTGCGTCAAATTAAACTCAGAAATACGAAACTCAATCCCTACAATTATACCCCTCGTGCATTAAAGAACATGTTAGTGTTTTTAAAAACTGCTTCGATTTAGAGAAAATTAGGTAGTTTATAATTTTGAAGTTATGAAATGTCAAGCTTACAAATCTTCTCTAAAATTACCCTCCTACAACAAGCTGCCAAATCCAGACTTAAAAACCCAATAATAATTATCGGGCTATGTATGATTTGCACCAAAGGCAAATAGTATTTCCAATATAAAAGCACAGAAAAAGGGCGACCAGTATATAATGTCAGATTGCGTCAAAGTAGGCTTGTATATACGAACTCAAACCCTACAATTACACCCCTCGTGCATTAAAGAACATGTTAGTTCCTATAGAAACTGTTTTTGTTAGAGAAAACTATGTAGTACATAATTTTGAAACGTCATGAGATGTCAAGCCTAGAAATCTCTAAAGTCGCTTCAATACCACGCTGACAAATCCAGGCTTGAAAATTCAATAGAAATTAGTGATGTTCCATATTTGATTTGCACCACAGGCAATTAGTCTTTTAATATAAAAGCACCGGAAAAGGGCGACCAGCGTATAATGCCAGACTGCCTCAAATTAAACTCGGAAATACGAACTCAAACTCTACGATTACATCCCTCGTGCATTAAAGAACATGCTAGTTCCTTTTGTTAGAGAAACTATGTAGTATATAATATTGAAAAGTCATGAGTGAATAACACGCTGTAGTATTTGGAGAGCCATATTTGATTTGCACCACAGGCAATTTATATTTTTAATATAAAAGCACGGAAAAAAGGCGACCAGTATATAATGCCGGACTGCGTCAAATTAAACTCGGAATGAAGAACTTCAACCCCACAATTACACCCCTCGTACATTAAGAAAAATGCTAATTTCTTTAAAAACTGCTTTTTTTAGAGGAAATTATTTAGTTTATAATTTCGAAGTCATGAAAAGTCAAGCTTAGAAATCTTCTCTAAAATCACCCTCCTACAACAAGCTGCCAATTCGAGGTTAAAAACTCAATAATAATTAGCGGGCCACGTATGATTTGCACCAAAGGCAATTAGTATTTTCAATGTAAAAGCACAGAAAAAGGGCGACCAATATATACTGCCGGACTGTGTCAAAATAAACTCGCAAATGCGAACTCAAACCTCACAATTACATCTTTCGTGCATTAAAGAACGTGTTAGTTTCTATAGAATCTGTTTTTTTTTAGAGAAAACTATGTACCTAGTACATAATTTTGAAAAATCATGAGATGTCAAGCCAAGGAATCTCTAAAATCGCTTCAATACATGCTACCAAATCCAGGCTTTAAAAATCAATAGAAATTAGAGCGCCATATTTGACTTGCACCACAGGCAATTAGTATTTTTAATACAACAGCACGGAAAAAGGGCGACCAGTATATAAGTAATGCCGGACTGCGTCAAATTAAACTCGGAATGACCAACTCCAACCCCACAATTACACCCCTCGTGCATTAAGAAAAATGATAATTTCTTTAAAAACTGCTGCTTTAGAGAAAACTGTGTAGTTTATAATTTTGAAAAGTCATGAAATGTCAACTTTAGAAATCTCCTCTAAAATCACCCTCCTACAACAAGCTGTCAAATTCAGGCTTAAACACTCATTAATAATTTGCTAGCCATCTATGATGTGTACCAAAGGCAACTAGGTAGTATTTTCAATGTAAAAGCAGGGAAAAGGGGCGACCACTACATACTGCCAGACTGCGTCAAAATAAACTCGCAAATATGAACTCAAGCCTCACAATTACACCGCTCCTGCATAAAAGAAAATGCTGGTTCCCTTAGAAACCATTTTTTAGAGATAACTATGTAGTTTATAATGTGAAAAGTCATGAGATGTCAAGCCTAGAAAATCACACTCCTACATCAAGCTGCCAAATATTGGCTTAGAACTTCAATTATTATTAGCGGGCCGTATTTAATTTGCACCACAGGCAATTAGTATTTTCAATATAAAAGTACGGAAAAAGGGCGACCATTATATAATGCCAGACTGCGTCAAATTAAACTCGGAAATACGAACTCAAACCATTCAATTACACCCCTCGTGCATTAAAGAATATGCTAGTTTCTTTAGAAACTGTTTCTGTTAGAAAATACCATGTAGTTTATAATTTTGGAAAGTCATGAGATGTCAAGCATATAAATCTTCCCTAAAATCACCCTCCTATAACAAGATCAGGTTTAGAAATTCAATAATAATTAGAAGTTCAAATTTGATTGGTAAAACAGTCAATTAGTACTTTCAATATAAAAGCACGGAAAAAGGGCGACCGATATATACTGCCAGACTGCGTCAAATTATACTCGGAATTACGAACTCAAACTCCACAATTACACTCCTCGTGCATTAAAGAACATGCTAATTCCTTTAGAAATTGCTTCTTTTAGAGAAACACTATATAGTTTATAATTTTGAAAAGTCATGAGATATCAAGCCTAGAAATCTTCTCTCTAAAATCACCCTTCCTACAACAAGCTGCCAAATCCCCTTAAGATAATCTGAAAGTTATCCGAAACTTAGCAAATCATCCCCTGTTTGACCCACTTTTTTTGGAGCCGATATTCCCATCCGGATAGTCCCCAGGGTCCACTCCGGAAACTCCCCGCGCCCGAGGCGTCAATAAACCAACAAAAACTCCCAAACAACATACTTACCTCGTGCGTTTTTTATTTTCAGGAAATCAATTACGACTCACCGCGAGGTGGCGTCTCAGTTATAACTGAAAAGGGCGACGTCACCGTCTCCTACCTGCTCATTCAGCGTGCCAACGACAAGGACAGCGGCAAGTACACCTGTCACCCGTCAAATGCCAACCCCAAAAGTCTCATGGTACACGTGCTGAACGGTAAGTTTCCTAGTAGCTAGGTCAGCAGTTCCATTTCCATTTCTTTTATTTACTGATACGCGTTCATCCCCCGTAAATGACAGATATCGAGGGAAACGAGGGGGGAGGGGGACGATCGACCATCCCCTTTAAGGGGCAAACTTTATGGAAAATAGGCAATTTGATATTTTTGCGAGGGTTTCGGGATGGCATAATGTTTTCGCAGCAGAAATGAAAACGGAATTTATTGTGAGGCTCGGATATGAGTGGCTGTGGAGATTGGTTTTCCCGGAAATGTGTGTACGTCTGTCTGTTTGGGGAGGACTTAAGTTGTTGCCTGGAAAATTCTATTAGGCGAGAGACGGATATTTTTCCAAGCCACAATGTTTGATTTAGATATTTACGGAAATTGTACAGGTAGAAATCAGGATATCTAATCACTCTTTTATTTGTATATAAAGGTCGCCTTCTATTTTTTTTTTGAAATAAGTAATTCTTCTAACCGTACAAACTCCAAAACTGACCAAAATTGGTCATCTAATGCTTGTATATAATTGCCGCCCTTAATCCTTCTACGATAAAAGCTCATCCTACAACACTTCAGTTCTAAATATAATTTTGTATCTTGAAAACATGGGGACATCTTGGGATATCTAAGCACTCTAATTTGCTTATAAATAAGTATTACTTCTCCAAAATTGGCCAAAATTTAGTCATCTAAAGGTTGCACATATTGCCGACCTTTATTCTTCCTCGACAAAAGCTCATATTTTATCAGTTATTACCAATATATGGAAGTGCCTTCCTGCAACAGTTCAGTTCTAGAAGTTATTTTGCATCTTAAAACATGGGAACATCATAGAATACCTAAACACTCTGCGGTTGGTATATACAAGCCTCCCTTTAATTTATTTAGAATTAAGTATTACTTCTAACCGTATACACTCCAAAATTGACCAAAATTATCTAAGGGTTGTAAATAACTGCCGTCCTTTATTCTTCTTCGATAAAAGCTTATATCTCATCAGTTATCATCAGCATATAAAAGTATCTTCCTACCACATTTCAGTTCCAAAAATCATTTGGCGTCATAAAAGATGGGGGTAACGATCGACATGTTTCAAGATGCCGCCTTTTCACTATTACCAGGTTGCCCTCTCGATTTTTTTCATATTCTCTTTCTTCTTTAATGGTTATTGTTTGTCTCTCTCTTTTCTAACGCTGATGATTTTTTTTAGCATAACCAAATTGAGCCCTCCATTTTTTACATACACTCTTTCTCTCTTCCTTCTCTGATGCTTGTTCGCCTCTCTTCTCCTTTTCTAATGATTTTTGTTTTCTCAGTGTAACCAGGTCGTCCTTTTCAACTTTTAACATATACTCTTTCTCTCCCGATTCTCTAATGCTTATTTTTCGCCTCTGTCCTCCTTCTCTCATACTTATCAATCCCTCAGTATAACTAAGTCGCCTTCTCGATTTTTTTCTCTCTACCTTCTCTAATGCTTATTATTCGACTCTCTGCCATTCTCTAATGATTATTATTCTCTTAGTTTAACCAGGACGTTATCTCGATTTTTTTCATATTTTTTTCTTTATTTTGTTGTTAATTCTCCAATGCGTATTATTCGTTTCTTTTCCCTTTCTTTAATGATTATTATTCTTTCAGTTTAACCAACCTTTCTACTTTTTACATATACTCTTTCTCTCTCCCTCCTCTAATGCTTATCATTTGCCTCTCTCCTTTTCTAATATTATCATTCTTTCAATATAACCAGGTTACCCCTCTATTTTTTCATATTTTTTTATCTCCCTTTTCTAAGACTTATTACCAACCAGGTCGCCCTCTCGACTTTTTTATATTTTCTTTCGCACTTTCTTCTGTAATGTTTATTATTTTCTCAGTATAACAACTTCGCTCTCTCCATTTTTTACCCCTCGATTTTTTTCATAATTTCCTTCTCTTTTCGTTCTCATGTGCTTATTATTCTCTTAATATAGCCAGGTCGCCCTCTCGAATTTTTTTTGTGTCTTTCTTTTCTAGCTTATTATCCGTGTTCCTCTCGTTCCCTAATGATTATTATTGTCTCAGTATAATCAGGTCGCCCTCTTACCATTTTATATACCTATACTCTTTCTCTCTCCCATCTCTAATGCTTATTATTCGTCTCCCTTCCCTTCTCTAATACTTATTATTATCTCAGCATAACCAAGTCGCCCTCTCAATTATTTACTTC